>HG993124.1:95822615-96495115 GCA_905231855.2 Eristalis tenax | reverse complement strand
ATTTATCTCAATTTGGCCTTCTCCTCGACAAAACCCGTCCCAGCCGGAGTTCCACAGGGTTCAGTTTTGGCAGTTTGTTCTCTTCAATGCTTTTCATACTAGCTTGCCCAGTATTCCCAACTGTGAAATTGCGCTCTATGCAGGCGATTTGGCTTTATTCTCTTTACACCAGAATGGTCCAGTGATAGAATACAATTTCCTATTTGGTGTCCAAGACTTTTTTGAATATTAAAAGCACTGGAAGATAAAAATTAATGTCCATAAGTGCATAGCTATTTTCATTAGCAATTATAAACTCAATCGAAAACACCTCTCAAAACAATAATGATCATTTTTGAGGAAACTTTTTAAGCACTGCTGACTTACGATGCGTTAATTGTTAATGTTTATTTTTTCTTTATTATTTATCTCTCATTATTTATATATTATATATATATATATATTTATATATCTGTGATTTCCTCGATCTTTTTAATCTTTGTATTCATTTATGCATATCCCCACTTATATATTATTATTACATTTTAAGTATTTATTTTTTTCCCTTAAATGGAAAAGATAACGCAAACCAATCCAATGTTCGACCACGAACACCTATCTTCTCCAGCAGTTTAATGAAGTTCGTTTGGCAGAGTGTATCAACAATTTCTTTGAAGTCTACAAAAATCACCAGCGAGTGGAAGTTCTCTTTGAGATTACTGTTTGTATTATTGGCGAATTCTCTAAGTAATTGATTTACATTTAAGTTTCTCAGGAAATCATACTGGTTCTTGTTTATTATTTTATATTTGGCAATATTATCTTGTAGTCTTTTCGAAATTACTATAATAGCAGTTTTAAGTTTTCGAAAATTGACTTTTCTCCAATGACTTATTCACTAAGACACTCGAGTCCTGTTTCATGTCCTTAGCCCTGATATTATCGCTGATTTTCGTAACTCATGCACTGTCTGTTATTTTTTTCCATTTATTGTACAGCTTATCACTTTCTTTGCATAGAGCTAGGGTTTCCGCTGTTATCAATGGATTTGGGTTTTCTATTTAATTTACTTTAATACTTACGCAGGACTTTTTGTACTAACCATTGAATATATCAGCTAACTTATCATATAAATCATCAATATTAGTTTCATTATTCAGAAGGCTCCGGTTAACTTTTGAAAATTGTTCGTGTACTTTGCTCTATCTTATCATGGATTTTGTCGTTGCTTTGCTCTGTAGTTTAGAATCGTTGGGTATTCCAGACATTAGTGATAAGACACATTCGATTCTACAGCAGCTGCATATATTGTTTTAAGATCAGAACGTACCAAACAATTATTGATCGTTGTACTGGAGCTGCTATTTAAGTCCACTCTGTTTGATTCAACAATATTCTGCAGGCCTTTACCACTTATCATTTCTAGGTATCTTGCCTATCAGTGGCGTGGTCCTTGTTAACATCTATATTCATGTCTCCCATCAATACTAGATTTCGGTTGTTACCCGCAGAATTTTAGTAGTTTTCTAATTCTTCTGTAAAATTATATGATGATAAACTTGGTGGTCTATAAATCGCCAAAAAAGTAAGTTCTTTGTTGTTTGATTCTGCTTCTATCTGTAAGTTGTCGTAATTTACAGTTCTAAAGTTCTTTCATAAAGAATTTATTTTCTACCAAACATAGAAATTCCACCACAACTTCTATATAGTCTATATAGTCTGCATTAAAAATTTTTTCGTCTAATTGATAAAGACAATTTTCCTCATCGTAGATGTTTGTTTCCACCAGTATGACAATTTTATTACAGGTTCATTACAGGTTTTCTTAACGACGTTATATTCATGTACAAACAAAAACAATCCAAATTTCCAGTTCATGTATATTTATGTCGTTAAACTAGGATATGTTTACATATACTTCACACTTGACGTTTGAACACACCCATTTTCATTTTCATTGCTGTCATTTATATTGTAGTCAAACATTGTGTGGTTCTAAAGTTTGTTTACTGTGTTTGTTTGCTTACGTTTTCAATGTCAGTAATTCGAAGTACGGTTGCTCCTCTGTCTTTGCGTGCCAGTATTTTACAATCGGTAACTCACACAACTCGCAGTTCTGGCCATTGTTTAAGTTTCCTGTATCAGATTTCTGTTTGTCTCCGTTAGTGGGCTGTTTATGTAGATTTTGCTATTTGAGATTTCGGTTTTCCTACTCTCACTGATTTTTGGCGTGTGAAGAATTTTTACGACGTTCATTGCCCAGGGATTTTGCAGAATTCAAGATCATTTGCTTGCATATCGAATTATTAAATGATATCACTAAATTCTGTGCTTCTGTTGTTTGTTTTGAGTTAATGCGGTTAACGCTTTTGACGCCAGTTTCTTTAATTTTATAACCTACCCCATTGGCAATATCTTTCACCACGTCCAGCAAGTTTTCTTCTTTATTAAAAGGAATGTTTGTAATTTCTATGTTGTTCTTGATTGTCTCTTCTTTCATTAGGTTAATTTTTTTGCATGTTTGTAAGTATCGTTTCTTTGTGTTGGCATTGTGTTTTTAGATCGTTGGTCTGTCCAGTGAGTGCATGTTCATTATTTTTGTATATTGTCTCCCTTATGTCCCTTTGGACAAGAAATCTACAGATCTTAAATATTCTTCCAGCGTTTCTTTAATTTCTGGGATGTCTTTTTTGACATCTGCGCTGATAGTCACCGTAGGTATCCTGTGCTCCTGCTCGTCAGGATGCTTGTCCTCTTGTGGGGCTGGATCATTTGGATTAACGGGACGTGCACAGCAGTATTGACACCTCCAGGATTTCTTCTGCTTAGTCGACATCCCCCTGAAAGTTCTGGCTGGGATGGTGATGCAGCAATCATATCATAGCTGAGTCTACGGTCAATTTTGATGAGTCATTCTGAGTGACCCCTAATAAGGTCAAACATTTAACTAAGATTACATAGTCAAAATTCACTGGGCTGGGTGGAGTTAACATCAAATTGCTCAAAGCTGTTCCTAACATTGGTATATGTTACCTAACGGCGTTGCTTAATTTGTGTTCAAATATTTGCTACTTTCCAACACAATGAAAAATGGAAAATCTTGAAAATTACGGACCCATTAGCTTGAAAAAATTAAAACATATAACAGATTAAAACATCTTGCCCAGATGTACAGGATCCACATCGTGCAAAAGTGGATACAATACAAGTCATCAGTTAGTTATAATCAAAAAACATGTTTTCAAACAATTTAACTTTAAAAACTCCACTGGACTTGTTATGCTCGATATTGCGAAAGCTTTCGATACCTTAAGGCATGACAGATGTCTTACAATGTGCTCCTGAAATACTGATAAATTATTTCAATAAATGGAAAACATATTAAACGCTCACAAAACCCAGGCTGCTTGGTTACCTCAGCCTGTTTTCTCTTCGCAGAAAACTTAGCTTTTTACCAGATAGTGGCTTAATGTTGTAGGTACTTAGGTATTGTGATTGATACAAATAATTACATTTGAGAACCATACATCTGTCACCACGGATAAAATAAACAAATGAATAAGATTCCTATATAATCTTGTCTGCAGAAACTCCAAGATGTGCATTAGGAAGAATCTGTTAATTCAAAAAACCATTTGCCAGGCCGCCCTTCCTGAAGTTATGAATCATTCGGCCCATTTGGTTGATTCATCACACTTACCTTTAGTTTTCTACATCCTGAAACCAATGCTTAGAACAACAGTACTCAGAATATTTTTGATCCAACCGTTCAATTTGTGTTCAACTAAGAATATTTTATGTAGAAAATTAAAACAGTAGTTTTTTTAATTAAATAATTGGCGCAGTCGGAAAGATAACACTAAAAAGATATCGAAAATATCTAATAGATAGAGACGATCAACTTCAACCTCTCTTGCCACTTAAATTTTTTTACAACCTTATAACGTTTTCTCACATTTTCACCGACACGATCAGAAATGAAGTATGAGAATACGTGTGAGCTCTTCTCAACAGCTGATTACAGAGGTTCTCACAATCTACAGAGGTGAATTTTTTGACGTTTACTTTATTCGATTTCAATCGTTTGCTGGCAATTGGGGTTCATTCATTTGGTGTTCTTATTTATGTAACTCTTGTTAGTATTACTATTTTTATTATGTTTTGTTTCGATGACAATGTTAAATTGCTGACGCAGGGCAAGGAGAACATTTTGAGGCAATTTTCAGTCATTTCCAATACAAAAAATTCTTACAATAAATCCGTTTTTCCTAGATAAAATGTGCGTGCGAAACGACGTGACCGTGCAATCAAACACACAGTCAGTGTCTTGTAATAAGTCGCCACGAAAACAAACACCAATTAGTGTTGAATTTACAATTTAAATGAAAATATGTACCAGTAAAGGACTTTTCGTTCGTAGGATTCTTTCTCAGTCGCACAGAAAATAGTAAAACGGCGAATATTCACAATGCACAATGATCACGAGAAGAAGTAACAAATTCAACAACGAACAGTTTTCTGGATTAACATTTTTAGTAAAGTAAATCGTTCTTACTTTATCTCTCATGTTTAAGGCTCTGGATTTACTGAGAATGTGACCAATTTGTGAATTGAAATTGAATTTGAAATTGTGAACAAATTTTATCGATAAAGTGCGTTGGTCGGAAAACGGAGTGAATCCCAAGAACTGAGTTTCATCTCTTTTAAAGGAAATGCAATGAGGGGCAGAAAAGTTTAACAAATGCGAAAGAAGAGTTGTGGTTAAGTAATAATAATGAAGTCGAATAAGTTTTTAATAATGATTTTATTTCTAAAGGATGTGATTAGAAAGTGCATAATGTGATGTAAAGACGCAGTTTCAGCCGGTTTTGACAACAGTGCTCGCTGTGGGACAAGAATATCTTCTGTTCAGTTATTTTTTCTGTTTTCAAGTATTTCCGCACCACCCTTGAGGTATGCTTTTTGGCGCGTTAACCGATTTTTGTTTTGCGGTTGTTCGGCTTCCCAAGAGACCTATTGCACCCGTTCTACCTATTGCACCCGTTCTAAAAGTAAATTAAATTAAATATTTCCGTCCAAAAAATATAGTTTTCTAATAATAACATCATAAAAATAAAAAAGGCAGACTAGTATGTTGTTTGAATTATTGAACAAATTTAAAAATGCAAAATGCGCAAGAGCTTGTTTTTGAATTTTGGTGTGGACAATTCTCTATTCCAAAATTTTACTACAAAATAAATACTTATTCTTATAAAATAATGTAAAATGAAATGCTGAGGAAAATTCTCACAACACTTAAATTAATTTTCTGAGTGAAGCAATTCGCATAGGCGGGTGGCCACACCTCTGATGAGGTAGCATTCCTGGAAATGCTGTGAAAATAAGCCATTTAGTTCGCGAATATAGCCCACGAAATCTGTGGGTGCCGCCGCAAGATTGCATTCCTCGAATATTTTCAAATTTGAATATATTAGGCTAGACGATGATGGTGCTTCGTCTAGATTCGGACTAGGCAAACTACACGAATGACTGTCGTAACACTTTCGAAAAAGCCAACCACAGACATAAATGAATCTATTCTCTTCTATGAGACATTTATATCTGAAGCCAAGTTTTCCGGTAATGTAAACTTCGTCCTACGAATTATTTTTTCTGTTAACCAGGATGCTTCATTTACAAGGGCATGATTGCTGATGACATGCAATTGCTCTGCTTCAACGCTTTCGCAGTTGCCGGTTCTTACAATTTGTTTACAATTTGTAGAGTCCCCAAAACTTCTGGAAGGCGCTCATAAATTGTAAAGCAGTAAGACCGCCTTGATTACCTCCCGCACTGCTTGCTTCACCAGTTCTAAACAATCCTGGTTAAGGTGCCGTGTGAGAATGAATGTAAAAACGGGCGTGGTGATAGAAATTCCCACAATGACATTAGTGACGAAATGCTAAGGAGCCTGCCCTTTAAAAAATTAAACTGGTTCGTCACATACATACTTTCAGGATTCAGCACTTGGATGGAATTCAAACGCTGTCTGGCGTCCTGCAAGAACTGCAACTGCATTTCATTTTGCGAATAATCTTTCCTATACTGATTTGAAGAAAATAGAGAAGACGAATTTAATACATCAAACAGGTTGTCGAAGAATTCTGAAAATTCTCCAGTGTTTACCATGGTTCTAGGTTCTAGACCAACACTAACATAGTGCCATCAAATATCATGTCATATTTGAGTCGGCAGTTGCGCGTACTCTTTATAGGATGAGGAGCATCGAAAAAGAAATGAATCCTACTTTCGTCGACAAATAAATAAGGCTTAGCAGGGTCTACCTCTAAATATTTTGCTTTTAAGGACATTTCATCAGCTAAAATGGAGCAGTACTTGTAGATACTGGGTAGCCGATTCGTTTCTTTGATATTAAAATCAATATTGCCCGGGGATTTTGGCCATGTAATAATTTAGTTACGTAAAGTGCTGACCGATTGAAGATATAATGAAGGCCGTAGTAATCAATATGTCACTGGAGATGTGAAAAGAATCGAAAGTGCCAACATTTTCAATTTATTTGAGAACCTATTACTCTTGCTTATATCTTACTATTTGGCCTAATGTTAGCGACAATGGTTTTAATGTCGCTAGTGTATTTCTCTCATTCTTACGAGAATTAGTTTCTTGTAATGTTTCAAGCTGGTTTTCTAAAAATAAGATTTTTTGTGTCACCATCACTGACACGTCTTCCTGCTGTATGTCCGCAAGTTGCATCTACTCTTCTTCATTCTTCATCACTAAGTCGCTGCTCAGCCGGTTTTGAACCGCTGATGCTTTCAAACGATTATTTAGGGTGTTGGCAAACATTTCATCTGCTAATGTTAGTATATTAGTTCATGAATTGTAATATTATAAAAGAAAGAAAGACTAGAGAATATTATGATTGTCTAAATAAATAGTAAAAATACTGTCTATCATTTTAATTAAATGAATTCGCTCTTAATTCTAACATTTCTTTTTAATACTATAATATGTACATGTATTTGTTACATTGTAAGACTTAAGTAAACATTGACATTTGTTCACTTAAATTTGCTCCAAGTGGAGCGTATCACAATAGTAGTGCACCTAAATAAAAACGAGTAGCAGAAATCACAGGTCATACAAGACAAAATTAACAAAATTATATTTCGTGAATAACGGTAAAAAGAGAGGTCATTGTTCATTTAGAATCACAATGATAAGACGCTTAAAGATATGTAATATAGAAAATAACTGTTCCTTAAAAAAAGGAACAGAAAACCAAAAAGAAAGGAATACCGAATTGTATGCATGTTTATACAAAATCGGAATATGTCCAACACCCATGTTAATTAAATATTATTCTAATTAGAGCTACTAAACCACTACTATGAAAGATGTGCACTATAGGCCATATTGACAATCATTGACAAATGTTTCATCTGCAGATTGTTCAATTTCATACAATATACGGTAAATGCTGTACATAAGAAAATCGCATAAATGAAAGAAACACTTATGAGAAAGAACTTCTCTGGCACTTTAGACTGTCTTACATTCGTCGTTTACTGTATTACAGTATGAGAAAGAACACAACACAGGCTTTTAACAGATAATAGCATTGAAATACGTCCATGTGTATGCATATTTCATATCTTCTTTAAAAGTGCTTTAAAAGATGCACGCATAATATTTCAATTTCCGAAACTATCCAACAGAAAGCTTCATAAATACAAGAAAAAAAAAGTACTTAAGTTGTTTGTATGGCGATAGCTAATACATCCAAAAACACACTTTGAAACCATTACTGTGTAAATGTTTTATTTTATTTTGCATTAATTTAATAAAAAATTATTGCACTGCAACGAATTTTTCAAAATTGTACATTCAAAAAAAGTAAGGGAAACTAAACAAAGAATTTTAGTTTGGGCAGTGTAAAGAATTGCAATCATAAGGCCTGTCTGACACTACATTTTTCTTATTATCTTATAAATTTAAGGTCTTTCACATCGACATCATTTATGAGGGAAAAACAATTATTTATAAATGTAAAGCATGATGTTAATATGACCAGAAGTAACAAAATTTCGGCTCAATAAAAAAATGATGATAACTGAAACGCGTTTCCCAGTAAAAAATGAAATAAAATCCGGTGTGGAAATGTATTAGGTCTGCCATTTGACTCGAGCGTTACCGGTATGCACTAGTAGAAGCAAAATATGGAGAAACGACAAGACATAGAAAAAAACGAATCAGTTAAAACAAATTAAGGAATCAAATGTGAAATAAGATATATATTTTATTTATTATAATAAAAAATCTATTTTACTGATTTGATTATACTCCGAAATGGAACAATGGTTTTTACAAATCTGTACTTAACTGTTGTCTACTACTGTCAGAATATATTAAAGAACAATTAGTTATATATATATTATATATATATATATATAAATCAATTGCTGGTCGTTAGTCTCGCTAAAACTTGAGAATGGCTGAACCGATTAGGCTAATTTTGGTCTTGGAATGTTTGTAAAAGTCCCGGGTAGGTATAAACGGTGAGAAAATAGCCGAATAAGACCCTATAATAGCCGGTAAGACCCTAAAAACAGTAAATTTTCTTCTTCCCATATAAACGTTTTCTAAATAAAACTTAGAGTCAATTTGAACTTTATTGATATTCAATAAAGTTCTTATTAAATTATAATCACTCACTGTGTTCATCGGGCCTCAAATTACTGCTATGAAACGGATACATTTTTACACACCTAGAAATATTTGACAAACAGGTGACAATCAAATGTCTCACAGCTCAGAACATGTTGTATTGGAAAATGGAATTTCCGTTTTTAGTCTTTTTGTTTCTCACCGTTTAAACCTTCTCTGAATTTACACAATTACGATATTGTGTTACGATATCTATGAGTGCGCGAGAACTTTCTTTACTTTGGCGATCCTTTGTGATACTGACATTCCAAGTAATGTGCTCTTTTTTTTTGTTTGATATTTTGTGATTGTGACACATTTTGCTGCTAAGTGAGCGAACAATTTTCTCACTTTGATTATTTACAATTTACGATGCCGAGGAGAAGACGACCTGACTTAGGTCGTCGCAGTCAATCAAATGTGTGAAGAGCTACCTCACGTGCTAACCGCACTGATGACCAGAGAGAGAGAGAGACAGATCAAGAAAATAGTCGTATTGCTATGTCAGAATTGCGTCATTTAGTGAGTGATAATGAAGTAGATAGGCTTAGAATGCAACGAGTTCGTGCACATCAAACACAACAACAGCAAGCAAGATATAATGAAATTGAGCGAATCCGCAGACGGAATGCTCCTGTGATTCTTGGACGAGCTGCATTCCACTATGATCCGGCTATTGATTATTGTCCCGACAATTCGGTAACAATTGGGGAAATGAAAATAGTTTGTAAATATTGTAAGGTGTTAAAATACACTCATGAATCTACAGGATTATGCTGTGCTGGAGGCAAAGTAAAATTGCCACAATTGGTCCCACCACCAGATCCTTTACAATCTTTCGTTTCTGGGATTGGAAATGATTCTAAGCACTTCTTGGCGAACATTCAGAAATATAACAGTTGTTTCCAGATGACATCATTTGGCGCTACACATATTATAAAGCACAATTTCATGCCCACTTTCAAGGGATTTTTATGCCAGAATATTTTTTTATAATATTCAATATGTACTAAAATGTATATATCGGAAATAATTAATCGACAAATTTTAAAAAATGACAGATACAAGGACAAATTTATCACTTACTGGGGACACTGTTACCAGTACCTGATGCAAATTGTCAATTTTTACAAATTTATTTTGTGGGCAATTCAGATGCGGATGATGATAATCGTTGTGCTCACAATCCAACAGTGAAGAGAACAATTGTCCATGAATTACAAATGTTTCTTCATCAGAATAACAATTTAATAAACATGTTTAAAATAGCATTCGATCGGATGCTATCTGATAGCCATAATATCATCCTTCGAGCTGACAAAACCCCTGCCGGTGAACACACAAGGAGGTTTAATTCACCTACCATTGACTAAGTGGCTGTTGTCATTGTGGTAGAAAATTTACAATCTAGAGATATTGTAATTCATCGTCGGAATAGTGACTTAAAACGTGTATCTGAAACACATAGGAGTTACGATGCATTACAATATCCTTTGATCTTTTGGCAGGGGGAAGATGGATACCATTTTAATATCAAAATGGTAAATGAACTAACAGGTAAATAAATTGAACAAGATTAAATAATATTTTTGAACTCATCAAAGTAACAAATTAAACATTTATCATCTTTGATTGCAGGTGCTGAAACCAACAAAAAAGTTAGTGCTCTGAATTTCTATTCATAACGACTCATGATCCGTCAAGTTGAAGTCAATCATATTTTGATGTGTCAACGATTTTTTCATGAGTTTGCAGTTGACATGTATTTCAAAATTGAGACGGAACGATTGACATACATCCGTTTGAACCAACGACAGCTACGATCAGAGGAATACATTCATCTCCGTGATGCTATAAATGCGGACGGCAATGTGAATAATGTGGGAAGAATGACAATTTGGCCAGCCACTTATGAATATGCTCAGGATGCTATGTCATATGTTTGAAATTATAGCCGCCCAGACTTATTTGTTACATTCACATGTAACCCAAAATGGTCCGAAATCAAGAGGGAATTGCTACATAGCCAAACGCCAGTTGATAGACATGATATAACTGCCAGAGTGTGTATGGCCAAGTCCGTTGTTGGATGTATTCTGTAGAATGGAAAAAGCGTGGATTGCCACATGCGCGCATATTAGTTTGGTTGGTGGACAAAATAAGGCCAGATGAGATTGATTCCATCAGCTGAAATTCCAGATGAAACAGTTGACCCACAATTGCATGCAGTAGTTACCAAACACATGACACATGGACCTTGCGGACTTTTCAACTACAATTCACCCTGTATGGTCGACGGAAAATGTTCCAAGCGATACCCAAGAGACCTGCTTGCTGAAACCATGACGGGAAATGATGGATACCCATTGTATCGTCGGCGATCAGTTGCGGATAATGGCCGATCAGTAATTGTGAAGGTAAGAGGACAAAATGTGGATGTAGACAATCGTTGGATTGTCCCATACTCGCCAATATTGTCCAAAGCTTTTGAGACTCGCATCAATGTAGAATATTGTAACTCTGTGAAGTCGATAAAGTACATATGTAACAAAGCGATATGGCTGTCTTCGCTGTGACCAATGCACATGATGAAATATCGCAGTACCAGATGGGTCGCTATGTAAGTAGCAACGAAGCAATCGGGCGTATCTTTTCATGGCGATCCATTAAAGATACCCTTCAGTAGTCCATTTGGAAGTACATTTAGAAAATGGTCAACGAGTTTATTTTAATGAATCGACGGCAGACAGAGCGGCACGTCCACCGTCGACAACATTAACAAGTTTCTTCACAGTCTGTCAAACTGATGATTTTGCTCGCACTTTGCTGTATGCTGACATGCCACGCTATTACACCTGGAATACATCATCGAAATCGTTACAGCGTCGAAAACAAGGAACACCAGTTGAAAGACATCCAAATGTATTTTCTTCAGACGCTCCGGGTCGCATCTACACAGTGCATCCAAATAACGATAAATGTTATTATTTGCGGTTGTTGTTGGTAAATGTTCGTGGTCGATATCGTTTAAACAACTGAGAACAGTTAATGGACAGGTGTGTGCGACTTACCGCGAGGCATGGCAACTATTGCATTTACTTGAGAACGATTCGCACTGGGATTGTACGCTCAAGGATTCCGCAATATCTTCATCGCCGCATCAAATTCGTACATTGTTCGCAATTATCATATCGACATGTTTCCCCTCGAATCTAAAAGATTTGTGGGTTAAGTATAGAGAAGACATGTCTTAGGATGTTTTGCATCGTGTGCGCTGTCAAACGTTCAATCCTACACTTGTCAGGTCATGGGGCCTTGATTCTGTTGTCAGAAAATTAAAGAGTCTGAAACTCTTGATCTTTTATTTATCGATTGAGGCAGTACGAAGTCTGCCGGGTCAGCTATTATTTTATATAAATAACAATGCATATATATATATACCGTTGATCCGATGTAATTTATCCTTTTGTATACCATCGTACAAATTTTAATTTTAACCATCAAAATTAATTTTTCAATTGAACATTCTGGTAAAATAAACAGTCAAAATGTTCATTATTATCCGTCAAATTCGTGAATGGACTAGAGGACAATCAGCTGTGAAGTTGGGTATCCTTATCATACTTCATTTCTGTAAATGAACCAACAGCGTACCCTAGTTAAAAGCAAATCAACAACTAAAAAAGCACGCAATTGGTTGTTAAATAAATATCACATTTCGTGAAGTTAAAAGTGTACGCCTATTTGCGCTCGAAAATTAGTTCATGTACGAACAAAAACACACTTTGAATTCGCTCGGTTGGTGTTTGAGTAACGGAAAGAAAATAAAAAGTAAAATGGTACTTTAACTCGCAAACCTGAGAGGTGCAATTGACAGTCATTCCTGGAATATCATTTCATATTACTTCAATCCTGGCTATTTCACCATCATTGCAAAGAAAGGATTCATTTCAGAATTCTTATCATACTTCCCTACGATAAAGGATAAATCGTTATCTGTAGTTTTCTGTAAGCTAGGTCGAATTTATAAGTTTAGTTTTGAGTTGTCCGTCACCGATCATATATCCTCAATCATTTTGTTGAGCACAGTTTAATGTTTAAAAAGGAAGTCGTAGCAATTTGTTAGAATGAAAATCAGTGATGTTAATGGGTTGAAAAATTCTAAAGTTTAGCACCGAAATAGGCGAATTTCGGTTAGTTTATGAAAAAAAAAAAATTCTTCGTATTTTGGATATCAAATTTCATGGTTGGATCAGGAAATTGTATTTCCGGTAGAGTTTTATGGTCTAGTCCCAACATCAAGCACGAAATACCTTTGCTAATACCTTTGCTACCTTTAATACCTTTGTTAGGTGCTCCCTGAGTATACAGTGCCCTGTTAGGAAGCCTGTTAAGATGCGGAGGTTGTTTTTGCTCAGTCTAATGCACGCCTCACACCTCTTCCGGTTATGTTGGCCCAAGAGCTTCTTGGCCTGCTTCATGCCATGTGCGTTGTTCCAGGTATCTGTCCGACTATTTCTTTCTAGTTCCCTGAACTCTTCCCTGGGTTCGGAATGGTTCGGGGCCTGTGAAAGGTTCCTATGCCCCTTTTCTGGCGAACAAGTTTTATTGCCTTATTTCCCTATATGGCCAAGTATCTGTAACTCCTGCTCAGCTCCTTAAGCTTCTGTAGACATTCCCACACGAGCTTGGATTTCATGTTGAAGGAGTCTAGTGCTAGGATAGCGGCATAACTGTCGGACATTATTGATATGTCGTAGTTGGTATAATTCCTGTCAAGATTTTGTGCATCTGTCTATGGCTTGAAAGATGCGGGTGCTTTGGCTCATGGGTTCGTAGTACTTTGTCCGGGGCCATTCTCATGATTGTTTTACGTTTTTTTTTTGCACATTCTGAAACCACTAGATGCAGGGGAGTCAGCCCTAATAACACCTCCATAGCGGCAGTTGGGCAAGTTTTCATGGTCCTATTGCACCATATGCAATTGTTGGCCTAACAATAGCTATGAACAACCATCTTAGGATGCTTGGCCTGCAACCCCACGATTTGCCCGCTAAGTTTCTACAAATCATTAAGGCTATGCTGATATTTGATGCCGTGGTTTGTTAGTCTCTCCAGAGGTTCTTCTGCAACTAGACTAACCATTAGCGAAGATAAAACTCCTTTTTGACTACATCTTCTTGATATGTTGACTGGAATTATACCTTCTGATGTACTCGTCTCAGCTGTTCTTGAGCTCAGAAGTTCATGCATCCATTTCGTGTTCAGTTTACTTTCTTCTTGTCCAGAGCTCTAATAATCGCACCATGCGATTTGTTGTCAAATGCTCCTTCAATATCTCTGAACATATAACTATTTCTTTCGCTTCAAGCGCTCTTTCAATAGTTTCTGTCAGTTGGTTTCGTGCAGTCACTGTTGATCTGCCTACTCTGTATGCGTGTTGACAGTAATGCAGAGGAGATATAGTCAATACTGCTTCTCTTATGTAGTTATCTACAACTTTGTCCATCATTTTCTGCAGAAACAATGTAAGGCTTATCGGTCTTTAAGACTTAGGTAGGCTTGGGTCTTCCTTCCCCCAACTTTGGAATAGGCACTACCTCTGCCCTTCACCACAGGTTTGGTATGTATCACAGCTCTAGACAACTTCTAGTTATAATGTTGAGGTATGGAAGCAGTTTGCTTTTACGTTTTTGGAGTTGGGCTGGTATAATTTCATCAACCCCTGGAGATTTGAATGGCTAGAAAGAGCCTGTTGCCCACTCCAGGCGTCTGTTGGAGAATATTTCTCTCGAAACTCCCCAGTTAATAACCCCTGGTCTTGGCAAGTTTATACCAGACCCGTCAATGCTTTGATGACTGCCCGGAAAGTCGGTTTCCAGTAGAAGTCTGGCCTCTGTTCCTCATTCTCTGTGTAGTTATAATTTTAATTTCATGTAACTTTCCCTGTTTTTGACAGACTTTATGTATTCTACCTGCTACAGGGGTATTTGTTATTGTCTTGCAAAAACTTTTACGTTGGCGTCGCATCCAATTAAAATTGGTACATGTAGCCTTCCGCAGTGCTCCACCAATTGTTGTAGAGATGTTGGTACCGCTGGCTCATGAACCCACAATATGCTGAGGCAAGGATGATTACATATTTATTTGAATGGGCACTAGGTCCCTTGTAACATACTCTGCAAAAAAAAACACAATGTCATTATTAATGAGGACACAGGTTCTTGGGTTGGTCCCCCTGTTATCCCAAATTACCTTAGCATTCCTACATGTCAGTGCTTTGACTGTCGCCTTCAGGATATGTGGCTCCTGAATCAGAACGCAGCGCAGATTTTCTGTGGTTTACAGTCTCCACCCTATGGGTGTTCGGGTGGAGCGTTGAGCTATTGCTCTGTCGAGGCTGATGCTTCGCTACCTTTTTCAAGGAATAAACTCTGCTTTATCTCCATTGCCCGCAAAGGATATATTCATTCCAGACCATGTGCTCTCCAAATTTGGAATTGGAATGCCCAACTGACGCATCTACTTTTCCGACTTCTTGAGTCCAGACACAGCTACATTACATGCTTCAAGCACTCAGCAGTTTGGTGGGATACGCATTCTACTAATAGCATCCCATGCTTGAAATGTAAACCTTGGAATTTGAACTTCTGCTCCCATCCTAGGGCCATTTTAATAATCAGGGCATCCTCTAGGCTGTTCCTGAGTCGCAGAGTTCTTAAGCTCCACTTGCGTTCTAGAGCTTTACTATCGCTTGCCTATCCGTCTTTAAAGGGGTCTCTCAGCTTTCTGGCAGGTGCTGGGTTGGACCATCCTTTCCCCAGCCCTGCTGCCCGCTTCAGGCTTAGCACTTTTTTTCATTTTTGTCATTAGTGCCCTTGCCTGTCGGTGTTTCTAGGGGTCTTGCAGTTTTCTGGCAGTACTCTGGATCATAGTAGTTGATTGTCTACCCATATAATCATAGTAGACAAATTTGGTTAACGGCACTAAAAGTAAAACATAATCTTACCTAGATAAGGAGTATACAGAGAGCATGCATCTGTATAACAAAGGCAGTGAGAACAACACCCGCAGCCGCAGCACAAGGTGATACTGCAAAACTCGAATCCTTGAGTCCTTGAGGTGACAGACTAGCTGACTATAACCCAACTGCATGGGAAATCTACACTGATGGATCTAAATCGAAGGAAAGCACGGATTCAGGCATTTATGATCGTTTGCTAGAGATCTCTGAGGCAATCCGGCTACCGAACCGCTGCTAGTTTTCCAGAGATCTCTGAGGTAATCCGGCTACCGAACCACTACAGTGTATTGCAAGCGGAAGTAACAGGTATTCCAAAGGCACCCATCCGACTATCAATGAGCCCAATAGACGAATGATCTATGGCACACTATCAATAAGCCCCACGATGGTATTCCGTGCAATGGAAGAGCTGATGAACTAGCAAAAAAGGGGGCTAGTATGCCAATGGCAGTAGATCAGGAGACAGCCCACCATCACTGAAATCAATAAAACGCGATTGATGACGATTGAGAAAAACGATATAAACCGCAAATGGTCAGAACTTGACACTTGCAGAATCTCGAAAACGATCTGGCCTATGCTAAATCAAGGAAGGTTTAATTACCTCTTAGAGTTGGATCATTGAGCTATAGCTCTTTCGAGGCTGATGCTCCGCTACCTTCTTTAAGGAGTAAACCCTCCTATATATCCATTGTCTGTAAAGGATATGTTTTCTCCTTTGCAGACCCTGTGTTCTACGAATTCGGAAATTCCCGCTAGTGCCAGAGACGGAGAATGACAGCAGTCGTGGACGGAGTGGAGTGATGAAAGTTAATTTGGTTCACCCGAAGCATGGCTATCGGGATCCCCAATCATTTATCTTCATAGCGGATACCTTCTCTGCCACCGTGGTATTCTCATGGAGGGTTGTTCAGTGGCAGTATATACCACCTCCATCACAGCAAGCTTGGTAATGGCCTTTGAAAAAGTCTTGCCCGTCTTTGCGTGGATCCTCCCAATCCTTCGCATACACTTTGGGTGCAACCCAGTTGAATCCGAAATGGATTGCGAAGTTGTTTTTCGCTATCCCCCTTCGGCTCTTCCAGCTACGCAAAATTCCAGTTATGCGTCGAAAGAAAGTGGTTACACTATGCATCTGAGGTTTAGTAGACGGGGGATTAAATGCCTGTGAACGACATCAAACTGTGCACCCTCTCATATTTCCCCCCATCCTAGCACGGCCCTTTCTTTAGAGGTCGGCTGACCTCCGATAATGAACACATTGCATATTTATATTCTTATGCACCCGCACTTTATACATTATCGGACTAAGCAGCCACATGTGTAAAAAATATGGATTTCTTTGCTTTACTATACTTTCTATAAAATGATTGTTTGTCTGCGAGGTACAAGTTATTCAGTTTGCAGTGTTAGTTCGAGAGGTTGTCACTTTTTGAATTTAGCACAGATTTTTTTTAGTTTGCAACTGAATTTTCAATTTAATTGGCGCAGTCTGCAGGATGCCAAGTTCTTGTTTGGTATTCGTAGAAAAGAAGTTAAGTTTTAGAGAAAGTCCGCAAATATAACTTAAGTAAGACGTGATATGTTACAAGGAATATAATATATATATATATATAACATAATAAACAAAGCTAAAATATAAATCTGGGATAGTAGCAACTACGGACGAGATTGTTGCACCACCTAATACGAACATCAACCGCAACTACAGCAATACAAACATCAAGCTACAGGACGAACAGTCTCATGATAGCCGACCAGATGGCCAATCACAGAAATACACCCAGAGAACAAAGAAACGCACGCACGCAAGATATGTCAAACCCTCTTTTAATATTCGAATGAAGACCGTTTTCGACTCCATTGCTGGGATCAGCACATTTTCCGAGGGGGAAGTATACACTGATTACTTCAAGGAACTTTTAATTTGAATTCAATGGAAATTCACGAGAATTCAAATTAAATTAACAGGGATTAAAAGAAACACAGGCATTCAGGTATCGCTTTCGGTAATTTCGATTCTTCTGTTTTAAAAATGGAAAACGAAGTCGATAGCGTTTGGAAGAGAGTCGAAAATAAATTTGGCATTGTTCCACAAAATATAAAAATGATTTTAAAAACCAACGGGTTTGAAAGTCTTACTACAATTTCACAAATAACACAAGAGGATATTGTGGAACTGGAAATCTACCCGCACAATATTTAAAACTATTTAATCCGAGAACGACTAAAAAATTAGCTTGGGACCATTCGCCAATCAACCTGAAATGTAAAGTGTTTTTTGATTCGTTCTTAATCTCTATAGTAACACTTTTTTGGTTTCAGTTTTTCCCGGAACACAAAAAGTTAATTTCAAATGCCAGTATATGTTGCCAAAATGTCCTCAAGAAACGGGGGATTTATACATCTCGAGACTCATCTGTAGGTGCTATAACAATTGCCGAGCTCATTGCTAATGTTGCAGCTACAAAAAGAAATTGGGACTTTAACAAAAATAAAATAGAAATTAAAGCTTATACCGAAAATGTTCCGCATGCAACTGTCGTTTGTTGGATTTGCCAAAAACACATATCGATATTTGTCCATGCAATGAAAAGCTATTGTAAAATATGGATAATTTCAAATTTTACTAGGCATATGTCGCAGCAAGATATCAATTCGCAGCAAGATTCATTGCAAGGTTCTTCAATACAAATCATGGCCACCAACATCCAGTTAATAGCAACGAAGTGAATAAGGTACTCGGTAATGGCATTGGAGTTTTCTCGGATGTTATACCTATAGATGACGAAAACAGCAGGGGAATTAGTGAAAATTACTCGGAAAATGTATGAAGTTTATGAGGAAAATTCGAGGGAAGAGTAAAGGAGACTGTCCGCGAGATCAGTCAGTCCTCTATTTATAGTAAACTGATCTCAAAAGCCAAAAAGAATAAAACTAATCTTTTAAATAATAGAACTGATCCATTCCAAACAGATATTTTCTGACTTCTTACCAGTCATAAATTAACTTTAAAATATTTCTGAAAATTATCAACATTTAAAGCAAAAATTTTCAAATATAATGAACTCCAATTACTTAAAAATGGATCCAATACAGAATTTGGTATATTGACAAAAATACTATTGCCAAAAGTATATATAAATCTCTTTATGTTTCCAGGAAACTTAACTTCGAAAAACCGTTTCTAATGAAAATAGAATCTCATCAATGGTAGAGGGATAGTAAGAGCGACCAAGTTAAAAGAATTCTTATGCAGTAAAAAATATCCATTTAAAGTATGGTTATCTGAAGATGGAGCAAGAATTAGAAGCAAAATTCAATTCGATTCCGAAAAGAACTAGTTAATTGGGAATGTCTTACCTCTTAACACGAGAACTGGTAAGTGCTAATAAAAATCCAGAACCAAATTGTTTTTTGTTTTTATATGAAAGGTTGAACCCAAAAAGAACTTTTGTATTCTAGTCCTTTTTTTGTTTTTCGGTATACCAGAAAAAGCACTTCATGTTATCGAATCTGGCCAGCAAATGTACAGTCTTGTATCCAATAAGAATGTGTCGAAGTTATGGCCCAGCCTCTTCAACGCAATGCAGATCCTTTTTCCCACTGATAATCGGTTTAATGCAAATAACGTACTCACATTCGAAGCGATCTTTTATGGGAAGGAATCGAGCTACTAGGTGTATCTTCAGAAGTTGATCCTCGACTTCTTCCTGCAATGAAAATACAGTGCAAGCTGCCCCCGATAAACTCTTTGTCTTCCGAGATTAGAGACAGTTGGAGAGAGTGGTTCAGTTGTGAGTGTAATACCGACTTACCTTGCATACAAGATACTGTACATACTTAAATTAATCTACGAACAAGATTTCTTAAAACCTCGAGTATACATGTAATTGGCAATCGAATAATATCGCCACAGCATCTTTTCTCCTTAATTGAACATGTTACGACAAGCGAACACTTTTTAGTAAAACCTGGCTTAGGCATTAAAGGTAAAATGAATTATAATAGTGCGATTAAAATATCCGTGTCCGTGTTTCTGAATCATTAAAAACTACATTAGCGGCAATGAAGCCATAGTTATTTATTATTTATATTATATATTTGGCGGTACCTCCTATTTAGCGTATTTGCTACATGTGGTATATTACCTTTTTATTTAAGAATATGGAGGAAGTATTTACAAAACTCAAAGTGTTATTCTACAACGAACTTTATTTCAAGTTATGCTTATCATAGAGCCGTATAGAGCTAAATGCACACTCTATTATAAATACCGTCATTAGGGCAAGGCAACCAGAGACTGATATTTTTACCTACGCTTTACCAAAGTCAAACGGTTGAAAGTTTCTCCAGAGCAACTCGTTCTATGACTTCAACTTTCCTAACTGTAATAAATTTCACATTGTTAGAATTACTGAATTGTACAAAAAAGATTGTTCAACGAAATTAAAAATAAGCTTGGTTTCGATTACAAGTTGAAAGAAAAGAAGCAAGGGAATTTTCATAAGCCAATGCTGTCATCAAACAGTGATATTTTAAAAGCAGTTCTGGAGGCAATTAAAGATGCATTACAA
Source organism: Eristalis tenax (assembly GCA_905231855.2). NCBI lineage: Eukaryota > Metazoa > Arthropoda > Insecta > Diptera > Syrphidae > Eristalis > Eristalis tenax. Next base: position 96,474,826 of record HG993124.1, on the reverse strand, counting down.
TTCGGTATAGAATCAAACGACCGTATCCCAAATTAACAGAAACTTGTAAAAGGATTACATGTTGATCAACATTTTTCGTATGGAAAGGCTGATGAAAATGTCTCTGATGATGCTACAGTTGAAGAAAATATATTAAGTAGTAGTGAAAAAGAAGGCTTACAATCTGATACTAAAATTTTGATGGCTGGAAATATAGGAAACTTAACTATTAAGGAACCCGCTAATTTTAACTATTTCATGATTATTTTGTTCATTCAGACAACAGCATTTAAAAAGATATACATATTACGATCAAGAAAAGAAAAGGAAAGGTTTTCCATGTAAAAAAAATCAACACTGCTATGGCTGATGTGTAACAACGACAGTGATCAAGTAAGCCCGGATAGCCTTATGAGATTTATTAATTCAAATACAGCGCCTCCACGCATAGAAGAAAATGAATGTGTCAATCAATCACATATTTACCTTAAAACCTTAATGATTGGTGTTAATCTGATATCCCACAATATGGAAAAGCTATTGGTAATATTCTTAATTTTTCGTATATTAGTGGGAACAAGAGACAATGGGAATTAAGTAATGTACCAATCGGACCATAAGATGGATGTTAAGTTCTAGGATTGGGAGCTCATTGTTACACATGGACTCAGCACTGAAGCTTGGATATGCTTGACATTTACACTCATGAATACATTGATATTACATATTATATGCGCCACGTCTCTACAGCAATTGTAACGTCATCTTTCGGTCTCACTATAAATGTAAATGGATTATAAAATCCGAAAATACTATCACAATTTTTAGGGCTATTCCTTGAATGCGTTTGTGTGTTTATTTAGGTCTTCCAACTGAAATCGGCCTCGTGGTCAAATAACTCGAAATTGTAATATTAATTTGACAATCTTACGTTTCTTATGTGTCAAAAACGATTGGCTATATCGCTGACAAAAAGAGATGACAGGTTTCTTCGTAGCTTGCGGCTATGAGAATGTTCCGTGTGTAGATTTTGTTACACTCCTTCTTCGGAAGCTTGCTTCCAAAGATCCCACGCACCAGTGTTAGTCCCTTGGTATGTGGACAACCAATCGATGTGGGCGATCTTGGACTTACTCCAGGGAAGCTTCTGGATTTTTTGCCGTGACATCTGTAATTGATCATGCGATAGGGTCCATCCCAATCCGATTGGAATTTTGGAGAAACACGAATCTTGCTTTTCGGATTGTGGAACCATAGGAACTGTCCAACCTGTAGACGAATAGTATTGGACGATAATTCTTAATTTTTGCTGCAGCTTGATGCATCTGGTTCCTCATGTATCTTCCTAGTTGTTCTCGCAGTGCTTTAGAGTAATCGCTTAAAGACCCGTCTCTTCTGGTAGGATTCCGAAGAGCGGGTCGGAAGGTAGTCTCATCTAACTTCCGAAAAGCATTGAGAATGGAGATTGTCGGATGGTTTCTTGTTGCGCTGCGCTATAATGGGGAATGAGGAACAGCCATTGGGAACCGAGTGAGGCAATAATCCCAATTATCCTGTTTATCGTTGACGAACTTTGGTAGAAATTGCAAAATCGTCCGGTTCATCTTCTCTACAAGACAATCCGACTGCGGATGCAAAGACGTAGTTCTTGTTTTGTGAATTCCCATAATTCGCATCACCTCTTGGAAAAAACCAATTTCAAAATTTCTCGAAATGCAGCTCCCGTGGTACACCTAATCGAGAAAACACTCCATCTACCAGTTTTCTGGCTACCGATTTAGCCGTCTGCTCCGCGAGGGCAAAAACTTCAACCCACTTAGTAAAATAATCCATTAGAACCAGAACGCATTTGTTTCCCTTTTAGGTTGAGGGTAATGGTCCCAAAATGTTAACTGCTACTCGTTGAAAAGGCTCGCCGGGCAAATACAGCTTCAGCACTGCCCAAGCCACAAGCCTTGCAGTAAAAGGCCACGTCTTGACTTGCGCCGACCCAATAAAATAGATTGCAAATTTTCGAGTGGGTTGCTCATTTTCTACACAGAATGCCATTCTTTATCACCAGGGTATTAAACTGCGCTCAATATGCTTTAAAAAGGTTGTGCTCACCGGACACAAATTAGTCGGTGTCCTTCGCTTACCCAATATCGAACAATCGACAGAACGTCATCGTTTGTCTGTGCTAGCTTCAACAGCTCCGAGTCCAATTCGCTGTCAATAAATAACATGGTTTTTATTTGATGCTGTAACCCACCATCACATTTCAATTCTTTAGTTATACGATGGTTACATCCTTCATCACATAGCCTTAGTGACAAAGCATCCGCGTTTATATACTTCACACCATGTCGATGTTGAGCTCGATAATTGTACTGCTGCAGTCGTTCTAGTCAACGAGTAAGTTGTCCCTCCGGTTTTTTGAATGACAATGGCCACTGCAGAGCTGCATGATCGGTTCGAATTAAAAATTCCCGCTCATATTGATACACATGAACATTTTCTATTATATCATAGAGAGCAATTCCGTCCGTGTAGTACAATAATTCTTTTCGGGCTTGCTGAGTGTCTTACTGAAGTAACCTATAACCCCCTCCGACCCTTCCTGAACTTGCCTTAAAACCGCACATTCTTCGATTACTGGTGTCCGTATCAAGGATAAATTCACTATCCGCACGAACATGGACTAAAATGGGTGGGTGGTGAGACATGTCTTCAGGCGGAGGAACGCTTCTTCACACTCCGCAGACCAGATAAACTGCACGTTTTTCTCTGTAAGCTTGTGGAAGGGTCGTTCAATGTTGCAAATTTCGCAACGAACTGGTGATATTAGGTACATAAACCGACGAAATTCCATACTTCCGAACCGTTAGCAGGCTTTGGCCAATTTATAATGGCTTCTATTTTTGACGGATTCGGATTAGAGCCATTTTCGTTGATGAAATAATTCAAAAAACGAACTTCTGTTCGACACAGATGGCACTTAGACTAGGACTTATTTTCAATCCCGCAGCATGCAGACGGCTGAAAACAATTTTTAAACTAGAAAACATCATGTCAAAGCTTTTATCATGAATAAACACATCGTCTAGGTACACTAGACATTGTTCCATCGTAAGTCCTCTTAGAACCTGAGACATCAACCGTTCAAATGTCGCTGGGCATTTGTGAGTCCGTCTTTTCTCTCTCACTTGTGTGCATCTCTACCTGCCAATAATCGAACTGACAATCAACGGTACTGAACCAGGAAGCCTCCGCATCCATGGTGTCATCAATCCTTGGCAACGGAAACGGCATGACAATCGGTGACGCCCAGGGGCTAAATGATGGCTCGATTATATCTCGCTTGAGCATATCGTCTATGATTTGCCGATATTCTTCATGCCTTGTCATTGGTAGTCTCCGGGCGGTTGTTTTAAAGGCTTATAGGAAGCGTGACGATGTGCTTGGCTACATTTGCAAGTCGAACCAAGACACTTGCCACGCCTTCGTTGTTACGGTTTAAAGATGTTTCAATCAAGACACATTTTGGTAAATTTTCGTAAACTTGTCGAATAACTACGCCTTCCGCCGGAGCGTCATGAGACATCTCAGTATATATAAATGATTCACTTCGTGGAGGAAGATCTACACAGTCCGATGTTCTGAGTAAAACTACGCGAACTTTCTCTCCCAAGTGATCAGTGGGAGAAGAAGAAAAAAAATATCGATGCCCAGGATTCCTTGGCTAGTAGGAGATAGAGAAAAATGCTCCACTTTAACTTTGACGCGTCGCTTGAACCTTCCTTGCAGAGTGTTTTAACATAACGCCATTATGATGGAGGGAGTAATTGTGCACTGTTTGGGATAGCATCTCGACTTACTATTGTAGTTGACGAGCCAGTATCAATCAACAGTTTACAAGCGACATTACCGACGCAAACTGGTACAAGGAATCCACCGGATGGATCACTGAAGAAAGTACGGGAAATTTGAGAAATTTCATTGTGTTTTAATCAGCGACTGGCTCGCGACGCTGATTTATCGAAGTTTTCCGGAGCCGGCTGCATGTTATTTGGAGTTTGTTCACCAGAGCTACGAAAATTTTCCTCTCGGAAAACTGAAGAATGAGGTTTCACATCCTCGGCTGCGGCAGTTCGTGCTAAATGACTACTCTGAGTAGAAATGTGCGTTGTTTCGATAGCAATCGCCTTATTTTAACTTCAGCTAGCGTTACTCAATTAGCCACTCGAACAGCATCGTGTACAGAGCGGTTATTCTATCAAAGAAATTCTGGCCTGGAAAGTCATTGACAACAATTCGCGTCAGCCGTTGGATATCGCAACCGAAAGCGCATAAGTCTTCTTTCTACCGCTGGCGTCTGGTTCTGAAGGTTGAATGGGTTATGTACGCTTGTTGAGAAAGGAATCCAAGTTTCAAGGTAGATGTAAGTTTTCCATAGTCACCACGATCATTAGCACTCAGGTTGGACAAAATGGAGACAGCTTTTCCGCGAAGCATAGAGGCAAGAACTTGCGCTTTTTGGTGATCATTCCAATTGTTAGCATCAGCCACTATCTCGAATTGAAGGCTATATTCACTCCAGCTAGTTGTGCTGCTGTCAAAAGGCTGCCGTTTTACTTGCAGGAATTGGTTGACACGTTTTCCGCACTTTCGTTCGCATAGGTGTTATGCTTCGGTAGTGGATTCTGCTCGCTTGGTCTTTGTGTAGTCTGTAAGTTTGGGTAGAACTTTGTAAAACTTTCTCAATAAAATTCGTAGCTCCTCCTCTGCTCATTGAACTCTGTCAGTTCCAACGTGTTGATGGAAAGAATCAGTTGACATTCTGACAGAAACGCGGAATAGATCCCACTTCTGACCCCAATATTACAATTTTAGGAACTATTCCTTGAATGCCTGAGCAGAACAACTCCTGTAAAAAAAAACCTCTGAATACACAGACAAAATTATTTAGGAGATTTATCTTTCTTTAGGTTTTCCAACTCAAATTGGCCTTGTGGTCGAATAACTTCAAAATTGCAATATTAATTTAACAATCTTAGGTTTTTGTATGTCAGAAATGATTATCTATTTCGCTTACAGAAAGAGGTGACTTGCGACCATGGGAATGTTCGGCGAGTAGATTTTGTTGCAATACTGTTTAAAAAAATACATACGACCGTATGTTTAATGTAACCTCAAGACTGAATTTTTGTTTTTCGTAAGATTTGTTAAATTGTCTAATAAATTCCACTTTACTCAATTGTGAATTCCGATGAGAATTCAACTGAATTCAAGGTATTTATAGTATTTCGTTGTATTCAGAAGAATTTATTGCAAAAAACATAAATAAACTTCATAATGAATTCAGTATTCAGTTGAATTCACTAGTATTTTTTTTAAATTTGTGGGAATTCTGTATTCAAGGGTCATTTTAAAAAGATGATTACTCCCCCCTCGACATTTTCTGCCGCTCATATTTGATAAACAAATGCGAGTAGAACAAAGAAATGTGGTGAGTTGCGGTTTTGTCTTATTCTTCGTCGGAAGTATAAGATAAGAATTGCAACATTCTCTGGTATAGCGGCGGATTAACACATTCATATTAATAAAGAATTTAAATAAAAATCCAATAGTGATTTATTTAGCGCAGTCGGTGAAGTCCATTCAATTTATTTCCATGGGTTGAATTAAAAATAAGACACAGACAGTGTACGTATGTCATCCAGTGTATAGAATGTGAACCGAAAAAATAATCTGCTGAATCTGTGAATCAAAGGAAAATCTTCAGGAGAACAAGAAGAACTTTAAAAACATATAGTGCAAACATATAGTGCTCAATCTCATTTAATTTATTTCCATTTAATATAAACATACATAACATTCTGACGAATCTGTAAATTAAAGAAAACTCTACATGAGAGCAAGGAGAACCTTAAAAACATATATCGTGCTCAACCTCAGTACAATCAATCAACGCAACGAGAAGCAGAAAAAGTATACTTTTTTTATTGATTATGCAAATTTTATACTTCGCATTATATACTTGAAGGGTGGTAATATAAATTAATTGCAAAATGAAGGTGTTACCTGTTGCAGAAAAGTTTAGATTAGTTCTAAATTTGATAACAAAAATCACTCAATTCGATGGTAGTACAGAATAACTGATTTCTGTTATAAATTCGTTTCATGTAGATAACGCTTTGATTCGTAAAGGTTATATACGAGACAGGATAGTTGGAAAAGCAAAAGAATAATAATTATTTTAGGGAAAAATAATTATTGAGGAATTTGGTAAACGATTGAGTGCAACAGCTTTCTTAGATAGGTTAAGACAACGACGGAACATTTTTTCAACTAATTATCACTGTAGAATTAATAACATAAACCATTTACAAAACAATAACGAACAAAATATCACCGATTCTAACAATCGAATTGCACTAGAATCCTGTAAAAATAATTTACCTGAACCAACGAAAACCTTAGTATTAAGCAGAAATACGAAAACATTGAAAAATGCCTACAAAATAATTTTGGAGATAAACCACCATAACCACAAACTAAATTATCAACCAATACAGGAATTATTCAAGACAAAATGAAAGAAATAGTATTTCGGAAAGATTCTTAAATAATAGTTCAGGAAACAATTATTCACAGTATAACTCTAGATGGTATTCAAATTTTAAATCTAGCCTTAACAATTCCCAAAATAATAAGGGACGGTATTCAATTAACAATTCAAGAAATAATCATTCAAATTCATCCTAAATATAATAATAGTTTTCGATTTTCTCAAGGCAATAGCTATAGACAGTTTAATAATTCTAGAAATAATGTTAAAGAGCCAATGGATATCAGTAACGGTGACAGGCAGAAAGCCCAGAGAGCAGAAAATGTTCATGCAGAGTCCTCGGGAACTTTGCATGTCCAGTGATAGAATTAACTATAAAAAGCGTATCGATTTCCACAAGTGCACGAAAAGGAGGTAGAGCGGCAAATAACGGAAATGTTGGATCAAGGGATTGTTAAAGAAAGCAGCAGTCCGTTCAATAGTCCCATATGGATCGTTAAAAATATTCGATAATTCAGGCCAACAAAAATGGGGGTTTGTTATCGACTATCAGAAATTAAATGAGATTACTGATAGCGATAAATTTCCGGTCCCCAACATTGATGATATATTTGACAAGTTGGGTAGAGCTAACTATTTCAGTACTACAGGTTTTCACCAGATTATGATAGAAAAGAGAGACCAGCATAAAACCGCCTTTTCCACTGCACAAGGGCATTTCGAATTTATCCTTCGGCCTCAAAAATGCACTATCGACGTTTCAGAGGATGATGAATAGAGTACTTAAAGGGCTTATTAATAAAATTTGCGTGGTATACGTTGATGCTATACTCGTGTTCAACACAAGTTTAGAGGAACATTATCTAAACCTTGATAAAGTTTTTAAAAGGTTGAGGGAATACAATCTGAAAATACAAATAGACAAGTGCAACTTTCTTTAAAGGAAGACACATTACTTGGGACACGTTGTGACCGAAAATGGTATTAAACCTGATCCTGAGGTAATTAAGAATCTCAATCTACCCAATCTACTAAGAGTTTTCTTGGCATAATGCTGCCTTCGGAGGGCTCTCATCTACGGCAATCTGCAAGCATTTTGTAAAAGATGTCTTCAAACGAAGAGGCAGTTTCCCATTTTGAGGCAGACGTTTCTAAATCTACATCTGCGATGTCAAAGTCGCTTGGGAAGTCTCTACGAAGCGCATCTGCAAACGCCATCCAATTCGGAAAGTTGAGCCCAAATTTTCGCCGGACCTCTCAGATTCGTCAAGACACCAAATATCACAGTTTTATCACTCCACTGATATATTGCTTTCAGCATCTTTACACGACGGATATATTGCGGCGACGGCAGGGAAAGTTTTGTCATATAAACGATTGACAAAAAACGATTGACTTTTTAAGTATATACATATTCTTATACATTAAAACCAGTAACTTGAAAGAAATTACCAATACAATAATAACTGCGTAACAGAATGCCTCAAAAAACACAATATCAAAAAAACATCAGAAACAAAAATAATACTGTGTATATTATGTTATTTATTTTCCATGCCCGTGGTTTACGACAAATTAACATAAACTGAAATGAGTCCCATAGCATGTCTATGGAAAATGGAAAATGTATTAAAGAACTTGTTGCAACATGTTAAGCCAAGTACCAAAAATTGGCACTCGTTACTAGGTGTATGACCTTCCCCTATTGTTCATATAATATAAATTTAATCATTGATTGATTGGAGGAGCACTAGAACGTTTGATGTGCAGTAAGATTTTTTGGATTATTTTCATTATTTTTAATTAATTAAATTATTATTAATTATTTAATAAGATTTTGTTCCGGCATTCAGTGACATTTTTCAAAAAACTTTTCGTAGTAACCGGACAAAATCAGAGCTATTACTCTAAATGCAAAAATAGAAACTGATGTTACTCAAGTTACCTACTAGAAACATATCGCAAAAATGTTCTAAACTTCTCCCACACGACGTAGTCTGTATCACAGATAACACGTTAACACTGTACCCGCAGATCACTTTTTTTTATGTGTATACGCAAGAAAGAGAAGTGTGCACAAATCCAGCTTTTGGGGGAGATGAAGTTGATCGACGTGATTCACCATCACATTTTCTTTTGTACATATGTAGTCTGTTGCGACGCTTTTAAAGAAGTGTGACTGGGCTCTCTCTGCCTTTTTTATTTATCACCAAAACGCCATGCACACGAGCTAAACAGGTTTATTTAAGTATGCTTATAGGTCTTCAGCGATGAGAGGGAAAATATTAATTATTTCCGTTTTTTTTTTGTGGAAACTGCTTATGTTATGTATACGTATGTCAATGTGTGTATACTTGAAATCTGAGTTTATTTTAAAGTGTGGTGCATCGGTGATAAACATACGAATGAAGATAGCAAAAGGAAATTTACCACATCATCATATGAAGAGTCTGAGAGTCGCTGATGGTAACATACGTGAGGATTTTGTGAGTGTTTGAGACTCAGTACAACACACAGAAGATTTGCATCTTCGAATTCGAACATGTTACAATGATTTGTTAAAATGAGGGGAAAAGCTAGGAAAAATGGGGCGGGATCTTATTCGTGTGGGCGGACCTTAATACCGCGTTTGTTTTTGGTTTGTATTCATACATTTGTGGATAGAGTAGCAAGCAAGCCTTACACATCCCATACAAAAATCGTTATACCTACCAAGGTAATGTTAATTCAGTTAAACACTTTCTGCGCTTATATACGAGTACGTTAATTTTCAACAGTTCAGATTAACCTAAACTGTTAAATTCTGCTATGTATGAAGAGCAAAGCTCGCAAATTTGAGAGTAATGCTCTTAATAATGCTCATAATCACATTCCAAAGATTGAATAGGTCGGCTAACAGAAGTTTAATATAATATTAAAAATATGAATATGATTTCAGAGTGTTTTTTTTTTATTTAAATTTCTAACGTTTCAGAAATAATATTTTTATAAATTTTGTCAATTGTTTTGTAATGTTTGGATATAATTTATATAAAGGGTGATTTTTTAGCTATTATCTTTTTGGCAACACTGGTTTAAACAGCTGACGCACGTTTCGTGTTTCACTGTCAAACATCTTCAGTTTGGTCTATAATTTAACCATGAATCGTCTTACAAACGAACAACGCTTGTAAATTCTTGCAAGTTTATCGCGCGCTTCTTCCATTTTATGGTCAGTTTAAAAGACCCATCATTTTTGGCTCAATGGGTACATAAATAAGCAGAATTGTCGATTTTGGAGTGAATATCAGCCAGAAGCATTGCGAGAGCTACCAATGCATCCAGAAAAAGTCACTGTTAGGTGCGGTTTATGGGCTGGTGGCATCATTGGACCGTACTTCTTCAAAGATGATGCGAATCGTAACGTAACTGTGAATGGTGAGCGCTACCGTGAGATGATATCCAACTTTTTTTTTCCCAAAATGCAAGAGCTTGACTTGCATGACATGTGGTTTCAACAATACGGTGCCATATGCCACACAGCACGCGCAATAATGGACTTATTGAGAGGCAAGTTCGGTAAACATTTTATTTCACGTTCGGGACCGGTTTAGACTATTTTTTGTGGGGCTATGTTAAAGCTCATGTCTATACAGACAAACCCGCTTCAATTGACGCATTGGAAGACAACATTGAAGCATTTATTCGTGATATACCGGCCGAAATGTTGGAAAGAATATGCCAAAATCGGACTAAGCGGATGGACCATTTGAGGCGCAGTCAAGGTCAACATTTGCATGAAATAATCTTCAAACATTAAATTATATGGACCGCACTATCGATTTAAATAAAGATTTCATGCATTTTTCTGAATTTTATGTGTTTTTTTTTTGAAAAACTTTCCTATTACTTACTTACTTAAGGTGGCGCTACAGTCCGAGGTGGACCTGGGCCTCAACCAACAAGCGTCTCCAGCCAGTTCGATCTTTAGCTAGCTGTCTCCAGTTTCGCACGCATAGTTGGTTGAGGTCCCTTTCCACTTGCGTGCGCCACCTGTGTCGCGGTCTTCCTCTACTGCGCCGTCGAAGACTTTTCGGGCCGGAGCATTGTTTTCCATCCGCTCTACATGACCTAGCCACCTCAATCGTTGGATCTTCACTCTTCTGGCTAAGTCGATGTCGCTTAACAGCCCGTATAGTTCGTCATTATATCTCCTCCTACACTCACCATCTATGCTGACGGGACCGAAAATCACACGAAGAATTTTCCTCTCGAAGCAAGCAAGAGCAGCTTCATCCGCTTTTGATAAAGTCCATGCCTCCGCGCCATATAGCAGGACTGGGACGATTAAGGTCTTGTAAAGCGTTAGCTTGGTTGTTCGAGAGAGGGCTTTGTTTACCAATTGCTTTCTTAGCCCAAAGAAGCAGCGATTGGCAAGAGTTATTCTTCGTTTGATTTCAGCGCTGGTGTCGTTGTCTGAATTGATAGCGGTGCCTAGGTAGACAAAGTTTTTGACTACCTCAAAGTTATATCTGTCTGCTGAGACGTTCTGACCGAGACGTCGGTGTTAGGTGTCCTTTCTCGTTGACAGCATATACTTGGTCTTACCCTCGTTTACCGCTAAACCCATCTTCGCGGCCTCCGTTGCAATACCCACAAAAGCGCCATTGACATCAAGCTGCGTTCTTCCGATAATGTCAATATCGTCGGCATATGCGAGTAGTTGGACGGACTTCTGAAAGATTGTTCCTCTGGTGTTGGCGTTCGAGTTTTGAACAATTCTTTCAAGAACGATGTTGAAAAAGTCGCATGACAGCAGGATTCAGACAAGGCGTCTGAATACTTTTTTGACATCAAAGGTCTCGGTTAGGTCTTTACCGACCTTGATGGAGCAGCGTGCATTCTCCATCGTCATCCTACACAAACGGACGAGTTTGGTAGGGATGCCAAAACTAGACATTGCTCTGTATAGCTCGTCTCTATAAATGCTATCATACGCGGCCTTAAAATCGATAAAAAGGTGGTGGGTATCGATTTGTTGCTCCTGGGTTTTCTCCAAAATCTGCCGCAGTGTGAATATTTGGTCGACGGTGGATTTTCCTGGCGTAAAGCAACACTGGTATGGACCGACCAGGTTGTTGACGAATGGCTTTAGGCGTTCACACAGTACGGCAGATAAGATTTTATATGCGATACTTATGAGACTGATGCTGAGGTTCCATTCATCGGGCATGTTTTCCTCCGACCATATTTTACAGATGAGTTGGTGCATGCTGCTTACCAAATCATCGCCTGCGGCCTTAAAAAGCTCGGCGGGTAGGCCGTCAGCTCCCGCAGCCTTGTTGGATTTTAGATTGGATATGGCAATCCTCACTTCATCTGGGTCGGGTGGACGGAATTGTTGATCTTCATCGTCCCTTTCATTGGGGTTGAATGGTTCGTTCTGCCTGACAGCGGAATTTGGTTCTTCGTCGCCGTTATACAGTCTGTAGAAATGGTTTGTGATGGTCAATGGACTGTGACTCTACTACGATGTTCCCTTGATCATCCTTACAGGCTTCGGTTCGGACTTTATAACCTTGACTGGTTAACTTTACCCTTTGGTAAAACTTCCTTACCTCATTCCTGCAGTAATATCCCTCTAGTTTGCCGATCGCGCGTTTCTCATGCTCCTTCTTTTTTCTCCTGAGAAGCCGGTGTTCGTCTCTCCTCTTCTGCTCGTAGAGCTCCCGAGCAGCTCTTGTCCTTCTTTGCCGTGACGGTTTGTATGCTTCTTGCTTGGCTGCATTCGCCTGCCGACACTCGTTGTCAAACCAGGGGTTTCGTTGTGGTGGCGGATTGAAACCCAGCACATCAGAGGCGGCATCTCTGATGGCTTTTTGGCAATGCTGCCATTGATCTTCAATACCTGATGTTGGCGGCGTAGGATTTCTTAAGAGGTTAAGGGAGACACGATCGGAAAAGAATTTGGCAATCTCTTGCGATTGTAGCCGGCTGACGTTAAACTTCCTCACAGTATTTCTTTGTCTTGTCGGTGTTCGGGATATCCGCAACCTTATCTTGGCTACAACAAGGTGGTGGTCCGAGTCAATGTTGGCGCCTCGGAACGTTCGAACATCTATAATACTGGAGGAGTGCCTTGCGTCGATCGCAATATGATCAATCTGATTGACGGTTGATTGAGCAGGAGATCGCCATGTTCCTTTGTGGATATCGAGATGTGGGAATCTTGTACTGGCTACTACAACATTTCGCCCCGCAGCAAAGTGTATCAGCCTAAATCCGTTATCGGATGTGGTGCCGTGTAGGCTGTGCTTCCCGACCGTACTACCAAAGATGTTCTCTTTTCCAAGCTTTGCGTTAAAATCGCCAAGGACAATTTTAATGTCGTAGCTAGGGCATTGCTCATAAGTTTTGTCCAGGAGCTTATAGAACTTGTCTTTGGTGTCGTCATCTTTCTCCTCTGTGGGGGCATGTGCGCATATAAGGCTTATGTTGCCTGGATGCGAATTGTCGTGAGGCGCTCGTTCACGGATCTGAACGATAAGACTTCTTGCCTAAGTCTGCCTCTAACGACAAATCCACATCCAAATAGGCGCTGTTTTTGCTGTTTCAGTCACCGTAATATATATCACAGTTTTTCAGCCTTCTTTTGCCCGGTCCATCCCATCTCACTTCTTGGATGGCGGTTATATCTGCTTTGCAGCAGTCTAGGGCTTCCGCTAATTGTTCGGCTGCACGTGGCCTATAAAGGGGCCTTACATTCCACGTACAGATCCGAAGATCGTTGTCCGTATATCGTTTGCAGGGTTTGTCATCAGTAAAATCCTCCGTTTCCGAGGCTTGTTGTTGCTTCGTAACTACATATTATAATATATAAAAACTTTCCTATAGCTTTTAAAAAATCACCCTTTATATACTTATTTAAATATTTTTTTAATATTATGTTAAAAAATAGATTAGAGGGAGTTCAAAAGCATCTACTATGTCGTTAAAGCTTTAAAGTTACTAAATCTCTGAAAATCTTAATGCAATGAATGGAGTATCAATCATATAAAAAATTTCTACACTGAGTCTGCGTCTCGTCGAATGAAGGGTAAACGGTGAATAAATTGTGTTGTAATCATGTGTGATCACATTAAAATATCTGAATATTCACTGGAGTTTCGAGGATCTCGAGCACCGCATTTCATTTAACTTATTTAACTACCTGCGATCTACCTTAATTCTGAAACCAGTAGAACTGCGTGTGTTCTTATGAGACATTCCTATTAGCATACCTATGTCCCTGCGACTAAAGACGATCAATGATGTTGATCTCTTCATGTTCAGTTTCTGTCATAGGGCTCTTGCTGTAGTTGCAGTATTCAGGTTGAGCCAGTGCGTACTGGCTCCATCCAGGGCCACGTTTACTAGCCTTTCCTTTACGGAGCTGAGTGCCATATGCGAGTACGGGAATGCCAGAGTTTCTCTCAGATTCGAGCCGCCCTTTCATTTCCTTGGATTCCAGTATGTCCTGGTACCCAGCATAGGGTCACAGAGTTCTCCAAGAATATATCCATATACCAGCTTCGATGTCAGTATGTCTGATGCTATGGCTTTTATTGCGTCTTGCCTATCTGAAATGATGGCGATGGCTTCGCCCGTAACTACTTACGCTGAACTTGTAGTGCATAATAAGTCGAGAAGGGAGAGGAAGCGTCAAGAGCTGCCATCTATGAGTGTTGGTGAGGAGTGTTATTGAACTTTCATCGATGTCTTCAGTCAATTGCCTTTTTTCAACAGACTGCGATTTTAGGAGTTGTTGTTGTAGGTGTTGGTCGTTGCACTGGTTTGGTTTTTCGCTTCCACGAGCCTCCTGTCTTTAGTTGTTGTTGTGTCTGCTGCCATGCAGATACCGCAGAGAGTTTAGGTATCACAATTTATTGCATGGATTTTCGGCGAAGAGAACTGCACTTGACACAGCGAAATGTGTTGTTGTAACAACTCATGAAATCTATATCGGATTGCAGAACATTAACGCAGGAACCATGAACAAATTTTTACAGTCAAAGCAGTCTATTTAGAAGGCATCATTAAGATCGCAACTTGCACAGTTCATAATGAAGAGAAATGTTTCAGATGTTAGATCAGAAATAGAGTTCCAGAATTGGGTTCGTCAATCCGAGCAATGAGACCTTCAACTATTATGGAAGTATTAAACTATTGTATCAAAGAACAGAATGCTTTTTATATGCAAAACAGTCTGTTACCAAAGCTTTCTATACCACAGACCCAACAACCAACTAACCCACCAACCTTTAGACTAAATGCGCAAATCAAGCAAATATATCCGCTTCAGTAATCATCTTTTCAAGACCCAAGATTAAAAAATAACCAATTTCAATGTCAGAAACCACAATTTAAGCTTTCCCAGCAATATCAACCTCAATTTGGATTATTTCAACAATGATCCCGTCCACAATTTCTTTTCCAGCAAATCAATAATTTCTTTAATTCAACACCCAATTCCTCCACTTCTCAACCATTTTCCTATAATCAGTTACCAAGTCCAGTGCCAATGGATGTTGTCAGTGGAAATGATTAAACTCTTCAAAGATCTGTGCAAACACACCCATGCCAAAGAAATAATTTTCAACCGAATCCAAGGTGTACTATAAGGAAATTTCACAATTTGCAACAATATCCAGAAATGTACGAGGAAAATTATGTCCCGTACAATAATTCGGACGAATATTATAATTTCGAACCCAACTTAGATATATATGTACAAGAAAATAGCGAAACAAACGACATTTCTAGTGAATCGCCACAAGAAATGAAATCGATGATACAGATTTATTTACAAGAATCGGGAAACAATATGGATTCCTAGAAGTTAATAACCACAGCAGTAGCGTCTTACCCTATATTAGAATAGCCCCTCCTTTTGGCCCATTGAAGTTTCCAATAGATACGGGAGCATCCGCTAGTTTGATTAATCCCGATTTAACCAACCCTCAATATTACCAGGGCATTGATCCCGTCACAATAACAAGTGTCTTGAATGCACATAAACTTAATAAGCAAATTAAACAAATTTTCATTTCCTGAATTTAAATTGTATGTGCCTTTAAAATTAATTTTATTTAAGTTTCAGAATTACTTTGATAAACTGATAGGCCTTGAAAATATTGAAAAATTATCCACAAGCTATTTGGTACACCCAAATCGAAGTAATAAAGAACAAAAGTTATTTGTAGAGCAATCAATCAAGTCAGAAAAGTTCGAGAATTTTATAGAAGTGAACAGTATCAATATTAGCCGAAGCAATGAACCCATGTCCGAAATGTATGTGAAATCATACAGGTATCCGCAGATTCATAACGAGGAAGTTCAATCACCAATTTAAAAATTATAGCAACAAGGCATGGAGCAGTCCAATATGGATAGTATCTAAAAAACTGGATGCATCAGGTATTTAGACAGACCTGTAGTAAATTACTGTAAATTAAACAAAAAACAATAGACGATGGGTATCCATTACAGGATACTGCGGAGATTCTTGATAAACTAGGAAAATGCCTTTATTTTACTACCCTAGATCTAGCTTCTGGGTTTCACCAGATCGAGGTTCATCCTCAAGATATTGAAAAGACAGCCTTTACTGTAGATCATTGGCGCTATGAATATATCCGAATGCCATTCGGTCTTAAAAATGCTCCGTCCACCTTCCAGAGGATAATGGGCAATACTTTACGTGGTTAACAACGCAAAATCTGCCTTGTATACATGTACGACATTATAGTGTTCTCGACCTCTCAGCAAAAACATCTAGAGAATCTGTTTAAAATATTTTCAAGGTTACGCAGATCTGAAAAACAATTAGATAAATCGGAATTTCTCTGAAAGGAAAAAGACTTCCTTGGTCATGTCGTTACCCTGGATGGTGTAAAACCCAATCCAAATAAGATCAATGCTATTAAAAACTATCCCATACCCAATACTTAAATGTTATAGACGGTGTAGACTTGTCAGATGGCGGTTAAAATTAGAGGAATTCGACTACCAAGTAGTGAAAAAAAAGGCAAAGCGGATGCAAATGCTGACGCACTAAGTCGTATTGAGATCCACGTTAACGAATCAACCGCTGCAAGCTCTAGTGCTGGTTATTAAGAGCAAGATTCTAATATATCAACCATTCATTCTGCTCATGAAAATGTTGATGATGGTATTTATATTTCTGAGAGACCACTAAATGAATTTTCAGAACAGTTAGTTTTAATTAGAAGAAATGGCGTAGGAAAACCCCCAATGATTACCTTTCAAACAAAACGCAGACTAAAAACCTATAGAATTATTTATAATTCTGCAATTTTAAACTTAACTTAAACTGCAAGGAATTCAATCTTTGAACTCCTCTTTGAATCCTGGTCCTGACAATGTTCCGTCTGTTATTGTTAAGCAATGTTGTCACCATTGAAATTAATATTTATATATTCTTGGACGAATGGAAAGTTTCATTTATTATACCGATATTTAAAGCTGGATCTCGACAAAAAGATAGAGACAAAATTATAGAGGAATCTTTAAGATTTCAGCTATACCAAAACTTTTTGAGCTAATTGTCACAAAACAGATTTATTTTGCCGCCAAAGAACATATATATTTACACCAACACGGCTTTGTTGGTGGCAGATCCACCTTAAGCAATTTGACATTATTTACAAGATATCTGTGTCATTCAGTAGAATCTGGATATGAAGATGATGTCATTTTCATTGACTTTAGAAAAGCTTTTGACACAGTATGTCACACCATACTATTAAACATACTAAGACAATTTGGTATTCATTCAGTACTTCTTAAATGGATAGAATGTTAATTACCGAATAGAATTCAAATGGTAAAAATTGACAATTATAACTCTAGGATATATAGGTCCACTACTGTTCAATATATTTATTAACGAGATTCCTTCAATCCTGTCTCATGTTAAATGTTTAATGTATGCAGACGACCTTAAAATTGTCCTTCGTGTTAAAAATCGTCAAGATTGTATGAAAGTTCAAAATGACTTAAATATGGTATGTAATATTAGCAAATGTCACTCGTTTTCAGTTTACCATGTATTGTTACCCGTAATATTTGACTATTCGATATGTGGGACTTGTTTTTCTAGGAAAACGGAAATAAAATAACTTGGTGTACTATTTGACACGAAACTTTCTTTCTCGCTTCATATTGACTATATAGTTGCAAAAGCTAATTCAATGGTAGGATTTCTGAAAAGGACATGTGTTGAATTTTCAAATCGTTATGCCCTTAAATCTGTCTATATGTCCGTTATACGTCCGTATCTTGAATATTGTTCAGTAATCTGGTGTCTGTTATACATGAAATCTGTAGTATGTCTAGAAAGGGTTCAAAAGACATTTACTAGATTCCTTATAAAAATAATGGATTGTAGTCTTAACACCATGCCTCCATATCATGTGCATTAATAGATTTAGATACTTTAGAACAAAGACTAAGTGTTCATTGCATAATGTACATTCATCACATTTTCTCGTATCGAATAAATTGCCCGGAGCTGCTCAAACATGTTATGATTTATGCACCGAAAAGAGTTCTTCGAACCCGGAAATTCTTACTACAACCAAAGCACTCATAAAATTATGGCCTACATGAACCACTAACTAAATGTATTAGTCAATTTAATTCTGTTTGTGTAAATATAGACTTATGTGATGAAAAACAAACATTTAAACAGTCTATTCCAAGGCTGTGACAACTTCTTTTGTTTAATTTAATTTACCATCTATATAATTATTTATTACACAATCTAATTATTTAATTTAATTTACCATTTATATAATTATTTATTACGAAATCTATTTATTCACATATTTATTTAGTACTTTGTTGTCATATATTTATTTACTCATTGTTATCTAAATGTTTATATCAAGTACCTAGAATATAAGAAGATTATTAAGTTTCCGAAATCTGTAAGAGTTAAACTCGGTAGATGAAATAAATAAATAAATAATCGCCAAATACATTCGGATATATTGAACGAAGCAGTTATTACTTACAATAACTCAGTACTCTCAATTGCAAACTTAACTTTTAAACTTATAACGGAAAGAACTTACAAATTCAAACTTACAACCTAATTCCGAACACGATTACTTAAATAAATTTAAAAAATTTCAGGAAGAAAAACCATAATAAATCAATAATAAGCAAACTGAATCGTGAAACAGCACACAATTGCAATGATATAGTTTACGAGTATAACAATAGGGGAAGTAAAAGGACTCCAAGAGCCAAGAAGTTACAGGTTGTAGCAAATAATAAAGTAACTATTTTGACTAAAAATAATAGGAAAGATCATAAAAACAAATAAAGAAGAAAAACGTTAATTTCAGGTTATTTATGAGTCAACGAATAAAGATACAGCATCTTTCCAAGAGTCAATGTCTGTTAACAATGAAATTAGGCCCAGCCCAAGTAATTGAATCGTGTGTAATTTTTTTTACATATTGTGAACTTAACTGCCTACGAAGAAAACGTTAACAATATCATGACAAAAAATATAGACAAAAAATCATGGCCCCATGAGGGAAGTAATAAAAAAAAACGAACTGAAAAGGAGGACTTTCAATACATGCAATATGTTAATCAGACTAATTATGATATTGAAATACTATCAAACTATCAATAACTACTATCAAATCTGTCAAATATAATATTTAATATAAAAATGGTATAGGCAATTTGTCTATGTCTATATCACCCAATAAAATTTCCCCTGAACCAAATATTAACTTAATTAACCCTATGCCATTATTAGCAATTTCTATATCCAAATTATTGACGAACCCTGCTTGGTGATCGAGCTTATTAATGCTTATTATTGCCAACAATGGAAATTAGATAATATCACATCAAACACTTGCATCCCCAATATAATCAAAAATATAGCAGCTACCAGTACCCTAGTGTTGGATTGGAAACAACAGCGTATAACTCAACCAGAAGAAAACAATATATTAATGACAAATACACCGAACACCGACGTATCTACAACTTGCGATATCGAGAACAGAACAATCTCAGGAGTGGTATTGCTGCACTACGAAGATTGCGAAATAACCATCAATGATATTATATGTGAAAGCAGATCAAATATATTTTGGGACAAAATACAAATAATCTCTTCAATATTTACTAAAATTAATTCCTCTCATCTCATAGGAAATCTCAATACAAGCAGATTAGAGCCGTTAAATACAACCAACAGAGACATAATCGAACTAAGAGAAAGTACCAAGAGTCAGCAAATCTTCAGTTTGTTCACCTGCTTCCTAATATCCATCATAGGATCCATATTCGGTTTATCCGCTTCAGAAAACACACTTCAAACAGAATTGAAACCATATCCAATCATCGAAACAGCTACGAGATGAATCCTGAAGCTCCAACACGTAAAGAGTCTTCCAGCGTCAGACTCTCTTGGCTGTCGCTTCACACTCGGATGGGAGGATGTTTAAGGATGGACTCGGAACAGAACTATTTTATTTTGGCCGGGGACTTAAATGCCCGACCTGGATATTGGGGAAACATAGATTCCAATTACAGAGGGGATCAGCTTTATAAACAATTTTGCTTGTACAGTGTCGAGTATAGACTCGATTTGAAACCACCAGGGATCTCGTCATACCCCAGAAAAATTGTACGGATTACTGAAAGACGACCAATTAGAAGCTTACTTTTTGACCCGAGTGTTTCGTCCTGGGATTTCCTGTGAACATTTGCAAAATACTGGAACTGACTCTTATTAAATGTTGCAACATGCTCATTTCCGACTTTAGCATTTAAGTCAAAAACGAGTGAAATATTTTCGCAGTCTAGGTTGATCAGTGAGTCGAACATATCGTAATATTCAATTTGCCAATTGCAGCAATTAATGTAAATTCAATATACTGTCATATGAATTTCTCCTAATTTAATTTTGACAGTTATTCTACCTTTAGTTCTTTAAAAGGAGCAATTTATCTTCGATGCAAACCGCTTGTTTATTTCTTAAAGCATCTTTCCACTTGCTCTACCTGCTGAGTGAGTTAATGGACTAGGTAAATTCCATTAAAAAATGCTTTTATTTGTTCATGACAATTTTCCAGTAGAAACTTTTCGTATAGAAGAAATTTATCATAATTCTTAACATATTCAAAAAAAAATCGGTATATTCAATTAATTTTTGATTCCAGCTACATTATGAGATAATATTCTAAGGTTAAAATTATTAAAAATACTTTGCTTAAGGCCTAACGGGAATTTGCAGGATTGGTGCGCAAAAAAAAATTTTATTTTACAATACTTAGTGAAACACATATTACCTCTGAAACAGATGAAAGTGAATACAAAAGAAATAACTATAAAACTTTTTCATATCTATCAAAAATAAAATTAAAGTAAGAGAAATAGTATCAAAATCTGTTAACTTTAAAGCATAGATTCCAATCGATAAACTTAAGTGTAGAACTGAATGTTGGAATCTCGTGGGTATCTACCGATGTGATAAAATAAATGTCCAAGAATGTAATATAACGCTTAGTGAATTCATAAAAAACAGCTTAAATTTTACTGAAAATGTTTGTATTGTTGGTGATTTAATATAGACTAAAGACTGAAAATAATATATAGTAAGATAAGAGTAAGCCTGAAAACTGAAAAAAGCAAAAATTTGACGCGGAAATACTGAAAAAGTTCGGTTTGCAACAGCTGGTAACAACTAGAAACACGATAGCGACTGTGCTTAAATTGATTGTGTGTTAAGTGATTACGTATCTGTCATAAATGCTAAATTAATGAAAGAATCGGATCATGAAACAATAGAAACGAACTCCCAGCATATAAATTAATTACGTACACATTTTCATTGTTTTATTTTTATTTGTTCTTTTAATTTGTTTTGCTAGTTTATTTCCATTTTAACAATTTAACAATTATATTAATCAACAATTCTATTCACAATAAAATTCTGATTTTAAATTTTTGTTTCCTCTCCTCTATGAGGATGCTTTTCGCTGAGGTCACTTTTGAAAGTGAAGTTCCGGAGCCAACCACAGGCTTATTTTCGAGTTGGCGCATATGGGTAAGCAACTTGTTTGTGCAAAAGCTAGCGGTAGTAGCCATGCACTTGTTATGCATCTGCATAAATAGCCAGCCAACATAGCGTAAACAATTTTTTTGTCGAAATGCTAGCGGTAGTACCCATGCACTTGTTACGCATCAGCATATCATGAGCTGTGATTTTACGTAGACAACTTGTTTGTGCAAAATATAGCTGTGTCTGTCTATCTGCGTAAGCAACATCCCAATAAAATAGACTTTAGTGAGTATAAATAATATCGAATTTATATAAAAAAAAAAAATACATATGTCAAATTCAATTCTTAAACATTAAAGAACCGGAACTAAAAAAAATCAATATTCAATGCAATTTAGTACATCTCAAAATTTCCGTTAACGTGCTATGAAACCTTTCAATCTGTCCATTAGTTGTCCTGTGAAAAGGAGGTATGGTAAAAGACTATTTTGAATTAATCTCGAAGTAAAGTTTGATTAGTAATACTGCGGGAATTTAGAAAATAATAATAATATTTCCTCTGTAAAGGAAAAGATGGTAAGGGTGTTTTCTCTATTTCTACACTAGGGGGATGTCTGTGATATTTTTCTTCTTTGCATACAGTTCGAAGACGATTTCCGCTAACCTTTTCCGGATGTTGGGGAAGAAGTAATCCCGAAGGATGTGTTGTGTATTCTCACGTAGGGATTGCAGTCTTCATCAAGTCCCTTCTTATGGACAACCCAAATAGGGTTATTGTAAGGAGACCGGGATGGTCGTATTATACCTGCTTTAAGAAGATCTGAAGTCTCTTTATAGACAAAATCACATCTGCTATTGGATATGCTTTTGAGGAGACTGGCTCATTGTCTGTTGTTTTGATGGTGGCAATAACTCTTGTACTATAGGGCAATGATTCATTTGAATCAGCGAACACATTCTTCCTCTGTTCACTAGAATACATTCAAATACTTTGCTTATATCTGGCGGTGCAAATTTATTATCTACAGCAATATGATTTTCGTCCCTACTATAGAAGTATAGCAGTTTTTCCTCTTTATTATAATACTTAAAGACTCCTTTTTCCAAATCAAGTTGTGCCCCTATTTTATGTGGAAAGTCACATCCAACTATACCGTCAAAACTATCAAGGGGAGGGAGAACAAAAAAGGGAGTATACAATTTAACATGTGATTCAATTTAATTACGCATTTGAATTGGATTGGATCTGATTCGTGTAGAGATTTTACAATAAATGGTTTATTGTATGTTATAGATTGATTATTCTTATCAGAAGTTTCATTTCGAAGGTACCTATCTGAAGGCCCTTTTTAGTTGACGTTTAGTGTTCATGTAAGTATGATAGTAGTTATTATGACATGATCTTTCAGACGAATTGTTTGAGGTCTGAGTCGGATTCAATCTTTGAGATCTGTGGGGGGATGTGGAAGGGTCTAAAGGGTGATTTTTTAGCTATCATCTTTTTGGCAACACTGGTTTAAACAGCTGACGCACGTTTCGTGTTTTGTTTCACTGTCAAACATCTTCAGTTTGGTCTATAATTTAACCATGAATCGTCTTACAAACGAACAACGCTTGCAAATTATTGAATTTTATTATCCATTTCATGGTCAAAAAATTGTGTTCAGCGACGAAGCTCATTTTTGGCTCATTGGGTACGTAAATAAGCAGAATTGTCGATTTTGGAGTGAATATCAGCCAGAAGCATTGCGAGAGCTACCAATGCATCCAGAGAAAGTCACAGTTTGGTGCGGTTCATGGGCTGGTGGCATCATTGGGCCGTACTTCTTCAAAGATAATGCGAATCGTAAAGTAGCTGTGAATGGTGAGCGCTACCGTGAGATGATATCCGACTTTTTTTTGCCCAAAATGCAAGAGCTTGGTTTCAACAAGACGGTGCCACATGCCACACAGCACGCGCAACAATGGACTTATTGAGAGGCGAGTTCGGTGAACATTTTATTTCACGTTCGGTACCGGTCAATTCGCCGCGTAGATCGTGCGATTTAACGCCTTTAGACTATTTTTTGTGGGGCTATGTTAAATCTCATGTCTATACAGACAAGTCCGCTTCAATTGACGCATTGGAAGACAACATTGAAGCATTTATTCGTGATATACCGGCCGAAATGTTGGAAAGAATATGCCAAAATTGGACTAAGCGGATTTACCATTTGAGGCGCAGTCAAAGTCAACATTTGCATGAAATAATCTTCAAACATTAAAAACAAGTACTATCGATTCAAATAAAGATTTCATGCATTTTTCTGAATTTCGTGTGGTTTTTTTTGAAAAACTTTCCTATGGCTTTTAAAAAATCACCCTTTATTTCCATTGGGTGTACTTAGGCTGTGTGATCTGCTCACGTATGTAATGAGGCGAATTGAATGAGTCAAATCTATAATTAGATTGAATCAGAGGATTATTTGATAGTCACTATAATTGCCAAAAGAGGTTGCGAACGTATAACGCATTTGATTGAATTCTAATTTCTCAGCAAGTGCCAATGCAGCTGGCATATCTGCAGGTCCTGACGCAAATAATATATCACTCATTGGGTTCCGCAGACCAGAAATAAATGCCCTCAGTGCATCCTGTCTATAACTCTGATTGAGCTCGGATTTACGCTTATATGTCATTATAGTTTCATTGACCAATAATGTCAATTTCTTTTCAACTATATCAAAAAAAATCAAATAAAGACATTGTTTTAGAGTAGACATATCTTGCTCGATTAGATAGAGTGGTGTCTTATCAGAATAAGTGAGGTCTAATCGACTAATTTTTGCTTTGAAATTAATAACACTGTTGAAAGATGCCAACACCGAATCTGCGGAAACCACAATTTTATTTATAATAATCGATATTGCCTGATAGTATTTAGAACTTCCTTCAAAACCTTCAAACATTTTATGGGCGACAAATACAGATTGTCACCCAGAATCAAATTTCGATTGATCACAGCGGAAGTCTGGAAGCGATTTAATCAGGCCAAGCGATTCTTCACATTTACTATCGGCTTATACTCAACAACCCTTGACGGTGTTTCCAAATGGGAAAGCCTGTCTGTAAGTTCACTAATTTTAGATTGAAATGATTCATGCTGCAGCATTAACAGCTGCCATTATAATTGCGCATAATTGCGCTTCCTCCATTATAAATATCCTTTTTATTACTTTACAAACCCTTTTACGTGAGAAAAAACAATTTTTTCTTGAATACTAACAAATTGGTTGATAAATGCTGTAGTATAGCGATTGACTTGTTAACAGTTTAAAAAAAAATGTTATTTTTAATGTTTAATGTAATTATGTTAAGTAGTCTACTATAACAAATTTTAATTCTTAACAAAAAAGCACTCCACTTACAGTACTTAATTTATTCTGCGCCTTCTTCCTTCTTCTTCTCTTTGCTTCTTGTAGCTTTCAGGCTCCAAATCTTTCTTGGGTTCAATATTTTAGTTCAATGTATCAGGTACACTGCATTATTATTGATTAAATTTACTGTTTGGTATCAGTTTTTAAATTGTCTGGTTGTGCAATACACTTTATTTGTAGAAATGGGTTCTTTTGAGAGACTCGTCTTCCATTCCTTTTTTTTACCATTCCGCCAATTAATAATTAATTACTCACAAATTGTTTTTTTAACTTTTTTATTAATTTATTTCCAATTTAACAATTTAACAGTTATATAATTAACAATTCTATTCACAATTAAATTCTGATTTTAAATTTTAGTTTCATTCCTCTCCTCTATGAGGATGTTTTTCGCTGAGGTCATATATGGCACTGCAGTCCGGGAGCCAACCACTGGCTTATTTTCGAGTTGGTGCGTTTGGGTAGACAACTTTTTTGTCAAAAAACCAGCGGTAGTACCCATGCACTTGTTATGCATCAGAATTTCATGAGTTGTGATTTTGCGTAGACAACTTGTTCGTACAATGTCAAATTTAAAAATTGTATTGGAGAATCTATATGTCCTTTAAGACAAAATGGTATTATGTCGAGTGGTTTAACGATGATCTGAGGAGAAAATAAAAATGAAAAAATATGTGATATCTATAAATATAAAAACTAGTCTGCAAACAATTAGAACAATTTCATTGAAAATACAATATAAAAAGAATTAACACTAAAAGTGATTCAAAGGGACTTGATACAAAGATGTTTTTTGACTGCAAGGATGACTGTTTTACTAATAATTATAAATACTTCCTCGACCGAAGGTATTTTCCTAAATGCAGGAATCGATTATAGTTCCAATGGAGAAGGAGAAAACTCCAAGAAAACATTCCGATCTTCGAGGATTCAATTGGTAAGGCTGGGGGATGAATCTAGGGGACTGTTTTGAGTTTTCAAATGTATCGTTATTTTCATATGATACTTTAATTTAGATCTTTGGAAACAATTTAAGTACTTGTGAATCGAATCTAAATGCTGATGCTGCAAATCTTTATTAATGTTAAATGTGACAAAAACTAAATGTATGTCCATTGGTACAAATGGGACCGTTGAGGGCAGCAGAATAATTGCAGACAATCAACTTTCTTTTAACGACCATGAGGATTATGTTTCTAGAAAATTAGCTAAAAGCTTGAGAAACAATTTATAATTCCATTGTATTACCACATATTAACGTCGTAACTATCGTTCAATCTTGTATCTATGTTATACTAGCAAAATTGACTGTCTTCATTATTGCAAAACAGAGCGACGTTGTGTGTATTAAAATGTGGATTTGGATCACACAGTGCTGAAATAATTATAACTTGAGTGACGATGGTGATTTCCCCCTACCCTTATACAGGCGAGAAGGAACAAATAATGTCTTATAAAAGGGAGCACAATTGTTTAATAGTCTAAGTATGAATATTTAAAAAGAAATCAAAGTTATTAAATTTAAAAACCAAATTAACATGCCTTACGATATTTTTATAATTTATATTGAAATGGTTAAAGTTTATATATTAAAACAATACAATATCTATCTATCTATCTAAATAGCAATTACATCCGAATAGAAATATGGATGATACTATCAGCAGGAGGTTCTTGAATAGCAGATATCCATTCTTGCAGAACCAGAATATATATTAGGTCATATAACTCCTAAATCTGGTACTAGAAAGGAAATAAGTCAATTGATTTGCACAGCCGCCAATACTGGCTGGAAACGAGGGATAATTGGCTGTATGGAAATGGAATTAGGTCGACCATTCCAGTGGGCAGTGTGCTTCCCTCATGCGAATGAATTCTCAATACGACATGACTTCATGAAATTAGATGGATCTCCTTCGGGTCCTCGAGAATATTCCGGTCCTATCGCTTACCGGTTGCTAACTTACTGGTGTTGCTCAATTTTAGCCTGTGACCGGAAATGTACCTGAAATCGAGGAAAAAATCAATTGATCAATTGAGTACAGAACAAAAATATATTTTGGATTAGTAAATCGACAGCCTGCGAAAATGGCACTTACAAGATGGGTCACAACTGCAAATAGAATACTTAGACTTTACATTAGTTGGAGTAACCCATCTGAAAATCCTACAATTAATGTGGATATGATAAAAATCAAACCGCTATTGATAGATGGCCTGCAACATGTTTTTCAACTCATCTCTTTTTTAAGAGGGTTGTCTGACAACTTAAAATCAATCGTCGAGCCTGTTATTCAGAGAAACGCTGTTTCCGCACATTCTCAAAATATTTTAGTGGCAATGATCTTCGACGAAAGGCTATATGCTTGCACTAAAACAAATTATAAAAGCGAGGAAAACGTAACATCAAACCGAATATTTAGGCCTCTAAATATTTAATTCCACGCTACGGACCCCATGGACATACTTGAAAACACGCAGCGTGTTGTTTGACTTTTATTCAATGCGAATATTTTTATTTAGTTTTTAAGTCCTTTCATGAACTTTTTGTTGACATTAAAATATTGTGGCAACACTGATTTCATAGAGAAAGAAAGAAGGAACAAAACATAATGTAAAAAAGGGTTTGCCGGTAGGTAGTCAATCGATAAATACCCACGAGTTCGAGAGGTTGTGTAAAATAAAGTAATAAAATAAATAAAAAAGGAAAATATTTATCTACTACAATCTCAGAAGTGGGATATCCCGAAAATTCCGGAGAAATATGGAGAAGATAGAATACTTCAAGAAGTATACAGCTATGCAGTTGCGATCATGGCTGGTTTCTTTGGGCAAAAAAACAACTGGCAATAAGGGTGAGTTAATTTTACGTCTCCTAGAAGTCCCTGCAGAGGAACGAGAAAAATTTGCCTAAATACAACATGCAGCCAAAGACGCAGCTGTAAATGTGAGTGATGGTGTTACCGTTAACAACGATAGCGATAATGATGATGACGATGAATACGAGGAAAGCTCTACACACATGCGCAAAGGCATCTGAAAATCAGGCACAAAGAAGAGAAGACAATAAGAGAAATAAAAAAAAATATTGAAGAAAAAAAAACAACAACTGATGAGTGGCGGTTAATGAAGAAAGAACTAGAAGTGATAAAAAAAAGAGTTATACATCCAACGAAAGGAAAATGAAATGCTAAAAAGAGAAAATGAAAACCTAAAAAAGAGTGCTAATGACAGTTTAAGTGACATCCAAATGAGTGCAAATGAAAGGTATAATGACAATGGCAACATAAAAGGAAATTTCGCCTCCATTAAAGATCTTTTATCCGACTTTTCGGGTACTGGTAATTCTTTTCATCTTTGGGAGACACAACTAAGAGGTATATTAACCATTTACCGATTAGATGACACAAATTCTCGAGTTCTGACCTCAAGCAAACTTAAAGGCAAGGCTTTGAGATGGCTTCATTCAAGAAGGGACTTATTAACAGTTCCTTTAGAAGATTTACTGGAAGTCATGAAAATGTTGTTTGAAGATCATGGCATAGTAATAAAACCTTTTTGGAATATTTCCATGAAAAAAATCATTTTGTCAAATAAAATAACAGTTACTGAGGACGAGCTCTTGGAATACTTGATTGATGGCATTCCCGATCACGCACTTCAGTTACAAGCTGGAATGTATTGCTTCCGTGATAGGCATCACTTATTTGAAGCATTTAAAAAAGTTAATCTTACATAACCAACATTAATATCATCTCGTCAAGTACCGTGAACTGATGGTCCGTCTAAGACATTCAGGTGTTTTAATTGCAATTCCTTTGGACATACTTCATCTAAGTGCCGGAAGCCAAAACGGGAAGAAGATGCATGCCACATATGTGCAACTTTGGGGCATTATGCAACAACGTGTCCTTAGAGGAAGCGGCAACAAATCCATCATGTCAACAATGAATAGTACCCGGACGAGTATGTAAGAACTTTATATTATATTTTAGAAAAATAAACTCATTTATAATCATTTATAACATATATATCATTTATAACACTAATTGACACCGGCAGCCCTATTAGTCTAATGCGCCAACAAAAGCTAATTTCAAGTTAGAAATGAAGAAACATGAAACGAAAGAAATTATTGAAAAGAGAAATAAAACGAAATAAATTATTGAACAAAAGAAAAATGAAACGAAAAAAATTATTAAACATGAGAAAAATTCAATGAAAGAAACTATTGAATACAGGACAAATTAAACGAAAGAATCAAAAGAGAGCAATGAATTTGAAAAAGAATGTATAAGATTAACGAATATTGAAATTGATAAGACAGATGACTGTATAAATAATAGTAAAGTAGATTTTAAGTTAAAAGATAGATTTACAAAGCTGTATAAAGAATTTTATATGTACTACAAACGTCCTGATTTATCCGAAACGAAATGTAAAATTAAAATAATGCTAACGAATGAAAGACCCTTTCATTGTCCACCGAGGAGGTTGTCATATAATGAAAAGGAAAAAGTATAGATTATTTTAGATGAGTTAGTGCGAACAGAGGTTATCAGACCGAGTAAATCTGAATACTCGTCCCCAGTGGTATTAGTGAGGAAAAATCTGGTGAAGTTAACTTATGCGTCGATTATAGAACTTTTAACAAAGTTACTCTGAAAGATAATTACCCTATACCACTTATTGAAGATCTTCCTTTTGGTCTAAGGAACGCTCCATCAACGTTCCAACGTTTGATGATCTCTTGCGCGCAGGGAAAATAGCAATTTATTTAGATATTATGATTGCCACAAGAACTGTAGAAGAGCACTTAGATATATTAAAAGAAGTTTTTGTAAAATGATTTAATAACAAATTGATAACAAACAAGTTATTGAAAGTGTACTTAATTTTCCAACTCCACAAAATATAAAAGGTGTTCATAGTCTCATGGGGCTCTGTTCGTATTTTAGGAGGATCATTAAGGGATTCTCTGTTTTAGCTGGCCCACTTTATAATTTGATTCGAAAAGATGTTAAGTTTAGATTTGGCATAGATGAAATTAATTGTTTTGAGAATCTAAAACAAAAGTTGGTAGAATTGCCTATAGTAGCTATTTTCGATCCCCGGGATGAATGTGAACTCCATTGCGATGCAAGTTCTCTCGGCTATGGTGCTATCCTGATGCAGAAAAAAATCTGACGGAAGATTGCATTCAACCTTTTATTTTTCAAAGCGAACCACTTAACAAGAATCAAAGTATCACAGCTTTGAACTGGAAACTATGGCTATAATTTACTACGCACTCAGGAGATTCAGAATATATTTACAAGGAGCTAGATTTAAAATTATCACAGATTGCAACTCCTTAGTATTAACCCTTAAGAAGAGAGATAAATCCCAGAATAGCTCGATGGGCACTCGAGCTGCAAAATTACGATTACACATTGGAACATCGAAGTGGGTCTAGAATGCAACACGTAGATGAACTCAGTCGCATGTCGACGATATTGATACTGGAAGAGAACACACTTGAACAAAATCTATCTATATGTCAAAACAAAGATGAGATTATTTGCAAAATAAGAAATATGATGGAAACAAAAGAAAGTGGCTTTTTTGAGATGAGAAATGGCTTAGTGTATAGAAAAGTTGGACAGAACATACTTTTCTATGTACCGAGAAGTATGGAACGAAGCGCGATGAATAAATACCATGATGAAATGGGGCATGATAAGGTCTTAAATGCATTAATGAAAACGTATTGGTTCCCGAAGACGAAGCAAAAAATAAAGGACTATAATCGAGGGATTGCTACACAACATACCGAAAGGGGATGAGCCATTAAATACTGTGCATATGGACCATTTTGGTCCAGTTCACTTAAGGAATTCAAAGAAGAAGTATGTGTTTCTTGTGGTCGATGCGTTCACCAAATTCACCAAATTGTATGCTGTACGCTCTATGGGAACTTCAGAGGCTATAAACTGTTTAAGGTCATATTTTAATTAATATAGCAGGTAGCTAGTGGTGTCCGACCGCGGTACGGCATTTACTTCTAAAGAGTTCAGAACTTTTCTTGAAAGCCTTAAAGTAAGCCATGTTAGGATAGCTACGCCTCAAGCGAATGGACAAATCGAGAGAGTAAGTCATAGTTTAGCTCCGATGATAGCTAAATCACATCTGCAGGAACAATTCTTTCTTTAGCCGAATGTTGAATTTGCTCTAAACAATTTAGTTCATAGATGTATCGGAACGTGTCCAAGTCAGTTGCTTTTTGGTATCCAACAAAGAGGTCAAGTGGTAGACTATTTACGAGAAGAATTGGAAGATATCGGTTCACAGAAAAATGAAAGAGACTTAGTAGGTCTTAGAAGAAAAGCTTCAGAAAAAAAAGAGTGAAGTTCCAAGATTATAATAAAGCGTCAGAAGATAGGAACAGGAAGTGTAAAGAATATAAAGTGGGAGATTATGTTGTGATCAAAAACTTTATAAGTCAGCCTGGAGTATGTAAAAAAGTAGTTCCGAAATTCAAAGGTCCTTATCAAGTAGATAAAATCTTACATAATGACCGATACCTATTGAAGGACGCAGATGCCATACTCGGGAATATGGGAGGTAGCTAACATGAATCCGTGGATAAATTGTGTTGACAGAATTTCAGTCAATCGGGACGATTGCAAGTCAGGATGGCCGAACATTGATTTGATAGAGAAAGGAAAAAGGAACAAAACATAATGTAAAAAAGGGTTTGCCGGGAGGTGGACAGTCGATAAATAACCACGAGTTCGAGAGGTTGTGTTAAATAAAATAGTAAAATAAATAAAAAAAGGAAAATATTTATCTACAATATGTTCTACTTAATTTAATAAAACAAACGCGCCATGGATATTCGGCTTTGCAGTTGATTTGGGTGGTTGGCCGGGTTTCACAAATGATTTTTTGGACTTGGGGTTGTCGTAATGAATCCAGTTTTCATCACCAGTAACAATCCGATGCAAAAATGATTTCTATTTATATGTGTGTCTTGTCCCCGCTAAAACACTTTTTCAAGTGTATGAATGACATATACTGAAACGACGTACAATGACAGTAGCTTTCCAACGCATGTTAAAAGGGAATAATAATAATAATAGAATAATGCAAGTTACGCCATGTCTTAGCAAACCAATATATTGAGGCGTTTTTACCGTAAATGAGTCTACGTACAAATAATTAAATTGTCCACAAATACGGGTTCGATCACTGGATTGTGACGAATGAAACACAAAAGTTCACTATTTTATTCACGATTTACAAGAATTTATTTACAAGTAAACACTCTTATGCTTTATTACACTTTATAAATCAGTATTACTTTACTACAAAATTCTTTGCTGCCTTTCAGGCGGAACACTTTGAACTCTATAAAATCTCAAACTGAACTTTACTAAATCTCCCTCTTCTTCTTCTTCTTTGTTTGGCTACAGTCCGGGGTGGACCTGGGCCTCAACCAACAAGCCTCTCCAGCCAGCACGATCTTTCGCCAGCTGCCTCCAGTTGTGCAGACCAAGTTGGTTGAGGTCCTTCTCCACTTGTGTGCGCCATCTTGTTCTAGGACGACCTCTTATGCGTTGTCCCAAAGGCTCGGAATCGAAGACTATTCGGGCCGGAGCTGTGGTGTCAATCCGCTCTACGTGACCTAGCCATCTTAAGCGTTGGATCCGAAGACGCTTAACTAGTTGCATGCCGCTGTACAGCCAGTACAGTTCGTGGTTGAATCTCCTTCTCCAGACGCCATCAATACAAACAGGACCAAAGATCGCACGAAGAACTTTTCTCTCAAAAAGACCAATAGCTTCTTCATCCGCTTTCAATAGCGTTCATGTCTCTGCGCCATAGAGCAGGACGGGGATGATTAGGGTGTTATATAAAGTCAACTTGGTGTTTCGAGAGATGGCTCTGTTACTCAATTGCCTCTTGAGCCCAAAGAAACAGCGATTGGCAAGAGTAATTCTACGCTTGATCTCGATACTGGTGTTATTGTCCCTGTTTACTGCAGAGCCAAGGTAGACGAAGTCCTTGACTACCTCAAAGTTTCTGCTGCCCATTATAACGCTCTGTCCGAGGCGTCGATGTTGTGCGTCCTTTCGTGATGACAGCATGTACTTTGTTTTGCCCTGGTTAACTGCCAAACCCATTTTAGCCGCTTCCGCTTCAATGCTAGCAAAAGCCTCATTGACAGCTCGCTGTGTTCGTCCAATCACGTCAATGTCGTCCGCGTAGCAGTTGAACGGACTTTTGGAAGATCGTTCCTCTGGTGTTGACATTTGAGTTCCGCACGATCTTCTCAAGTATGATGTTGAAGAAATCACATGACAGCGTGTCGCCTTGTCTAAAACCTTTTTTGACATTGAAGGTCTCGGTGAGTTCGTTACCGACCTTGATGGAGCAGCGAGAGTTCTCCATCGTCATCCTGCACAATCTGACGAGTTTGGCTGGAATGTCAAAACTAGACATGGCATTGTATAGCTCGTCTCTATGCACGCTGTCATCTGCAGGCTTGAAATCGACGAATAGGTGGTGGGTGTCGATCTGCATCTCGTGGGTTTTTTCCAGGATCTGCCGCAGTGTGAAAATTTGGTCTATGGTGGACTTTCCCGGCCTGAAACCGCACTGATAAGGACCTATCAGGTTATTGACGAATGGTTTCAAGCGTTCACACAAGACGGCAGAGAGGATCTTGCACGCTATGTTAAGGAGACTGATCCCTCGATAGTTGGCGCAGTCAAAAGGGTCTGCTTTCTTGTGGACCGGACAAACGACGCTGAGATTCCACTCATCGGACATGCTTTCCTCCGACCATATCTTACAGATGAGCTGGTGCATGCGTTCAACCAGATCATCTCCAGCTGCTTTAAACAGTTCCGCGGACAGTCCGTCCGCTCGAGCAGCTTTGTTCGACTTTAGTCTAGATATCGCTATCTTGACCTCGCCTAAGTCGGGGGGATGTAATTCTTGGTCATCCTCGTCCAAATTAAGTGGAACATTCTGCCTGACAGCGGAATTTGTGTCGTCATCGCCTTTTAACAGTCTGCAGGAGTGATTTTTCCAAATTCTCAGCGTCGACTGCGATTCTACTACTAGTTGTTCATTTTCATCCCTGCAGGCTTCTGTCCGAGGTCTATACCCTCCGGATAACTGTTTTACCTTTTGGTAAAACTTTCGGACCTCCTTCCTGCCGTAACATCTCTCCACCTCTTCGACCGCGCGCATCTCGTGCTCTTTCTTTTTCCTTCTGAGAAGCCGGTTCTCTTCCCTTCTCTTCTGCTCGTGGAGCTCACGAACAGCTCTCGTTGTTCGATGCAGAGTTGCCTTGTAGGCCTCCTGTTTGGCTGCATGTGCCTGCCTGCACTCGTCGTCAAACCATGGGTTCTTCTTTGGTGGTGTCGTAAAAACCAGCACATCAGTGGCAGCTTCTTTGATGGATTCTTGACAACGTTTCCATTCCTGGTCTATTGTGGTTGTAGGCAGGGTCGAACTTTCGGAGAGTTTCAGGGAGACTCGGTCGGCAAAGTTCCTAACGATCGATTGCGATTGTAGCTTTCCAACGTCAAAACGAGGTGGACTGTCTCGACTCCGTATTTCTCTCGATATCCTCAGTCTTACCTTGGCTACAACAAGGAAATGATCCGAGTCAATATTGGCTCCTCGGAAAGTTCGGACATCGAGAATATTGGAGGAGTGTCTGACGTCGATCGCAATGTGATCAATCTGGTTGACGGTTGATTGATCAGGTGACCGCCAGGTCCCTTTATGGATGTTGAGGTGTGGGAACCGTGTGCTCATTACAGAGAGGTTACGCCCCGAGGCGAAATCCACCAGCCTGAGTCCGTTTCCGGATGTGTTGTCGTGCAGGCTGTGTTTTCAGATAACTTTAGCAAAGATTTCCTCCTTGCCCAGCTGTGCG
Organism: Eristalis tenax; assembly: GCA_905231855.2. Classification (NCBI taxonomy): domain Eukaryota; kingdom Metazoa; phylum Arthropoda; class Insecta; order Diptera; family Syrphidae; genus Eristalis; species Eristalis tenax. The sequence goes on along the minus strand of HG993124.1, from coordinate 96,439,871 downwards.
TTGAGATCTCCTAGAACGATCATGGTATCATAGCTGGGTCATTGATCGTATGTTCTTTCTAGGAGATCATAGAAATCGTCCTTGCTATTGTCATCCTTCTCCTCTGTCGGGGCGTGGGCGCATATCAGGCTGATGTTCCCGAGCTTAGCCTTGATGCGGATTGTTATGAGGCGCTCGCTTACATACTTAAAGCTTAAGACTTTTTGCCTAAGTCCGCCTCGAACAACAAATCCACATCCAAATAAGCGCTGCCCTCCTTCCCTGTAGCAGTCGCCGTAGTAGAGATCGCAGTTTCTCATCCTCTTTTTGCCCGGCCCGTTCCACCGCACTTCCTGGATAGCGGTTATGTCTGCTTTATAGCAGTCTAGGGCCTCCGCTAGTTCATCGGCTGCACGTGGTCTGTTAAGGGACCTCACATTCCACGTGCAGAACCGAAAGTCATTGTCCTTTTGCCTTTTGCAAGGGTCGTCAACAGTAGATCCGTCCGTATCCGAGGCAGGTTGTTGTTTCTGAACTCGTATTTCTTTTTACGTGGTGATGAAGTTAACCTCACGCACAACCTCCAAAACTGGGAGGACAGGCCCATTAATTTATCCCTCGGGCAGAGGGTTCGCTGCGTATATTAGTTCATCACACAGCGGCTGTTATGATGGCTATCCAGGGGCGCCGCGAGGAGGCTGTACGTCAACTTGACTTATGAACAAGCAGGGATCGCGCTGGCATCCTACCAGGTTGGATGCAGCAACTTTACCCTGTGTACATAAGCCCAATCTCCCTCTGAACTATAATAATTCTCCACTTAACTGCACTGTAATAATTACCGAACTGAACTTTACTAATTCTCCCTCTGAACTATAATAATTCTCCACTGAACTGCACTGTAATAATTATCCAACTGAACTGCACTGTAATAATAATCTAACTGAACTTTACTAACTCTTCCTCTGAACTAACTCGCATCGAACACCGTGCCGATATTTATACTCCCAGTATTGGTTAAAGATTTTACTGTCGCTACTAGTCTATGGAATTTCCCCGCTGACTCGTATATACATGATTCTTTGTGATCTATCAGAGTATTGGTAGCGGCAGTACGTACAAGAATTTCGGGAATACTCTTCGGAGTTGATCGTTCTTCTAATTTCGTATAGATGGCTTTGGGGTCCTGATTATCTCATCTTATACGTTATACCATTCACGTCACGCGAAGACACGCTGTCGTTCTACATTGAAGACCATCTGCCTTCGAACTTTAATTCAAATGAAATGGCTAAGCGGCTCAAATGTTAACAATTGGCATCCTCTCCAGACTATGCCTGACAGTGTCAGTGATGATGATAATAATGAGTATTTAACAATTTCGAAGTGCCTTCTACAATTGTTCTACAACAAACCAATGAAAATGTGGATTAGTTACTTGGTGAAAAAGAAATTACGAAATATTATGCAAACAAATTTCAATCGGAATCGAAGGAACGTGCGGTGACACTGATACACATTCGAAAGTGTGCACTACATTCAAATCCATGCAATGGCAATTTTTTACACATGATCTGCCTACATCAAAGTCATTCAAGGTCGTGCTATATGGCTTGGAAAAATTTCTCATTGCCACCCTAAAAAACGAACTCATTTCTCATGGTTTTAAGTGTCAAAAGGTCATCATTATTTAAAAAAAAATATCGAGAGAATAATTGCAACATGAAAACATATTGTGCAATTTGCTCTCAAAACAGAAAAAAATCATCAAAATCACAAAACAGAACAATGCAACGAAAAGAACGTTATTAAATGTGCAACCTGCAAGTCAGACGATCTGTCATGTGCCTCCAGAAAATCATTTGTCCAAATAAGGGAAAAGCTTTTCAATCATAACAACTACAAATACTATTTACTGCTTTACTATTATTTACTGCTTTATTTATAGTCCAAAGTTATAGTTCAAAGTCCAAACCTGGATAGCAATTCAACTTTTAACCAATTTGATGCGCTATCCGACTCCATCTCAAGAATTGTATCCTCGCACTGAAATTCCCATTGCGGGCGATTTCAATGTACACAATTGTAATTGGCCTCGACATACATTCTGTCACCTCTAGGCTCGTCTGATCATTGTGTCATATCAGCTAATTTCTCGTTATCGCCACAAACAGTTAGAAAACATATTCCTAAATGAACAGTATTTAGCTGGGCATGAGATCCTTCATTCTTTACAGAGTGAAGAGTATCAAGCAGAAAGCAAACGCATGGTATGAGCTGTAAAGACTCTATCAGGTTGAGAGAGTTGAATTTCCGGATATACAAAGCAAACCCTATTGAGGAAAACTGTACGCTAGAGTTGAATTTCCGGATATACAAAGCAAACACTATTGAGGAAAACTGCACGCTAATTTACACTGACATCAAAGTTGTCAGCTCTTTAGATAAAGCAAACCTGCTTGTGGCGCATTTTGCAGCCAGTATGTCGCCACCTGTACTTGAGAGTACTTGATTTCACCATGGGACAAATCCACTTCCGCACTCGTACAGTTGCAAGAGTACTTAAAGATCTCGACGTGCACAAATCCGCTGGCCCGGATGGTATTCTTCTGAAGAGGTGTTTTTCTTCGCTGGCAAAACCACTGCGTAAGCTTTTTCATCTATCCTACTTTTTAGGTCTCTTTCCGAGCAGATGGAAAACAGCATTTGTCCAGCCCGTCTCTAAAAAGTCCACCCCACGCTCATAACGGGATGGTTTTGGGGGAACCAGACAAGTTATGAGCGTTGTACTCAAGATTGGGGCGCCTTTTATACGCCTTATAAATTAAAGCCAAATCAAAAAGGGTGAAGTATTTTTTGCATCGATTGGGGACACCTAAGCGTTCCCTTTCATTTCGATCCAACTAAGTGCTGTGTTGATACTCATATCAAGGATGGAAGGCTTTCCCGTTTCATCGACACAGGTGCTATTCATGGATAATGGCTGATTAACAAGGGTTCGCTTGAGTGACAGCAGGCAGCATTTAGGTTTTGAAGCATTTAATTCCACTCGATTGTTCTTTCCCCAGTTAATTATGATAGATTAGAAGTAACAGTCAAGAGATCATTTATAAAAAATAAGAAAGATTTCCGGAGACAGAACAGAACCTTGGGGAACACCAGTATTTCTTTGGTGGATATTGTAAGGTCACATAAAAATAAAACAAAGAACACAGACTCACTCGAGAACGTATCGCTTCAACAGCTTTTATTTAACAGAGAGCGTTAATAATATCGATCAGGCTTTTTATAACATTCGTATAACATTAGTATAACAGCCTACAATGTAATTGAGATCAGAGAACATACATAATTGAGAGCTTACATAATTGAGAACATAAGTGTACATCATTGAGAGAATTATAGCAAGTTGATAGAAGAATTGCATTGGTAATGATTGTGTGTGTGTATATGGAAGGGTGCAGGGTGACACGATATAAATTAAACGCTTACAATATCAAACTTTAACCCATCCAAAACAAGTTGAATTGAACGGTTCGAAAGATAATTTCCAATCTATTGAAGAAGAGATTCATCGACACTATAGGCACGCATTTTCGACAAGAGAGTTTGATGCAAAACTCTGTTAAATGCCTTGGAAATATCAAGCGCAACGATCTTGCTTTCCCTGCATTGTGCAAAGATTGGTTCCACTTTTCGGTTATTAAGAAGCTTCAGCGATTCAAGATATTTTAAAAGCTGACGATTTATCACCGTTTCTATGACATTAGGAAGAAAGGACGTAAGTGCTACGGGTCGGTACGAGGTGGGTGAGCTACGTGAGGTTGGTGGACAAATGCTGTTTTCCATCTGCTCGGAAAGAGACATAAAGAGTAGAATAGATGAAAAAGCTTACGCAGTGGTTTTTCCAGCGCAGAAAAACACCTCTTCAGAAGAATACCATCCGGGCCAGCGGATTTGTGCACGTCGAGATCTTTAAGTACTCTTGCAACTGTACGAGTGCGGCAGTGGACTTGTCCCATGGTGAAATCAAGTACTCTCAAGTACAGGTGGCGACATACTGGCTGCAAAATGCGCCACAAGCAGATTTGCTTTATCTAAAGAGCTGACAACTTTGATGTCAGTGTAAATTAGCGTGGGAATTGAAGACAAGGCGGAATTCTTTACGTTTTTTACAAACGACGGTTTTCCTCAATAGGGTTTGCTTTGTATATCCGGAAATTCAACTCTCTCAACCTGATTGAGTCTTTACAGCTCATACCATGCGTTTGCTTTCTGCTTGATACTCTTCACTCTGTAAAGAATGAAGGATCTCATGCCCAGCTAAAGACTGTTCATTTAGGAATATATTTTCTAAGTGTTTGTGGCGATAACGAGAAATTAACTGATATGACACAATGATCAGACGAGCCTAGAAGTGACAGAATGTATGTCGAGGCCAATTACAATTGTGTACATTGAAATCGCCTGCAATGGGAATTTCAGTGCGAGGATACAATTCTTGAGATGGAGTCGGATAGCGCATCAAATTCGTTAAAAGTTGAATTGCTATCCAGGTTTGGATTCTATAAATAAAGCAGTAAATAGTACTTGTAGTTGTTATGATTGAAAAGCTTTTCTCTTATTTGGACAAATGATTTTCTGGAGGCACATGACAGATCGTCTGACTTGCAGGTTGCACATTTAATAACGTTTTTTTCGTTGCAATGTTCTGTTTTGTGATTTTGATGATTTTTTTCTGTTTTGAGAGCAAATTGCACAATTTGTTTTCATGTTGCAATTATTCTCTCGATATTTTTTTTTAAATAATGATGACCTTTTGACACTTAAAACCATGAGAAATGAGTTCGTTTTTTAGGGTGGCAATGAGAAATTTTTCCAAGCCATATAGCACGACCTTGAATGACTTTGATGTAGGCAGATCATGTGTAAAAAATTGCCATTGCATGGATTTGAATGTAGTGCACACTTTCGAATGTGTATCAGTGTCACCGCACGTTCCTTCGATTCCGATTGAAATTTGGTTGCATAATATTTCGTAATTTCTTTTTCACCAAGTAACTAATCCACATTTTCATTGGTTTGTTGTAGAACAATTGTAGAAGGCACTTCGAAATTCATAAATATTCATTATTTTCATCATCACAGACACTGTAGGGCATAGTCTGGAGGGGATGCCAATTGTTAACATTTGAGCCGCACGGATATCGGCACGGTGGTCGATGCGAGTTAGTTCAGAGGAAGAGTTAGTAAAGTTCAGTTAGATTATTATTACAGTGCAGTTCAGTTGGATAATTATTACAGTGCAGTTCAGTGGAGAATTATTATAGTTCAGAGGCAGAATTAGTAAAGTTCAGTTCAATAATTATTACAGTGCAGTTAGGTGGAGAATTATTATAGTTCAGAGGGAGAATTAGTAAAGTTCAGTTGGATAATTATTACAGTGCAGTTCAATGGAGAATTAGTAAAGTTCAGTTTGAGATTTTATAGAGTTCAAAGTGTTCCGCCTGAAAGGCAGCAAAGAATTTTGTAGTAAAGTAATACTGATTTATAAAGTGTAATAAAGCATAAGAGTGTTTGCTTGTAAATAAATTCTTGCAAATCGTGAATAAAATAGTGAACTTTTGTGTTTCATTCGTCACAATCCAGTGATCGAACCCGTATTTGTGGACAATTTAATTATTTGTACGTAGACTCATTTACGGTAAAAACGCCTCAATATATTGGTTTGCCAAGACATGGCGTAACTTGCATTATTCTATTATTATTATTATTCCCTTTTAATATGCGTTGGAAAGCTGCTGTCATTGTACGTCGTTTCAGTATATGTCATTCATACACTTGAAAAAGTGTTTTAGCGGGGACAAGACACACATATAAATAGAAATCATTTTTGCATCGGATTGTTACTGGTGATGAAAAATGGATTCATTACGACAACCCCAAGTCCAAAAAATCATTTGTGAAACCCGGCCAACCACCCAAATCAACGGCAAAGCCGAATATCCATGGCGCGTTTGTTTTATTAAATTAAGTAGAACATATTGTAGATAAATATTTTCCTTTTTTTATTTATTTTACTATTTTATTTAACACAACCTCTCGAACTCGTGGTTATTTATCGACTGTCCACCTCCCGGCAAACCCTTTTTTACATTATGTTTTGTTCCTTTTTCCTTTCTCTATCAAATCAATGTTCGGCCATCCTGACTTGCAATCGTCCCGATTGACTGAAATTCTGTCAACACAATTTATCCACGGATTCATGTTAGCTACCTCCCATATTCCCGAGTATGGCATCTGCGTCCTTCAATAGGTATCGGTCATTATGTAAGATTTTATCTACTTGATAAGGACCTTTGAATTTCGGAACTACTTTTTTACATACTCCAGGCTGACTTATAAAGTTTTTGATCACAACATAATCTCCCACTTTATATTCTTTACACTTCCTGTTCCTATCTTCTGACGCTTTATTATAATCTTGGAACTTCACTCTTTTTTTTCTGAAGCTTTTCTTCTAAGACCTACTAAGTCTCTTTCATTTTTCTGTGAACCGATATCTTCCAATTCTTCTCGTAAATAGTCTACCACTTGACCTCTTTGTTGGATACCAAAAAGCAACTGACTTGGACACGTTCCGATACATCTATGAACTAAATTGTTTAGAGCAAATTCAACATTCGGCTAAAGAAAGAATTGTTCCTGCAGATGTGATTTAGCTATCATCGGAGCTAAACTATGACTTACTCTCTCGATTTGTCCATTCGCTTGAGGCGTAGCTATCCTAACATGTCTTACTTTAAGGCTTTCAAGAAAAGTTCTGAACTCTTTAGAAGTAAATGCCGTACCGCGGTCGGACACCACTAGCTACCTGCTATATTAATTAAAATATGACCTTAAACAGTTTATAGCCTCTGAAGTTCCCATAGAGCGTACAGCATACAATTTGTTGAATTTGGTGAACGCATCGACCACAAGAAACACATACTTCTTCTTTGAATTCCTTAAGTGAACTGGACCAAAATGGTCCATATGCACAGTATTTAATGGCTCATCCCCTTTCGGTATGTTGTGTAGCAATCCCTCGATTATAGTCCTTTATTTTTTGCTTCGTCTTCGGGAACCAATACGTTTTCATTAATGCATTTAAGACCTTATCATGCCCCATTTCATCATGGTATTTATTCATCGCGCTTCGTTCCATACTTCTCGGTACATAGAAAAGTATGTTCTGTCCAACTTTTCTATACACTAAGCCATTTCTCATCTCAAAAAAGCCACTTTCTTTTGTTTCCATCATATTTCTTATTTTGCAAATAATCTCATCTTTGTTTTGACATATAGATAGATTTTGTTCAAGTGTGTTCTCTTCCAGTATCAATATCGTCGACATGCGACTGAGTTCATCTACGTGTTGCATTCTAGACCCACTTCGATGTTCCAATGTGTAATCGTAATTTTGCAGCTCGAGTGCCCATCGAGCTATTCTGGGATTTATCTCTCTTCTTAAGGGTTAATGCTGAGGAGTTGCAATCTGTGATAATTTTAAATCTTGCTCCTTGTAAATATATTCTGAATCTCCTGAGTGCGTAGCAAATTATAGCCATAGTTTCCAGTTCAAAGCTGTGATACTTTGATTCTTGTTAAGTGGTTCGCTTTGAAAAATAAAAGATTGGCTGCAATCTTCCGTCAGATTTTTTCTGCATCAGGATAGCACCATAGCCGAGAGAACTTGCATCGCAATGGAGTTCACTTTCATCCCGGGGATCGAAAATAGCTACTATAGGCAATTCTACCAACTTTTGCTTTAGATTCTCAAAACAATTAATTTCATCTATGCCAAATCTAAACTTAACATCTTTTCGAATCAAATTATAAAGTGGGCCAGCTAAAACAGAGAATCCCTTAATGATCCTCCTAAAATACGAACAGAGCCCCATGAAACTATGAACACCTTTTATATTTCGTTAAGTTGGAAAATTAAGTACACTTTCAATAACTTGTTTGTTAGGGATAATACCTTCTTCTGAAATTGTATACCCTGAGTATTGTATTTCGGATTCCAAAAAATGGCATTTATCGGCTCTTAGCCTCAATTTGTTATTAAATCATTTTACAAAAACTTCTTTTAATATATCTAAGTGCTCTTCTACAGTTCTTGTGGCAATCATAATATCTAAATAAATTGCTATTTTCCCTGCGCGCAAGAGATCATCAAACGTTGGAACGTTGATGGAGCGTTCCTTAGACCAAAAGGAAGATCTTCAATAAGTGGAATAGGGTAATTATCTTTCAGAGTAACTTTGTTAAAAGTTCTATAATCGACGCATAAGTTAACTTCACCAGATTTTTCCTCACTAATACCACTGGTGACGAGTATTCAGATTTACTCGGTCTGATAACCTCTGTTCGCACTAACTCATCTAAAATAATCTATACTTTTTCCTTTTCATTATATGACAACCTCCTCGGTGGACAATGAAAGGGTCTTTCATTCGTTAGCATTATTTTAATTTTACATTTCGTTTCGGATAAATCAGGACGTTTGTAGTACATATAAAATTCTTTATACAGCTTTGTAAATCTATCTTTTAACTTAAAATCTACTTTACTATTATTTATACAGTCATCTGTCTTATCAATTTCAATATTCGTTGATCTTATACATTCTTTTTCAAATTCATTGCTCTCTTTTGATTCTTTCGTTTAATTTGTCCTGTATTCAATAGTTTCTTTCATTGAATTTTTCTCATGTTTAATCATTTTTTTCGTTTCATTTTTCTTTTGTTCAATAATTTATTTCGTTTTATTTCTCTTTTCAATAATTTCTTTCGTTTCATGTTTCTTCATTTCTAACTTGAAATTAGCTTTTGTTGGCGCATAAGACTAATAGGGCTGCCGGTGTCAATTAGTGTTATAAATGATTATAAATGAGTTTATTTTTCTAAAATATAATATAAAGTTCTTACATACTCGTCCGGGTACTATTCATTGTTGACAGGATGGATTTGTTGCCGCTTCCTCTAAGGACACGTTGTTGCATAATGCCCCAAAGTTGCACATATGTGGCATGCATCTTCTTCCCGTTTTGGCTTCCGGCACTTAGATGAAGTATGTCCAAAGGAATTGCAATTAAAACACCTGAATGTCTTAGACGGACCATCAGTTCACGGTACTTGACGAGATATCACCAATCTAATGTTGGTTATGTAAGATTAACTTTTTTAAATGCTTCAAATAAGTGATGCCTATCACGGAAGCAATACATTCCAGCTTGTAACTGAAGTGCGTGATCGGGAATGCCATCAATCAAGTATTCCAAGAGCTCGTCCTCAGTAACTGTTATTTTATTTGACAAAATGATTTTTTTCATGGAAATATTCCAAAAAGGTTTTATTACTATGCCATGATCTTCAAACAACATTTTCATGACTTCCAGTAAATCTTCTAAAGGAACTGTTAATAAGTCCCTTCTTGAATGAAGCCATCTCAAAGCCTTGCCTTTAAGTTTGCTTGAGGTCAGAACTCGAAAATTTGTGTCATCTAATCGGTAAATGGTTAATATACCTCTTAGTTGTGTCTCCCAAAGATGAAAAGAATTACCAGTACCCGAAAAGTCGGATAAAAGATCTTTAATGGAGGCGAAATTTCCTTTTATGTTGCCATTGTCATTATACCTTTCATTTGCACTCATTTGGATGTCACTTAAACTGTCATTAGCACTCTTTTTTAGGTTTTCATTTTCTCTTTTTAGCATTTCATTTTCCTTTCGTTGGATGTATAACTCTTTTTTTTATCACTTCTAGTTCTTTCTTCATTAACCGCCACTCATCAGTTGTTGTTTTTTTTTCTTCAATATTTTTTTTTATTTCTCTTATTGTCTTCTCTTCTTTGTGCCTGATTTTCAGATGCCTTTGCGCATGTGTGTAGAGCTTTCCTCGTATTCATCGTCATCATCATTATCGCTATCGTTGTTAACGGTAACACCGTCACTCACATTTACAGCTGCGTCTTTGGCTGCATGTTGTATTTAGGCAAATTTTTCTCGTTCCTCTGCAGGGACTTCTAGGAGACGTAAAATTAACTCACCCTTATTGCCAGTTGTTTTTTTGCCCAAAGAAACCAGCCATGATCGCAACTGCATAGCTGTATACTTCTTGAAGTATTCTATCTTCTCCATATTTCTCCGGAATTTTCGGGATATCCCACTTCTGAGATTGTAGTAGATAAATATTTTCCTTTTTTATTTATTTTATTACTTTATTTTACACAACCTCTCGAACTCGTGGGTATTTATCGATTGACTACCTACCGGCAAACCCTTTTTTACATTATGTTTTGTTCCTTCTTTCTTTCTCTATGAAATCAGTGTTGCCACAATATTTTAATGTCAACAAAAAGTTCATGAAAGGACTTAAAAACTAAATAAAAATATTCGCATTGAATAAAAGTCAAACAACACGCTGCGTGTTTTCAAGTATGTCCATGGGGTCCGTAGCGTGAAATTAAATATTTAGAGGCCTAAATATTCGGTTTGATGTTAGGTTTTCCTCGCTTTTATAATTTGTTTTAGTGCAAGCATATAGCCTTTCTTTGAAGATCATTGCCACTAAAATGTTTTGAGAATGTGTGGAAACAGCGTTTCTCTGAATAACAGGCTCGACGATTGATTTTAAGTTGTCAGACAACCCTCTTAAAAAAGAGATGAGTTAAAAAACATGTTGCAGGCCATCTATCAATAGCGGTTTGATTTTTATCATATCCACATTAATTGTAGGATTTTCAGATGGGTTACTCCAACTAATGTAAAGTCTTAGTATTCTATTTGCAGTTGTGACCCATCTTGTAAGTGCCATTTTCGCAGGCTGTCGATTTACTAATCCAAAATATATTTTTGTTCTGTACGCAATCTATCAATTGCTTTTTTCCTCGATTTCAGGTACATTTCCGGTCACAGGCTAAAATTGAGCAACATCAGTAAGTTAGCAACCGGTAAGCGATAGGACCGGAATATTCTCGAGGACCCGAAGGAGATCCATCTAATTTCATTAAGTCAGGTCGTAGTGAGAACTCATTCGCATGAAGGAAGCACACTGCCCACTGGAATGGTCGACCTAATTCCATTTCCATACAGCCAATTATCCCTCGTTTCCAGCCAGTATTGGCGGCTGTGCAAATCAATTTACTTATTTCCTTTCTAGTACCAGATGTCGCTCTGTTTTGCAATAATGAAGACAGTAAATTTTGCTAGTATAACATAGATACAAGATTGAACGATAGTTACGACGTTAATATGTGGTAATACAATGGAATTATAAATATTTATTTCTCAATCTTTTAGCTATTTTTCTAGAAACATAATCCTCATGGTCGTTAAAAGAAAGTTGATTGTCTGCAATTATTCTGCTGCCCTCAACGGTCCCATTTGTACCAATGGACATACATTTAGTTTTTGTCACATTTAACATTAATAAAGATTTGCAGCATCAGCATTTAGATTCGATTCACAAGTACTTAAATTGTTTCCAAAGATCTAAATTAAAGTATCATATGCAAATAACGAAAAACTGAAAACTCAAAACAGTCCCCTAGATTCATCACCCAGCCCTACCAGTTGTATCCTCGAAGATCGGAATGTTTTCTTGAAGTTTTCTCCTTCCCCAACTATAATCCTGAACTATAATCGATTCCTGCATTTAGGAAAATACCTTCGGTCAAGGAAGTATTTATAATTATTAGTAAAACAGTCATCCTTGCAGTCAAAAAACATCTTTGTATCAAGTCCCTTTGAATCACTTTTAGTGTTAATTTTTTTTTATATTGTATTTTCAATGTAATTGTTCTAACTTTTTGCAGACTAGTTTTTATATTTATAGATATATAGATTTATAGATAGCACACATTTTTTTATTTTCTCCTCAGCTCATCGTTAAACCACTCGGCATAATACGATTTTGTCTTAAAGGACATATATATGGTACATATAGATTCTCCAACACAAGTTTTAAATTTAAGACATTGCACGAACAAGTTGTCTAAGCAAAATCACAACTCATGATATTCTGATGCATAAGAATTGCATGGGTACTACCGCTAGTTTTTCGACAAAAAAGTTGTCTACCCAAACGCACCAACTCGAAAATAAGCCAGTGATTGGCTCCCGGACTACAGTTCCATAAGTGACCTCAGCGAACAACATCCTCATAGAGGAGAGGAATAAAACTAAAATTTAAAATCTGAATTTAATTGTGAATAGAATTGTTAATTAATATAACTGTTAAATTGTTAAATTGGAAATAAATTAATAAAAAAGTTAAAAGAACAATTTGTGCGTAATTAATTGGCGGAATGGTAAAAACAAGGAATGGAGGACGAGTCTCTCAAAAGAACTCATTTCTACAAATAAAGTGTATTGCACAACCAGACAATTTAAAACTGGTACCAAACAGTTTTCAAATAAATAGTATTGTATTGTACCTGAGACATTGAACTAAAGAAACATTGAACCCAAGAAAGATTTAGAGCCTGAAAGCTACAAGAAGCAAAGAGAAGAAGAAAGAAAAAGTCGCAGAATAAACTAAGTACTGTAAGTGGAGTGCTTTTTGTTAAGAATTAAGATTTGTTATAGTAGACTACTTAACATAATTACATAAAACAATAAAAAAAAACATTTTTTTTAAACTGTTAACAAGTCAATCGCTATACTACAGCATTTATCAACCAATTTGTTAGTATTCAAGAAAAAATTGTTTTTTCTCACGTAAAAGGGTTTGTAAAGTAATAAAAAGGATATTTATAATGGAGGAAGCGCAATTATAACGGAAGCTGTTAATGCTGCAGCAAGAATCATTTCAATCAGTGAGCTTACGGACAGGCTTTCCCATTTGGAAACACCGTCAAGGGTTGTTGAGTATAAGCCGAAAGTAAATCTGAAGAATCGCTCGAGCTGGTTAAATCGCTTACAGACTTCCGCTGTGATCAATCGGAATTTGTTTCTTGGTGACAATCTGTATTTGCCGCCCATAAAACGTTTGAAGGTATTGAAGGAAGTTCTAAATACTATCAGGCAATAGCGATTATTATATATAAAATTGTAGTTTCCGCAGATTCGGTGTTGGCATCTTTCAACAGTGTTATTAATTTCAAAGCAAAAATTAGTCGATTAGACCTCACTTATTCTGATAAGCCACCACTCTATCTAATCGAGAAAGATATGTCTACTCTAAAACATTGCAAAATGTCTTTATCTGATTTTTTTTTTGTGAATATAGTTGAAAAGAAATTGGCATTATTGGTCAAAAACTATAATGACATAAGAGCGTAAATCCGAGCTCGTAGCTTCGAATTATATACAGGACGCACTTAGGGCATTTATTTCTGGTATGCGGAAGCCGATGAGTGATATATTATTTGCATCAGGACCTGCAGCTTGCCAGCTGCATGGGCACTTGCTGAGAAATTAGAATTCAATCAAATGCGTTATACGATCGCAACCTCTTTTGGCAATTATAGTGACTATCAAATAATACTCTGATTCAATCTAACTATAGATTTGACTCATTCAATTCGCCTCGTTACATACGTGAGCAGATCACACAACCTAAAGTGCACCCAATGGAAATAGATCCTCCAACATCCCCCTACAGATCTCAAAGATTGAATCCGACTCAGAACCCAAACAATTCGTCTGAAAGACCATGTCACAATAACTACTATTACATGAACACTAAACGTCAACTAAAAAGAGTATACATTTTAAATTGTATACTCCCTTTTTTGAAAGTTTTTACGGTATAGTTGGGTGTGACTTTCTACTTAAAATAGGGGCACAACTTGATTTGGAAAAAGGAGTCTTTAAGTATGATAATAAAGAGGAAAAACTGCTACACTTCTATAGTAGGGACGTAAATCATATTGCTATAGATAATAAATTTGCACCGCCAGATATACGCAAAAGAATTTGAATGTATTCTAGTGAACAGGAAGAATGTGTTGGCTGATTCAAATGAATCATTGCCCTATAGTACAAGAGTTATTGCCACCATCAAAACAACAGACAATGAGCCAGTCTACTCAAAAGCATATCCAATAGCAGATGTGATTTTGTTTACAAGGAGACTTCAGATCTTCTTAAAGCAGGTATAAAACGACCATCCCGGTCTCCTTACAAAAACCCTATTTGGGTTGTCCATAAGAAGGGACTTGATGAAGACTGCAATCGAAAAATGCGGTAAGTGGTTGACTTTAGGAAACTTACTGCCAAAACAACAATCGACAAATATCCAATTCCAGATACCTCAGTTATCCTTGCGTTATATTTCTCAACATTGGACCTAATGTCTTGATTTCACCACATAAAGTTATCTGAGTGTGACAAAACTAACGAAGCAGCAGCGCCTTAAGGATACAGATATAATTCCTTGCAAAATACTGAAGGCAAAGTGGAATTTTTGGGTATGAAACTCCAAGAACCCTTCGTAGCCTACACTCGTTTTTGGGACTCTCCGGGTATTACAGAAAGTTTATTAGAGACTATGCCCAAATAGCATAGCCGCTAGTAATTTTCTTGCGCGGAGAAAATGGCGATGTTAGTGCTAGACAGTCTAAAAACATCGCTGTAACCATCGCTGAAGATGCCATCAATGCTTTTAGTCGGAACAAAAGCATTCTAGCATCGGAGGATGTTTTACTTCTCTATCCATTAACCAACAAGCCTTTCGATTTGATGACAGATACATATTCTTGTGCATTAGGTGCTGTCTTGTTGCAGACTGGAAGATAACAATGATCTCCAGGACTTTATCACCTACTGAGGAAAACTATGCGACTAATAAACGAGAACTTCTCGCTATAGTTTGGTCTGTGCGCAATCTTCGCAATTAACTATACGGCGTTGAAAAGCTCAATATTTTTACAGATCATCTCCTGCTGACCTTTGTTATCTCTGATAAGAACCCTAACACTAAAATAAAGGGCTGAAAAGCTTTTGTGGAGGAATTTCCCCCAACATTCCATTAAAAGTCGGGAAAAGAAAACCACGTAGCGGATGCTTTATCGAGACAGCAGATTAATGTCATAAAGTAGAAGAAAACGTCAGAATCAATAATCGTACATAGTGAAGACCATTGACCCAAACCATTCGTATTATAGAAGATCAGTGAAACTGCTTTAGAACTAAATTATACTCAGCGAGGGCTCGGAAAATAAAGTCTTTTTTAAGTTATAAGAAAAACAATATTTAAAGAAATGTACAGACACCTAATAACATTTTGTGATTGCAATACCTTACTGAAAATGTTAAAAGATGCTGTTAGTCCTAGCGTCGTTAATGGTATCTATTGCCAACTAAAAGTTTAAGGTTCTGTTCAAGATGAATTTCTTAAAACATTTTCATCAACCAAATTTAGGAAAAAACGAAAATGATCATAGGGAAATTCTCACTGCAGAACATTATCGAGCTCATCGATCCCTGCGTGAGAATACACAACACATCCTTCGGGATTACTTCTTCCCCAACATCCGGAAAAGGTTATTCCCGCCAACCTTTCAAACTGTATGCAAAGAAGCAAAATATCACAGACATCCCCCTAGTTTAGAAATAGAAAAAACACCCTTACCACATTTTCCTTTACAGGGGAAATATTATTAATATTTTCTAAATTCCCGCAGTATTACTAATCAAACTTTACTTCGAGATTATTTCAAAATAGTCTTTTACCATACCTCCTTTTCACAGGACATCTAATGGACAGATTGAAAGGTTTCATAGCACGTTAACGAACATTTTGAGATGTACTAAATTGGATTGAATATTGAATTTTTTTTAGTTCCAGTTCTTTAATGTTTAATAATTGAATTTTACATATGTACTTTTTTATATAAATTCGATATTATTTATACTGACATAAGTGTATTTAGATTACTGATTTCATTAATTTGTTTAATAATTAACATTTTTTAGTAAATTTACATTAAGAAGCGTAGACAAATGTCAATATTAAGCACTCCAATAATAAAAATAATAGCAGTAACCTAAGTAACCTAATAATACCTAAACCTAAGTACATAAGTTTTTTGGGACAAATTTGTGTAATCCGCCGAGGACGGCTGAATTTGAAGGGAGCAGATAAAATCCAAATGTAAAACTCTGTATTATTGGGAAGTTGTCTACGTAAAATCACAGCTCATGATATGCTGATGCGTTACAAGTGCATGGGTACTACCGCTAGCATTTCGACAAAAAAATTGTCTACGCTATCCTGAACTTTAGTTCCAAAAGTGACCTCAGCGAAAAGCATCCTCATAGAGGAGAGGAAACAAAAATTTAAAATCAGAATTTAATTGTGAATAGAATTGTTGAATTGTTAAAATGGAAATAAACTAGCAAAAAAAAATAAAAGAACAAATAAAAATAAATCAATAAAAATGTGTACGTAATTAATTTATATGCTGGGAGTTCATTTCTATTGTTTCATGATCCGATTCTTTCATTAATTTAGCATTTATGACAGATACGTAATCACTCAACACACAATCAATTTAAGCTGATGTCGCTATCGTGTTTCTAGTTGTGTCTTTTACCAGCTGTTGCAAACCGAACATTTTCAGTATTTCCGCGTCAAATTTTTGCTTTTTTCAGTTTTCAGGCTTACTCTTATCTTACTATATATTATTTTCAGTCTTTAGTCTATATTAAATCACCAACAATACAAACATTTTCAGTAAAATTTAAGCTGTTTTTTATGAATTCACTAAGCGTTATATTACATTCTTGGACATTTATTTTATCACATCGGTAGATACCCACGAGATTCCAACATTCAGTTCTACACTTAAGTTTATCGATTGGAATCTATGCTTTAAAGTTAACAGATTTTGATACTATTTCTCTTACTTTAATTTTATTTTTGATAGATATGAAAAAGTTTTATAGTTATTTCTTTTGTATTCACTTTCATCTATTTCAGAGGTAATATGTGTTTCACTAAGTATTGTAAAATAAAATTTTTTTTTGCGCACCAATCCTGCAAATTCCCGTTAGGCCTTAAGCAAAGTATTTTTAATAATTTTAACCTTAGAATATTATCTCATAATGTAGCTGGAATCAAAAATTAATTGAATATACCGATTTTTTTTGAATATGTTAAGAATTATGATAAATTTCTTCTATACGAAAAGTTTCTACTGGAAAATTGTCATGAACAAATAAAAGCATTTTTTAATGGAATTTACCTAGTCCATTAACTCACTCAGCAGGTAGAGCAAGTGGAAAGATGCTTTAAGAAATAAACAAGCGGTTTGCATCGAAGATAAATTGCTCCTTTTTAAGAACTAAAGGTAGAATAACTTACTTAAGGTGGCGCTACAGTCCGAGGTGGACCTGGGCCTCAACCAACAAGCGTCTCCAGCCAGCTCGATCTTTAGCTAGCTGTCTCCAGTTTCGCACGCATAGTTGGTTGAGGTCCCTTTCCACTTGCGTGCGCCACCTGAGTCGCGGTCTTCCTCTACTGCGCCGTCCCTCGGGAGTGGATTCGAAGACTTTTCGGGCCGGAGCATTGGTTTCCATCCGCTCTACATGACCTAGCCACCTCAATCGTTGGATCTTCACTCTTCTGGCTAAGTCGATGTCGCTAAACAGGTAGAATAACTGTCAAAATTAAATTAGTAGAAATTCATATGACAGTATACTGAATTTACATAAATTGCTGCAATTGGCAAATTGAATATTACGATATGTTCGACTCACTGACCAACCTAGAAATATGACCAGCCGAAAATATTTCACTCGTTCTGGACTTAAATGCTAGAGTTGGAAATGAGCATGTTGCAACATTAAACATTAAGAATATACCTATATAAAAGGAAACGGATGTTACGTAATTGACTGTGCCATAATAAACGGGAAATGGCATGATTGATACAGAATATGAAAATAGAAAATCAGCATTTTCAGATTACATGCATTTAGAAATTCTATGCTTCCACCCGTGGAAAACCTACCACTTCTTGCAAAACTTTCCTGGAAAGAAAGGAATCTGGTGAAAATGCAACCGTGATTCGATGAATAATGTTCGAAATCTGGAAGAACATCCCTAGGATACCTCAATCTCTTCAGAAAGATGAATACGGAGATTTCGAAAAAATGTATATTGAAGCTAACTTGCATTACAAAATCATATGCGAAAACAAGAGAGTATTAAATTTTAATAATATAGCTAGAGAAATAGCAGATACTTCGAGCGGTAAGGAGTTTTGCGCCACTGTCAGAAAACTCAATATGACCACTAATAAACTAGACATCATCATCATAATCTTCTGACCCGTATGCTAAACTAAAAGGGGTCGCGCGGGTTAACCACGCATGAGAGATCTCCAGGCAACTCGATCGTCCTCCATAGACTCTTACTCATCAGGAGTTTTACCCAAGCGTAACAAAGCTAGTTTTTCGACTTGGTCCAACCACCTCTTCCGGGGTAACAAGCGGTCGGCTACCTGTTGAAACCGCATTCGACGCTCGCCTCGGAATTCATAATGAAGAGGACATTCGTGCCACGTGACCAAACTCCAGAAGCATAACCCTCGCACTTTCGTGTGTCTCACCCTATCCCGGCGAGTAATTCCCACAACAGCAGCGGTCATTACCGAAATTCCATGACCATATGTGAGAGTTGGAACATATATTGAGTTGAATCCTTACTAGACTTTGACACCAAGCTCGGCACTGAGTACTGACCAATCCTACATTAATGTTCAACATTTTCCTTCCATCACTCGTGAAAAAAAGGACCACGAGATACTTAAACTTATCCGCCTGCTTCAATGAATAGTGTTCGTCTAACTAGATTTAAGCATCTTTGTCTAGTATGTAAGTTGGTTATAAAAATTAATTAAAAGGAAAAAAAGTGATTTGATATCAAAAGTTTCAGTTTTACTTTGGTTGACATTCAGTCCTCGGGTCTTCGTCCCGTTTTTAACGAACATTAGTCGGAAACTAAGCCGGCTATCCTATTACTGCTGCTCAATTTGTTGACCTTCTCTTGCTCCATGTCCTTCCTTCTGCGTCTAAGGAGTGATTTCTGCAGCCTGTGAAGTGGGTGCTAAGAAGATTGCTAAATGTCTCTTAATGAGAGTTTTTCCAATTACCATCCGTTTTCTGTATTGAAAAATTTCTTAGTCGAGAATTGGATCTGACCGAGCTCATATATTGCGTCGGAGTTCCGTTATTTTCTCTCTCAGCCTGCATTCTCTCTCTCTGCATTGTCCACTGTTTCGGTGCAGGTCAGACGTTGTAAGAGAATGTTGCATGTCGACCTACTGACCGCCTTCCCAAAATACTCCCAGTTTGTCATGTGCGGATTCCGATAGGAAATTTTGAAGTATGCAGTTAGGTTGATATCAAATAGTACCTAACAGTGACCAGATAGGGTGGGATAGTCACCAAGTAGAGATTATAACCTACTTTCTGTTTGTTACGAAAACAGGATCACTACCACGATTACAGACAAGCAAATGTTTAACTAAGAATGAAATTAAAGAGAAATGGGGAACCCAGTCGTTGGTATCAGAGCTACCCAATAAAGTAAATATAATGCTGGTCGTTTGCATCACAACCATGCAGAGATTAACGTACTTCAATGAAGGCTCTGATCTTAACTTTGTCTTTGTTGCAGAGAGTGATTTAGTTCATTATGCCGAATCCCATCGCCCTATTGTATCTAATCCAAGGTTCTTGGATAAGGGCCTATGTCCTAAAAAGGAGGAGCTTCAAGTTTTCGGAGGCGATTTTACTGTGATAGAGGTTCATTTTCACTAACTTCATGGGTGGTCACAAAAGTCTCTTTCACAGCCTCGGTCGCCTCTTTCCTCATTCAATATCATTTTATTATTCTGAGCGGAACGTCGTCCATCAGGATGATACAACCTTTATATCCGTCCTTGGGTTCCTCTTTGCTGACTGCATTGGGATCGAGCGATTTTGTGATTGGCGGAACCTTAGGACATTGTCCAGGCTCTGATCTGATATACATATTTAGCCCTTCGGGGAACAAGTTAAATCGCCTAGGGAAATTGCCTGCAGTGAATGGTATCTTGGTTTTCCGAAACTTGGGCCTGCCTGTTCGGCATCACCACTAATATTAAAGATAGCTTTAGCCATAGCTTTCTCGATCTTTTTCCCACACTCGACGGGATACTTAACTTTTGCTTTCCGGAAATCCACCACAGCTAGCTGCAATGGTTTCTTGGATACCTCTCTCTAGGTTGTCCCTCGTTTTCTTTTAAGGTATGCTGTGTTTACCATGGTGCGGACCAGTCGGATCTCCATATTGGATTAACCCCCTGTCTTCGGCGCGATATCCATCGTGTGCGGCTCACGATGGTCTTTTGCTAACGACCTCCTTGCATTCTTTCTGGACACCCACTATTTTGGCATTAGGGGCCACCTGTTGTCGAGCACTCTTTAATGTGGAAGTGTCGCACCATTTAATTTTTTCGAGTGGGTTTTCCTTCCGGCTCATTCTGGCACTATCATCCGCTGCTAGATCTGTGCACATCTTGTTGACGGCGGTATCCTCAGGGGCATTGGGTTGCCCTGGTCAATTCGTCTTTGGTGATGAGCTCTATTGCCCATACTAAGGAGTTTCTCTCCTTCTCAAGGAGGGACGAGGGTTCCTTAGCTACCAAGCTGCCTTGATGCGCTTTAACTAATTCGTTTTTCTGGTGTAGGCTCTGAGATTATCTCATTTTTGCTTGTTGGCTTACCTGAAGTGCTCTCATCTGGTTCAGCAAGTAGTTGCTCCTTCAGTTCCATGGAGATCTCCTTGAGCCAGGAAGGGAATATAGTCGAAACTTTCCGGATGGCTCCGAAACCAATGAAACCTACTCAATGTTTCAATATGTTGGAAACAATATGTTAAATAAGTTTTTTTTGTTCCAAAAGAAATATTGCTTTGCCAACGACTTACCCTTTGAGATTCCTGATTGCTCATATGTATATGTTAGGGTGTAAATTATGTTTTTTCGTACTGGGTTTAGTAAAAAACTAACTTTTATTTTTTATTGGACATCCATCCAGTTTATTATGCGAATCAGAACTAAATTCACAAAATTAAATTACAACTATTAATATGGCAACGATCGATGTGACGATGGTGAACAATTTTTGGGTCAACATTTCTGAGTTTTCTCAGAGATGAGCTGCGGATGTTATTGAATGTGCTGTAGAGTGCGTTCCTTTGCAGTATGCTGATTAGTTCATCATGTAGATTGCTTGGGCTAATGCTACCGAATGTTGTCCGGATGCTTTGGAATACGCTTCTTGGAACTCTACTGGAGTACTGGGCTTGGTGTTGGGATTGTGACATTTATGGTGTTAACTCCTCCCTTTCTTAAATTCGAGTGTCATCAGTCGATACGTATATAGAGCATTGTCATTGCATTTTGTTGTGATGATTCACCTCTGACTTGATTCTCAGCCCGGATTTCGTTATGAATTACTACCTTTTTGCTTCGGTCGAGTACGTGTTTAATGACAACATTTGGAATTACGAATAGTATTTGTCATGCTGTAGTTTGCAATAAGGAGAACTTTCTTCTCTTGTTTCAATTTTGATATGTGGTCTGTATTATTTATATGCAGTTCTTTCAGCATTTCTAAAAATAGTAATTCTTTATATGTGGTCATCGATGTATTTAAATGAGGTACTGAAGAGAAGGGTTTTGACGATGATATCTCCTTGGAAATGAAATCTTGACCATTAATATAGATGACTGCGTTATGATATTGTATGATGGAACTTCCGTAGAGTGGATCTCTCGTTTCCATTCAATTTGCTGAGGAATAGAATACCGGGTTGAAGTTCCTCAATGGGTGGTATGTCTTGATTGCTGACTTCGTCACAAAATTATGGTTTGCATTTTAATAAATTTGGTATACAATAGTCTGTGGTAAAATTAACAGTATTTTCATCATTAAAAATGGTTAGGTCCTTATATGATTCACAATTATTAAAATTAATTTTCCAAATTTAGGATTTTCTCAAAGTTTAATTTTAATACAAATTTATCACATTCAATAGGCTTTATTAGTATTTGGTTACATATTATTTCCTTTGTAGCAGAAATACTTATAATATAAAGGATATTTTTTTCTTCTTGTTGCAATTTTGATGTTGGCATATTTAAGTGCCTCTTCAAGATTATAAAATGGAATGTTCTTTTCCTCAAATTTTTCCTGTAATTTTTTTTTCTGAACTTGAAAGAATGAATGAATTTACAATTTTATTCTTTGCCCAAAGTAAGGCATATTCTATATTCATAGTTTCTTCTTTTACAATGTATAATTTATATTTGAATTCTTGAAAGAAAATGTTTTGAAATTATTATTTCATTTTAATAGTTATATTGCTTTATTTGTTACATTCGTTAGCTTATTAATTCTTTCATCAAATGATTTATAAATTATTACTTGCTTGTTATTATTAATGTGTAGATGGAAATTTAAAATCAATATATTTCCACGGGCTGCCTAAAAAATTTAGGGATCTGGGATTTCTAACTTTAGGTTTAAGGATATGTGTATGGAAATTGGGATCGGTATCATTGATTTCTCGACTTGTAATTGGATGTCCTCAATAAGATCTTCGTATGCCTATATGTAAATTACATGAATAATTCTGAATATTGCTGTTTGGAGACTGGCTGCTAATTTTGTTTATACGATTATTGCATTTGCGTCAAAGATATGAACTTCGGCAATACATTGTGTGAATAAGAATCTAGAAATGAATTAGTTCCTAATATTCATTATTTTTATGGACTATCTGACAAGGATAAAACTGTAGTTGATTTCTTTTCCTTAACAATCTCTTTCCTAAATCTTGTGGATCATTTTATACCTAATCTTTTGTTTACTTTGACATATATTATTACATATATTTATATTTCCTGTTTAAGGTTATCGTGATATTCCATGTCTTTGTATTGTTTTAATCTTAATTTGCATACTTTGTCTCGCCTTGCTTGTTCACACTGATTTGGATCTGTAGTGACGATTCTTCCAAAGAATGTCTCTATCGGTCTTTTATTTGTAACCGAATGGATTGAATAATGATGTATAAACGGCGGAATCAAGAAATTTCGGGAATGGTACATTCGAGTGCTCTGCTTTTTAGCATCTCATGATTTCAGACAGAATGAAATCTTTCCACCTGGCCGTTAACAGTACTACTGTATGGTGGAGTCTTGAAAATTTCAATGCCCAATTGATCCTGTAGCATGAAGCACATTGTGGAGGAATTGAATGACTTTTCACTGTCGAAAATTACTAATTTTGGGACACCAAAGATGAATATATTCTCTCAGATGTTTTAGAATATGTTCGATTCCTCTGAATTCTATTATTTTGACCTGTGCGTATTGAGAAAATTTATCTATTGCTGTTAATACCAATTTTTTGTTGGATGCCGTTCGTATTTTCCCTCCCTACAAATACGACATTGCTTTATTAGTACTTTATTATTTATAGTCAAGGATTCGAGTTTTTATTTTGGGAAAATAAAATTTGTGTAGAAATTGAATTTTATTTTCATTAGCGTTTCTATGCGCTCTATTCTGCTAATCAAGGATTCGTTCTTGCTTTTCGGTGGCATTGATAAGGTCAGTTACATGAGACTGTGTGAAACGAGTTTTGTATGATTTAAAATGATTTGGATATATTCTTTGTATCATTCCCATGATTTCTTCGTTAGTAAAGGGTGATTTTTTAAAAGCTATAGCAAATTCAGAAAATTGCATGAAATCTGTATTTGAATCGAAGTACGGTCCATATAATTTAATGTTTGAGGTTTATTTCATGCAAATGTTGACCTTGACTGCGCCTCAAATGGTCCATCCGCTTAGTCCAATTTTGGCATACTCTTTCCAACTTTTCGGCCGGTACCTCACGAATAAATGCTTCAATGTTGTCTTCCAATGCGTCAATTCAAGCGGGTTTGTCTGTACAGACATGAGCTTTAACAAAGCCCCACAAAAAATAGTCTAAAGGCGTTAAATCGCACGTTCTAGGCGGCCAATTTACCGGTCCCGAACGTGAAATAAAATGTTCACCGAACTCGCCTCTCAATAAGTCCATTGTTGCGCGTGCTGTGTGGCATGTGGCACTGTCTTGTTGAAACCACATGTCATGCAAGTCAAGCGGTTGTATTTTGGGCAAACAAAATTTGGATATCATTTCAGGGTAGCGCTCACCATTCACAGTTACGTTACGATTCGCATCATCTTTGAAGAAGTATGGTCCAATTATGCCACCAGCCCATTAACCGCACCAAACTGTGACTGGATGCATTGGTAACTCTTGCAATGCTTCTGGCTGATATTCACTCCAAAATCGACAATTCTGCTTATTTACGTACTCATTGAGCCAAAAATAAGCTTCGTCGCTGAACACAATTTTTGAATTTTAAACAAATTTGAACTACAGAGCACGCTTTTTGATAATAAAATTCAATAATTTGCAAGCGTTGTTCGTTTGTAAGACGATTCATGGTTAAATTATAGACCGAACCGAAGATGTTTGGCAATGAAACAAAACACGAAACTTGCGTCAGCTGTTTAAACCAGTGTTGCCAAAAAGATAATAGCTTCATATTTGCTTCGTGTAAGGTTTTAATTATTTTTTCGACATGAAAGCACGTGTTAGGTTTAATTTTTACTGAATATAATAATGTCGTCAACATATCGTACCTATGAATTCTAGTAAGATATCGTCTAATGCACGTTGAAAGATTGAGGATGCATTTTTTAGACTGAATAGAAGTCGAGCAAATTCATATTTCCCGTTGTTTATTGAAAATGCTGTTTTTTCCATATCAGATTTCCTTAAGGGAATCTGATGAAAACCGCTTTTGAGTCTAGGACAGTGAAGTGTTTACTTTGTCCAAGTTCTGATAAAACCTCGTTAATTTCAGGTATAGGATATTTATCTGAAATAGTAACAGCGTTTTGCCTCCGATAATCTATAACAAGCCTAAAATTCTTGGTGAGAATTATTGTACCGAAATATGAAATAATGTACCGAGATATCTTTGATCTGCATAATGCATTGTAAGGCACTTGGAAATTGCTTTCCAATTTAAATGCGTGTTGTAAGATTCGAGTACAGCATCTGCCTTATCTTTCTGATTACATTTAAGATACCGTAACCATATCTTGGTGTACCATTTAACAGTTCATAAAGACGAAGATTCGCTCTACACTTTCATTCTACTATGAGAATTCTTTTTTTTTCAGATCTTTTTTTCAGAATCTCTACGACATCTTACAACGTCTGGATTTATGCCCCGATCTCTTACAGCGGTAACGTCTGGAATGGGATTAATAATTGATTTCACAATATCTGTTATCATTGTGACCAGTTGTTTGGAAGAAATTGTTTGATGTTGATGATTTTGAGCTTGAGAGAGATTGGGATTGGATATTATTTGGGTTAGACTTTTTGGGAGTCAATAAATAATGATGAAATTTGTAATATTTTATGATTTTACTTTGTTTTTTATAATTATAACGTCTCTTAAAACTTTGTGTGTTGTAATTTAATAAATTTTATATATTTATGACCTATATTTATTGATATTTTATCCTCTCCAATTATTTATTATATATTTGTTCTTATTTTTAATTCTTATAAACTTAAATTCTTTATGACCTTCCCTCTTTTTTTATCAAAAGTTACTATGAAAGGGTATGCTTTATAATTTTGCATTATTTGAATGTTTTATGACCTTTACTCTTTTCTATGAAAAGTTACTATGAAAATATTTATTTTATAATTTCGTATTATTTGAATGTTTTATAACCATTACTCTTATCTATGAAAAGTTACTATGAAAGGACTCATTTTATAATTCTGTATTATTTAAATTTTGATGACTTTCATTATTGTCTATGAAATGTTACTATGAAGAGATTTATTTTAATTATTTTTTTAATATACCTATATTATTTAATATAAAGTACTGGGCTTGGTGTAGGGCTTGGTGTAACTTGTATTATAATTACTGGGAATTAAAGAAATACAAAAAGAAGAATGCATAACGAATTCATTGTATGGAGGAGGAGGGTTAAGAGTTTCAATACTGGTAAAATGGCGTATGCGACTGTTTTACTGCGAATTAACTAAATATAAATAGAAGAGTGTACCACAATCGTTGCACTAAGAAAATGGGTTACGCCTTTCCTTGAATTTGAAGGAAAGGGCTTATCTACATATTTTGCTGGGAATTGACGAAATATAAATAGAAGATTGTATCACGGTCATTATATGGAGCAAGAGGTTTGCGTTTTTCTTTGAATATGGCCGAAGGACGTATGGAACTGAAAAAAGAAGGGTTATGTGTGTTGACTGACATATTTTGCCTGTATTTGTATGTGATTGCCTCATCGATATTTTCTGCAACCAAAATCGGTGAGTTCGTCCTGATTATTATGATGTCCAGGAGAGGACAGACAGGGACAACTTGTCCGACAACGACATTATTCCGAGAGTCAAGGCGACCTTGAATATTGGTATGTGAAGCTCGTCTACCAGCTTTATGCCTGGCTGTTTTATCGGGGTTATAAGGTTTGGTTCTTAAATCACTTAGCGCTTACAGAGAATAAATTTTCTCTATTTTCTATATTTCTTAAGCAGATAACACTGAAGTTATGTGCCCCTCCACCAATTGCAATAGTGCCTTCAAGCCGATTGAGCAAAATGATGCCCAATTTGATGCTCAATTTCATCGACAACTCGTACGTTTTGGCTATTTGTAAAAATGCATGTTGAATTACGGCCTTTTAAAAGGTTCGGAATCCAAAGCTTCCTCTATACTAGTGCAAGTTACTTTATTTGTATTTACAGCATTGATAACGGTTTCAATTTTCCCTTCTGATAAAATTATATAATTAAGAATGCCAATTTCAATTCTTTTTTCCTTAACTAATTTTATTCGGTATTTAAAGCTTAATACTATGTTCTTTGATACAGTGCTACTATTTTGTATCGAATTTTAAATTTTATTGAAATTTATTGTGTGTAACATAAGGTTGTTAATTTGATCACTGTACATTTTATTAATTATAATTTGTTTTTTTTATTTTCAATTAAGTCGTTTATTTCCCCTTCAATTAGAAAAATGATAATTTTGGTCTGGATTTCCAACGATCCGTTTCCATGCTGATCCAATAAAATCAAGGGATCTCTTATTTCTCGATGTTTTCATATAGTGTAATAATGTTTTCAAATGTTCAATTTCATATTATAACAACGGGTACAATATGTGGTTTTGCTTAAAAACTGCTTGCATAATTCTCTCCAAATTTTCACGGTTATCGAGATTCACTGCATAATGAGTCTATAGTGTCCGTCCTGCAGTTTGGCATGTTTATACTTCGCACTGTGCTCAGTGTAATCGCTTTGAAGCAGCGCTTCCATACAGCCGTTTTTTCATGCCAAGGTAAGGTATTTATACTCAGGAACTACTTCAACAGCCTGTCTGTCAAAGGTCCGCTTTTCGTTTCTCGCATGCCTGCCACCACCTCCTTTGAATATCATAACCTTCGATTTTGTTAGATTGACTTCCAAGTTCCATCATTGTCAAAGATGGAACTGTCCATACACTGTTCATCATAAGCAGCATACCGTCTACTATTTCCAAGAAAAAAAAATATGTCGTCTGTATACAAACTAAGTTTTCTAACGCGAGGTTTATTAAAAAAAAAACAAGTTTTATTTCTAGTTGGACAACCGTCCACTTTATTGTACGATAAAGAACTGCTTCTTAAAATGATGTTTACAATTACTTATAGGCAAATTGATGTTGGCATTTCTGCAGGTGCTACGGATGCTATTGGAGTAGGGTGCTTCTAGGAAGATGATCTGCGGGTTGGATAGAGTTTGTGGATTGGATTGGGTGCGTTCTTGGAATGTGAGCAGCGGATGTTGTTATTTGGCTTCTGAGAATTGCTGCTGGTATCTGGTTGGAGTTCATCATTTGGATTGTTTATGCTAGTGCTTGCAGAATGTTGACATTTTTGAAGTTAAGAATAAATTGATCGAAAGCATCCAGCGTATGTGTCGCTGATAATACGGATTCAGCGTATTCGTTGTTAACCCCTCCGCGCTCAAATTCGAACGTCCTCGTTCGATGTTTTGGATTTTAATTAATTTGATGCTTCCTCTATTCCAATTAGTACTGGTACTGTTTCTGTTTGTACTCTCTCTTTTGGTACTGAGAGTATGTTTTTACTTCCAGTTGGTACATGGGGTGGTTTGTTGTCAGCGCATCTAGATTTTCTGGTTCGCCTTATCTTGAAAAGAAGTACTGCTGCCTTGACAACTACGATTGCGAAAAATCCCATATTAGTTAAATTGTTCTTCATCTGTAATGTTTTTATTGTTGAAGACTTATTGATGTGGAGATTTCGGAATCTGTGCTCATAGTCTGAATAATAACTGGCAATAGTTGATGTTGTATTACTTCAGTGTTTCTTGTCCTTCTATCCATTACGTCTATGGTTGCATTGGAGTGCGGGATCACGAAGGTACCTTTCAGGACTAGTAGGTTGCTGTCAATTTCCACTGTTGCATTATATTGGTTAAGAAGTATCCCTGTTGTTATTTCCTCGACGGCCAGTACATGCTGATTGTTGATGGTGGTACAGGTTGCTTCTTGACTTTTCAGCAGGTTTGGGTTGCAATCGGATGAACTTAAATCTACTACATTATTTCTATTGCAAATTACTTAATTGTTATACGTTGCACACTTTTTATTTATTCCGTTGGTTACTTGGTCACAATCTAAAACGTTTTCAAAATGTATTTTATTTATTATTTAATTTTTTCTTACTGGTTTAAGAAATAGATTGTTACATTTTTGTTTAGTAGTTGTGGGCAAATCTAAAATGTAAAGTAAGTTTATATTGTCTGAAGCTATTTTTACTTTAACAAATTCGAAAGCTTCGTCAACATTGATATAAGGTAAATTTTCTGTTCCCATTAATATTTTAGTTATATTTATTTCATTACTCGACAACAGGTAAGAGTTTACAATTCCGGCTATTGCCCAATGAATTCCGTATGCTATATTTATAATTTCTTCTTGAATTATTTCCAATTTATTTTTATTTAAGCATTACATTATTTTCAGTTTTATTTTGTTTTAATATGTGGTTAGTTATATTGGGTATTTCGTTTATCCTGTTAACTACCAATCGGTTTACTACAACTTGTTTATTATTATTTATTAACACATCATTAATTTTTTCTTTGAGTAATGATGTCGTAATGATCCGGATTGCCCGCGATCTATTTCCATGTACTTCTATCGAAGTCTAGATATCTCTTTACTCTATTTTGAGTATTTAATCTGCTTGGATAAACTTTAATTCTATTAAATGCAAAAGAGAGGATGGGATAAAGGATGTGGTATATTATGAATTTATTGGTGAGATGCTCGTATTCTTCAATATTGATGACGTGTATGATTTTGAAAGATCGGCTTTGAATACTCGTGGGACTTAAGACAACGCATAATTTCCGATATCGTTGAGTGAATGGGCGTATAGGGCGGTACTTTGCATACTTTTATGTTGATGAAATTTTCAATCATGAATAACACTGAGGATTTCTCGTTGTATACTACTATTCGATATAATATCGATATAAACATAGCAAATTAGTCCGATATGATATCGGAGGATGTCAACGAGTGCCCTTTGAAAGATTGCTGGCGCATCCTTAGTTGTTACAGTCCGGTTGAGTCTGGTTTTTTCGGTACAACCCACACGGGTGAATTGAATGGGGATCTGGATGGTCTGATGATTCCATCTTCCAATAAATTTTGAATTTGATTTTGAACTTCAGACTTGAGGGTTATATGACAAAGGTAGTGTCTGCTGTAAACGGGAAAATCATTTGTGGTGCGGATTTCAGCGACTACCTTTATGGTAAATGTCAATTTTTCATCCGGTTCAGAAGATATTACGGAATCGATTAACCGATTGATTTAAGAGATCACACTGTGTTGAAGTCATACCATCAGAATTTTCTTGACGCAGTGTTTAGTATCTAATATGGCTGAGAGTTCTCTCAGGCTATCGTTTCCAAGGATACCATCAAATGTTTTCAAAGTTGGTAACAAGAAAAAGTTAAGATTTATATTTTCTTGATTGAACATGTTAATATTGTGTGATGAGATATCTTGATATCTCCAGCTATTGATTTGGCAAGAAAACACTCTCTGTTTGGTAAGGATTTTTGGACATGTTGAGGTTGTATGTAGCGTGATGAACCTGTATCTATTAAGAATTTTAGCACTGCAACACTGCAAGGATGAGTCGTTTAACCTAAAAAATGAATGTCGCAATGTTCGATTTCAGAGACAGCTGATTTGTTTGAAAGAAGGCTGCTCCATATCATTAATGTATCGATCTGAATTTTGTACGATGTTAAGATTCAGATTTTGGTATTATATCTCCAGTTCTTTCTCTTCTGCGTGAATATGGTAATTTGGATTTTGATTTCTTGATTGATTTTGATTCATGGATGGCCTCGATCTCCCAGTGTTGGCATTGAATTGTTGACGGTTCTGGTAGTGAATACTCCTAGCTTGAGCACTTGATTGTTGGATTTTAGCCTCGTGTTTAGTAGGTGGACCTGACTGGACATATCTTCCTTTACTGGATAACCAGGTTGGGGTTTTCTTGTTCCCTTCTGATGGTAATTAGTTTGGTTTGTTCTACACCCCTAATTTTGTAATTTCGTGCAGAGATGGAGAGCTTGTGGAAGGTCGACAGGCTCGCAAATGCCAAGGAGTCTGGGTAAATCTCCTCGAAGGCCCCTGATGAATGTATTCAGACCCTGTACGTTTGAGTTAGGAGGCACAAGGACGCATTGCTGATTTCCATGCATGACAACTTATTCAGTGTAAGTGATAAATGCGCGTTGACTTCTTGATAAAAGTCTTAGGACAGGAGACATCATTTGATATTCTAAGGTAACAATATCGTCGGCGTAGTGTAATTCTAAGCATTTACAAATGTTTTCCCAGTTGAGCGGGGTATTGTATTATTCTAAAGCTACGTCCGCTTGTCTCACAATTTTATTTCGGATCACGCTCAATATCCCGAAATATATGGGTGTTCCCCTTATTGGCTCATAAATTTGTAACACGCGACTAAAGCTCGTTTTCCATGATGAAAATTCGGCTGTGTAGCCTGAGAAAGTTCTCAAACAGCGGACCACATCCGGTATCCTGTCTAAACAATCGAACCTATCTCTGAATTCAGGATTTATTGGCTGGTCTACGCCCGCAAAGGATTCGGAGTCGGGGTAGAGTATGCTTTGGATTATCATTCTGCTTTGTCTACCAATTGCCTTTTGACTATTAAAGTTATGAAAGAATCTAATTCGACAGTAGGTCGTGCGTCTGCATTTGCATTAGAACGCGCCGAAGTAGATGGACAATGAGATCCACGGTTAATGTTTTGATGACTCATATTAGGTGAAGTACTAGCAGCAGAGGTTACAGATGGATTCAGTGGATTATAGTTTCGACCGTTCACTGAAGGTTGATTTGCAATATGAGTAGTTTGGATGTTAGGATAAGAAGGAGTGGGCTGATTCCCTGAACCAGTATTTTGATGAAAATTTTATAGGAAATACTATTTTTCTTAGTGAACTATTGTTGAATTTATATTCTTATTATTAACTTCTTTAGAGGTTTTTTGTTTTTTTCTTGACTACATAAACAATGAAATTTATTTCAAATCCAAATTCATTTCTTTCTATTGACAATTTTAATAAGTTTTTTGTTTTTCCTAAAATATAATTCTTAATTTAGACTTACAATAGTAGCAGCAACTTTTCTTAAAGATGAATTTAAATATGAAAGAGGAATACACCAGATTATTATTTAATTTTCTTTTTGTTACACTGTGTAGTTTATTTTCTTTTTATTACACTGGGTACTTTATTTTAATTTTTTATTGTTGCATTAAAGTAAATTTAATTTTGGTTTGTTGCTAAGGTTATTTTTTTCTCCGGAATTTTTTTTTTTTTTGGGTCGGGTGGTGCGGCATTTTCCTACGACCTACCGTTTTGCTCATTGTTTTGATACTGTTTTGTCACAATATGTCGCAATTCGATGTGATACAATATTTTAACTGTGGACTACGTGCGAGATTTAAATACGCACGGCGGCTATTTAAGGCGACAGGCAGTATTTTTTACGCTCAGGAGCGCGGCGGCTGCTTGAGGCGCAATTTAAGTTTTCTAACGCGAGGTTTATTAAAAAAAAACAATTTGTATTTCTAGTTGAACAACCGTCCCCTTTATTGTACTAGAAAGGGAATTACTTCTGGGATCTGGTTGGAGTTCATCATTATTTGGATTGTTTATGCTAGTGCTTGCAGAATGTTGAAATTTGTGATGTTAAGAATAATGTCGCTAATAACACGGATTCAGCGTATTCGTTGTTAACTTACATAAGAGCTGTTATCTTAGTTCCACCAATCGTGATACCACCTCCCACGGATTCTGTTATATCGTTTATGAATAAGTCAAAAAGCAAGCGCGCAGGACACACCCCTGTAAATTCATCGGAGATAGATGTTCCATCCCAGACAATTTAATGTTTTATATCTGAATCTTTATTGAAGACTGAATTCACAATCAATTTTCACTTAACACTTAACCCACCCTAACTAATTCTGACCTACACAACTACAGAATTACATTTCGGAACGCGATAGAGCTAACGAAAGACATGTGTGGACACAGTGATTATTGTCGAAGCGACATCGACAGTGCAATGCCCAGGGCGCGATGTTCCATATGTGTTCGCCAGACAGATGAGCTTGCACATTTTTCCGTTCTAAATATACTGAATTGAACAATGGTATTTTTTGTGTGAAATGTCGTAAACTCCTCCCTCCTTAAGATGGTGCGTCCACGCTGCTTTTATAAGAAAGGAATGTTGTTAATGCTGGGGTAGCTTTGCAAGTGTGGGCGGTGCTTGAGCCTTTCTTGTTGCTGTCAATGCTGGTGTATACGCTATGTTATTCGAGTTATTCTTTATGTGCCGTTTGTATGCAAGGGCTGTTATTATCAGAAACATTGCCGGAAAGATCGAATAAGTTACTATCTGGAGGATGGAGCATCGTTGGTAAAGCTTGAATGCGTACAACTTGCTCGGAGATGAATTGTTGGTTATTGATGAGAATGCTGCCGTTAAGAAATTTGACAACCTAGGTTCCTGTGAGGTTCTGAGTTTCGTTATACAATTTAGCGCTGCCATTAAATCGATCATAATATAAGCCGGAAAACCACTAAAAATTATTCCTCAGGAGAAATCATCTTTATTAGATTAATAGAAAGTTAGGATCCAAGTTGCAAGCTAGGTATAAAAAGGAAACAGTGAAAGAAAACAAGGCCACTCCCGTTATAGCAGAATCAGGAAAAGTCGTTCAATAAATCAAATATAAAAAACTAAAGTGTAAATATTTTAATTTTTAAGCTCCACAGGTGTGTAGCAAGAATCAGTCAAGGAGACGTCCATATTCTTGACTACAATAACTCTCCAATAATCCTACTAAATAATGAAATGGCAAGAATTCAGGAAGGAAGTCTAAGATTAATCCATATCGTGGAGATAGAACCCTATGAAAATTTTAATATAGAAGTAACGTCGTTGATTCAAAAGCAGATTTCCCAGGCCAACCCTCTATTCAATCTCCTGCAATATGAAATAGACCAAATAAATACCTTAGCTTCTTATTAAAGAATATGCAAAACAAAAAGATCGTTAAATTGTATTGGCTCAGCTTGAAAGTGGATCGCGGGTAATCCCGACCACTATGATTTCGAAATTGTTAAAAATTAAATTAATAATGTATATCGACAATAATAACGATAAGGTTGTTGTAAATAAAGATGACCTAGAGAGAATATATTCGTGAACAAATATTACAAATTTAATAATTAACTTAATTATAAAGGAAAATGCTCTAGAAACACAATTAATTGTAACCCAAAAGCTAATATTGTAAATTGTACAATCTTATAAAAAAAGGAAATACATTTAGTATTGAAAACATGGCATAAAGACGTTTTGCCATATGTAAATGTCGAAGAAGCATTAAAATTTGCAGATGTTAAAATGGCTACCGATTCTAAATGTATACTTTATATATTAAATGTACCAACTACGAAGAGAGAAAAAACTCACACTTAAAGCAGTAAAAAGAATAAATGAATTAGTGTATAAGGTTAATTTCAGAAATGTGTTAAGAAATAAAATATCAGTTAATGGAATTTTAGAGAATTGTAAGACTATCGATGAAATGTCAGATAGATAGATATAGATTTAAGCCATGATAAATGTATAAATAGTGTGTTAGAAAAGAAGAATGCATTATGTAACTCTACCTTTTCTTCTTCGATTTCAAAAGTTTCTAAAAAAGTTTCTGTTATTATTTCTATTAAGACATATGTCAACGTGGTTTTTTTTTTAAATTCACTCATTAGCGGCGTAATTCTCTTCTGGTCTGCTCAGTGTTCTCGAAATGAACGTAGTATGTTTATTATGTTGCATGTAAGTTGTATAATCTCGATTTGTTAAGATGTTAGTGTTTTCTTAGTATTTTTAAAGGTTTCCTGTGCTTCATCTTTAAGATGTATAGCTTTTTTTTTTTGCTAGAATGATTCTTGACATTCGTCCATCCTCCCCCCTTAAAAGGGACGTCGGGGTTTTGCGAGTTTCGTGTAATCTTAGATGAATTTTCGATAATACCCTGACAGACCGAGGTAAGATCTTAATTCCTTCAATGTCCTTGGAGGTGAAAAACTCTGTATTGCTTTGACTTTTTCATGATTAGTCGTGATACCCTTTGAAGAAACATTGGACCCTATGAATTCTACTTCTGGTTTATAGAATTCAGACTTATCGAGCTGCACTTTCAACTCTGCTTTTTTGAGTGTTTCGAACACATTGCGGGTATTCGTAAGATGTGTTGTTTCCTCAGGGCTGAAGATGATTATATCGTTTATATATACATAGCATATATTTCCGACATGTTCGCGGAGTATGTCATCTAAGGCACTTCGATTATATCTGGAATGGGGTACCGTTCAGCTATTGTAACAGAGTCAAGCTTTCGATAGTATATTACTAACCTGAATTTTTGTACTCCAGACACATCCGTCTTCTTAGGTACAATCCATACCGGTGAGTTGTATGGTGAACTAGAACATCTAGTGATGCCATCCTTCAGTAGCCCTTGTACTTGATTTTCGACCTCATTCTTGAGTGCTTAAGGGTTAGGGTAGAATTTAGACAGGACACATGTAGTCGTTCAGGTTTCTCCTTTTCCAACAGTAGTGCAGGTAAGTTTATTGTGGGAATCATCGAATAAATGAGGGAATTCGTTCGCGATACTTTTGATATCAGATTTTTGCTGAAGGGACATGTAATATATGGATTAAAGATAAGGTAAAATATGGATATGTAGCATATATGCATAACAGCAGAAAGGTCATTGAGGCTATCTTTGCCAGGACCCATCAAAGGATTTCAATTCTGGCGTTAGGAAAAATTTTATTTGGATGTCATTAAGATTAGGGATGATGTCCTGGTTGACTTTAATATTTTCTCCTACGGAATTCGCGAAAAGGGGTTTGACGTTTTTAAGAGGATTTGAAACGAGAATGGTTTGAATGTAATTTTTGTATGAGCCAGTATCAGTGCAATATCCAGTGCGCGATGATCCATATGTGTTCGCCAGACAGATGAGCTTGCACATTTTTCCGTTCTAAATATACTGAATTGAACAATGGTATTTTTTGTGTGAAATGTCGTAAACTCCTCCCTCCTTAAGATGGTGCGTCAACGCTGCTTTTATAAGAAAGGAATGTTGTTAATGCTTGGGTAGCTTTGCAAGTGTGGGCGGTGCTTGAGCCTTTCTTGTTGCTGTCAAGGCTGGTGTATACGCTATGTTATTCGAGTTATTCTTTATGTGCCGTTTGTATGCAAGGGCTGTTATTATCAGAAACATTGCCGGAAAGATCGAATAAGTTACTATCTGGAGGATGGAGCATCGTTGGTAAAGCTTGAATGCGTACAACTTGCTCGGAGACGAATTGTTGGTTATTGATGAGAATGCTGCCGTTAAGAAATTTGACAACCTAGGTTCCTGTGAGGTTCTGAGTTTCGTTATACAATTTAGCGCTGCCATTAAATCGATCACAATATAAGCCGGAAAACCACTAAAAATTATTCCTCAGGAGAAATCATCTTTATTAGATTAATATAATGTTATTATCCAAGTTGCAAGCTAGGTATAAAAAGGAAACAGTGAAAGAAAACAAGGCCACTCCCGTTATAGCAGAATCAGGAAAAGTCGTTCAATAAATCAAATATAAAAAACTAAAGTGTAAATATTTTAATTTTTTAGCTCCACAGGTGTGTAGCAAGAATCAGTCAAGGAGACGTCCATATTCTTGACTACAATAACTCTCCAATAATCCTAAATAATGAAATGGGAAGAATTCAGGAAGGAAGTCTAAGATTAATCCATATCGTGGAGATAGAACCCTATGAAAATTTTAATACAGAAGTAACGTCGTTGATTCAAAAGCAGATTTCCCAGGCCAACCCTCTATTCAATCTCCTGCAATATGAAATAGACCAAATAAATACCTTGGCTTCTTATTAAAGAATACGCAAAACAAAAATATCGTTAAATTGTATTGGCTCAGCTTGAAAGTGGATCGCGGGTAATCACGACCACTATGATTTCGAAATTGTTAAAAATTAAATTAATAATGTATATCGACAATAATAACGATAAAGTTGTTGTAAATAAAGATGACCTAGAGAGAATATATTCGTGAACAAATATTACAAATTTAATAATTAACTTAATTATAAAGGAAAATGCTCTAGAAACACAATTAATTGTAACCCAAAAGCTAATATTGTAAATTGTACAATCTTATAAAAAAAGGAAATACATTTAGTATTGAAAACATGGCATAAAGACGTTTTGCCATATGTAAATGTCGAAGAAGCATTAAAATTTGCAGATGTTAAAATGGCTACCGATTCTAAATGTATACTTTATATATTAAATGTACCAACTACGAAGAGAGAAAAAACTCACACTTAAAGCAGTAAAAAGAATAAATGAATTAGTGTATAAGGTTAATTTCAGAAATGTGTTAAGAAATAAAATATCAGTTAATGGAATTTTAGAGAATTGTAAGACTATCGATGAAATGTCAGATAGATAGATATAGATTTAAGCCATGATAAATGTATAAATAGTGTGTTAGAAAAGAAGAATGCATTATGTAACTCTACCTTTTCTTCTTCGATTTCAAAAGTTTCTAAAAAAGTTTCTGTTATTATTTCTATTAAGACATATGTCAACGTGGTTTTTTTTTAAATTCACTCATTAGCGGCGTAATTCTCTTCTGGTCTGCTCAGTGTTCTCGAAATGAACGTAGTATGTTTATTATGTTGCATGTAAGTTGTATAATCTCGATTTGTTAAGATGTTAGTGTTTTCTTAGTATTTTTAAAGGTTTCCTGTGCTTCATCTTTAAGATGTATAGCTTTTTTTTTTGCTAGAATGATTCTTGACATTCGTCCATCCTCCCCCCTTAAAAGGGACGTCGGGGTTTTGCGAGTTTCGTGTAATCTTAGATGAATTTTCGATAATACCCTGACAGACCGAGGTAAGATCTTAATTCCTTCAATGTCCTTGGAGGTGAAAAACTCTGTATTGCTTTGACTTTTTCATGATTAGTCGTGATACCCTTTGAAGAAACATTGGACCCTATGAATTCTACTTCTGGTTTATAGAATTCAGACTTATCGAGCTGCACTTTCAACTCTGCTTTTTTGAGTGTTTCGAACACTTTGCGGGTATTTGTAAGATGTGTTGTTTCCTCAGGGCTGAAGATGATTATATCGTTTATATATACATAGCATATATTTCCGATATGTTCACGGAGTATGTCATCTAAGGCAATTCGATTATATCTGGAATGGGGTACCGTTCAATTATTGTAATAGAGTCAAGCTTTCGATAGTATATTACTAACCTGAATTTTTGTACTCCAGACACATCCGTCTTCTTAGGTACAATCCATACCGGTGAGTTGTATGGTGAACTAGAACTTCTAGTGATGCCATCCTTCAGTAGCCCTTGTACTTGATTTTCGACCTCATTCTTGAGTGCTTAAGGGTTAGGGTAGAATTTAGACAGGAGCACCTGTAGTCGTTCAGGTTTCTCCTTTTCCAACATCGAATAAATGAGGGAATTCGTTCGCGATACTTTTGATATCAGATTTTTGCTGAAGGGACATGTAATATATGGATTAAAGATAAGGTAAAATATGGATATGTAGCATATATGCATAACCACAGAAAAGTCATTGAGGCTATCTTTGCCAGGACCCATCAAAGGATTTCAATTCTGGCGTTAGGAAAAATTTTATTTGGATGTCATTAAGATTAAGGAAGATGTCCTGGTTGACTTTAATATTTTCTCCTACGGAATTCGCGAAAAGGGGTTTGACGTTTTTAAGAGGATTTGAAACGAGAATGGTTTGAATGTAATTTTTGTATGACCCAGTATCAGTGCAATGTCCAGTGCGCGATGTTCCATATGTGTTCGCCAGACAGATGAGCTTGCACATTTTTCCGTTCTAAACATACTGAATTGAACAATGGTATTTTTTGTGTGAAATGTCGTAAACTCCTTCCTCCTTAAGATGGTGCGTCCACGCTGCTTTTATAAGAAAGGAATGTTGTTAATGCTGGGGTAGCTTTGCAAGTGTGGGCGGTGCTTGAGCCTTTCTTGTTGCTGTCAATGCTGGTGTATACGCTATGTTATTCGAGTTATTCTTTATGTGCCGTTTGTATGCAAGGGCTGTTATTATCAGAAACATTGCCGGAAAGATCGAATAAGTTACTATCTGGAGGATGGAGCATCGTTGGTAAAGCTTGAATGCGTACAACTTGCTCGGAGATGAATTGTTGGTTATTGATGAGAATGCTGCCGTTAAGAAATTTGACAACCTAGGTTCCTGTGAGGTTCTGAGTTTCGTTATACAATTTAGCGCTGCCATTAAATCGATCACAATATAAGCCGGAAAACCACTAAAAATTATTCCTCAGGAGAAATCATCTTTATTAGATTAATAGAAAGTTAGGATCCAAGTTGCAAGCTAGGTATAAAAAGGAAACAGTGAAAGAAAACAAGGCCACTCCCGTTATAGCAGAATCAGGAAAAGTCGT
Source organism: Eristalis tenax (assembly GCA_905231855.2). Classification (NCBI taxonomy): domain Eukaryota; kingdom Metazoa; phylum Arthropoda; class Insecta; order Diptera; family Syrphidae; genus Eristalis; species Eristalis tenax. The sequence goes on along the minus strand of HG993124.1, from coordinate 96,400,552 downwards.
TCAATAAATCAAATATAAAAAACTAAAGTGTAAATATTTTAATTTTTTAGCTCCACAGGTGTGTAGCAAGAATCAGTCAAGGAGACGTCCATATTCTTGACTACAATAACTCTCCAATAATCCTACTAAATAATGAAATGGCAAGAATTCAGGAAGGAAGTCTAAGATTAATCCATATCGTGGAGATAGAACCCTATGAAAATTTTAATATAGAAGTAACGTCGTTGATTCAAAAGCAGATTTCCCAGGCCAACCCTCTATTCAATCTCCTGCAATATGAAATAGACCAAATAAATACCTTAGCTTCTTATTAAAGAATACGCAAAACAAAAAGATCGTTAAATTGTATTGGCTCAGCTTGAAAGTGGATCGCGGGTAATCCCGACCACTATGATTTCGAAATTGTTAAAAATTAAATTAATAATGTATATCGACAATAATAACGATAAAGTTGTTATAAATAAAGATGACCTAGAGAGAATATATTCGTGAACAAATATTACAAATTTAATAATTAACTTAATTATAAAGGAAAATGCTCTAGAAACACAATTAATTGTAACCCAAAAGCTAATATTGTAAATTGTACAATCTTATAAAAAAAGGAAATACATTTAGTATTGAAAACATGGCATAAAGACGTTTTGCCATATGTAAATGTCGAAGAAGCATTAAAATTTGCAGATGTTAAAATGGCTACCGATTCTAAATGTATACTTTATATATTAAATGTACCAACTACGAAGAGAGAAAAAACTCACACTTAAAGCAGTAAAAAGAATAAATGAATTAGTGTATAAGGTTAATTTCAGAAATGTGTTAAGAAATAAAATATCAGTTAATGGAATTTTAGAGAATTGTAAGACTATCGATGAAATGTCAGATATAGATATAGATTTAAGCCATGATAAATGTATAAATAGTGTGTTAGAAAAGAAGAATGCATTATGTAACTCTACCTTTTCTTCTTCGATTTCAAAAGTTCCTAAAAAAGTTTCTGTTATTATTTCTATTAAGACATATGTCAACGTGGTTTTTTTTGTAAATTCACTCATTAGCGGCGTAATTCTCTTCTGGTCTGCTCAGTGTTCTCGAAATGAACGTAGTATGTTTATCATGTAAGTTGTATAATCTCGATTTGTTAAGATGTTAGTGTTTTCTTAGTATTTTTAAAGGTTTCCTGTGCTTCATCTTTAAGATGTATAGCTTTTTTTGCTAGAATGATTCTTGACATTCGTCCATCCTCCCCCCTTAAAAGGGACGTCGGGGTTTTGCGAGTTTCGTGTAATCTTAGATGAATTTTCGATAATACCCTGACAGACCGAGGTAAGATCTTAATTCCTTCAATGTCCTTGGAGGTGAAAAACTCTGTATTGCTTTGACTTTTTCATGATTAGTCGTGATACCCTTTGAAGAAACATTGGACCCTATGAATTCTACTTCTGGTTTATAGAATTCAGACTTATCGAGCTGCACTTTAAACTCTGCTTTTTTGAATGTTTCGAACACTTTGCGGGTATTCGTAAGATGTGTTGTTTCCTCAGGGCTGAAGATGATTATATCGTTTATATATACATAGCATATATTTCCGACATGTTCGCGGAGTATGTCATCTAAGGCAATTCGATTATATCTGGAATGGGGTACCGTTCAGCTATTGTAACAGAGTCAAGCTTTCGATAGTATATTACTAACCTGAATTTTTGTACTCCAGACACATCCGTCTTCTTAGGTACAATCCATGAATGTAATTTTTGTATGAGCCAGTATCAGTGCAATGTCCAGTGCGCGATGTTCCATATGTGTTCGCCAGACAGATGAGCTTGCACATTTTTCCGTTCTAAACATACTGAATTGAACAATGGTATTTTTTGTGTGAAATGTCGTAAACTCCTTCCTCCTTAAGATGGTGCGTCCACGCTGCTTTTATAAGAAAGGAATGTTGTTAATGCTGGGGTAGCTTTGCAAGTGTGGGCGGTGCTTGAGCCTTTCTTGTTGCTGTCAATGCTGGTGTATACGCTATGTTATTCGAGTTATTCTTTATGTGCCGTTTGTATGCAAGGGCTGTTATTATCAGAAACATTGCCGGAAAGATCGAATAAGTTACTATCTGGAGGATGGAGCATCGTTGGTAAAGCTTGAATGCGTACAACTTGCTCGGAGATGAATTGTTGGTTATTGATGAGAATGCTGCCGTTAAGAAATTTGACAACCTAGGTTCCTGTGAGGTTCTGAGTTTCGTTATACAATTTAGCGCTGCCATTAAATCGATCACAATATAAGCCGGAAAACCACTAAAAATTATTCCTCAGGAGAAATCATCTTTATTAGATTAATAGAAAGTTAGGATCCAAGTTGCAAGCTAGGTATAAAAAGGAAACAGTGAAAGAAAACAAGGCCACTCCCGTTATAGCAGAATCAGGAAAAGTCGTTCAATAAATCAAATATAAAAAACTAAAGTGTAAATATTTTAATTTTTTAGCTCCACAGGTGTGTAGCAAGAATCAGTCAAGGAGACGTCCATATTCTTGACTACAATAACTCTCCAATAATCCTACTAAATAATGAAATGGCAAGAATTCAGGAAGGAAGTCTAAGATTAATCCATATCGTGGAGATAGAACCCTATGAAAATTTTAATATAGAAGTAACGTCGTTGATTCAAAAGCAGATTTCCCAGGCCAACCCTCTATTCAATCTCCTGCAATATGAAATAGACCAAATAAATACCTTAGCTTCTTATTAAAGAATACGCAAAACAAAAAGATCGTTAAATTGTATTGGCTCAGCTTGAAAGTGGATCGCGGGTAATCCCGACCACTATGATTTCGAAATTGTTAAAAATTAAATTAATAATGTATATCGACAATAATAACGATAAAGTTGTTATAAATAAAGATGACCTAGAGAGAATATATTCGTGAACAAATATTACAAATTTAATAATTAACTTAATTATAAAGGAAAATGCTCTAGAAACACAATTAATTGTAACCCAAAAGCTAATATTGTAAATTGTACAATCTTATAAAAAAAGGAAATACATTTAGTATTGAAAACATGGCATAAAGACGTTTTGCCATATGTAAATGTCGAAGAAGCATTAAAATTTGCAGATGTTAAAATGGCTACCGATTCTAAATGTATACTTTATATATTAAATGTACCAACTACGAAGAGAGAAAAAACTCACACTTAAAGCAGTAAAAAGAATAAATGAATTAGTGTATAAGGTTAATTTCAGAAATGTGTTAAGAAATAAAATATCAGTTAATGGAATTTTAGAGAATTGTAAGACTATCGATGAAATGTCAGATATAGATATAGATTTAAGCCATGATAAATGTATAAATAGTGTGTTAGAAAAGAAGAATGCATTATGTAACTCTACCTTTTCTTCTTCGATTTCAAAAGTTCCTAAAAAAGTTTCTGTTATTATTTCTATTAAGACATATGTCAACGTGGTTTTTTTTGTAAATTCACTCATTAGCGGCGTAATTCTCTTCTGGTCTGCTCAGTGTTCTCGAAATGAACGTAGTATGTTTATCATGTAAGTTGTATAATCTCGATTTGTTAAGATGTTAGTGTTTTCTTAGTATTTTTAAAGGTTTCCTGTGCTTCATCTTTAAGATGTATAGCTTTTTTTGCTAGAATGATTCTTGACATTCGTCCATCCTCCCCCCTTAAAAGGGACGTCGGGGTTTTGCGAGTTTCGTGTAATCTTAGATGAATTTTCGATAATACCCTGACAGACCGAGGTAAGATCTTAATTCCTTCAATGTCCTTGGAGGTGAAAAACTCTGTATTGCTTTGACTTTTTCATGATTAGTCGTGATACCCTTTGAAGAAACATTGGACCCTATGAATTCTACTTCTGGTTTATAGAATTCAGACTTATCGAGCTGCACTTTAAACTCTGCTTTTTTGAATGTTTCGAACACTTTGCGGGTATTCGTAAGATGTGTTGTTTCCTCAGGGCTGAAGATGATTATATCGTTTATATATACATAGCATATATTTCCGACATGTTCGCGGAGTATGTCATCTAAGGCAATTCGATTATATCTGGAATGGGGTACCGTTCAGCTATTGTAACAGAGTCAAGCTTTCGATAGTATATTACTAACCTGAATTTTTGTACTCCAGACACATCCGTCTTCTTAGGTACAATCCATGAATGTAATTTTTGTATGAGCCAGTATCAGTGCAATGTCCAGTGCGCGATGTTCCATATGTGTTCGCCAGACAGATGAGCTTGCACATTTTTCCGTTCTAAACATACTGAATTGAACAATGGTATTTTTTGTGTGAAATGTCGTAAACTCCTTCCTCCTTAAGATGGTGCGTCCACGCTGCTTTTATAAGAAAGGAATGTTGTTAATGCTGGGGTAGCTTTGCAAGTGTGGGCGGTGCTTGAGCCTTTCTTGTTGCTGTCAATGCTGGTGTATACGCTATGTTATTCGAGTTATTCTTTATGTGCCGTTTGTATGCAAGGGCTGTTATTATCAGAAACATTGCCGGAAAGATCGAATAAGTTACTATCTGGAGGATGGAGCATCGTTGGTAAAGCTTGAATGCGTACAACTTGCTCGGAGATGAATTGTTGGTTATTGATGAGAATGCTGCCGTTAAGAAATTTGACAACCTAGGTTCCTGTGAGGTTCTGAGTTTCGTTATACAATTTAGCGCTGCCATTAAATCGATCACAATATAAGCCGGAAAACCACTAAAAATTATTCCTCAGGAGAAATCATCTTTATTAGATTAATAGAAAGTTAGGATCCAAGTTGCAAGCTAGGTATAAAAAGGAAACAGTGAAAGAAAACAAGGCCACTCCCGTTATAGCAGAATCAGGAAAAGTCGTTCAATAAATCAAATATAAAAAACTAAAGTGTAAATATTTTAATTTTTTAGCTCCACAGGTGTGTAGCAAGAATCAGTCAAGGAGACGTCCATATTCTTGACTACAATAACTCTCCAATAATCCTACTAAATAATGAAATGGCAAGAATTCAGGAAGGAAGTCTAAGATTAATCCATATCGTGGAGATAGAACCCTATGAAAATTTTAATATAGAAGTAACGTCGTTGATTCAAAAGCAGATTTCCCAGGCCAACCCTCTATTCAATCTCCTGCAATATGAAATAGACCAAATAAATACCTTAGCTTCTTATTAAAGAATATGCAAAACAAAAAGATCGTTAAATTGTATTGGCTCAGCTTGAAAGTGGATCGCGGGTAATCCCGACCACTATGATTTCGAAATTGTTAAAAATTAAATTAATAATGTATATCGACAATAATAACGATAAGGTTGTTGTAAATAAAGATGACCTAGAGAGAATATATTCGTGAACAAATATTACAAATTTAATAATTAACTTAATTATAAAGGAAAATGCTCTAGAAACACAATTAATTGTAACCCAAAAGCTAATATTGTAAATTGTACAATCTTATAAAAAAAGGAAATACATTTAGTATTGAAAACATGGCATAAAGACGTTTTGCCATATGTAAATGTCGAAGAAGCATTAAAATTTGCAGATGTTAAAATGGCTACCGATTCTAAATGTATACTTTATATATTAAATGTACCAACTACGAAGAGAGAAAAAACTCACACTTAAAGCAGTAAAAAGAATAAATGAATTAGTGTATAAGGTTAATTTCAGAAATGTGTTAAGAAATAAAATATCAGTTAATGGAATTTTAGAGAATTGTAAGACTATCGATGAAATGTCAGATAGATAGATATAGATTTAAGCCATGATAAATGTATAAATAGTGTGTTAGAAAAGAAGAATGCATTATGTAACTCTACCTTTTCTTCTTCGATTTCAAAAGTTTCTAAAAAAGTTTCTGTTATTATTTCTATTAAGACATATGTCAACGTGGTTTTTTTTTTAAATTCACTCATTAGCGGCGTAATTCTCTTCTGGTCTGCTCAGTGTTCTCGAAATGAACGTAGTATGTTTATTATGTTGCATGTAAGTTGTATAATCTCGATTTGTTAAGATGTTAGTGTTTTCTTAGTATTTTTAAAGGTTTCCTGTGCTTCATCTTTAAGATGTATAGCTTTTTTTTTTGCTAGAATGATTCTTGACATTCGTCCATCCTCCCCCCTTAAAAGGGACGTCGGGGTTTTGCGAGTTTCGTGTAATCTTAGATGAATTTTCGATAATACCCTGACAGACCGAGGTAAGATCTTAATTCCTTCAATGTCCTTGGAGGTGAAAAACTCTGTATTGCTTTGACTTTTTCATGATTAGTCGTGATACCCTTTGAAGAAACATTGGACCCTATGAATTCTACTTCTGGTTTATAGAATTCAGACTTATCGAGCTGCACTTTCAACTCTGCTTTTTTGAGTGTTTCGAACACATTGCGGGTATTCGTAAGATGTGTTGTTTCCTCAGGGCTGAAGATGATTATATCGTTTATATATACATAGCATATATTTCCGACATGTTCGCGGAGTATGTCATCTAAGGCACTTCGATTATATCTGGAATGGGGTACCGTTCAGCTATTGTAACAGAGTCAAGCTTTCGATAGTATATTACTAACCTGAATTTTTGTACTCCAGACACATCCGTCTTCTTAGGTACAATCCATACCGGTGAGTTGTATGGTGAACTAGAACTTCTAGTGATGCCATCCTTCAGTAGCCCTTGTACTTGATTTTCGACCTCATTCTTGAGTGCTTAAGGGTTAGGGTAGAATTTAGACAGGAGCACCTGTAGTCGTTCAGGTTTCTCCTTTTCCAACAGTAGTGCAGGTAAGTTTATTGTGGGAATCATCGAATAAATGAGGGAATTCGTTCGCGATACTTTTGATATCAGATTTTTGCTGAAGGGACATGTAATATATGGATTAAAGATAAGGTAAAATATGGATATGTAGCATATATGCATAACAGCAGAAAGGTCATTGAGGCTATCTTTGCCAGGACCCAACAAAGGATTTCAATTCTGGCGTTAGTCAATGTTCGCCAGACGGATGAGCTTGCACATTTTCCCGTTGGAAATATACTGGATTGAACGATGGTATTTTTTGTATTAAAGGTCGTTAACTTGTATAGTGCTCTTATGATGTTTATCACTTTGTTTGACAAACCAATCACGGATAACTGATAGAAGAGAGTTTCACCTGGAATAGAATCGAAAGCCTCACGGAAGTCAACAAAGAACACGTAAATCATCATCAGCTATGTTGTATCGTGAGAATATATGATCTATTATTGGGTAGTTCCTCCTCAAACCAGCTTGGAACTCAGACAAAATGCTTCTTCAAAGAACCCACTCAGACAACCCACTCAGTTAATTAATGAAATTCCCCTGTAATCTGAAGCATTTTCAAGGTTTCCTTTTTTAAAAAGTGAAAAAATTATTGATTTCTGTAAACATTCCGGAACTACTGAGTTTTAGAAGATTCGATTGAATTCGTTTGTTAGCAGCAGAGTAAATTCATCGGTAGGATTCTTGTAAGATTCTATTGGAACAATATCTTGAACTTCATAAAACGAGAAGGGTGCATCTCGAAAATTACCCTCTATTAGCGGTACTGCATACTATACCATAGGTGAATTGATTGGTGCATTTAGAAGCCGTTTAAATTATTCCTTAAGTTTGTGTGCTTCAGGCCCCGCGATATCACATTTCTATATTTGTTTACTGATTTTACTGCTAACCAAATTGGGCTGAATTTTGGGCATTATTAATAATATCAACTGTTTGCTGTTCAAATACCGTTTTTTGGCAACACAAATTCTCTTATATTCGGAGTTTGCTTCTGCATATAGCTTTCTATAATTGGCAAATTGCGGCTCCGAAAAAGTTTCCTGAAGAGCCTTTACCTCCTTTATCAAATTATTTTGAAATTAGCTCTTGTTTCTTTCAACCCAGTGTAGTTTTGGAATTAAATTTAGTTGCTTTGTCCAGTTTGGTGTTTGAGTTTGAGAAGATACAATACACAAGATACAATAGTCTATTGCTGAACCAGCTGTGCGTCTTATAAATGTAAGCTCAGCATCATAATCTTCCATACAGCTACCATTCAGTACGTGACATTCGTAAGCATCTGCAAGTTCTAGTATTATTCCTTCTTTTCTTATCTCAGACCGTATCCTTTGATTTGCGGTTGGGGTCCACTGAGAGCTAAAAAAGTTGTTTTGGGATATGCCAATCCTCCTGTTTAAGTCCCCGATTAGCATGAAATTTCTTGAATATAGCTCTGGTAAAGCTTCGATTAATTTTTCAAAACAGATTTGCTAATGCTTACGATTTATGTAAATATAAAACATCTCCCAACAAAATCTGAGTCATATTACATAAGACCGGTTAGATTATAAGATAATATAATATTATAATATAAGATATAATATATATAAGATATTTTTTTCCTTTCGTGGACCATATGAAGTGATAGGGATACTTCCGAGTGTTTGGTATAAACAATTAACGAAGCAAATTATGTTGCTGAAGACGAAGCAGATGGTTAGTATCAAGTAAAACCAGAATAGAGTTGATGTTGTCAAAATGAGTGTGTGTGAGTTTCATAAAAAAGTTTACGAATTCGCCTCTGATTTATGAAGTTGTCGAAATAAGTTTGTTAAAAATATTTTCAGACAAGCTTGTGTTAATTTTTCTCCTCTAAGGTGCAAATTTTCATACCCTCAGTAATGCAGTCAAGCTTAATATTGCATCTGAATTGTAATTTTCTGTTAGACAAGTTAAAGGCTGTCTCTGAGCTACGCTGTCCAGGTGTTGTCGGGAAAAGAGGAACAAATGCAGTGTACATTGAAATTGTTGTTCAAATATTGCAACATTATTGATTATTGATGAGTTAAAGTTTATCGGGACATTGTTTACAGGGTCTGATGCTAAGGAAGCTTTCAGATATGACGAGCGAAGTCCAACTGAATAAAAAAATAAATTATTGTGGAGCTTGAAGATTCTGACCTTGCAGGGCACCGCACACTGAGGATAGCAACCCTGTAGTCTTGAGTGGGGCAGTGAATAGTCTAACGGTGGAGAAAGTCATTTTGTCGATTGAAGTTTGGCAAATCCGCCGGTGTAGAAAAAATCCGGCTAGAAATGCTAAAGGCAATAAGGTAAAGAGTGAATTTTATGGCTCTCTCGTCACATTAAAGTGGCCTGTTAACGTGGTGAAAATTAAGCAACTAACGGAAAGTTTTTGTATATTGAATTTACTACACATACACCTCAGCACGATTTAGAGGCAAGTGGTCAAAGTAATACAATAAATGATCGAGTGTAGGAATCAGAACTTTCTCGTGGATTATCTGGAAATAGAATCTGAAGCAGAATATACAATTATATACACTCAGGCAAAGGATGTGGGCCCAATTCGTGAGCTGCCATATTATTGTTAGATATATTTTTAAATTTACATTAATTTACCTTATGGAAAATTTCTACACAGTAAATATTTTTTTAAATACAAAGTTTTTTGTGAAAATTTTGTCCGAACCTGAAATAATTTTTCCTGTATAATTTGAATTTTCAAGTCACATGCGCGGCAAACTATGAACATTGAAACGCAAAGTTGCCCATGGCTAAATACTGGGTCTGGCAAATAAATTCCGATCCTTTAAAATGTTTGCCCTTGTGACTTATTGATTGTCATACCAAATGCTAAATTGATAGGGACAAAGAAAATTTTTGGACAAAGAATAGCAATTTTAGAGAATTGGCCTACTCGGTTTGGATTAAGTCTTGCTCCAAATATTTTTCCTACTAATGAACAGTCACAAAAATACCAATCCGGGATTTTCATTAAGTCATGCAGATGTGCATCAGAATTGTGTTGTAGGTCACTGTCACCAGCCTTAGTTAAAAAAAAAACGCTAAACTCTGGATCTACTGATCGAACATTGATTGTCAAGTTCAATGTTTTAAATTGCTGCAAGTGCGGACTAAATCTAATGCTTGCTTCAACTATTGCGGCCAAGCAATAGTAATTTACCTCCAAAAGGTGTATCGTTTTGCATTATATAATTTAACAGTTTATCAATAACATTTAAAGCGGAGCTTGGAGCCATCGTTGCTTCGTCCAATATTAATATTTTGGAGCGTCATATCATATCAGCATCAATTGCGATTAATCTTATTTCTTGTTCAAAAGCTATTTTCTGATCTGCATCTATGCTAACAATTAAATTGATTCTCGTTCGTTCGTGCTCGGTGGAATCAAAAACATCTTGAAGTCTTGTCGGAATCTGATTTGGAGGACTTGGTAATCCGTAATCAGAGTATTTTCTTCCATGCAATGATAAAATTTCTAAGTGCCAAGTTTTGTAAATTAATGCAAGGTTCAACGTGTGTTGTTTGCCTAGCATAGTCTTCTTTAAGACGACTTTTAAATTTGTCTCATTCAATGTTGAAAGGAGAAGCAATTACACATATGTATGCAAATTCTTCCCTTAGGTGTTTTTGCATGGCACAAAGACTAGCATCATTTAATGTGATTTCCCAAACCAAGCCTTCAGATATTAAACCTCTTTGTCTGGCCCATTCTTTAAAAATTGCATGAAGTTACTTTTTTACATACACAAAGTGTTCAGGGATCTCGGTATATAAGTACTGTCTAGCATCAATATTTTCTTGGTTCAATTTAAACCATGCCGTCAAAGTTGTGTTTGATTAAATAGCATTTTCAACTGCTTCTCATATATTATGGGGATTAAATGCTTTATTGGTTAGGCAAATGAACTTGTAATCGTTGAACGGTGTGTGATTGCTAATGCATGGGAAAACCAAACAATATCCATGTAGCTTCAGGTGCACTCACATACGAGTGTATGTGTATCTGGAATCAAGAAAAGACTCAATTTCACTGTGCTGCAAGGTGTTTTGTTCTTGGACTTTTATATTTGCACAATCATGGCCTTTGTAAATATATTCAAACATATATTTTACGCTTTTAATTGAAGCACATAACTCGACATTGATGTGGCAATTATATTTCAGACTGAGAAATGGATTATATGGAACAATCAACCGGTTGTCAATAATTTTCCCATTAATATTTGACCATTAATCATTGTTGCGTTAGAAAATCTTTCGGAAACTTTTTAGTACATTTTCCTTGGTCAATGAGCCATATGATTGATAACGATTTCATGCAATCTTAGATATTTTTCAATATAAGATATTTCAGCTAAAACTAACCTTGCGATAAAAGAGTTGTAGTGAGGTTTATGCTCCTATTTTTAAATCAAAAGTATATGAGCATGTGGCAAACCTCTTTTTGAAATTCAATCACATGAACTTTAGCAAGTGGTACACCAAGAACATGATTTGAAGATGTATCGTAAAGCAGTGCTTTTAATTTTATATTGAAAACTCTCGCAACGCGTATAAGATGCGTATAAGATAATCAGGACACCAACGCCATCTATACGAAATTAGAAGAACGATCAATTCCCAAGAGTATTCCCGAAATTCTTATACATATTGATAGATTGCAAAGAATCATGTATATAAGAGTCAGCGGGGAAATTCCATAGACTCGTGGCGACAGTAAGGTCCAATACTGGGAGTATAGATATCGGCACGGTGGTCGATGCCAGTTAGTTCAGTGGGAGAATTAGTAAAGAGTCAGTGGGAAAATTATTACAGTGCAGTTTGGGATTTTATAGTGTTCAAAGTGTTTATCAGTTCAGCCAGAAAGGCAGCAAAGAGTTTTGCAATTAACTAATAGTGATTCCTTAAGTGTAATAAAGTATAAGAAGTAAATCATTGTTTGCTAGAAAACAATTCAGTGATAGAACCCGTATTTGTGGACAATTTAATTAATTGTGTGTAGACTCATTTACGGCTAAACGTAACAATATTTATTTGATTTTTACAAATAATAGGCGACTTATTAAAAGGAAAGATAGTGGAATTTAGCACTTTATGTCCTTTACAATAAGTATTTTTTTTCCATTTCCTTTCCTTTGATGCGTGGAAATTTGACGAAATTTGACCATGTAAAGTGGGTCTAGGTATATATTGTTTCTATGAAAAAATGTTTCTCTAAAATATAATACTTCGGAAAACAGAGTATGAAATGTTTATTCATACAAAACGAAACAAAAAAGTGGTATTGCCTATAATACAAAGTGAATAGCTCCAACCAGATTTCAACACAGACGCAAAACTTGTAAAACATGTTAACTGTTCACCAACTCACTCGGCCAACCGAACAGATATCTCTTATGGTTATTATTTCGTTCACATTCGATACGCTGACACATTATTACACATCTCTAATACATATGTGGACGCATGATGTATGGTTATGTGCGCACATACTTCTGATTCAGCTACGCACACCCATGTTTATTTTCTTTTAATTCATTCTTATTACAATAATCTAATAAACGTACATACAAGACAAAAATGTGTAAAACTATTTGGTCGACCATTGTTACTATTTCTAACTTATTCGCCCTTCGCGGACACTCTAAGCTGAACTTAACCTTATCCTACGAGTATGTCTTTCGACTTAAACTAAAAATTCATATGATTTAGGACTAATTATTTTAACTGTACATTTAAATATTAAGAAAAATTGTTAATGTATATATGATGATATATACATGTTTATATAGGTGTACTTAATATATAAAATGTATACACATAGGTACACGCAGGTGTACGCATGTGAATACTAATTTTTTGTTCGTGGTTGTGTCGCCCACATTTGAACGGACGATGTGAAAAAGAGCGGTACCGCATTTTCGTTTTGTATCTGACCGTGCTAATCCAAATCGAGGAATGCTTCTGGCGGGACGAAGCTGTTGTGCTGTACCCTTTCGTGGTATAGTGGATTGGGGTAGTAGCCCCCGAGATCAGGTTATTGACCGAGTTCATCGCTCTGGCAGTATGTCCTCGAATCAAATTCACTAGGAAATTGTCCACTCGTATCAGGTTCGCCCTGTTGTATAAGACGTCATTGGAATAGAATTTGTACTGGGACTATGGAGTTCTATAAAGGCGAAGGCAAGCCCTCTAGAATAACCGAATCTTTTCCATCAAGCTTGCACTCACATTGAACCGCAAGGGACAGCCATGCATTGGCCGGATGTGGGCCATGTAGCATATTACTTTCATCCTCGCATCGAGTTGGCTGTTGTAATACAGTCTCTTTGTAAGAGCAAATGCGCCTCGGGCCCTGGTCAGAGCAGCATCTACATGTTTGTTAAAATATAGATGCAGTTGATTTTCAACTTGCAGTCATCGCAATCTCTCATGAATGAATCGAAGTCACCCTACATGAGTGTAGTGATGTCCTCAATCTTTTTGCCTGATCTGTACACGATCAAGTCGTCGGCGTAAGCAATTACGTGAGGAACTTATCAGATCGCTCAAGTCAATGTTGAACAGGATCGGCGAATTAACGGCACACTGTTGGAAAATGGTCTCCAACGTCACAAATATCTGTGGATGTCACGTTGCCATTCTTGATGACGAATGGTCGACCGGTAAGCATGTTACACAGTAGGTACAGCAGCGGTTTGTTAATGGCTAGCCAATTGAGCTTATAAAAAAGACTTTCTAACCATATACGCTTGTCCAATGCTCTCGATAATGTGCATTATTCAAAGCATTGTTAAACAGGATTGTGTACATATTAACCATTTCCAAGGTGAGATGTCTGACCACAATGTTCGAGATCCCGTCGACTCTCACTGACTTTTTCTTCTTTATTGATTCGAAGAACGCTTTGAAATCTCTCTTACATATGAATGGGGATGAAGCCGTTCGTCGGCGATGACATTATCTGCCATGTTATCATCATTGAACATGACAAAGCCAGTGATCTCAGATCGCCATTGTTGCAGATCTTCACGAAGTAGCGTGTTTCGGGCAAACACTCTCGTTTACCCCGCCAAGTACCTTCACTTTTTCTCGCGGGTCTTGGACCACAAAGAAGTTTTCGTCGAGTAGGGCGTCAAATGGATCAATACCTGATGTAGTCAGTATTTGTTCGTTTTCCGTGGTTCTAGGGAGCTTAAGACACGGAGTATCGCTTTGCTTGCTAGCAGCAAGTCTGTAATTCTGCACAATGAATGCTTGAATGTTCTTAATAAACGATTTCAGTGTCCTAATTTCCTCATCTCGTCTGTCGGCAAACCGCCTGTACAAGGTTTTTAATCTGACAGGAGTCCACTTTTTGTAGTGCGCCGATTGTCGCATTGCGGTACATGTATTGATTGTTTGTATGTATATACCGTGGTATCGTACTATCCATGGTGCGTCCAATTGAGTTAGATACATGTCAATCTCTTCGTTTGACAAGTTTCTATTGGACGGTATCTGGAACTCAATCAAAGAGAGTGCTCTCCTCATTCGTCTGCAGAAGCGTGTCCATCGTGCCCTAGTGTAACTGTAAGGATAAGTTTAAACAAACTCTCCTAATTCCGCAATATCGTTTTGAATCTTGATTTTGGCACTGAAATACACAAACGAGTTCAATCAGTTTACCGTTTGTGAAATTGTGTCTATCAGCAGCAGGAGATTAAGATAAGAGCCACATCTGGGAAACGACGAGATTTCTGTTGCTTTCAAATCGAGTCTATACTCGACACTGTGCAAGCAACCAGTTATAAAGCTGGTCCCCTCTGTAATTGCAAGCTATGTTTCCCCAATATCCATATCGGGCATTTAAGTCCCCTGCCAAAATCAAATAGTTCTCTTCCCAGTCCAGCCTCGATTGAATCGAGCTCTTGTTCTGGAATACCCGGATGAGTATTATACGCCGTGGTGCATTTTTTTGGGTTTTTGTTTTATAATTTTTCTTTTTCCTTAATAACTATATTAAAAACCTATGTAAGCTGGTCACCATGGTCAACTACCGGGTAGTTTAAAAAGGCCAGAAGTGGCGGAGACTGGTTTTGGTGTAACCACCAGTAGAATTGCTGCTCTTTGGCAGACTGTTTCCTATCTCGAGCGGGGATTGCTCGACTGAACCAAAGAAGATCCTCGTGATTGCGAGCGACATCCGGTTCGTATTGAAGTCAGACATTGAAGATTACAGGGCATCCGTCTGTATCCTGTATTAGGCCAATCGTGTCTAAATAGGGGAAATTTTCGGGAGGAATAAAGCCGTTAGAGGTAGTAAGCCAGGAAAATCAGACTGTCGGATGAGGTCATGTCTCGTGCAATGTGTCTTCTGATCAGCTTAATAATAAAATTATTTATCCTGTTCACGTTTGCCTCGTTGTGCAGGACCTCGTTAGGATAGTACTTCTTGTACTCAGACTCGGGTGTACGGTACAACCGGAGACAGGTCTACGTTGAGACAGGTCTACGGTGGAACCACAACGGACAACCGTACACTGATGATGGCATGCAGCAGATTACCTTCACCCTAGTACCAAGTTGGCTGCTGTAAAACAACCTCCTTGCCGCAGCAAAGGCCTTTCTGGCTTTCGTCAGAGCAATTACTATATGTTTGTCAAAATACAGATATTGATCCAGCCAAATGCCCAGGTATTTGATCCAGCCAACACTTTTCACAGCTAACGGCCGTCCCCGTGGAACAACTATACCGAACTTGCGCCAGTTTAAGCGAATATCCCGTGACGCCATGTACAACGGGGTCCTGAAAAGGGTAGTTTCACACATCACTGCGCCACAAATGGTCCATCCGCTTAGTCCAATTTTGGCATACTCTTTCCAACATTTCGGCCGGTATCTTACGAATAAATGCTTCAATGTTGTCTTCCAATGCGTCAATTGAAGCGGGCTTGCTGTAGAGACATGAGCTATTCCACAGTGTGCGCTCGAAGCGAGTAGACGTGTTTCCTAGCTAGTGAAGTAGATTGGTGTGCTGATAAGCAAGTGTTAGTGGAATTTTTTTGTTTTTCCTTCTGATTACGGTAACTTGTTTACCAAAAGTGTTTGCCAGATAACACGTGGTGTTATCTTCTCTGGTGAGTAGCTTGCTTATATATATATATATATATATATTAATTGTGTATATTGATATTTGTGTTACAAATATATATATATATATATTTTTTATATATATATTTGGAACACATGATGGAGGAGATGAAAGCCCCGAAGGATAGTGGTGGTCGGAGGGGGGAGGTACTTGGTGGCCTCACCTCTGACTGTGAGAGTGAGGTAGGAGTAGGAGTTCCGGCTAGGAATTTTTATTTGAAATCTAAGGCGGTGGTTAGTGAGGAAGGAAAAAAGAAGGGAGGAAGAAGACGAGGAAGGCGCGCCGGCTGTCTTTGACTTCGGCCCCGGCCTCCGTGGTGGAAGACTCTGCCATGGAGACAGAGCGTTGTTGAGGCGGGTAAGGCTAGAAAGAGGACGGTGGAAGAGGTTGCTCCGGCAAACTCTTCAGGGCCGGACGCTTTGATGGCGAAGAAGGCGCTTACTGAGCCTTATTCTTCCACCAAAACAGCTGTCACTAAGGAGGCACGCGTAGTGTTGCTGCCTTTGCTGGCTAATGCAGCAGTGGTTCTCTGCCAAAGGCGATGGGCCCTCCTGTGGCAAGGGCACGTCTGACTAAAGCTTCGGCTGAAGTCAAGTCGGCTGTTTCCACGGGAGCCCCGTCGCGGGTGCAAGCCACTGCGGGCTCTGCTTGTGCGAGTGTTTCGGCTAAGGATAAGCTAGCGCCACCTATGCGTCAGGGTGAGGTAGACAGGGGTCTGACCTTGGCTAATGGCTTAGCCAAGTTCAGCAGTATCAAGAGGATGGTGGTTTCCGCAATTGGCCACCATCCTGACGCAGGCGTAGCAATAGCGGAGATTTCCTCCCAGTACGAGGAACTCCTGATAGGGCTCGCAGGGACGCTTGAGCGTCATCGGGGTAGGGAGGACTCCGCAGTGGGAGCTTCGGAGGCTGTTGAGGCTAGGGACGGTCCATGTGGGACTGTCAGGTCGTTAGGTGTCCCTGTTGGGATTAGGGTGCAGGAGCGACCTTTTTTCGCTAAGGGTGCCAGTGCTGCCACTGTTTCTGGTGGTATGGGAGGCAAAGGTCAGGTTGAGAAACCTGACATTGAGCCTGCCAAACCAGTGGAAAGGCGGTCGTTGGTAGTCAAGGGCAAGCAGGGAGAATCAGTGGGGGCACTGAGGAAGAAGGTGGTGGAGGAACTAGTGCCTGCCGTGGGTGTCACGGTGCATACTGTGCGCCCTGGCAAGCAGTTTGGCATTCTAGTCCGCACGCTATCGGCAGCCGAGCGGGATGCTTTCCTCGGGCATAAAAAGCTCGAAGAGGTGGGTCTGTTGGCCGAAGCAGCAAGGGGTAAGTCCCTTGTCGTGCAGAGTATGGAGAAGCGGATCTCCCCTGAAGAGTTCCATGGTGAGCACCATAAGTTAAACTTATGCAAGTTCACCAAGCAGGAGTTTGAAGAGGAGGTTTGCCTATCCACTCCTTGGGTGGCAGGTGATGGACGTCTTAATGCTGTCCTAGTGTGCAGCACAAGGGCCGCGGGTATCCTTCTCGGAGAATTGAGGTGCTACATCAAGCACTTCTCATTCTTGGTGAAGGAGAAGTCGTTGGTGCAGTGGTGTAACCGGTGTCTCGGCCTGGATCACTTCGCATCCAGGTGCAGGCAGAAGGATTCTGTGTGCTGGCGTTGTGGACAGTCGGGCCACTCCAAGCGCGATTGCGGTAATGCAATTCATTGCCGTGACAGTGACTTCAGGGGAAGCCCGGCTGGACACTTTATGCTAAGCATGGATTGTCCAGTCTATGCTGCGGCGTTGGCCAGGGCGAGTGCCAGACACTAAAATGCCGGTTAAATTAATCTAACTGCCATTGTGCTCGAGCAGCCATGTTCGAGTTAGGACAGATACTGTGTAGCTCGCAGTGTAGCTTTGCGCTGTTGCAGGAACCTTACACTGTTGCAGGACATGTGATGTGACCCTGGCAAATGTGACGGCGCTTCGTAGCTTTGATTTTCAGTGGCGCATCCGACGTTCTGAAGGTGTGAGTGATCACAGCCTCATTGTGTTTGTGATCGTTCGCTCCAATGGTAAGTTAGATGTGCAGGAAGGTTGGAATGAGAAGCGCTGGCTTCTCAAGAATGTCGACTGGTCGATGTACAAGAGTGAAATTGCGAGAAAGGTCACATCAACACCGCTTGAGGCCTTTCAACGTTTGGGTATCAATGGTAAGGTTGCCCTCATCAATGAATGTATGTGGGATGTCAACGACCAACTCTTTCCGAGAAGCCGTATGGTAAATCGGAAAAGGGTGAAGTGGTGGACATCTGAGTTGAATGTGAAGCGTAAGCAGGTTAGGAGATTGCGAATGCGTTTTAAACCTGTAGGCGTCGCGGACTTGCAGACGTGGATCAGGCAAAGCTTGCTTATAGGCATGCTTTGGCTGAATACAAGAGTATGCTTGTCCGTAGTAAGAATGAAAATTGGAGAACCTTTGCCGAGGAACACCGTGATGACCCCTGGGGTCAGCTTTACCGTGTTTGTCGGGGGAGGAAATCCTTGGAGCTTGGGGCCATCCATCATGAGGGCCAAGTGCTCACATCATGGAGGGACTCAGTATCTGTTTTGATGGGTACTTTTTTCCCCAGAGCCATTCGTCCGATTGATCCACTTGTGGACTTGCCGGGCGATGTGCCTGCGGTGAACCTGAAGGTGAAATTGGCTGCTCGATTGTTAGACATAAATCGAGGAAGTCACCAGGATTCGATGGACTAACTGGAGAGATGGTGAAAGCTATCTGGTCAGTGGTTCCCGAATACTTGATGGCTCTTTACTCGTGCTGTGGCAGGGAGAATTATTTTCCCCTGGAATGGAAATGTGCTAAGATGATAGTTCTGCTGAAGTCTAACGATAGGGTGAGGACCAATCCTCGCTCTTATCGTGGCATCAGTCTCCTCCCGGTACTTGGAAAGGAGCTGGAACGAGTCTTGGTGGACAGACTTATACAGCGCATCCCTGAGCAGTCTCCATTCCAGTTTGGTTTCAAACCAGGGCGCAGTGTCGAAGATGCTTGGCTGCGTGTAAAGGACACGGTTGATGAGTCTGCTGGGAAGTAGGTCCTTGGCATCTTCATTGACTTCAAGGGTGCTTTCGATTGCCTTGACTGGGCAAGCGTGTTGCGGAGGTTGCGTGAGGTAGGGGTTAGTGTGGGGATCACCTGGAAGAGCTATTTTTCCAACAGATCAGCTCGTGTTGTCAATTCGTTTGACAGCGTGATGGTAGGTGTTGAGAGGGGATGTCCTCAGGGGTCTGTTGCGGGTCCATGTATATGGAACTTGATGATGGATCCTCTGCTGCTGCGTCTTTCATCCTGGCAGTCGTACTGCAGTGTCGTCGCTTATGCTGATGATTTCCTTCTTCTTCTCGAAGGCCAGTCTCGTGCTGAGCTGGAGAGTAGGGGTACGGAGGCCATGGGCATGGTGACTGCCTGTTGGTGTGGAAGTTGCGGTGGAAAAGACATCCTTGATGCTGCTCAAGGGTAAGTTATCCTTGAATCGGCCTCCAGTTGTTAGAGCTGGTGGGGTGAGTCTAAGGTATGTGACGGAAGTCAGATACTTTGGTATTACTATCGGCGAGAGGATGAATTTTGTTCCTCATCTTGTTAAGGTGAGAGCAAAACTCACGTCTCTTGTGCCAGCAGTCAGAAGGGTACTGAAATGTGACTGGGGCCTGTCAAGACGAGCAGTCCGTACCGTATATGGTGGACTATTTGTTGCTTGTGCTGCATTTGGTGCATCGGTATGGTACGATGTGGCAAAGACCGTGACAGGAAGAAGCAAGCTTCTGAGTTGTCCGAGACTTATGCTCCTTGGCTCACTTCGAGTATGCAAGACTGTCTCTACGGAGGCTCTACAAGTGTTTGCAGGTGTGCCACCGCTAGATCTAGAGGTCATACGTCGTGGTATGGCCGGCAGGTTGCGGAGGCAGCGGCCACTCTCAGCATCTGGCTGGAGCGAGTGCCAGAACGTTCGGGGTCTAAGTGCCTGCGAACTGAAGGCTCTGTTGGAAGATGGTGTTCTTTCCAGATGGCAGTTGCGTTGGGGGGAGAGCAGCAAGGGAAGAGTAACTTTCGAGTTCCTTCCTGAGGTTGCTTATGCGTGTGGGCGGGAGTGTCTGGTTTCGTTGTCCTTGTTGTGAATATGCCTGTTTGCCTTTGTTTCTTTGGGGTTTTTCGGTGGGGATGAGTGCATGTGTTACGTACTTGTACTCTCCAGCAATGGGAGTTTTCGGTAGTGGTGTTGAACGATTCGATTGGTTCATGCCTCGGTCTGACCTTGATGGGATTTCCGGACGAAATTGTGTTGTCTTGTGTTGTATTTTTGCGTAGATGATGCAGGTCGACCACTGATTCGATGTGCGTCATCTACAAGGCCTTGAGTGTTAAGGCACTTATCTAGAAGTGATATTCACGGTTGCGAAAGCCTGACCAGAGGCTATATTCTGGTACTATGGGAGATAGCTTTTCCGGAAAGTTTAGTTGGTGCCGTCAGGCTCCCAACCTCCTTTTCCGAGCTATCAAGAGGTAGGCCCCCTAGTGGGAGTATCATGGTGGCTGTGGTTGCCCAAAATCGCGGGAGCGTATAGCATGTGGATGCAAGAGGTGCTAGATAGGCCTCGCCTTCAGCAAGGTTTGTGGTCGTCCTTAAGCGTCACTAAATTGCTACTGGGGTGGTAATTACATCCTCAGGGCGGTGGTCAACGCTTAATTTGACTCCGTTATTGTAGGTAGGCCCACCGTGAAGTATGCCAATAATTGGCCGGGTATTCACGTTAAGCACTTTCGACTTCTGTATAGACATGAGCTTTAACATAGCCCCACAAAAAATAGTCTAAAGGCGTTAAATCGCACGATCTTGGCGGCCAATTGACCGGTCCCGAACGTGAAATAAAATGTTCACCGAACTTGCCTCTCAATAAGTCCATTGTTGCGCGTGCTGTCTGGCATGTGGCACCGTCTTGTTGAAACCACATGTCATGCAAGTCAAGCATGACCATTCACCTTTACGTTATGATTCGCATCATGTTTGAAGGAGTACTGTCCAATGATGCCACCAGCCCGTAAACCGCACCAAACTGTGACTTTTTCTGGATACATTGGTAGCTCTTGCAATGCTTCTGGCTGATATTCACTCCAAAATCGACAATTCTGCTTATTTACGTACCCACTGAGACAAAAATGAGCTTCTTCTAAGCTGACCATAAAAGGGAAGAAGCGCGCGATGAACTTTCTTAACAGAGCACGCATTTTGATAATAAAATTCAATAATTTGCAAGCCTTGTTCGTTTGTAAGACGATTCATGGTTAAATTATAGGCCAAACTGAAGATGTTTGACAGTGAAACAATACACGAAACGTGCGTCTGCTGTTTAAACCAGAGTTGCCAAAAAGATAGTAGCTAAAAAATCACCCTTTATTTAATAATCCTCGCTTTTGCCTATTCGATCTACTTATTGTTGTACGCTTAGGTTTGATTAGTTCTATTTCTGCATAAAGTGCAGTGTGTCCCCATATTTTAATTAATCTATATTAGATTCTAGTTGGTTTGAGATATTTACTATTTCAATTGGATTTATAATATGCGAGATTGTATTTGTATCATTAGCTATCTCTACTTGCTTTATCCTTATTCTTACGTACCCGTTCTCTTCCTGGATCGGATGTACCTGTAGTACCCCCTATACTGCGATTACTCTCATCATGAGGAGTATTATTAATATCTGCAAAATTGGAAGGTCTTTTGATATTTGTAGGATGTACATTTCTTAAATTATGTATCCTATAGTTAGTTTCATTCTTATGTCTGAGATGTTTATAGTTTCTAACGTAACCTTTTTTGCGTTTTTCCTGATAATTTTCTCTAGTCGAATTTTTCTTGTTTATGACTTTGCATTTATTTTTACATATTTTTTGTTTTAATGCTGCCTGATCTGTTTTCTCAGCTTGATTCGGATTCATGCCCATTGTGCTGTGATATCTATATTCTCTGAGTTGAATGTGCTGTGATATCTATATTCTCCGAGTCACATATTATTTTAGCTGGCTTTCCGAATTTATTTATTTGCTGATCTATACACTCTAACTTACTTCTGCTCTACCATACGTTTTTTTTGTCAATTTGTCTGTGAAAGTCAGTTATACTAATTTATTAAAATGAGAGATATCCATGTGAATGAAATACATCCTACTTGGAGTTTCTGTTATATTGAATTACGGTTTAATTGGTTTCCTATCATACTTACCTTCTTGGCAGGTCTCACAGTTTCCTAATACTTTCGAAATTCATGGGTTAATTTGGGAAGGAATATTTTTTCCTTTAGAGTACGGTATGTTTCTGCTATCCCTAAGTGATTACTCTCCTTGGTGTGGTAAAGAGATATTTGTCTATGAACCTCTTCTTCTTTCTCTAAATCCTTTGCTCTTCGTTTTAGTTTATAAAATTTAACTTCCTTATCGTGTCCGCACATTTCTATAATTATCTTCTGCACTTCATTGTACTTATGATCGTCTACTTCGGAAAAAATACCTATAATTCCTGCCTTTACCGTTTTTCTAAGTAAATCCTTCCAATAATTTTTTGCTTTGTCATGTCAATATAAAAAATTCTCTTATTATGTTTAATTTCTATTTCGTTTTCGACTGCGTTGGTGAGTATCAACTGCGTCTTATATATGTTAATAATCCCATCTGTTATCGGTATGTGGTCTAGCATTTGTTCTTC
This sequence comes from Eristalis tenax, assembly GCA_905231855.2. Lineage (NCBI taxonomy): Eukaryota > Metazoa > Arthropoda > Insecta > Diptera > Syrphidae > Eristalis > Eristalis tenax. Next base: position 96,377,856 of record HG993124.1, on the reverse strand, counting down.
GGCGGAGTGTGCAGTTTCTAACTCGGATGCTTCATTGACTTCTCCTTGGATTCTACTTAAGAAGTCCGCAACTATATTCTCTTTTCCTTTTATATATCAACGTCAAGTTCGAATTAACCCTTTGGCTAAGTTCTTTACCATTGTATTTTTTTGTTAAATATTTTATTGGCATGCGGTCAGTTATTAGTTTAAATGTTTGTCCCCAAAGATATGGCCTAAAATTCGAAGTGGCCCCTACTATTGCAAGAAACTCCTTATCAGTTGCTGAGTAGTCCTTCTCGTGGTCATTTAATGTTCTCGAGGCATAACATACTGGCTGCTCTTCCTGTGCTAGTACTACTAATAAAGCAAAATTACTTGCATCGATATATAAGCAATATTGTTTATTAAAGTCGGGGAATTTCAGCAGAGGTTGCTTAATAAGCGTTTCCTTCAATGTTTCGAAGGCTTGAATATATTCTGTCATCCTTGGCTAAATCAAGGGTGGAGACATATTGTGATCTACCTAGCTTATCCAAAATTGCATCTATATTCCGTAACGGATACTTATCATCCACCGTAATACCGTTTAATGCTCGATAATCTGCACATAGTTGAAACTTTGTTTTCCCCTCATTGTCGGGTTTCTTAGCTACTCCAACGATTGGAGAGTCATAACGGATATTCGATTTGCGGATGATGCCTTGTGTTTTCATATCCCTAATTTGGGTTTTAACCTCTTTCTCGTGTTTTGGAGGAAGTCTGTAGAGCTTCGCATTTATATGTTGGTCCGTGATTAATTTTATTTCGTGAAGTACACCTTCAGAGTTTGTAAGTTGGTCTCCTTCTTGATGTAGAAGACACTTATACTTTTTTAATGACCTCTGAATTTCTTCCGCTTCGTATGGTTTTAAATGTCCCAATTGAACCTGGCTACTGCAGTCTAATTGATAACATTCGAAAATAGGATCGACATTGGAATTACGGTTTTATTTAACAGTACTACTTCTTGTTTTCGTATATTAATAGTTTCTATCATGTTCATAATTACATCCATACCTAGTAAAAGGCTGTGTGGCTTATCTTCTAAGGATTTACCAAATGTCTCTATAAATACATTGGATTTGTATCCAAATTCTTGAGGCAAAGGAAATTGATAGATTTTAATGTTTTCGACAGTTTGTTTATTGACCGTCTTGAGGTTTACAGCAACTTTTTCCGAGACTTTAAATTTACTGCAATCAATTTCTCTAGTATTAATGATACTTATGGTCAAACCTGTATCTATTAGACATACGAGTATGAGTTACATAGAAAATGCTATTTGTGTCTTGTTCGTGAGGCTTTGTTCAGAAAAACCGGTGTGTCAATCGAATGGATTTCTTGTTCAATAAAAGTGTCTCCCTGAGTGTGTTCTCTGTGTTCTTGTGAGTTCGAGTGTGCTATATGATCTATGTCCATTGGTTGAGCACTTCGTCTACTATTACGAGTTTGCCCTGAAAATGTAGATTGTTCCCTATTTTGTGCGGAGTTTTTACAGTTATTGTAGTTTCTCCGTTGGTTACTTTGCCTAGGGTTATAGTAGTTATTTTTATATTGTTGGCTATTTTGTTCTCGGTTATTTCCGTTATATTGCCTTTGGTAGTTGCCACTAATAGATCGCTGAGGTCGATAACTATTTGGTTGAAAATTGGTTTGACCTAATGTCGGTGTAGACTTAACGTAAGTAGAATTCTGAATATTACCATGGTCGAAGTATACATATGCATATAAAAAGTTCTTAATTTTTGGTAGATCGTACTCGTTTCTGATTTCCCTGGCTAAGTTTCCTAGAGCTAATTCCCTAAACTTATTAACTATCAGACCGTATATGAGTGTTTTAAGACTCTATTGCTGTATGTCAACTGATTTTTAGTATATTCACACTAATTAAACTGATTTGTAGTTGAACGCTTTTATTGATTGTCAAAACTTAACTTTCACTGTTCTCTGTGGACATCCTACGCAACCTAAGGTTGCTGCTGACCTATTTAAATCTACCGATGCAGCATATTTATGTTTCGGTTTTCTGTTGCTTCCATTGTTGGTTAACATAAATATGCTGCATGTTCGATTGCAACAACTTAGGGTTGTTGCTCGATGTGGAGGTCACCATATAGATACGTAACTCGTGCGTCTTTCCACATCCAGTATAGCTAATGTCTGTCTATCAGCAACAGATGCAGATAGGGCCCGCTTCTGGGATAAGATGGCCTATCGGTTGCAAGCAAATCTGGCTTGAACTCAATATTGTGTTCTACCAACCAGCTATAAAAGGAGGTGCCCCTGGTGTTATGCACTATGTTGCCCCATTCAATATGCCTCGAGTTCAAGTCTCCGGCTACGATATAGTAGTTCTCCTCCGACCTTAGTCGAAGGCCTGTGAAAAGAGTATCGAGCTCTGAAATGAATTACTGATTGATACGTGCCTTTTCAGTCGCATAGATAGCGATCACATATAACTGCTTACCACCCCGAAGGGGGATGCGTGCGATTCACGTTTCTATCGCCTGAATTCTTTGCACTTCACCGCTGTACACGACCTTATGACAAAGGCCTTTTTTGATTAAGAGAGCGACCCCGCCAGCTAGGTAGGTTCGATCTCTTCGAATGATGTAATAATTATTGCACCTGAGTGTGTGCGTCTGATTTAGCTTAGTCTCGCAAACCATCAATTCGTCAGGACTATGCGTTTGCAGTAAGTTGCCGTAATTTAATTGTCGCTTGCTGGTCTTACAGAGAACACATTTCAGAATGCTCCTGTCATCAACTTTTTCAGTCCCCAAAGGGCATTCCCGTCGAGTGTGGGTTCCTGCGCATTTGACGCAGCGAGACTGCGAGTTGCAGTTCCCCGCGGCATGCCCAAACTTTTGACAACGAGCACACTGGGGTGTGTGCTCTTTTTTTTATTGTTTCCCATTTGACACCAATGGAGCGTAAGCGATTGATGCGCTTTAGGCTATCTACTTTGGTGTCTGGGGCGATATGTAATAGGAAGAACGAACGTTTTCTGTTCTCCCTTTTCGCTGCCGCAGTGATGAAGGGCTTAACCCCAACGAACTGGACATCGTCGCTCTGCGCTTTGCGCAGTTCTGCGAGGATCTCCTTGGGATCAGTGTCAGGATCCACGCCCTTAAGGAACATGGTCTGCACCTTCTCCCCTGTTGGGGTATATGAGAAAAACTCGGCCTCCGCCACCGATAGAATTTCTTTAATAGCTTGATAGTCTGGCACTGATGAGCAGTGGACAGACAATCTTAATGTATCTTTATATTTAAGAAAATAAGTATTTTCGGCGACCCATTTACGGCGCATCGAATTCCGCCTTCTTCCTCTGAATTTTTGCGAGTACCCCGCGGTCCTCCTCCTCGTCGTCATCCGACTCAGATGACATTAACGCACTATAGGAGTTCCCTCTACCACCGTAGGAGAATCTCCCCTCGCCCTCTTTTGATTCGTATTCGACATCGTCGAATGGATGTTGTTGCTGGTCTGTGGCTGTTTCTACAGCTGCTGTTGTTGTTTCTACTGCTGAGGTGCTTGCTGTTGTTGTTGCTAAGGATATTTCCGCAACTTTGGCACCGCCTGAGGCGAAACTGGAACTGAGCTTCACAAGATTTGGTTGTGTTTGCAGATTCTTACTCTTTGACCTCGTTTCCGGTCTATCTGTTTGGTGGCCTGATACACTCGCTTGGTGGTCTGATGTGCCAGCCATCGGTTCATCATTATTACCCGTTTTTGCGATCGCCGGCGGCTCCACTGCCTCCATCAAGCCACTCACTAGTTTACTTATACCGCATGTATTTGTTTTAATGTTTTATTTTAAAACAAGGATCTTGAGCTTTCCGCGGGATACGAACGTCGTCACAACGATATCAATGGCGATTGCACTTTAACTTTACTTAACTTTAAAACTCATTTTAATTTAAAAAAAAAAATCCATGATCCGTAAAACTAGACACAAATGATTAAATCTACCTTACCATCTAAGCAATTCATGTTCTTAAGAAAACTATCCCACTGACCCTTCTCAGGTACTCTAAAATAATCTAAACTTGCTTATCTATTTGCCTTTCGCCGCCTACACTACTATTTGTTTTTTTCAATCTTTATTATTTGTTCTTACTGGCCAAAAAAACTTGGAAAAAACTTGGCGCTCTAAACATTTTTTTTTTAATTTTCTTAAAACTAAACTTAAACCCTAACCCTAATAAAACCTAAACTGCCTTACTCTATGGACGTGACATTGCGGACGTGTGTACAGGGCGTGTGCGGTGTTTATATGCTTGACATATATAAGTTACGCGCCTTTGGTCACCTTTTTTTTACTTTATATTGTTTTTTTATTTTTTTTTTATTTTTTATATTTATTTATTTATTTATTTCTTTTTTTGTATTTTTTATATTTATTTTTTTTTTTGTTATTTTTAATATTCTTTTTCTTTAATTTTCTTTTATTGTCTAACTTAACCTAACTTAAACCTACGTAAGTGGGGTGTTGTCCAACAGACCGACTATCACTGACATTAATGTCGCGCTGTCAAAGGCGGAGACTGGTTCTGGTGTAACCACCAAAAGAAGTGCCGCTCCTTAGCATTCTCTCTCCTATCTCGAGCGGGGATCGCTCTACTGAACAGGAGTTGATCCTTGTGTTCACGAGCGATATCCGATTCATAGAGGAGTCGCCTGTCAACTGTTCGGCGTACAGCGTGGAAGATTATAGGACATCCACTCATGTCCTGAATCAGATTTAACGAATCTAAATAGAGAAAAGCCTTAGTTTGAATAAAAAAAAGCCGGTGTGGTGTACTGTTGGTAGACATCATACACCTTGCAATGTGTCGTCGTGCTCATGAAAATATAAAATTGTCTACTCTTTTCACGTTAGCCCTGTTGTACAGGACCTCGTTGGGATAGTACTTTTTGTTCTCGCACTCAGGTGTCCGATACAACCGGAGGCAGATCATAAGACATCGTCTCTCTAACACCCTCATCTTTTCCATCTGGGAGGGGCTCACACCGAACCAAAGGGGACAACCATACAATATGATCGGCCGTATAAGGGCCATGTGGCAGATCACTTTCACCCTGGTATCAAGTTGGCTGCTGTAAAACAACCCACTTTTCACAGCGAGGGCTTTTCTAGCATTGGTCAGAGTCCTTTCTATATGTTTGTCAAAATACAGAAAATGGTCTAACCAAATGCCGAGATATGACTACACTTTTCACAATTAACGGCTGACCCTGTGGGTTAACAATGCAAAACTCTGTGCAACGGGGCACGGAAGAGAATAGTTTCACATTTCAGGAAGTTGATAAGCAACTTCCAGTCATAAAAAAAATCCAGTTATTTTATTTGCATCCCGTTGCAACAGGGTGTTTATGACTACTACCTTCGGTGCTGATCTGTAAGACACTAGGCCATCGGCATACGCGATTAGGTGCGGCATAGGCCTTCGAAGATCTGCAGTAAATATAGCAAACAATAATGGGGATCCTACAGCCCCCTGTTGTGGACCGTTTTCTATACTAAATACATTTCACGACGAACTTCCTTCCTGTTATCATATCATAAATCATGTATAGCAATGGTTTATTTAGCCTAAGTCTGACCAACTTAAGGAAAAGGCCTTCTAACCAAACGGTATCAAATGCCTTTTCCAAGTCGAACAGACAGGCACCCGTACACTGATTTTTATCCATATTCCATTGTATGTCGGAAACCATCTTTGCAGCACCACGGACTGTCGAATGCCCTGCCCTAAATCCAGAATATTGTTGTCCTCGGCCCATGTCTGCAGAGCTCTAAGGACAATCTTTTCAAATGCCTTGCTGATGCAAGGACAAAGACTTATCGACCGAAGATTAGACGGAATGCTTTTGTCTTTATCCCGTTTAGGGATTGGGTACACTACAGCTGTCTTCTATATGCCGGGTAATGTGCATTGTTAAACAACCATCTAAAACTCTAACCATCCCAGCCGATTTCTTGTTCTTAATAGACTTAGAGACAACCTGGAGATCTTCCTGAGTGATCACGATGTGATTTACATCGTTGGCGATAGCATTATTTGCCATATTTACGCCATCGAATCTGGTAAAACCAGGATTCTTAGATCGCCATCGACTGATCGCCTCACGGAGATAGAAGTGATTTACCAAGGCCCTGTTCTCTAGATCGTGATTTGGCCGTCTGACCTCGTTGCCCTTACACACTTTCTCGAAAACAGCGCCTATGGCATTAAGCTTCTCTTGGTTCGACCTCGAAGAATTCGTCATTTAGCACGGACTCATCTGGATCTATATCAACTGATGTCAGTAGTTGTGCGTTGTCGTTTGTTCTCGGAAGTCGGACGCTTGGAATATCACTTTTATCTTTCCTCCTGAATAATTTATTTACTTGCGGGAACATACCAGGGTTGTTGGATCGTACAGCCCGGATTTTATCGCCCCAATGCAAGCTTATGGCAAGATTATAATTTATTTTTATTAGCTGTTGGGGGTTTTTGATCTCTGACTTCAGAGACCTGACTGCCGGACTTCTCGGATCTGTAAACCGTCTGTGCAAGAGTTTGAGTCTGATCTTATGATAAGTAGTTTTCTTAACTAAAAGAGCGGCTCCGCCTCCATTATGGGTGCGGTCTCTCCAACTAATATTGTAATAATTATACCTGAGGGCGTGCTTTTGGTTAAGCTTAGTTTCGCTAACCATTATAACATCAGGATTGTGGTCTGTGAACAGGTGGCCGAAGGAATGTTTCCTGTTGGTCCCTATTAGTGAATTGACATTTATCATTATATTGGGGCCGTTGTGGCTTGTTCGCCAGACAGTCTGGAGTAGATGACATCTATTCTGGCTGCCTGTTTAAGTAACTGCTGTTCTAAGCGAGCAGTCCGCTCTGCTTCTTCAGCAATGCTTTTTTGCATCTGAGCCATCTGTGCCTGGATAGCCAGCAGGATGGAGCTCAGATCATTACTTGCCTCCGGCTGCCGGGTTACTGGAACCGTTGCCGCCTTTGGCACTGTCTGTTGTGCCGGTCTTCTACCTGACGCCATTTGGGCAAAAGAGATGATAGGAGTAACAGCGGTGGTTGGAACGCTTGGCACTGGCTTTGCTGCCACCGTTTTTGGTGTGATTCTTTCGAACTTGTTTTTAAGTTCGTGCACTTTTGGGCAGCCCCTATAACTAGCGGGGAGGGTGCTCCTGTCCTCGATTTGGTCCTTTCCTAGAGGACATTCTCCACTACTGTGGTTCTTGGTGCATTTCACGCAGCGGAACTCCATCTTGCTGTTCGCCGCGGCATGCCCGAACCTCTGGCATCTAGCACACTGCATCGTGTACTTACCATTTTTTTAATGTCTCCCACTTAATGACAACAGTCCCCAAGTGTTTAATTTGCTTGAGGAGCTCTTTAGTGCTAGCGGGGGTTATCTGGACCAGGAACATAGGCAAACGCCTATTCTCCCTTCGTGCCACCGCAGTGACAAACGGTTTAACTCCTACTATGTGGAGATCGTCGCTCTGCGCCTGGCGCAGCACAGAGAGGATTTCCTCCGGATCCGTAGGAGGATCTACGCTCTTAAGGAGCAGAGTCTGGAGTTTTTCTCCTTTCGGGGTGTACGTGTAGTAATCATTCACTGCCATATAGTGGCAGTACACAGTGTGCCTGAGGGGCATTCTATACTTTATCTCCTATGCTGCTGCTTTGGCGGCTGCTGGGTGCCTTTCAGAAGCGCCTGTGGTGTGTCGGGTGACTGTTGTTGTTGCTCTTGCTGGCATTGGCTGTCCAGCTGTTGCTAGCGCAGCTTTTGACGTTGTTGCCGCTACTGTGGTTGGTGCAGCTGTTGTCGTTGTTGTTGTTGCTGCCGTGAATATTGCAGCTACATCGTCACCCGTTGATTTAGCAGGTGATTTAGCTGGTGTCACGGACCAGGTTAGGTGCGGGGTGAAGGGGCCTCCTGCTCTTCCCCCTCTCGCTATCTCTAGAGTGGCGTGAAGGGTTGGCATCGGTGATTCCCACACCTGAGGTATGCACACTTTAACTGTTTTAACTTTCAAATTCGTGTTTATTTAAAAAAAATCCATGATCGTTATAACTAGACAAAAATGATTAAATCTATCTTACTATCTAAACAATCCATGTTCTTAAAAAACTATCCTACTGACCATTCACAGGTACTCTAAAATAATCTAAACTTGCTTATCTATTTGACTTTCGGCGCATACAAAAGGGGTATGCACACTATGTGCTAGGCCACAAGCTTGTCGCGGAACCTAGCTTCAGAATCGCACTTCACGCACTGATGTGATTTTTATTGATGATGGTGATTTTGTTTTGGTTTTTTTTCGCACGTACACGTCCACTCGCTTTTAATGCCGGAGAGCGACTGCACAACCATGCACCCTACACTCAGCGCTACTGGGACGATGTAACAATTACAGGATTCCAGCGACGTCACCATCAATGCCCCATACGCCCACCTCCCATGATCAATCTGTAGGTTTTCACCGAGAAATATCCTAAAGAGCATCGGTTTGGCGTTGATATGGTTTCAAATCCTTGACGTGCCATACCCCCGCTAACTTCCCCTTTGTGTTGGACAATTCGTATGTCCAAGGGGACACTCTCCGCATCACCTCAAACGGTCCTACCTACTTCGGTGCAGGTTTGGTAGTGAAATACTTCGCCGCATCCGACAACACGAAGTGCTTCCTTAGTACCATGTCCTTCGGATAGAATTTGACGTCCCTCCGCCTCAGGTTATAGAACGTCTGAGACTTTTGGGCAATTGACAACGTTCATCAGCGGAAAGCTCCTTTAAAGCTGCCGTACGTTCTTCCATGCCCTCAGCCCTATCCGCCCAATAACCATCGGCGGGAATATCAGAGTTTTCCCCACTAACCGACATCTCCCGATCGAACAATACGAAGAACGGAGCCGTCTTCAGAACCTCGTGCGTCGAGTGCCGAATCGCACATGTTACCTTCGGGAGAAGAATGTCCTTGTTCGGTGATTGTCAGACATGGTCAGGTAGGGGTTGTAAAAGGCCGTGAAGTATAACGTAACGCCGTACGTAGTCGCCATCTCAGACATTTCCCTGCTCTTGAACTGTACGCCATTGTCACAAACGATCCAAATAGGGACAACCAACACTAAGAATACCTGCTCCTCATCCAGTCATCCTGACCGATCTAGCAGTAGCTAACCTAACAGGAAAGGACAGCGGAAACTTAGAGAAATGGTCAAAAACTATAAGGATATACTGAAAGCCCCTCGTAGATCTTGGCAGCGGTCCCACAAAGTCAACCCATAGCATCTCCCACGCATGGAAACATGGCACCGGGACGCCAAGAGTCCTGCGGGTTTCTGCACGTCGGGTTTGATTGCTTGGCAAACTGGACATTCTCGCACATAACGCACAATACTCTGCCAATACAATATTCGCACAATACTCTGCCTCATCCTAGGCCAATAGTATTGCCGGGACGCCTTGTCCATGGTCTTCTGGACCTACCATGCCCGCTTAAGACGTCGTCGTGTCACTGTTGAAGGATCTCGGCTCTCCCTTCCTTTGGAGTGACACGTTTCCACTATTCTTCCTCTGAAACTAGCATCGGCAACTTAGCTAGCACTTGTTTAAGAAGGGCTCCGCTATCAATTCGTCAATCCGGGTACCTCACACCACACTCATTTACCATCTGACACATCTTGTGGTACCAGGGATCCTGAGTGGCGACGGTGGCCGTTGCTGCTTCCTCATTTGCCCTAGACACTTGGCATCGGGTACCAGATGTTGAAGTGAAGTCGAACTGTTGCAATCTGACGGCCCACCGAGCCAACCTACATTGTGGATCTTTCAAATTGTTCAGCCAGACTAAAGAGTGATGATCGGTCACCACCGTGAACTTATTGCCTTCCAGATATGGGCGAAGCTTCTCTACTGCTCAAATTATCGCGAGACACTCTCGCTCCGTAGTAGAGAAGTTGAGCTCAGTTCTGATAAGCGTACGGCTAAGATAGCACACCATTTTCTCTCCCTCGCCAAGTACCTCATGTGTAAGAACAGCCCCTATGTCTACGCCAGATGCATCAGTGTGCACCATGAAGGGCAGATCAAAGTTCGGACAAGTAAGAATCGGGGCACGTACCAGTCCGCCGTTCAATGTCCGGAAAACTACCTCACACTTGTCTGTCCACTCGAACTTCCGCATTTTTCCCGACTTAATACCAGCCCCGCCTCCTGCATACGCGTCAACACTTCCCTTAGCACTTTTAGATGCTGCTCAAAAGTCTCCGTGACGATAATGATGACATCGTCGAGATACACAAACACGTCAGGTTCAAGGCCGGCTCCAATGATTGTATCAATAAATCGTTGCCACGTCGCTGGAGCGTTATGGAGGCCAAATGGTATGTTTTCTTAACTAAAAGAGCGACTCCGCCTCCATTATGGGTGCGGTCTCTCCAACTAATATTGTAATAATTATACCTGAGGGCGTGCTTTTGGTTAAGCTTAGTTTCGCTAACCATTATAACATCAGGATTGTGGTCTGTGAACAGGTGGCCGAAGGACTGTTTCCTGTTGGTCCCTATTAGTAAATTGACATTTATCATTATATTGGGGCCGTTGTGGCTTGTTCGCCAGACAGTCTGGAGTAGATGACATCTATTCTGGCTGCCTGTTTAAGTAACTGCTGTTCTAAGCGAGCAGTCCGCTCTGCTTCTTCAGCAATGCTTTTTTGCATCTGAGCCATCTGTGCCTGGATAGCCAGCAGGATGGAGCTCAGATCATTACTTGCCTCCGGCTGCCGGGTTACTGGGACCGTGGCCGCCTTTGGCACTGTCTGTTGTGCCGGTCTTCTACCTGACGCCATTTGGGCAAAAGAGATGATAGGAGTAACAGCGGTGGTTGGAACGCTTGGCACTGGCTTTGCTGCCACCGTTTTTGGTGTGATTCTTTCGAACTTGTTTTTAAGTTCGTGCACTTTTGGGCAGCCCCTATAACTAGCGGGGAGGGTGCTCCTGTCCTCGATTTGGTCCTTTCCTAGAGGACATTCTCCACTACTGTGGTTCTTGGTGCATTTCACGCAGCGGAACTCCATCTTGCTGTTCGCCGCGGCATGCCCGAACCTCTGGCATCTAGCACACTGCATCGTGTACTTACCATTTTTTTAATGTCTCCCACTTAATGACAACAGTCCCCAAGTGTTTAATTTGCTTGAGGAGCTCTTTAGTGCTAGCGGGGGTTATCTGGACCAGGAACATAGGCAAACGCCTATTCTCCCTTCGTGCCACCGCAGTGACAAACGGCTTAACTCCTACTATGTGGAGATCGTCGCTCTGCGCCTGGCGCAGCACAGAGAGGATTTCCTCCGGATCCGTAGGAGGATCTACGCTCTTAAGGAGCAGAGTCTGGAGTTTTTCTCCTTTCGGGGTGTACGTGTAGTAATCATTCACTGCCATATAGTGGCAGTACACAGTGTGCCTGAGGGGCATTCTATACTTTATCTCCTATGCTGCTGCTTTGGCGGCTGCTGGGTGCCTTTCAGAAGCGCCTGTGGTGTGTCGGGTGACTGTTGTTGTTGCTCTTGCTGGTATTGGCTGTCCAGCTGTTGCTAGCGCAGCTTTTGACGTTGTTGCCGCTACTGTGGTTGGTGCAGCTGTTGTCGTTGTTGTTGTTGCTGCCGTGAATATTGCAGCTACATCGTCACCCGTTGATTTAGCAGGTGATTTAGCTGGTGTCACGGACCAGGTTAGGTGCGGGGTGAAGGGGCCTCCGCCTCTTCCCCCTCTCGCTATCTCTAGAGTGGCGTGAAGGGTTGGCATCGGTGATTCCCACACCTGAGGTATGCACACTTTAACTGTTTTAACTTTCAAATTCGTGTTTATTTAAAAAAATTCCATGATCGTTAAAACTAGACAAAAATGATTAAATCTATCTTACTATCTAAACAATCCATGTTCTTAAAAAACTATCCTACTGACCATTCACAGGTACTCTAAAATAATCTAAACTTGCTTATCTATTTGACTTTCGGCGCATACAAAAGGGGTATGCACACTATGTGCTAGGCCACAAGCTTGTCGCGGAACCTAGCTTCAGAATCGCACTTCACGCACTGATGTGATTTTTATTGATGATGGTGATTTTGTTTTGGTTTTTTTTTCGCACGTACACGTCCACTCGCTTTTAATGCCGGAGAGCGACTGCACAACCATGCACCCTACACTCAGCGCTACTGGGACGATGTAACAATTACAGGATTCCAGCGACGTCACCATCAATGCCCCATACGCCCACCTCCCATGATCAATCTGTAGGTTTTCACCGAGAAATATCCTAAAGAGCATCGGTTTGGCGTTGATATGGTTTCAAATCCTTGACGTGCCATACCCCCGCTAACTTCCCCTTTGTGTTGGACAATTCGTATGTCCAAGGGGACACTCTCCGCATCACCTCAAACGGTCCTACCTACTTCGGTGCAGGTTTGGTAGTGAAATACTTCGCCGCATCCGACAACACGAAGTGCTTCCTTAGTACCATGTCCTTCGAATAGAATTTGACGTCCCTCCGCCTCAGGTTATAGAACGTCTGAGACTTTTGGGCAATTGACAACGTTCATCAGCGGAAAGCTCCTTTAAAGCTGCCGTACGTGCTTCCATGCCCTCAGCCCTATCCGCCCAATAACCATCGGCGGGAATATCAGAGTTTTCCCCACTAACCGACATCTCCCGATCGAACAATACGAAGAACGGAGCCGTCTTCAGAACCTCGTGCGTCGAGTGCCGAATCGCACATGTTACCTTCGGGAGAAGAATGTCCTTGTGCGGTGATTGTCAGACATGGTCAGGTAGGGGTTGTAAAAGGCCGTGAAGTATAACGTAACGCCGTACGTAGTCGCCATCTCAGACATTTCCCTGCTCTTGAACTGTACGCCATTGTCACAAACGATCCAAATAGGGACAACCAACACTAAGAATACCTGCTCCTCATCCAGTCATCCTGACCGATCTAGCAGTAGCTAACCTAACAGGAAAGGACAGCGGAAACTTAGAGAAATGGTCAAAAACTATAAGGATATACTGAAAGCCCCTCGTAGATCTTGGCAGCGGTCCCACAAAGTCAACCCATAGCATCTCCCACGGCATGGAAACATGGCACCGGGACGCCAAGAGTCCTGCGGGTTTCTGCACGTCGGGTTTGATTGCTTGGCAAACTGGACATTCTCGCACATAACGCACAATACTCTGCCAATACAATATTCGCACAATACTCTGCCTCATCCTAGGCCAATAGTATTGCCGGGACGCCTTGTCCATGGTCTTCTGGACCTACCATGCCCGCTTAAGACGTCGTCGTGGCACTGTTGAAGGATCTCGGCTCTCCCTTCCTTTGGAGTGACACGTTTCCACTATTCTTCCTCTGAAACTAGCATCGGCAACTTAGCTAGCACTTGTTTAAGAAGGGCTCCGCTATCAATTCGTCAATCCGGGTACCTCACACCACACTCATTTACCATCTGACACATCTTGTGGTACCAGGGATCCTGAGTGGCGACGGTGGCCGTTGCTGCTTCCTCATTTGCCCTAGACACTTGGCATCGGGTACCAGATGTTGAAGTGAAGTCGAACTGTTGCAATCTGACGGCCCACCGAGCCAACCTACATTGTGGATCTTTCAAATTGTTCAGCCAGACTAAAGAGTGATGATCGGTCACCACCGTGAACTTATTGCCTTCCAGATATGGGCGAAGCTTCTCTACTGCTCAAATTATCGCGAGACACTCTCGCTCCGTAGTAGAGAAGTTGAGCTCAGTTCTGATAAGCGTACGGCTAAGATAGCACACCATTTTCTCTCCCTCGCCAAGTACCTTATGTGTAAGAACAGCCCCTATGTCTACGCCAGATGCAGCAGTGTGCACCATGAAAGGCAGATCAAAGTTCGGACAAGTAAGAATCGGGGCACGTACCAGTCCGCCGTTCAATGTCCGGAAAACTACCTCACACTTGTCTGTCCACTCGAACTTCCGCATTTTTCCCGACTTAATACCAGCCCCGCCTCCTGCATACGCGTCAATACTTCCCTTAGCACTTTTAGATGCTGCTCAAAAGTCTCCGTGACGATAATGATGACATCGTCGAGATACACAAACACGTCAGGTTCAAGGCCGGCTCCAATGATTGTATCAATAAATCGTTGCCACGTCGCTGGAGCGTTATGGAGGCCAAATGGTATGCGGCCGAATTAATACAACCCCTTCCCGGGAATAGTAAACGTGGTGTACCTCTTCGAAGACTCGGCCATGGGTATCTGCCAGTAAGTGGACTTGAGGAGGAGAGACATTTTGCGTTTCTCAACTTGTCGAGAGTGGCAGACACATATGGAATTGTATACGCATCGCGCTCAGTCACTTGTTTGAGTTTGAGAAAATCCACGCAGAAGCGGTACTTCCCATCCTTTTTCTCAATCAGCAGGATAGGTGAAGATCTCCAGCCTGAAGCATTTCATCCACTTCTTTGTTGATCTGATCCTGGACGATCGGAGAAACTGGATAGTATCCCCGATCGTATTTTTATTAGTATGTATTAGCTACGGAACAGCCCAACGAGCTTAAGGATGAGACCCGCCTGTCCCTGAGTCCCTACCCCGTTTCCCGCTGCGGACGTCTGAGGAGAGCAACGTGGACAACGACTGCGATTAACCCCAGCAGTGTTGCACCCGTAGCACCGAACCGGTTGTGGACACCTGGCATCGATGTGACCCTGCTCCTTGCATGTGAAGCAAGATAAAGTTGTCGGAGTCCTGGACGAGGTTGGGGCAACAGCTGTTGCCTCCTCATGAGCTCTAACCCGAACGTAAGCCAGATCAGGCTCGAGTAGTGCCGTTCTTCGAGTCGGGAGAGGCGCGAAACTCTCCACTAAGTAGCGTGTAGTTTCGAGACGATGCCCAACCTCCACCAGATGATCCAAGGATTTGATCTCTACAAAAGCCATCTTCGTCTCCTCACTAGAGTGCTCACTTAGTCACGTACATCCCGATTGTCTCCGACTGACCTTGGGTTCTACACCTGATCTCCGCCCACAACCGCTCTTCGTACCCCGGCGGCAGGAACTCAGCCCGCAAACTAGCAACCAGACCCTGCCAATTCCTAAAACGGAGCGCACGTCAAGCGCTATTACCATCTGCGGCGCTTGACTTTATGCTTCAAAACAAGAGTGATGATCGTCGTCGGTATCTGTATGTAGATATTTATGGGGTACAATTGTTAGGGTTGCTGGATTCCGGAGCTTCTCGCACGATTCTTGGAGGGCCAGGGTGGCCATCGTTAAAGTCGTTGGGCTGTTCCGTAGCTAAGGTCGAAGTAGAATCCGTGACAGTAGCGAATGGGCAAGGGTTGAGGTGTTAGGGGCAGTTAGCGTTCCTCTTAGGTTGGAGAGCAACGTTAAGGTTATGGAGGTGCTCGTCATTCCGAAGCCAGCACACAGCCTTATTTTGGGGGCCGACTTTTGGGAGCAGTTCGGTATTGTGCCAGATTTGTTCAAGAGAGTGTGGAATTTCGACGACTAGGTGTGTGTTAGTGCAGATAAGGAGAGACTTTCTTCAGTGCAACGGGTGGAGCTAGAGGTTTTGGTGGACAATGTGTTCAGTACCACGGGAGAAGATCCAGGCTGTGCCAACCTGGTGGAGCACGTCATAAGAACCCGCGCTGAGCCCATCAAACAACGATACCATCCAGTTTCTCCGATCGTCCAGGATCAGATCAACCAAGAAGTGGATGAAATGCCGACAAGTGTGAGGTAGTTTTCCGGACATTGAACGGCGGACTGGTACGTGCCCCGATTCTTACTTGTCCGAACTTTGATCTGCCCTTCATGGTGCACACTGATGCATCTGGAGTAGACATAGGGGCTGTTCTTACACAGGAGGTACTTGGCGAGGGAGAGAAAATGGTGTGCTATCTTAGCCGTACGCTTATCAGAACTAAGCTCAACTTCTCTACTACGGAGCGAGAGTGTCTCGCGGTAATTTGAGCAGTAGAGAAGCTTCGCCCATATCTGGAAGGCAATAAGTTCACGGTGGTGACCGATCATCACTCTTTAGTCTGGCTGAACAATTTGAAAGATCCACAATGTAGGTTGGCTCGGTGGGCCGTCAGATTGCAACAGTTCGACTTCACTTCAACATCTGGTACCCGATGCCTTATCTAGGGCAAATGAGGAAGTAGCAACGGCCACCGTCGCTACTTAGGATCCCTGGTACCACAAGATGTGTCAGATGGTAAATGAGTGTGGTGTGAGGTACCCGGATTGACGAATTGATAGCGGAGCCCTTCTTAAACAAGTGCTAGCTAAGTTTCCGATGCTAGTTTCAGAGGAAGAATAGTGGAAACGTGTCACTCCAAAGGAAGGGAGAACCGAGATCCTTCAACAGTGCCACGACGACGTCTTAAGCGGACATGGTAGGTCCAGAAGACCATGGACAAGGCGTCCCGGCAATACTATTGGCCTAGGATGAGGCAGAGTATTGTGCGAGTATTGTATTGGCAGAGTATTGTGCGTTATGTGCGAGAATGTCCAGTTTGCCAAGCAATCAAACCCAACGTGCAGAAACCCGCAGGACTCTTAGCGTCCCGGTGCCATGTTTCCATGCCGTGGGAGATGCTATGGGTTGACTTTGTGGGACCGCTGCCAAGATCTACGAGGGGCTTTCAGTATATCCTTATAGTTTTTGACCATTTCTCTAAGTTTCCGCTGTTCTTCCCTGTTAGGTTAGCTACTGCTAGGTCGGTCAGGATGACTGGATGAGGAGCAGGTATTCTTAGTGTTGGTTGTCCCTATTTGGATCGTTTGTGACAATGGCGTACAGTTCAAGAGCAGGGAAATGTCTGAGATGGCGACTACGTACGGCGTTACGTTAGACTTCACGGCCTGACCATGTCTGACAATCACCGCACAAGGACTTTCTTCTCCCGAAGGTAACATGTGCGATTCGGCACTCGACGCACGAGGTTCTGAAGACGGCTCCGTTCTTCTTCTCTGATATTCAACTCTGATATTCCCGCCGATGGTTATTGGGCGGATAGGGCTGAGGGCATGGAAGCACGTACGGCAGCTTTAATGGAGCTTTCCGCTGATGAACGTTGTCGATTGCCCAAAAGTCTAAGACGTTCTATAACCTGAGGCGGAGGAACGTCAAATTCTATCCGAAGGACATGGTACTAAGGAAGCACTTCGTGTTGTCGGATGCGGCGAAGTATTTCACTGCCAAACCTGCACCGAAGTAGGTAGGACCGTTTGAGGTGATGCGGAGAGTGTCCCCTTGGACATACGAATTGTCCAACACAAAGGGGAAGTTAGCGGGGGTATGGCACGTCAAGGATTTGAAACCATATCAACGCCAAACCGATGCTCTTTAGGATATTTCTCGGTGAAAACCTACAGATTGATCATGGGAGGTGGGCGTATGGGGCATTGATGGTGACGTCGCTGGAATCCTGTAATTGTTACATCGTCCCAGTAGCGCTGAGTGTAGGGTGCATGGTTGTGCAGTCGCTCTCCGGCATTAAAAGCGAGTGGACGTGTACGTGCGAAAAAAAACCAAAACAAAATCACCATCATCAATAAAAATCACATCAGTGCGTGAAGTGCGATTCTGAAGCTAGGTTCCGCGACAAGCTTGTGGCCTAGCACATAGTGTGCATACCCCTTTTGTAGGCGCCGAAAGTCAAATAGATAAGCAAGTTTAGATTATTTTAGAGTACCTGTGAAGGGTCAGTAGGATAGTTTTTTAAGAACATGGATTGTTTAGATAGTAAGATAGATTTAATCATTTTTGTCTAGTTTTAACGATCATGGAATTTTTTTAAATAAACACGAATTTTAAAGTTAGAAAAGTTAAAGTGTGCATACCCCAGGTGGAGGAGGAGGCCCCTTCACCCCGCACCTAACCTGGTCCGTGACACCAGCTAAATCACCTGCTAAATCAACGGGTGACGATGTAGCTGCAATATTCACGGCAGCAACAACAACAACGACAACAGCTGCACCAACCACAGTAGCGGCAACAACGTCAAAAGCTGCGCTAGCAACAGCTGGACAGCCAATGCCAGCAAGAGCAACAACAACAGTCACCAGACACACCACAGGCGCTTCTGAAAGGCACCCAGCAGCCGCCAAAGCAGCAGCATAGGAGATAAAGTATAGAATGCCCCTCAGGCACACTGTGTACTGCCACTATATGGCAGTGCACGAATTAATTAGGTAGGCGTTGGAGAAGGTGGGGAATGAGTACTACACGTACACCCCGAAAGGAGAAAAACTCCAGACTCTGCTCCTTAAGAGCGTAGATCCTCCTACGGATCCGGAGGAAATCCTCGCTGTGCTGCGCCAGGCGCAGAGCGACGATCTCCACATAGTAGGAGTTAAGCCGTTTGTCACTGCGGTGGGACGAAGGGAGAATAGGCGTTTGCCTATGTTCCTGGTCCAGATAACGCCCACTAGCAACAAACAGCTCCTCAAGCGAACAACTTGGGGACTGTTGCCATTAAGTAGGAGGCATTAAAAAAAGGTAAGCCCACGATGCAGTGTACTAGATGCCAGAGGTTCGGGCATGCCGCGGCGAACTGCAAGATGGAGTTCCGCTGCGTGAAATGCGCCAAGAACCACAGTAGTGGACAGAGCACCTTCAAATGTGCTTTATGTAGGACTAACGGCCACCCCGCTAGTTATAGGGTTCGAAAGAAGGACACCAAAAACGGTGGCAGCAAAGCCAGTGCCAAGCGTTCCAGCCACCTCTGATACGCCTGTCATCTCCTATGCCCAAATGGCGTCAGGTAGATGACCGGTACAACAGACAGTGCCAAAGGCGGCCACGGTCCCAGTGACCCGGTAGCCGGAGGCAAGTAATGATCTAAGCTCCATCCTGCTGGCATTGCTGACTGCCAGCAGGACTGCTCGCTTAGAACAGCAGTTCCTTCAACAGGCAGCCAGAATAGATGTCATCTACTCCAGACTGTCTGGCGAACAAACTACAACGGCCCCAATGTAATGGCTGCACGCGCAGTTAACGACCTCCAGATCCTCGCGATAAATGTCAATTCACTAATAGGGCCAACAGGAAAATTTCCTTCGGCCAACTGTTGAGAGACCACAATCCTGATGTGATAATGGTTAGCGAAACTAAGCTTAACCAAAAGCACACCCTCAGGTATTATAATTACAATATTATTCGGAGAGACTGCACCCATAATGGAGGCGGAGTCGCTCTTTTAGTTAAGAAAACTATTAATCATAAATAATAGCAATGAAGCGCGTAGTTGATGGGTACCTCAAACAAATGGACGACGCCATAATGCGTACAATGGACAGAACAATACCGAAGGTTATACCGATCGAGGACTGCGATGTCTATCGGAATGCCACCATCGACGCACTTCACGTGCACAAAAATAGACTGCTGTCTAGACTCAAACTCTTGCACAGACGGTTTACAGATCCGAGAAGTCCGGAAGTCAGATCTGATCTGATGACATTCCAATCGTCCAACTTCTGAGAACAAACGACAACGCACAACTACTGACATCGGTTGATATAGATCCAGATGAGTCCGTGCTAGATGACGAATTCTTCGTGGTCCAAGATCCCCAAGAGATGGTTAAGACCATAGGCGCTGTTATCAAGAAAGTGTATAAGGTCAACGAGGTCAGACGGCCGAATCACGATCAAGAGAACAGAGTCTTGGTAAATCACTTCTATCTCCATGAGGAGCTCAGTCGATGGCGAGCTGAGAATCCTGGTTTTACCAGATTCGATGACGTAAATATGGCAAATAATCCCGTCGCCAACGATGTAAATCACATCGTGATCACTCAGGAAGATCTCCAGAAATCGGCTGGGACAGATGGTATCCCGAACAGTCTTCTTCCTTGCATCAGCAAGGCATTTAAAAATATTGTCATTAGAGCTCTGCAGACATGGGTCGAGGACAACAATATTCTGCGGGACAACCAGTTTGGATTTAGTGCAGGGCATTCGCCAGTACATGCTGCTGCAAAGTCGGTTTCCGACATACAATGGAATATGGATAAAAATCAGTGTACGGGTGCCTGTATGTTCGACTTGGAAAAGGCATCTGATACCGTTTAGTTAGAAGGCCTTTTCCTTTATTTGGTCAGACTTAGGCTAAATAATCCATTGCTACACATGATTTATGATATGAAAACAGGTAGGAAGTTCGCCATGAAATGTTGCGGCTTAACTTCAAGTAGAGTATTTAGTGTAGAAAACGGTCTACAACAGGGGGCTGTAGGATCCCTATTATTGTTTGCTGTAGATCTTCTAAAGTCTATGCCGCACCAAATCGCGTATGCCGATGACCTAGTGGCTTACAGATCAGCACCGAAGGTAGTAGTCATAAACACCCTGTTGCAACGGGATGCAAATAAAATAACTGAATTTCGTTATGACTAGAAGTTGCTTGTCAACTTCCTGAAATGTGAAACTATTCTTTTCCGTTCCCCGTTGCACAGGGCTTCAAGTGATACGCGTAAGAACTGGAAAGAGTTTTGCATTGTTAACCCTGAGGGCCAGCCGTTAATCGTAAAAAGTGTAGTCAGATATCTCGCTATTTGGTTAGATCATTTTCTGTATTTTCACAAACATATAGAAATGACTCTGACCAATGCTAGAAAAGCCTTCGCTGTGGCAAGTTGGTTGTTTTACAGCAGCCAACTTGATACCAGGGTGATGGTAATCTGCTACATGGCCCTCATCGGGCCAATTATGGCGTACGGTTGTCCGCTGTGGCTCAACGTGTGTCCTTCCCAGCTGGAAAAGATGAGGTTGTTCGAGAGACAGTGTCGTCGGTCATGTCTCCGGTTGTATCGTTCACCCGTGTCTGACTACAAGAAGGACTATCCTAACGAGGACCTGTACAACGAGGCAAACGTGGACAGGGTAGTTAATTTTATTATTAAGCTGATCAGAAAGCACATTGCACGAGCTATGACTTCTCCTAACAGTCTGTTCTTCGGGGCTTACTACCCCAATATTATGTAGCATGAAAGGGTGCGCCTTAACGGCTTTATTCCTCCCGAAGCATTAATCTGTTTAGACGATTGGCCTAATACAGGATACAGACGGATGCCCTGTTATCTTCCATGTCGTATGCCGAACAGTGGACAGGCGACTCCTATACGAACCGGATGTCGCTCGCACCCACGAGGATCTTTTTCGGTTCAGTCGAGCGATCCCCGCTTGAGATAGGAAGCAGTTTGCCAAAGAGCGGCAAGTTTACTGGTGGTTACACCAAAACCAGTCTCCGCCACCGCTGGCCTTTTTAAACGACCCGGTAGTTGACCATGGTGGCCAGCTTACGTAGGTTTTAAGGTAGTCATTAAGAAAAAAAAATATAAAACAAAAAAAAATCCAAAAAAATATGTAAAAGAAAACCTAAAAAAGGTGCACCACGGCGTATAAATTATTTATGTTAAGCAGATACATAACATATACGCCCTGGAGCACGCGTCCGTACTGTTACGGACATAGTTAAGATAGTCTTAAGTCTTATGTTAGGGTAAGTTAGTTAGGTAGGTTAAGTAGTTAAGTTAAGTTTAGCCCAGTTTTCTATCAGTTTTCTTGGCACATACAAAATTAATAAGTTTGTTGTCAAAGACTTAAACAAAAACACGTAGATTAAGCCGAAAGGCACATTTATAAGGTAGATTAAATTAGCTTAGAGTACTCACATAGGGTCAGTAGGTTAGTATTAAGAACAATTGTTAATTGTTAAGTTAGTTTTAAGTTATTTTGTCTATTACACCTTTCAATAAAAACAAAATTAAATTGAAAAAAAACACCTTTCGTCCTTAAAAAGGAGAAAACCAAGGACTTTCTGCTAATCTGTATTGGAACAATAATATTAGGGCTGTTCGATCCAACAATCCGAGCATGTTCCCACAGATAAATAAATTATTTCGAAGTAAGAAGCAAAGCGATCTTCCGTGTCTTAAGCTACCTAGAACGACGGACAACGAGCAAATACTAACTATAGCAGGTATTGATCCAGATACGGCCGTACTCGACGATAACTTCTTTATGGTCGAGGATCCGCAAGAAAAAGTGGAAGTACTAGGCGCGGTCTTTCAGGAAGTGTACAAGGTGAACGAGAGTGTTCGCCCGAACCACGACTTGGAAAACCGCGTGCTGGTGAACAACACGCTTCTTCGTGAAGATCTGCAACAATGGCGATCTGAGAACAATGGCTTTGTCGTGTTCAATGATGATAACATTTGAATAATGCACATTATCCGGAGCATTGGAAAACTGCGATTGTGCAACCCATATCCAAGAGAGGCAAAGATTCTTCGAATCCGTGCAACCTCCGGTCAATTAGTCTCCTTCCGAACATCAGCAAGGTATTCGAGAAGGTGATAAATAGAGCTCTGATCAACTGGACTAAGGACAAAAATATAATTCCGGATAACCAATTCGGTTTCAAAGCGGGGCGTGACACTATTCATGCCGCGTCGAAACTGGTGTCGGATATCCAATGGAACAAGAGCCAGAAACAATGTACGGGTGCCTGCTTGATTGATCTGGAGAAGGCCTTTGACACCGTATGGTTAGAAGGTCTTTTTTACAAGCTCAATCGGCTGCGCATTAGCAAACCACTGCTGTACCTACTGTGTAACATACTTACCGGTAGACGGTTCGTCGTCAAGAATGGCAACGTGACCTCCACAGGTACTTTTGATGTAAAAAATGGTCTCCAACAGGGTGCCGTTAATTCGCCGAACCTGTTCAACATTTACTTGAGCGATCTGATAAGTTCTCTCCCTCACGTAATTGCGTACGCCGACGGCTTGATCGTGTGCAGGGTGACTTCGATTCATTCATGAGAGATTGCGATGGCTGGAAGTTGAAAATCAACTTTCAGAAGTCAGAAACCATATTGTTCAGGACGCCGTTGTATAAGGCCTCGGCGGATACGAAAAAGAATTGGCGAAAGTTCTCTATTGTTGGACGACACGGCCAACCACTGGCGCAAAGGACTGTAGTCAGAGACCTGGGGATCTGGCTAGACCAGTATTTATATTTTAACAAACATGTAGATGCTGCTCTGGCCAGGGCCCGAGGTGCTTTTGCCCTTACAAAGAGACTGTTTTACAACAGCCAACTCGATGTGAGGGTGAAGGTTATCGGCTACATGGCCCTTATCAGGCCAATGCTCACCTATGACTGTCCAGTGTGGTTCAACGTGAGTGCAAGCTTGATGGAAAAGATTCGGTTGTTCGAGCGGGCTTGTCTTAGGGCTTGCCTTCGCCTTTATAGAACTCCAGAGTCCCAGTACAGAAAATTCTACTCCAATGAGATCTTATACAACAGGGCGAACCTGATACAATTTCCTAGTGAAGTTTATTCGAGGTCATACTGCCAGAGCGATGAACTCGGTCAATAACTTGATGTCGGGGGCTTACTACCCCAATTCATTATACCACGAAAGGGTACGTCACAACGGATATGTCCCCCCCGAAGCATTCCTCTATTTGGATTCGAACGGTCTGATACAAGACATAAATGCAGTACCGCTCCTCTTTCACATCGCCCGTTCAACTGTGAATGGGCGACTCAACCACGACCGCTCCGTTGCACAACGAGCTGAGGAAGGCCTCCTCCGGTTCAGTATGGCGGTATCAGAGCGGGATGTGCGAGATGTTGAAATGCAGCATCGGAAATTCTGGTGGTTGGAGAGCGAGGAACTCCCTCGTCGAACCCGTTAGACCCTGGGTAGAAAGGGTAATACGGACTCCCGCATGGGAGCAGTAGTCGGTCACTGTTTTGCAGCTGAGCAGCCGCAACCTATGGCCGTCCTACATAGTTTAGTGTAGTGTGTTAAGGTAGTTTTTAAGATGTAAATAGCAAAAAAAAAAAAGTACTAGTATACACACTCGTAAACATGTGTGTACCTATTGTGTGTGTGTGTATATATTGTACATAATTTAAGGACATATATATACATATGAGTATATCATTATATATACATATGTATATGTATGTAGTTTAGCTTAAGTTAGTTTAAGTTATTTTTAAGGTAGTATATCATTATAAACACATATGTATATGTATCTAGTTTAGCTTAAGTTAGTTTAAGTTATTTTTAAGGTAGCATGTAAGTTAGTATATAGGTTTTTAAAAAAAAAAAAAATATTTCTGTTATTAAGTTTTTTTTTCAATTTTTCTTAATATTAGTTGTGCATATAAATTTATTTTCCTTTGTTTAAAAAAGCATTGTTAGGTTAAGTCAAAAGACTTAGAGAGCCCGCCAAGGGCCAGTAAGTTAAAATAGAATCATTGTTCGTCCAACTAGTATTAAGCATTTTTGTCTAGTATGTAAGTATTTAATGAAATGATAAATAAAAATGAATTAAAAAAAAAGGAGAAAACAAAGGGAACCCCAACGGGTTCGCACCAGCAGGAAAAAAAACAAAAAAAAAAGTTTAAAAGTCGCACTGTGTCGGTATTGAACATGCCAACCCTGCGCTACAACCACTCACCCTTTTTTAACTTTAAAATTCATTTTTACTTAAAAAATCCATGATCCTTAAAACTAGATAAAAATGATAAAATCTATCTTACTATCTAAACAATTCATGTTCTTAAAAAACTATCCTACTGACCCTTCACAGGTACTCTAAAATAATCTAACTTACTTACTTATTACTATTTACCTTTCGGCGCCTACACTACTATTTGTTTTTTTTCTATCCATATGGACAATCTCTATTGTTTGTTCTTACTGGCCAAGAAAACTTGGAAAAAACTAGGTGCTCTAAGCATTTTTTTAAATTTTTATAAGACTTAACTTAAACCTAAGCTAATATTAAACCCTAACCCTAATAGAACCTAAACTACCTTACTCTATGTCCGTGACATTGCGGACGTGTGTACAAGGGCGTGTACGGTGTTTATATGATTGACATATATAAGTTACCGGCTTTGGTCACCTTCTTTTTATTTTATATTGTTTTTTTTTGTACTTTATATATTTTTTTTTTTCTTTTTTCGTCTGACTTAACCTAACTTAAACCTACGTAAGTGGGCTGTTGTCCAACAGATCGACTATCACTGACATTACTTTCGCGCTATCAAAGGCGGGGACTGGTTCTGGTGTAACCACCAAAAGAAGTGCCGCTCCTTTGCACTCTCTCTCCTATCTCGAGCGGGGATCGCTTTGCTGAACCGGAGTTGATCCTCGTGTTCACGAGCGATATCCGATTCATAGAGGAGTCGCCTGTCAACTGTTCGGCATACAGCGTACAGCGGAAGATTATAGGACATCCACTCATGTCGTGAATCAGATTTAACGAATCTAAATAGAGAAAAGCCTCAGGTGGAATAAAGCCGGTGTGGCGTACCTTCTCATCATACATAAAGTTCGGGTAATAAGGGTATGTTCGGACAGGTCCTCAGACATCGTCTCTCGAACACCCTCATCTTTTTCATCTGGGAAGGGATCACACCGCACCAAAGGGGACAACCATACACCATGATCGGCCGTATAAGGACCATGTAGCAGATCACTTTCACCCTGGTATCAAGTTGGCTGCTGTAAAACAACCCACTTATAACAGCGAAGGCTTTTCTAGCATTGGTCAGAGAACTTTCTATATGTTTGTGAAAATACAGAAAATGATCTAACCAAATGCCGAGATATCTGACTACACTTTTCACGATTAACGGCTGGCCCTGAGGGTTAACAATGCAAAACTGTTTCCAGTTCTTACGCGTATCACTTGAAGCCCTATGCACCGGGGCACGGAAAAGAATAGTTTCACATTTCAGGAAGTTGATAGGCAACTTCCAGTCATAACAAAATCCAGTTATTTTATTTGCATCCCGTTGCAACAGGGTGTTTATGATTACTACCTTGTCTTCCAAAATGCCGGGTAATGTGCATTACTTCGTGCGTTGTTAAACAGTATTGTATGAATGTCCACTGCCTTCGGAGGGAGATGATTGAGCACGCTGTTCGGGATACCATCTATCCCAGCCGATTTCTTGTTCTTAATGGCTTTAAAGACCCCTTAAAGACCCCTGATCGTTGGCGACGGGATTATTTGCCATAGTTACGTCATCGAATCTGGCAAAACCAGGATTCTCAGATCGCCATCGACTGATCTCCTCACGGAGAAAGAAGTGATTTACCAACGCTCTGTTCTCTAGATCGTGATTTGGCCGTCTGACCTTGTGTTGAACGTTGTCGTTTGTTCTCGGAAGTCGAACGATTGGATAGTCATTATTATCTTTCCTCACGAATAATTTATTTACTTGCGGGAACATACCCGGGTTGTTGGATCGTACAGCCGGATTTTGTTGCCCCAATGCAAGCTTATCACAGATCTGACTTCCGGACTTCTCGGATCTGTAAAACCTTTTGTGCAAGAGTTTGAGTATAGACAGCAGTCTACTTTTGTGCACGTGAAGTGCGTCGATGGTGGCATTCCGATAGACATCGCAGTCTTTGTACGCACTATGGCGTCGTTCATTTGTCTGAGGTACCCATCAACCTCCTCGTTCGAGAGGTTTCTGTTCGTTGGCGGCTTGAACGCACTCGACCGGAGTTCCATGGCTAAAGCCCTGGAGTAACGTGGCCAGCGAGCCTTATTGTAATTAAGGTAATCTAGGTGCTCTAAGCATTTTTTTAAATTTTTATAAGACTTAACTTAAACCTAAGCTAATATTAAACCCTAACCCTAATAGAACCTAAACTACCTTACTCTATGTCCGTGACATTGCGGACGTGTGTGCAAGGGCGTGTACGGTGTTTATATGTTTTTTTTTTTCAATTCATTAAATACTTACATACTAGACAAAAATGCTTAATACTAGTTGGACGAACAATGATTCTATTTTAACTTACTGGCCCTTGGCGGGCTCTCTAAGCTAAACTTAATCTTAGTCTATGTCTCTCGACTTAACCTAACAATGATTTTTTAAACAAAGGAAAACAAATTTATATGTACAACTAATATTAAGAAAAATTGAAAAAACTTAATAACAGAACTTTATTTTTTTTTTCTTAAAACCTATATACTAACTTACATGCTGCTCAGCTGCAAAACAGTGCTCACATGCGGGAGTCTGCATTACCCTTTCTACCCAGAGTCCAACGGGTTCGACGAGGAAGTTCCTTCGCTCTCCAACCACCAGAATTTCCGATGCTGCATTTCAACATCTCGCACATCAGGCTTTGATACCGCCATACTGAACCGGAGGAGGCCTTCCTCAGCTCGTTGTGCAACGGAGCGGTCGTGGTTGAGTCGCCCATCCAAAGTTGAACGGGCGATGTAAAAGAGGAACAGTACCGCGTTTATGTCTTGTATCAGACCGTTCGAATCCAAATAGAGGAATGCTTCGGGGGGGACATATCCGTTGTGACGTACCCTTTCGTGGTATAATGAATTGGGGTAGTAAGCCCCCGACATCAAGTTATTGACCGAGTTCATCGCTCTGGCAGTATGACCTCGAATCAACTTCACTAGGAAATTGTCCACTCGTATCAGGTTCGCCCTGTTGTATAAGATCTCATTGGAGTAGAATTTTCTGTACTGGGACTCTGGAGTTCTATAAAGGCGAAGGCAAGCCCTAAGACAAGCCCGCTCGAACAACCGAATCTTTTCCATCAAGCTTGCACTCACGTTGACCCACACTGGACAGCCATAGGTGAGCATTGGCCGGATAAGGGCCATGTAGCAGATAACCTTTCAGTGGACAATCTTTATTATTGGTTCTTACTGGCCAAGAAAACTTGGAACAAACTTGGTGCTCTGAAATTTTTTTTTTAATTTTCTTAAAACTATACTTAAGCCTAAGCTAATATTAGACCCTAACCCTAATAAAACCTAAACTACCTTACTCTATGTCCGTGACATTGCGGACGTGTGTGCAAGGGCGTGTACGGTGTTTATATGTTTTTTTTTTTCAATTCATTAAATACTTACATACTAGACAAAAATGCTTAATACTAGTTGGACGAACAATGATTCTATTTTAACTTACTGGCCCTTGGCGGGCTCTCTAAGCTAAACTTAATCTTAGTCTATGTCTCTCGACTTAACCTAACAATGATTTTTTAAACAAAGGAAAACAAATTTATATGTACAACTAATATTAAGAAAAATTGAAAAAACTTAATAACAGAACTTTATTTTTTTTTTCTTAAAACCTATATACTAACTTACATGCTGCTCAGCTGCAAAACAGTGCTCACATGCGGGAGTCTGCATTACCCTTTCTACCCAGAGTCCAACGGGTTCGACGAGGAAGTTCCTTCGCTCTCCAACCACCAGAATTTCCGATGCTGCATTTCAACATCTCGCACATCAGGCTTTGATACCGCCATACTGAACCGGAGGAGGCCTTCCTCAGCTCGTTGTGCAACGGAGCGGTCGTGGTTGAGTCGCCCATCCAAAGTTGAACGGGCGATGTAAAAGAGGAACAGTACCGCGTTTATGTCTTGTATCAGACCGTTCGAATCCAAATAGAGGAATGCTTCGGGGGGGACATATCCGTTGTGACGTACCCTTTCGTGGTATAATGAATTGGGGTAGTAAGCCCCCGACATCAAGTTATTGACCGAGTTCATCGCTCTGGCAGTATGACCTCGAATCAACTTCACTAGGAAATTGTCCACTCGTATCAGGTTCGCCCTGTTGTATAAGATCTCATTGGAGTAGAATTTTCTGTACTGGGACTCTGGAGTTCTATAAAGGCGAAGGCAAGCCCTAAGACAAGCCCGCTCGAACAACCGAATCTTTTCCATCAAGCTTGCACTCACGTTGACCCACACTGGACAGCCATAGGTGAGCATTGGCCGGATAAGGGCCATGTAGCAGATAACCTTGACCCTCGCATCGAGTTGGCTGTTGTAAAACAGTCTCTTTCTAAAGGCAAAAGCGCCTCGGGCCCTGCCCAGAGCAGCATCTACATGTTTGTTAAAATATAGATACTGATCTAGCCCGATTCCCAAATATCTGACTACAGCCCTTTGCGCCAGTGGTTGCCCGTGTCGTCCAACAATAGATAACTTTCGCCAATTCTTTTTCGTATCCGCCGAGGCCTTATACAACGGCGTCCTCGATAGTATGGATTTCGACTTTTTGTTAATGCCTAGCCGATTGTGCTTGTAAAAAAGACCTTCTAACCATACGGTGTCAAAGGCCATTGTACTTTGTTTCTGGATCTTGTTCCATTGATTATCCGACCGCTCGGAGATCGTTCTTCGATATGAACGGGGGATGAACCCCTTCGTCGGCGATGACATTATCTGCCATGTTATCATCATTGAACACGACAAAGCCGATGTTCTCAGATCGCCATTGTTGCAGATCTTCACGAAGAAGCGTAGCACGCAGTTTTCCAGGTCGTGGTTCGGGCGAACACTTTCGTTCACCTTGTATACTTCCTGAAAGACCGCGCCAAGTACTTCCACTTTTTCTTGCGGATCTTCGACCACAAATAAGTTATCGTAAAGTACAGCGTTATGGATCAATACCTGCTGTAGTCAGTATGTGTGCGTTGTCCGTCTTTCTAGGGAGCTTAAGACATGGAAGATCGCTTTGCTTGTTGCTTCTAAAGAATTTGTTTATTTGCGGAAATATGCTCGGGTTTTTGGATCTTACAGCCTAGACCTTGTCGTTCCAATACGAGTTAACAGAAAGTCTGTATTTCTGAGCAATTAATGTTTGCATGTTCTTATTGAGCGATTTCAGTGTCCTAAGTTCATCGTCTCGTCTGTCAGTAAACCGCCTGTACAAGGTTTTTAATCTTGACAGAAGCCTACTTTTTTGTTGGTGGAGTGCGTCGATTGTCGCATTGCGGTACATGTTTTGATTGTTTGTACGTATATACCTAGGTATCGTACTGTCCATTGTTCGTTTAATTGTCTCGTCCAATTATATTAGATACATGTCAATCTCTTCGTTTGACAAGTTTCTATTGGGCGGTATGTGGAGCTCATTCGAAGAGAGTGCTCTCGCCATTTGTCTAGAGAAGCGTGTCCATCGTGCCCTACTGTAATTGTAGGGATACGTTTGAACAAACTCTCCTAATTCGGCAATGTCGTTGGAAATCTTGATTTCGACACTGAGTCCGCAATGGTCACTGAGATACACGAATGTGTTCAAGCAGTTTACTGTTTGTGAGTTTGTGTCTGTCAGCTGCAGTCTTGCGTCTAACAGCATGAGATCCAGA
Organism: Eristalis tenax; assembly: GCA_905231855.2. Taxonomy (NCBI): domain Eukaryota; kingdom Metazoa; phylum Arthropoda; class Insecta; order Diptera; family Syrphidae; genus Eristalis; species Eristalis tenax. The sequence continues at coordinate 96,347,584 of HG993124.1, read as the reverse complement.
TAAGAGCCGCTTCTCGGAAACGACGAGATCTCTGTTGCTTTCAAATCAAATCTAAACTCGACACTGTGCAAGCAAAACCAGTTATGAAGCTGGTCCTTTCTGTAATTGGAAACTAAGTTTCCCCAATATCCATGTCGGGCATTTAAGTCCCCGGCCAAAATGAAATAGTTATCTTCCGAGTCCAGCCTTAGACATCGAAAAAGTGAATCGAGCTCTGATATAGTTGTTCTGGAACTAGGGTTGCCGGAGGAGTAGACCGACAAAGCATACAACCTCCTTCCACTGCGGAGCGAAATGCACACGATGCAGGCCTCCAACTCCTGAAACTTTCGTACTTCACTACTATACACTACTTTGTGTTTTATGTTATTTTTAATGAAGATCGCAACACCGCCTCCACCACTGGAATTGGGCCGGTCTCTTCTAATAACATTGTAATTACTGTGCTCCAATTTGCCTCTCTGAGTTAGCTTGGTTTCGCTAATCAGCATCAGCTTTGGACTTTGATCGTACAACAATCTATAGAGCTCGGTTTTTCGTGGGACCCCTATCAATGAATTTACATTCACTGCAAGGATCTTAAAAATACTGTCTATCTGCGCATCCATTAGGACATTTGACGTGCTGGGTTCTGCAGGAGCGCCAGAATTTGGCCGACCTGTTCCTCTATCCGAGACATACGCCTTTCAATGGAAGCTTTCCATTCGGGCGCTGGTTCGTGTGCTCTAGCCACTGAGGCTTGCGGCACTACGCTCGGTAGTTCCTGCTGTTCCGTGCTCCTCTTTCCCGACGCCATTTGGGTGTAGGTCAATTGAGGTGTGACGGGTATGGCTGCCCCGAGTGGATTTTTCACTGGGGGCTGCTTCTGCAGAACCCTTTTTGTTTTCCGCTCTTGGAACTTAGGGCAACCCCGATAGTTGGCGGTGTGCCCCGCGTTCCCGCAGAGTACGCACTTAAGCTGACTTTTGTCAGTTGTTCCCACTTTCCTCAGCGGGCATTCCTCCGCTTTGTGGTTTTCACTGCACTTAACGCATCGAGGCTGCATTTGTCAGTTCGACGCGGCGTGCCCAAACCTTTGGCAGCGAACGCATTGGAGAATGCCATCGCTCCTTCGTATGCTCTCCCATATGCAATCCCAGTCCTCTAATGTCTGGATATCAAATAGATTACCGGGTTTGCTGTTGGGTGTCATTTGTACAATATAAAAGGGAAGTGTCCGCCCCTCCCTCTTAGCCTTGGCTGTTGTGAAGGGCTTGACCCCGACGATCTCGACACCATCACACACTTGCTCTTTGAGCAGTTGGAAGACCTTTTCCGTTCCAAGCGGCACGGATAACTTCAGCAACATTGTCTTAAGTTTTTATATTTTCGGTGTAAAAGAAAAGAACTCCGTCTACGAAATCGTTAGAGCCCCTTTCACCATATCATGCTGATTCACTGTTTTGCAGCGAATTGCATATTTGTTCTTACCTTTATTTTTGCTTATGCTAAAATTACCAATACCCGCGGCGGTCCTACATACCTGTGCTGTTTGTAGTATGTCCTCCTCGAAAACGTTGATAGGTGGTACCTTTTCCTTTTTCGTTCTCTGCTGCTGCTGTTGGTGTACTGCTGGACGCTGCGGTGCTGTCCTTTGCTGCTGCTTCGGTTGTTCAGATGTTGCTTGTTGATGTTGCTGAACTGCTTTCTGTTGTTTCTGCTTTTGCTGTTGTACTGCTGCCTGCTTTTGTAGCTGAGCTGATTTTTGTTCTTGCTGCTTTTTCTGCTTTTTTGCAGATTGCTATTGTTGGCTTTGCTAAAGATTGAGTGGCAACTGTTGTTTTTGCCCGGCCCGTAGTGCCCCTTGTTCCTCCTCTCTCTTTCTTCTTGCGAGACTACTTGCACGAAGTTTTCTGATCTCGTAGAGGAGTTTTTGCGTCTCATCCCTCAGATCCCTTATCTTCTTTAGAGCGAATTAACGCCTCCACTTCTTCTTCAGTGTCGGAGGGCACCTATTCAAAGCTAATACTGCTTACTGCGAATCGTCCCTCCCTCCCGTCGGACACATACGAATATGCGTCTTCTGCATCGGCCTCGTGTGAAGTCTCGTTCGATGACTTAGACGCTGCATTTTCTTCCTCGTTTTTGTCATTTGACGCTGTGTTGCGTCGTTTCGAACTGGAGGTGGTCTGTCTTTTCCTCCTCCTCTGCCACCGGTTGATTCACGCCGTCCGCTTCTAGGTGAGCAGACTGGCTTACTTTAACTTTAAAATTCATTTTTATTTAAAAAATTCCATTATCCTTAAAAATTAGACAAAAATGATTAAATCTATCTTACTATCCAAACAATTCATGTTCTTAAAAAAACTATCCTACTGACACTTCACAGGTACTCTAAAATAATCTAAACTTGCTTATCTATTCGCCTTTCGGCGCCTACACTGCTCTTTGTTTTTTTTCAGTCCATGTGGACAATCTTTTTTTTTAATTTTCTTAAAACTAAACTTAAGCCTAAGCTAATATTAAACCCTAACCCTAATAAAACCTAAACTACCTTACTCTATGTCCGTGACTTTGCCGACGTATGTGCAAGGGCGTGTACGGTCTTTATATGATAGACATATATAAGTTACGCGCCTTTGCTCACCTTTTTTTATTTTATATTGTTTTTTTTTTTGTATTTTTTATATATATATATATATATATATATATATATATATATATATTTTCTCTCTTTTTTTCTTTGTCCAACTTAACCTAAATTAACCCTACGTAAGTGGGCTGTTGTCCAACAGACCGACTATCACATTAATGTCGTGCTGTCAAAGGCGGTGTCAAAGGCTGGTTCTGGTGTAACCACCAAAAGAAGTGCCGCTCCTTTGCACTCTCTCTCTCTCTCCTATCTCGAGCGGGGATCGCTCTACTGAACCGGAGTTGATCTTCGCGTTCACGAGCGATAACCGTTTCATAGAGGAGTCGCCTGTTAACTGTTCGGCGTACAGCGTACAGCGAAGGATTAAAGGACATCCACTCATGTCCTGAATCAGATTTAACGAATCTAAGTAGAGAAAAGCCTCAGGTGGAATAAAGCCGGTGTGGCGTACCCTCTCATGTTATATAAAGTTCGGGTAATAAACCCCGAAGCTCAGACTGTTGGTAGACATCATACACCTTGCAATGTATCGTCGTGTTACAGAAATTATAAAATTGTCTACTATTTTCACGTTAGCCCTGTTGTACAGGACCTCGTTGGGATAGTACTTCTTGTACTCGGACTCGGGTGTCCGATACAACCGGAGACAGGTCCTAAGACATCGTCTCTCGAACACCCTCACCTTTTCCATCTGGGAAGGGCTCACACCGAACCAAAGGGGACAACCATACAATATGATCGGCCGTATAAGGGCCATGTGGCAGATCACTTTCACCCTGGTATCAAGTTGGCTGCTGTAAAACAACCCACTTGTCACAGCGAAGGCTTTTCTAGCATTGGTCAGAGTCATTTCTATATGTTTGTGAAAATACAGAAAATGATCTAACCAAATGCCGAGATATCTGACTACACTTTTTACGATTAATGGCTGGCCCTGAGGGTTAACAATGCAAAACTCTTTCCAGTTCTTACGCGCATCACTTGAAGCCCTGTGCACCGGGGCACGGAAAAGAATAGTTTCATATTTCAGGAAGCTGATAAGCAAATTGTAGTCATAACAAAATTCAGTTATTTTATTTGCAGCCCGTTGAAACAGGGTGTTTATGACTACTACCTTTGGTGCTGATCTGTAAGCCACTAGGTCATCGGCATACGCGATTAAATGCGGCATAGACCTTAGAAGATCTGCAGTAAATACAGCAAACAATAATGCTGTAGGATTACAGCCCCCTGTTGTAGAATGTTTTCTACACTAAATACTCTACTTGACGTTACGCCGCCACATTTCACGACGAACTTCCTACCTGTTATCATATCATAAATCATGTATAGCAATGGTTTATTTAGCCTAAGTCTGACCAACTTAAGGAAAAGACCTACTAACCAAACGGTATCAAATGCCTTTTCCAAGTCGAACAGACAGGCACCCGTACACTGATTTTAGTCCATACTATATTGTATGTCGGAAACCAACTTTGCAGCAGCATGCACTGTCGAATGCCCTGCCCTAAATCCAAACTGGTTGTCCGGCTCTAATGACAATGTGTTCAAAAAAAAAGGAAGAAGAATTATCGACTGAAGATTAAACGGAATGCTTTTGTCTTTACCCCTTTTAGGGATTGGTTGCACTACAGCTGTCTTCCAATGTGCCGGGTAATGTGCATTACTTAGCGTATTGTTAAAAAGTGTAGTGTAAATTTCCACCGTCCCAGCCGATTTCTTGTTCTGGTTATTAACGAGATTATTTGTCATACTTACGTCATCGAATCTGGTAAAACCAGGATTCTCAGATCGCCATCGACTGATCCTTGACCTTATACACTTTCTCGAAAACAGCGCCTATGGTCTTAACCTTCTCTTGGAGATCTTCGACCAGGAAGAATTCGTCATCTATCACGGACTCATCTGGATCTATATCAACTGATGTCAGTAGTTGTGCGATGTCGCTTGTTCTCGGAAGTCGGACGATTGGAATGTCATTTTTATCTTTCTTCCTGAATAATTAATTTACTTGTAGTTGGGTTGTTGGATCGTACAACCCGGGTTTACTGCCCCAATGCAAGCTTGTGGCAAGATTATAATTTATTTTTATTAGTTGTTGGAGGTTTTTGTTCTCTGACTTCAGAGATCTGACTTCCGGACTTCTCGGATATGTTAACCGTCAGTGCAAGAGTTTGAGTCTAGACAGCAGTCTACTTTTGTGCACGTGAAGTGCATCGATGGTGGCATTCCGATAGACATCGCAGTCCTCGGTCGGCACGACCTTCGTTATTGTTCTGTCCATTGTACGCACTATGGCGTCGTCCATTTGTTTGAGGTACCCATCAACCTCCTCGTTCGATAGGTTTCTGTTCAATGGCGGATTGATCGCACTCGACCGGAGTTCCATGGCTAAAGCCCTGGAGAAACGTGGCCAGCGAGCCTTATTGTAATTATTAGCATTTCGCTGGACATATTCCCCCAGTTCAACCACCTCGTTCGGGAGTTGAATAACCGCTGAGAAAGCAAGATGATCACAATCGTACTCAATCGCGGTTAGACAATTCCGTGTGCTTGTATCTACATCCTGTATTGTCAGTCGTCTGTCAATCAATAGTAGATCCAGATAATTCCCGCTTCTGGGAAATGAAGGTATTTCGGTTGCAAGCAAATCAGCCCTCAACTCATCATGCCCAATCGCAATTCCTATTGCATCCCCAATCTTGATGTCTGAAGTTAAAATCTCCTGCAATGATATAATAAGTATCTTCCGAGCTCAGTCGGAGACAAGTGAAGAGAGTTTCGAGCGCTGGAATGAAATTATGTTCGAGATTATTATTATCCGGTGCATAGAGACACCGAGAGCGGAATGCGTGCGACGTCTCCAGAAAACGAAACCTACGCGCTTCATTGCTATACATGATATTCTGGTTAATAGTTTTCTTAACTAAAAGAGCGACTCCACCTCCATTATGGGTGCGGTCTCTCCGAATAATATTGTAATTATTATACCTAAGGGTGTGCTTTTGGTTAAGCTTAGTTTCGCTAACCATTATCACATCAGGATTGTGGTCTCTCAACAGTTGGCCGAAGGAAAGTTTCCTGTTGGCCCTATTAGTGAACTGACATTTATCGCGAGGATCTTAAGGTCGTCAGCTGCGCATGCAGCCATTATATTGGGGCCGTTGTGGCTTGTTCGCCAGACAGTCTTTACATCTATTCTCGCTGCCTGTTGAAGGAACTGCTGTTCTAAGCTAGCAGTCCGCTCTGTTTGTTCAGCAATGCTGAACCAAATGCAGGATGGGGCTCAGATCATTACTTGCTTCCGGCTACCGGGTAACTGGGACCGTGGCCGCCTTTGGCACTGTCTGTTGTGCCGGTCTTCTACCTGACGCCATTTGGGCATAGGAGATGACAGGAGTAACAGCGGTGGCTGGAACGCTTGGCACTGGCTTTGCTGCCACCGTTTTTGGTGTGATTCTTTCGAACTTGTTTTTAAGTTCTTGCACTTTTGGGTAGCCCCTATTACAAGTGGGGTGCCCGTTAGTCCCACATAAAGCACATTTGAGGGTGCTCCTGTCCACTACTGTGGTTCTTGGCGCATTTCACGCAGCGGAACCCCATCTTGCAGTTCGCCGCGGCATGCCCGAACCTCTGGCATCTAGCACACTGCATCGTGTGCTTACCTTTTTTTAATGTCTCCCACTTAATGACAACAGTCCCCAAGTGTTTAATTCGCTTGAGGTGCTCTTTATTGCTAGTGGGCGTTATCTGGACCAGGAACATAGGCAAACGCCTATTCTCCCTTCGTGCCACCGCGGTGACAAACGGCTTAACTCCTACTATGCGGGGATCGTCGCTCTGCGCCTGGCGCAGCACAGCGAGGATTTACTCCGGATCCGTAGAAGGATCTACACTCTTAAGGAGCAGAGTCTGGAGTTTTTCTCCTTTCGGGGTGTACGTATAGTACTCATTCCCCGACTTCTCCAACGGCTGCCTAATTAATTCGTGCACTGCCATATAGTGGCAGTACACGATGTGCCTGAGGGGCATTCTATACTTTATCTCGTATGGGAGATCTAATTTGTCTAAGTGTATAACATCCCACTTACATAGATTTTGGAGATCCTTGGTCTCCGCACCGAAGATGCTTATAGGTGGGCATCTGACTCTTGTAGGTTGTGTTTGTTGCTGCTGCTTTTTCGCCTGCTGCTGTTGTTGTTGCTGATGTTTCTGCTGCTGCTGCTGCTGCTGTTGACCTTGTGTTTTTTTTTGGCGGCTGCTGGGTGCCTTTTAGCAGCGCCTGTGGTGTGTCTGGTGATTGTTGTTGTTGCTTTTGCTGGCATTGGCTGTCCAGCTGTTTTTGTGACTGTACGGCTTGTTGTCGCATCCGTGCAGCCGCCTGAGCCTTGCGCGCTGCCAACTTCTACTTCATTATTTGGGCGACGGCGGCCAGTTCCACCTCCTGCTGCTCTAACTCGATTATATACGAGTCGGCTAGTGCAGCCGCCATTGCTGAAGTCAGAGCTGCTGGTGCTGAAGTTGTTTGTAAGCTAGCCGCCGCCCTCCCTTCTGTTGTAATTGTTGCAGCTGCCGTTGTGGCCGACGCTAGTGCTGCTAGCGCAGCTTTTGACGTTGTTGCCGCTACTGTGGTTGCTGCAGCTGTTATCGTTGTTGTTGTTGCTGCCGTGAATATTGCAGCTATCTCGTCACCCGTTAATTTAGCTGGTGACGTCACGGTCGATGGCGTGGTCTTCTTCGCCTTCGACCTCTGGACCAGTTTAGGTGCGTGGTGAAGGGCCCTCCTCCTCTTCCCTCTCTCGCTTTCGCCATCCCTAGAGTGGCGTGATGAGCTAGCATCGGTCGAGAAGCCAGCACCATCTTCTGGTTGGCTAGCGCTGTGGCCTGATTTGCCACGCGTCGATCCACCTCTGACCCCAGGCCACCCTCTCGGCCTCATTCTCACTTCACTCTTTGCTTTTATTGTTAATTTTAAAAAAAGGATCACGTGTCTCTTTCACTATTCCACCCTCTGTATTTGAACCGGGGCCTCCCACACCTGGGTTGTTCACTTTTTTAAACTTTAAAATTCATTTTTATTTAAAAAAATCCATGATCCTTAAAAAATAGACAAAAATGATTAAATCTATCTTACTATCTAAACAATTCATGTTCTTAAAACTATCCTACTGACCCTTCACAGGTACTCTAAAATAATCTACACTTACTTATCTATTTGCCTTTCGGCGCCTACACTACTATTTGTTTTTTTTTTCAATCCATGTGGATAATCTTTATTGTTTGTTCTTACTGGCCAAGAAAACTTGGAAAAAACTTGGCGCTCTAAACATTTTTTTAAAAATTTTCTTAAAACTAAACTTAAAATAAAATTACATCCTAACCCTAATAAAAACCTAAACTACCTTACTCTATGTCCGTGACATTGCGGACGTGTGTGCAAGGGCGTGTGCGGTGTTTATATGTTAGACATATATAAGTTACACGCCTTTGCTCACCTTTTTTTTTATTATTTTAATTTTTTTTTTTTTATATATATATGTATATATATATATTTTTTTTGTTCTTTTTTTTTTTTTTTTTATTTTTATTTTTTTTTTTTTTTTATTTTTTTTTTATTTTTTTTTTTTTTTTATTTTTCTTTTTTTTTTTTTTTTGTCTTATCTAACCTAACTTAAACCTATGTAAGTGGGCTGTTGTTCAACAGACCGACTATCACATTAATGGTGCTGTCAAAGGCGGATACTGGTTCTGGTGTAACCACCAAAAGAAGTGCCGCTCCTTTGCACTCTCTCTCCTATCTCGAGCGGGGATCGCTCTACTGAACCGGAGTTGATCTTCGTGTTCACGAGCGATATCCGATTCATAGAGGAGTCGCCTGTCAACTGTTCGGCGTACAGCGTCGAAGATTATAGGACATCCACTCATGTCCTGAATCAGATTTAACGAATCTAAATAGAGAAAAGCCTCAGGTGGAATAAAGCCGGTGTGGCGTACCCTCTCATGATACATAAAGTTCGGGTAATAAGCCCCGAAGATCAGACTGTTGGTAGACATCATACACCTTGCAATGTGTCGTCGTGTTAAAGAAATTATAAAATTGTCTATTCTTTTCACGTTAGCCCTGTTGTACAGGACTTCGTTGGGATAGTACTTCTTGTACTCGGACTCAGGTGTCCGATACAACCGGAGACAGGTCCTAAGACATCGTCTCTCGAACACCCTCATCTTTTCCATCTGGGAAGGGCTCACACCGAACCATAGGGGACAACCATACACCATGATCGGCCGTATAAGGGCCATGTAGCAGATCACTTTCACCCTGGTATCAAGTTGGCTGCTGTAAAACAACCCCCTTGCCACAGCGAAGGCTTTTCTAGCATTGGCTAGAGTCCTTTCTATATGTTTGTGAAAATACAGAAAATTATCCAACCAAATGCCGAGATATCTGACTACACTTTTCACGATTAATGGCTGGCCCCGATGGCCAACAATGCAAAACTCTTTCCAGTTCTTCCGCGTATCACTTGAAGCCCTGTGCACCGGGGCACGGAAAAGAATAGTTTCACATTTCAGGAAGTTGATAAGCAACTTCCAGTCATAACAAAATTCAGTTATTTTATTTGCATCCCGTTGCAACAGGGTGTTTATGACTACTACCTTCGGTGCTGATCTGTAAGCCACTAGGTCATCGGCATACGCGATTAGGTGCGGCATAGACCTTAGAAGATCTGCAGTAAATATGGCAAACAATAATGGGGATCCTACAGCCCCCTGTTGTAGACCGTTTTCTACACTAAATACTCTACTTGAAGTTACGCCGCCACATTTCACGACGAACTTCCTACCTGTTATCATATCATAAATCATGTATAGCAATGGTTTGTTTAGCCTAAGTCTGACCAACTTAAGGAAAAGGCCTTCTAACCAAACGGTATCAAATGCCTTTTCCAAGTCGAACAGACAGGCAGCCGTACACTGATTTTTATCCATGTTCCATTGTATGTCGGAAACCAACTTTGCAGCAGCATGCACTGTCGAATGCCCTGCCCTAAATCCAAACTGGTTGTCCGGCAGAATATTGTTGTCCTCGACCCATGCCTGCAGAGCTCTAATGACAATCTTTTCAAATGCCTTGCTGATGCAAGGAAGAAGACTTATCGACCGACGATTAGACGGAATGCTTTTGTCGTTATCCCGTTTAGGGATTGGTTGCACTACAGCTGTCTTCCAATGTGCCGGGTAATGTACATTACTTAGCGCATTGTTAAACAGTGTAATGTAATTTTCCACTGCCGCCGGAGGGAGATGATTGAGCACGATATTCGGGATACCATCTGTCCCAGCCGATTTCTTGTTCTTAATGGCTTTAACGACCCCTTGGAGATCTTCCTGAGTGATCACGATGTGATTTACATCGTTGGCGACGGGATTATTTGCCATATTTACGCCATTGAATCTGGTAAAACCAGGATTCTCAGATCGCCATCGACTGATCTCCTCACGGAGATAGAAGGGATTCACAAATGCTCTGTTCTCTAGATCGTCATTTGGCCGACCTCGTTGACCTTATACACTTTCTCGAAAACAGCGCCTATGGTCTTAACCTTCTCTTGGGGATCTTCGACCACGAAGAATTCGTTATCTAGCACGGACTCACCTGGATCTATATCAACTGATGTCAGTAGTTGTGCGTTGTCGTTTGTTCTCGGAAGTCGGACGATTGGAATGTCATTTTTATCTTTCCTCCTGAATAATTTATTTACTTGCGGGAACATACCCGGGTTGTTGGATCGTACAACCCGGATTTTATTGCCCCAATGCAAGCTTATGGCAAGATTATAATTTATTTTTATTAGTTGTTGGAGGTTTTTGATCTCTGACTTCAGAGATCTGACTTCCGGACTTCTCGGATCTGCAAATCGTCTGTGCAAGAGTTTGAGTCTAGACAGCAGTCTACTTTTGTGCACGTGAAGTGCGTCGATGGTGGCATTCCGATAGACATCGCAGTCCTCGGTCGGCACAATCTTCGGTATTGTTCTGTCCATTGTACGCACTATGGCGTCGTCCATTTGTTTGAGGTACCCATCAACCTCCTCGTTCGATAGGTTTCTGTTCTTTGGCGGAGTGATCGCACTCGACCGGAGTTCCATGGTTAAAGCCCTGGAGAAACGTGGCCAGCGAGCCTTATTGTAATTATAAGGATTTCGCTGGACATATTCCGCCAGATCAACCACCTCGTTCGGGAGTTGAATAACCGCTGAGAAAGCAAGATGATCACTATCGTACTCAATCGCGGTTAAACAATTCCGTGTGCTTGTGTCTACACCCTGTATTGTCAGTCGTCTGTCAATCAATAGTAGATCCAGATAATTCCCGCTTCTGGGAAATGAAGGTATTTCGGTTGCAAGCAAATCAGCCCTCAACTCATCATGCCCAATCAACCAGTTGTTCAAGGCGATCCCCCGTGCGCAATTCCTATTGCATCCCCAATCTTGATGTCTGGAGTTGAAATCTCCTGCAATGATATAATAAGTATCTTCCGAGCTCAGTCGGAGACAAGTGAAGAGAGTTTCGAGCTCTGGAATGAAATTATGTTCGAGATTGTTATTATCCGGTGCATAGAGAGTGATCACGTACAATCGCTTACCACCAGAGAGTGGAATGCGTGCACTGGGACCGTGACCGCCTTTGGCACTGTCTGTTGTGCCGGTCTTCTACCTGACGCCATTTGGGCATAGGAGATGGCAGGCGTAACAGCGGTGGCTGGAACGCGAGGCACTGGCTTTGCTGCCACCGTTTTTGGTGTCCCTCTTTCGAACTTGTTTTTGAGTTCTTGCACTTTTGGGCAGCCCCTATAACTAGTGGGGTGCCCGTTAGTCCTACATAAAGCACATTTGAGGGTGCTCCTGTCCTCGACTTTGTCCTTTCCTAGAGGACATTCTCCACTACTGTGGTTCTTGGCGCATTTCACGCATCGGAACTCCATCTTGCAGTTCGCCGCGGCATGCCCGAACCTCTGGCATCTAGCACACTGCATCGTGTGCTTACTTTTTTTTAATGTCTCCCACTTAATGACAACAGTCCCCAAGTGTTTAATTCGCTTGAGGAGCTCTTTGTTGCTATCGGGAGTTATCTGGACCAGGAACATAAGCAAACGCCTATTCTCCCTTCGTGCCACCGCAGTGACAAACGGCTTGACTCCTACTATGCGGAGATCGTCGCTCTGCGCCTGGCGCAGCACAGCGAGGATTTCCTCCGGATCCGTAGAAGGATCTACGCTCTTGAGGAGCAGAGTTTGGAGTTTTTCTCCTTTCGGGGTGTACGTGTAGTACTCATTCCCCGCCTTCTCCAACGCCTGCCTAATTAATTCGTGCACTGCCATATAGTGGCAGTACACGGTGTGCCTGAGGGGCATTCTATATTTTATTTCGTATGGGAGATCTAATTTGTCTAAGTGTATTACAGCCCACTTACATAGATTTTGGAGATCCTTGGTCTCCGCACCGAATATGTTTATAGGAGGGCATCTGGTTTTCGTAGGTTGTGTTTGTTGCTGCTGCTTTTTCGCTTGCTGCTGCTGTTGTTGTTTCTGATGTTTCTGCTGCTGCTGTTGTTGTTGCTGATGTTTCTGCTGCTGCTGCTGTTGACCCTGCGTTTTTTTTGGCGACTGCTGGGTGCCTTTTAGCAGCGCCTATGGTATTTCTGGTGATTGTTGTTGTTGCTTTTGCTGGCATTGGCTGTCCAGCTGTTTTTGCGACTGTACGGCTTGTAGTCGCAGCCGTGCAGCCGCCTGAGCAGCTTTGCGCGCTGCCAACTTCTCCTTCATTACTTGGACGACGGCTGCCAGTTCCGCCTCCTGCTGCTCTATTTTGCGTTTCTTCACGCTGAGTTGGAGCTGGCGGCTCTCGATTCGTGAGAGACTTTGCTCAGCCTCCAGCTCTTCATCCTCTTCGTTGGCGGAGAAGGCCTGGTACCTGTTCCCCAGGCCCAGGTATCTCCCTTCTCCTTCTGCCGACTCGTATATAATCGAGTCGGCTAGTGTAGCCGCCGTTGCTGAAGGCGGCGCTGCTGGTGCTGATGTTGTTGGTAAGCTAGCCGCCGTCTTCTCTGCTGTTGTTATTGTTGCAGCTGCCGTTGTGGCCGATGCTAGTGCTGCTAGCGCAGCTTTGGACGTTGTTGCCGCTACTGTGCTTGGTGCAGCTGTTGTCGCTGTTGTTGTTGCTGCCGTGTATATTGCAGCTATTTCGTCACCCGTTGATTTAGCTGGTGACGTCACGGTCGATGGCGTGGTCTTCTTCGCCTTCGATCTCTGGACCAGGTTAGGTGCGTGGTGAAGGGGCCTCCTCCTCTTCCCCCTCTCGCTTTCGCCATCTCTAGAGTGGCGTGATGAGCTGGCATCGGTCGAGAAGCCAGCATCATCTTCTGGTTGGCCAGCGCTGTGGCCTGATGTGTCACGCGTCGATCCACCTCTGCCCCCAGGCCACCCTCTCGGCCTCATTCTCCCTTCTCACTACACTGTTTGCCTTTATTGTTATTTTTTAAAAAAAGAATTACGTGTCTTTGTCACTATCCCACCCTCGGTATTTGAACCGGGGCCTCCCACACCTGGGGTATGCACACTATGTACTAGGCCACAGGCTTCTTGCGGATCCTTGCTTCGGAATTGCACTTCACGCACTGATGTGATTTTTATTGCTGAGAATGATTTTGTTTTGTTTCACTTACACGTCCACTCGCTTTGAATGCCGGAGAGCGACTGACAACCATGCACCCTACACGCAGCGCTACTGGGATGATGTAACAATTACAGGATTCTAGCGACGTCACCATCAATGCCCTATACGCTCACCTCCCATGACGAATCTGTAGCATATTTCTAGGTGAAAACCTTTCAACAGTAGGAACCCATAATACTTATTAGTTGAATATCACGGAGATATCAATCGCCGTTCGTTGTCGTAGCGTTGTTGCAGAATATCCGAAGCAGTTTGGGAATTCTTTTCTATTACCGGTTGAAGCGCATCTGCCTCTCCTCTCAAGCTGCTGTCGGTATTTGTATTTTCGGGAGAATGGGTGCTGTGAATGGATAAGATTGATCAGGACAAGGGGGATAAGTTGTTGAATTCCTGGCTGCTCCCTGAACCGACGATATATCATCGATGAGACCATTAAGTTCTTCTAGGGCTTTTCTATAATACGCTTATTCTGTTTTTTCAAGGCGTTCACCATCAGAAACACTTGCAATTCAGATTTTCCTTCATCGCCTTCATCAATCGATCAAATTTCTTCATACAGGGCAGCGTAGTCTGCACAATAATTTTCCAGGAACGTTCGCCTCCCGCACAAATAGCATTTTATTTGCTTTTGCTTGGCAGTCTTCCGCGTGTTCGCAGTAAAGTTCTGGATTGATTTCCGTAGCGATACTTCTTTAGCTAAAGACATTATTTGGTACTAAAATTTTTTGGATTACAACAAACGTATTCTGTTAGTTTCTTATAATGAAAAAGAAAAAAAGGCAAAGAGAAAGTTACTTTTCCTTATGTGTCGGAAGAGAGTAACTGTAGGGGGTATGCTTGATGCGTTAAAGGTCATATCGGTGATCAGAGAAGGAGTGTTGTTTTGAGACCATCCAATCTCTAATACCGTCCGATATGTGTTCGTAGGTAAGGATTTGGTCCAGGACCTCTTGTGTTGCTAACAATAAAGGTGCAGCAGTGAGGGTAAATTACTTGCTCGAGGGATTTTTCTATAATAGCAACAAGAGAGTGAAGGGCTGTTTCTACAGATTTTCCCTTTCCACCGAGACTGTGCTGGAATATGATGACCAGTCGGGGGAGATTAGATTAGCAGTATGTTGTAGCTCCGCAGGAGATCTATCTGGCCATCTGGTATTGCCACATTATAAGGTTTGAGTTTCTCCACTGAGGAATCAAGTTCCGAAGAGGTCTGTGGATTTGAAAAGTTGGGTAGAAGATTATTTACCAACTCACTGCCTACCCAATTAGTTATCCTTTTGTTTCGGATGGGAGTAACTGTAGGTATATGCTTGATACGTTAAAGGTCATATCGGTGATCAGAGAAGGAGTGTTCTTTTGAGACCGTCCACTCTCAAATATCGTCCGATATATGCTCTGAGGTAAGGATTAGGTCCAAGACCTCTGCATGAATGTGCGAAATAGTTCCTACTTCCTCGTAAAATAGTGTCTTCTTCCTCTTCAACCCTACAACTTCTACAGAAGTCATTGTATATAGATTCGGTCCGTTAATTCTGATCACATTGGGTGAGTGTTTTGGATCGATTGTAGGCCATAATTGCTTTGTTATGAGGCATCCAGTGTCGGAAGATTATCTACTTTCGGTGTGAGTAAGTGTATCAAACTTTTGTAGATGTTTTGTAGTAGCGAAAATAGACGGCAGTCCCGCCCGGAAATAGAGTTGAGGTGCTGTCCTTTCTAGCGAGTACGTCGGCTTCGCAATTCTCTGGGATATCACTGTGTCCCAGCACCCACATAAGTCGGATGCTGAAATACTCGGCCATCTCATTAAGTGATAGGCGGTAATTAAGGGACGCCTTGGAGTTAAATGTGAATGCACTCAGAGATTTGCTCGCTGCTTGGCTGTCTGAACAGATGATAATATCTGTACCTAATATTACATTATTTTTAGCCAAGAGAGAGCTTCCTCGATCGCTATAGTATCTGCCTGAAAGATGCTACAGTGATAGGGTAATCAGAAAAAAATTATCGATCGACCGATGCAACGGTGGAGGGATAACAATTTATTACAAATCCGGACTAAATTGCAAAATAATCTCAAAATGTTTTAGCAGTGGAATTAAGTATCTTATAGGTCAAGTATTCGACTGCAATACGAAATGTCCGATGCAACGGGTGGAGGGATAACAATTTATTACAAATCCGGACTAAATTGCAAAATAATCTCAAAATTTTGTAGCAGTGGAATAAAGTATCTTATAGGTCAAGTATTCGACTGCAATACGAAATGTTTCGTAGCATGTGCATATAAAAATAATAGGAGTTGCTCATCAACTTCCAACATACTTTTTTTTTTTTTTTTTTTTTTGTGTAATTTTGTTTTTATTGTATTAAAAGTAACTTACATGCTAGACAAAAGAACTTAAAACTAGCTTAACTAACTTAACAATTCATGAATTGTTCTTAATACTAACCTACTGACCCTATGCGGGTACTCTAAGCTAATCTAATCTAAAATTATAAATGTGCCTTTCGGCTTAATCTACTTGTTTTTTTTTTTTTAGTCTTTCTTGACAAACTTGATTAATTTATTATGTGCCAAGAAAAATTATAAAAAAACTTGGCTAAACTTAAATTTAACTACTTAACCTACCTTATACTAACTTACCCTAACCTGAAACTTAGGACTATCTTAATTATGTCCGTAACAGTACGGACGCGTGCACCAGGGCGTATAAGTTATGTATATGCTTAACATATATAATTTATACGCCGTGGTGCACCTTTTTTTTGGGTTTTTTGTTTTTTTTTTTTTTTTTTTTCTTATTATCTACCTTAAACCTAGGTAAGCTGGCCACCAAGGTCAACTACCGGGTCGTCTAAAAAGGCCAGCGGTGGCGGAGACTGGTTTTGGTGTAACCACCAGTAAAATTGCCTATCTTTGGCAGACTGCTTTCTATCTCGAGCGGGGATCGCTCGACTGAACCGAAGAAGATCCTCGTGGGTGCGAGCGACATCCGGTTCGTATTGGAGTCGCCTGTCCACTGTTCGGCGTACGACATGGAAGATTACAGGGCATCCGTCTGTATCCTGTATTAGGCCAATCGTGTCTAAATAGAGGAATGCTTCGGGCGGAATAAAGCCGTTAAGGCGCACCCTTTCATGGTACGTAATATTGGGGTAGTAAGCCCCGAAGATCAGACTGTTGGAAGAAGTCATAGCTCGTGCAATGTGCCTTCTGATCAGTTTAATAATAAAATTATCTATCCTGTTCACGTTTGCCTCGTTGTACAGGACTTCGTTAGGATAGTACTTCTTGTACTCAGACTCGGGTGTACGATACAACCGGAGACAGGTCCGAAGACACTGTCTCTCGAACAGCCTCATCTTTTCCATCTGGGAAGGACTCACGTTGAACCACAATGGACAACCGTACGCCATGATTGGCCTGATAAGAGCCATGTAGCAGATTACCTTCACCCTGGTATCAAGTTGGCTACTGAAAAATAACCTCCTTGCCGCAGCAAAGGCCTTTCTGGCTTTCGTCAGAGCAATATCTATATGTTTGTCAAAATACAGATATTGATCCAGCCAAATGCCAAGATATCTTACTACACTTTTCACAGCTAACGGCTGTCCTTGCGGGTCAACTATGCCGAACTTGCGCCAGTTTAGGCGAGTATCCCGCGAAGCCGTGTACAGCGGGGTCCTGAAAAGGATAGTTTCACACTTCAAGAAGTTGATAACCAACTTCCAGTCGTCGCAAAATCGCTGAATTTTTTCGAAGTCACGCTGCAACAGGCTATTTATTACCTCGACCTTCGGACCTGATCTGTACGCTACTAGGTCGTCGGCGTACGCAATTAAGTGCGGCATGGACCCTATAAGTTCTGCAGTGAATATTGAGAACAAGATCGGCGACCCAATAGCCCCCTGTTGCAGACCATTTTTAATGTCAAAGACCGTGGTAGAGGTTACGTCGCCACTTTTTACGACGAACCTTCTACCTATTATCATGTCATAGATTATGTATAGTAATGGTTTACTTATACCAAGCCTGACCAGCTTGAGGAAGAGGCCCTCCAACCAAACGGTGTCGAACGCTTTCTCCAAGTCAATCAGGCAGGCACCCGTGCATTGTTTTTTGCCTTTATTCCATTGAATGTCGGACACCAGTTTGGACGCGGCATGTGTGGTTTCATGCCCCGTCCTGAATCCGAATTGGTTGTCCGGTATGATTTTATTTTCCTCTACCCATTGTTTCAGAACTCGAATGAGTATCTTTTCGAAAACCTTGCTTATGCACGGAAGAAGACTGATCGAACGGAGATTTGTTGGAATAGATTTGTCTTTGTCCCGTTTAGGGATCGGTTGCACAACAGCTGTTTTCCAGTGCTTTGGGTAATATGCATTACTTAGCATATTGTTAAACAGTGTTGTGTAAATCTGTACTATATCGGGGGGAAGTTGACGAAGCACAATATTCGGTATTCCATCGATTCCCATTGACTTTTTTTTCTTCAGTGAGTTAAAAATGCCCTGAAGATCTTCTTGAGAAATCAAGATGTGATTTCCATCATTGGCGACGGCACTATGTGCCAAATTATCGTCACTGAACCAGGTGAAACCTGGATTCTCGGATCGCCATTGAATT
Source organism: Eristalis tenax (assembly GCA_905231855.2). Lineage (NCBI taxonomy): Eukaryota > Metazoa > Arthropoda > Insecta > Diptera > Syrphidae > Eristalis > Eristalis tenax. The sequence goes on along the minus strand of HG993124.1, from coordinate 96,329,583 downwards.
ATTTCACTACGAAGATTAGTGTGGTTCAGCAAGGCTTCGTTCTCCAGGTCGTGGTTCGACCTACTTACTTCGTTGACCGTGTACACTTGCTGGAAAACAGCACCAATAGCTGCCACCTTCTCATTGTCTAGCACTGCCCCATCTGGATCGATGCTAATTGATGTCAGTAAATGTTCGTTGTTTGTCGTCCTGGGAAGTCTAACAGCCTGGATGTCGTTTTGATCTTTCCTTCTAAAAATTTTATTTACTTGCGGGAACATTCCCGGGTTGTTAGATCGTACAGCCCGGATTTTATTGCCCCAGTGCGAGCTTATAGCTAAGCTGTAGTTTATTCGTATTAATTGTTGGAGGTTCTTGATCTCCGACTTCAGTGCCCTTACTTCCGAGTTTTGTGGATCTGTAAACCGCCTGTACAAGAGCTTAAGTCTTGATAGCAGTCTACTTTTGTGCACGTGGAGTGCATCGATGGTAGCATTTCGATAAACATCGCTGTCATCGATTTGTACTACCTTCGGAATAGTTTTCTCCATGGTTCGTTTAATTACGTCGTCCATTTGAATGAGGTACCTGTCAACCTCTTCGTTCGTTAGGTTTCTGTTTGTAGGAGGATTGATCCCACTCGAACGTAGTTCTGTGGATAAAGTCCTGGCGAAGCGTGACCAGCGGGCCTTATTATAATTATAAGGGTGCCTCTGGACATACTCCTCCAGTTCTTCCACCTCGTTCGGGAGCTGAATAGCCGCCAAGAGCCCGCAGTGATCACTCTCGTACTCAACCGCAGTTAAACAGTTCCGCGTGCGTCTTTCCACGTCTAGTACAGTCAATCGTCTGTCTATCAGCAACAAATCCAGATAGGACCCGCTTCTGGGATACGATGGCCTATCGGTTGCAAGCAAATCTAGCTTGAACTCAATATTGTGCTCTGCCAACCAGTTATACAGTGGGGTTCCCCTGTCATTATGCACTCTATTGCCCCATTCCCTATGTTTGGCGTTCAAATCCCCGGCAATGATATAATAGTTTTCGGCCGCGCTAAGTCGAAGGCTCGTGAATAGAGTATCGAGCTCTGAAATAAAGTTCCGATTGAGGGTACTATTGTCAGCTGCATAGATCGCGATCACATATAACCGCTTTCCACCCTGTAGCGGAATGCGTGCAATACACGTTTCTAGCACTTGAAATCTTCGCACTTCATTGCTATACAGGACCTTATGACATAGGCCTTTTTTGATTAGAAGAGCAACCCCGCCCCCTTGCAAGGATTGGGGCCGGTCTCTTCGAATTATGTGGTAATTCTTGTACCAGAGATTGCGCGTTTGGTTCAGCTTAGTTTCGCTGACCATCAACACGTCTGGATTGTGGATTTGCAGAAGGTTACCGAAGTTCATTTTACGTTCGGTTTTGATCAGTGAATTCACATTCACTGCTAGAATTTTAAGGTTACGGGCTGCCTGCGCAGCCATCATACCGATGTGGCGTTTGGCTCGGCGAACAGCGTAGAGTAGATGAGGTCTACTCGCGCTGCTTGCTCTAGGAACTGTGTTTGTAGCTGAGCGATCTGCCCCTGGATGGAGAGCAGGACCGTCTTCAGATCCAAGTCGGCTTCAGGTTGCCTGGCCACTGGGACCGCAGCCACCTTCGGCGCTGTCTGTTGTACCGGTCGCCTACCTGATGCCATTTGGGCATAGGAAACTGCCGGTGTAACAGTGGTAGCTGGAGCACGTGGCACTGGCCTCGCTTCTACCATTTTTTCTTTCCTTTTGGCCTCTATGCTTTTTCTAATCTCTTGGACCTTAGGGCATCCCCGATAGTTTGCAGGGTGCCCGCTGGTCTTACAGAGTACACATTTCAGCTTGCTCCTGTCTTCGACTTTGTCCGTCCCCAAAGGGCATTCCCCTCTAATGTGGGTACCTGCGCATTTGACGCAGCGAGACTGCATGTTACAGTTCGCCGCGGCATGCCCATACCTTTGACAACGAGCACATTGGAGTGTGTGTCTTGTCTTTTTTAGTGTCTCCCATTTGACAGAAATGGACCCTAAACGATTGATACGTTTTAGGCTGTCTATTTTCGTGTCTGGGGTGACCTGGATTAGGAAGAACGGAAGTTTCCTGTTCTCCCTTTTCGATACCGCAGTGTAGAAGGGCTTAACCCCGACAAACTGGATATCGTCTCTCTGCGCTTGGCGCAGTTTAGCGAGGATCTCCTTGGGATCAGTGTCAGGATCCACGCCCTTAAGGAGCATGGTCTGCACCTTTTCCCCTTTTGGAGTATACGAGAAAAACTCGGCCTCCGCCACCGCTAGCCTTTCTTTAATGACATGGTAGTCTGCCACTGATGAGCAGTGGACAGACAATCTTAAGGGCCCTTTATATTTTATGTAATATGAATTTTTAGTGGCCAACTTACATAGTTTATCAGCGTCGTTCGTATCCAGTCCGAACACGTTAATCGGCGGGCATCTCTCCTTCTGGGCTGGTTGCTGATGCTGTTGTTGCTGCTGCGTCTGCTTCTGCTGCGGCTGCTTCTGTTGCTGTTGTTTTTGTTGCTGTTGCTGATGCTGCTGTGGCTGCTGTTGTTTCTTGACAGCTGTCGAACGTTGTCCCTTTGGCAACTGTAGGGACTGCACTTGTTGCTGCTGTTTAGTCTGCTGTTGTTGTTGCTCTTGCTGTTGTTGCTGTTTTTGTTGTTGCTGTTGTTGCTGCTGCTGTTGTTGTGCAGCCTCTTTGGCCGCTTTCCTGGCCCTTAATTTGATTTGGAGGGCTTTGATGTGGGCGTCCAGCTCCTCCCTCTCTCTCTGGCTCTTCACCAGCTGCTCCCGGTCTTGTTCTTCTTCGTCATCCGATTCGGATGACGTCAGAGCATAGAAGGGGTTCTCTCTTCCGCTGTAGGAGAATCTCCCCTCGCCTTCTGTGGACTCGTATTGTACGTCGTCGTACAATACAGCTGATGTGGCTGCTGCAGTTGTTATTGTTGCTGCTGTTTTTTTTGTGGTTTTTACGGCCGTTTTGGTGTCGCCTGATCCGACACTGGAGCGGCGCTTCGACAGGCTCGGTTGTTGCTGGAGCTTCTTCCTCCTTTTCTTCCTCCCCTCTTGTGTTGACTGGTGGTCTGATGTCCCAGCCACCGGTACAACATCACCCGATTTATGGAGCTCGGGTCGCTCAGCTGACTCCATACTATTTTTTTTTTTTCACTTAATGTCTTTTTTAATTTTATTTGAAAAAAAAAGATCTCAATGTTTCTTCGGGATTTGAACCCGGCACCACTGACTCACCCGCGATCACTCTACCACGAAGCTACTCGGTGTTACAGTTTTCAGCGACACTTTATGCACTTGAGCACTTGAGTTCTACTAGTATCTCACTAAGCCGAAACACGTCTGCACTGGGAGGAGGTCTGTGAACGACTGACTTCCAACATACTTATCTGGTTATTGTGCATAGTAATGCCATATAATTGCCTGTGGAGACGTTAATACTTACCCGCGAGAATCTGATTCACCAGCTTTTCCTATAAATGATTTAGGGGAGACCCTGAAAATACTCATGTTTTGGAAAATCTCCAAGGTTGACCAAAGCGCTGGCCAAACAGAAGATGATGCTGGCTTCTCGACTGATGCCAGCTCATCACACCAATCTGTAGATGGCGCTCTCGCCTAGCCGACTTCGATATCTGGGCCTGGGGAACAGGTACCAGGCCTACGGATCCGGAGGAAATCCTCGCTGTGCTGCGCCGGGTGCAGAGCGACGATCTCCGCATTGTAGGAGTTACGCCGTTTGTCACTGCGGTGGCACGAAGGGAGAATGGGCGTGTATCTAGAGAAGTGTATCGCACGAGTTAATAAATGCTTGACAAGAATTTCCAAAAAAATATGACTTTATTTTATGACTTCCAAATTACAACTCATTAACAAATAATTCTTAATCTAACTCGAAAGCTACCTTGTCGTGTGAATATCGCTGAATTGCATTTCTGCCGATGGTTCGGCGTTCGATGAAGCACGAGTCAGCAGCGGCGGCGAGACACAAGTCAGCAGCGGATGTCGACGTCCGGTGGTGGCCCAATTCAAGGTTGCGCAAGGTGTTCGTGTGGCGGTGCATTGCGAGGGTTTGTGCTGACTTAGGGTATTTAGTATTGCAGCAATCATGTGAGCGTTTTTAACTCTTCCCCTCTTAAGTCTATGTGTCCTCACAAAGCTGACTACTAGAAATATGGAAGGTTAAAGATGCTGCGGTGGTACTGATGTTTTGTTATAGATTTCCCCAAGTCCAGTTCTGTAGGATCGTTTTGTCTGTGTTGTGGGATGATGGCTATAGCAGGTTCGGTCGGGTTTCTTCTCGCAATAAGCCTGACCATGGTAACGATTATTGTAAGTACTACCCCGAAGATTACGTAGCTGATGACTTGATGCAGGTTCTTTTCTCTTTCGATTAAACTGATTTTGTGGGTATTGTTGATATGAAGTTCTCTAATTAGCTCTAAAGAGAGTACTTCCTCGAATTTGTCTGTGACTGATGATTGTTGCAGTAGTGGTGGTAGCGCATGGACCTCTGGAAATGTCTGAGATGAGAATTTTCTGTCTCCAATGCTGATTGTGTCGTTTTCGATCTTTATCAGGAATGTGCCTTCGATTCGCCGGATATTTGCCTCATGTTCTATCTCGCCTTGGAAATCGTTCAGAAATATGAGTCCCGTGTCTATTTCCTCAATCGTTGGGATATGTTGAGCGTTTGTCACACAGCACGTAGCGTTTTTACTTCTTAATAACCTATGTATACATTTATATTTGCTTACGTCTAACACATCATTTTCCTTACATATAGATAGCTTATTTAGTGTTTTACAATTTTTTATTACAATTTTTGTTTCGTTTTCATTTATCAATACGTTTTCAAAATTTATATCATTTATTATTTTATTGTTTTTTCTTATTGGTTTTACATGGATTTGTTCATATTGGATTTCGCTTGTTTTTGGGGATGTTTATAATATATAAAATTGTATCGTTACTTAGAGCTATTTTAATGTCTGCAAATTGTAGTGTTTGTTCTACGCTTATGTATGGCATATTCTTGTCATTCATTTCTTTAATTATTAATTCAATTTCGTATTTTGAAAGTATATTTGAGTTTATAATATTATTTTTTGCCATTTCTATAGCGTATACAGTATTCATTAATTCTTCCTTTATAATTTTAGCTCTTAGGCTTAGATTTAATACTAATTCATATGTTGAAAATTGATTCTTCTTAATAGAATTTATAATGGTGTCGGTTATCTTAGTAATTTCGTTAATTTTTTCTGTAAAGTTTTTATTTATGTAGAATTGTTCGTTGTTGTTGCTAATAACATTGTTTACTTTGTTTTGCAATAATATTAGATCGTCATGATCTGGGCTACCGCCTACCCATTTCCACGCAGAGCCAAGGAAGTTAAGGGAACGTTTGGATCTGTGTATCCGGATGTTACTTATTAGTTTTGATATTTGTTGGAGTTCATGATCTAGTATTGGGAAAAAGGGATTTGTTTTGGGAATATGCTCCTTCATAAGGGCAGTGGAATTGGACAGGAAATTTATGAATGGTGATATCTCGATTGTATGTATAAGTTTTATGTTGCCGTTTTGGATTCTCGCGGTACCATTTTTGAGGGTAAGGATTCGGGAGTTGGAATAGTCAAGGATTTCGATGTCGGCGTTGAGGATAGTAATGATGGATCTGTAATTGAAAGGAATAGGAAAAATGGTTTAAGGTCTTATACTACTTTTGTGTATGACTTTTCCGGATTCAGTGAGAACAGTAGTGTCATTGTCCTCTTTGACTACTTCTTCTTTGAATCGCGCGGTGAGTTTGGAGCCGTGCCTTTTGTCAGTTTTCACAAATATGGTTTGACCTTGTTCATATGCCTTAGTATCTTTCCTCTTCTTATTGTGATAATTCAGATCTTTTTCCTGTTTTTGCTTAATAGATTGTATCACTTCCTCTCTAGCTTTTCCGAAAGTTTCTGGATCGTTGCCTAAGTTTCTCCCATAAAAGATATCTAGTGGTCTTTTCCCAGTGACTGAATGAATGGTGGAATTGTATTCATGTACAGCTTTTTGAAGGAGTTCTTCAAAGGGACAGGTCACTCGGTCTTTCTTCAGACATCTCATGATTTCAGAAAGCGTTGAGTGGAAACGCTCCACTTGTCCGTTGACTTCGCTTCTGTTAGTTGGAGTTTTAAAGATTTGAATCTTTAAAGTGTCTTCCATCATGAATGTAACTGACGCGGAGTTTAGAGACTTTTCGTTGTCTACAACAACGCATTTTGGAACTCCGTAGAAGAATAGGATATCTCTGAGGGGTTTCTTTACGTCTTCTATTGCACGAGATTTCAGAAGCCTTACTTGAGCAAGCTTTGTGAATTTATCTAAGGCGGTTAGGACTAGGTGACGTTCAGTCGAATAGGTGTCAATATGGACAGTATGTCCGGGATGTAATGGAATGGGAGTTGGTTTCAGGATGGGATTGGTTGGATGACGCTCGTACTTGCTTTCTTTGCAAACCTTGCATTGACCAATTATCTTTTTGATCTTCGCATTCATTCTCGGAAAATAGAATTTTTCTATGATCTGCAATTTGTTTTCAACCGCGTTCCTATGCGCTCTTTTGTGTTCCACTATAATGAGATTTTCTTGATCACTCTCATTAAGTACATCCTCTACTCGGATTCTAGTGAAACGAATTTTATAAGTTTTAAAATAAAGGGGATATATAAACTGAATAATACCCATGGTATTTTCGTCGGTCATAATTGCGTTCACGATAGTAGGGTTGAGGAATCTTTTAAATATTCCTATGAGCTTTTCCTTAGTGTAGGTTGTCTCAGTAAGAATATGTCTATTGTACTTAGGAAACGGCGTTTGGTATTCGTGCTTAGCTTCGCTTCCCGTCTTCAAAATTAACTGTGTTCTGAACGCATTAATGGGCGCGTTCGTGAACTGTATCAGATTATGCGACGAGCTGTCGTCACTATGAGTGGTAGCTGTCAACGAGTAAAGGTTGGTCTTTTGCGGTGGTCTTGACAATGCATCTGCCACTATGTTTGTCCTTCCTGGTTTGTAAATCATTTCGTGGTTGTACTCCTCTAGTATCGCCTTCCACCTTTTCATTTTTACATTCGTGTTGCGATTACTGAGAGCATATGTCAAAGGTTGGTGATCTGTGTAGATCCTAACCTTTTGAGAACCATACAGGAAGTTGCGCAAGGAGTTTAACGCCCAGATGATGGCGAGCATCTCCTTTTCATTAGCTGCATAAGACTCTTCCATTTTGCTCAAGGTACGTGAGAGAAAAGTTATAGGCTTTCCTTCTTGAGCTAGGACAGCGCCGAGTGCGTAATTTGACGCGTCGGTTGTTAATTCGAAGACTTTACTTGGATCGGGATATGACAATATAACTTCTTGAGACATTAGAGAGTTTTTCACAGCTTGGAAAGCTTCTAACCCTTTATTATCTAACTTTATGGGGACATTTTTTGACATATTTTTCGATACGCGCCCATGGCCTTCTTCCCCTCTTAAGAGTGACGTTAGGGTGTTAGCCAATTTTGCGAAACCAGGAATGAATCGCCGGTAGTATCCAGCCATGCCCAGAAAAGATCGCAACTCCTTCAAATTTGATGTAGGTGGAAATTCGGAAATAGCTTTAACCTTTGAAGGGTTGGTCTTAATCCCTTCAGAACAAACGATAAAACGAAGGAATTCAACAGAATCTCTTAAGAACTCGCATTTGTCCATTTGGACTTTAAGGTTCGCCTTTTCCAAAGTAGTGAGTATCAATTCAAGATTCTTGAGATGTTCTTCCTCATCGCTACCGATGACAATAATATCATCTATATATATGTAGCACCTAATTCCAATGTGCTCTCTCAAGATGTCGTCGAGAGTTCTTTGGAACGTTGCGGGTGCGTTCTTCAACCCGAATGGAAGTCGAGTGAACTCGTACTTACCATTATTAACCGAGAAAGCGGTTTTCTCGATGTCGGTTTCCTTTAGTGGTATCTGGTGGAAACCACTTTTCAAATCAAGGGTTGAGAATACCTTATTCTTTCCCAGGTTGGTTAGTACCTCGTTTATCTCAGGTATTGGATACCTGTCGTCGATGGTGACCGAATTAAGTTTCCGGTAGTCGATTACTAGCCGAAACTTCTTTTCACCTGAGGCATCCATTTTTTTAGGTACCACCCAGATTGGGGCATTGTAAGGTGACCGTGAAGGTCTAATGATACCGTCCTCCAATAACGAACGATTTTGATAGTTCACTTGTTTGGAGTAGATGGTTTCGGTCTTTATAGGTTCTGGCTTTTGTTGGTTGCCATTAGGATTTCTGTTGGCTTGGGGTAATTGTTGGATGACTTGGCGTTGATTATATGACCACGGATTCTGGTTATTATATTGTGGTTTGGGAGGCCTAGGGGGACCATGTAACAATTCGTGATGGAACTGTTGAGGATGGAACCTTGGTGATTGGTTCGAGACCGGCTGCCTTGGTGGAGGACGTGGAGGAAAATTATTTTCGACCCTCCGAACATGTCCCGCCGTATGATTTACGTGCAGCGTGCGGTAGTTCATGTTCTCCAGTTTTAGGCAGAGGTGTAATGCTTGAGGGAGATCGGCGGGTTCCCTCATGCCTAGAAGTCTAGGTAGGTCTCCCTTCAATCCTCTATTAAAAACATCGAGAGCTTTTTCGCGATACGTACTGACCAGTACATGCATCGCCTCAGTGCTCATCTCCATGGTGGATATTTTGTTAAGGATTAGAGATAGATGGGCATAAACCGTGTGATAGAATTGTTGTACAGTGCTGTTGCCCTGAACCAGCCCTGTCATCTGGTACTCAAGAGTACCGAGGTCACGCTTGTCTGCGTAGTGCAGAGAAAGACAGCGTGTAATACTCTCCCAGTTTAATGGGGTATTATACGATTCTGAGGCTATGTCAGCCTGACCAACAATTTTATTCCTTACGACGTTAAGAATCCCGAAATACTTCGGTGTACCTTTCAATGGTTCATATAGCCTTAAGATACGGTCTACGCTCTTTTTCCATGACCCATATTCTCCAGGCTGACCAGAGAAATCTCTTAATCTACGGACCACGTCCGGAATCTTATCCATGTCAGAGATGTTTGCCCTTTGGTCGTCGGCTATGCCTTGGTCGACTTCCTGCCTCATCCCTGCACTTGGATTGAGGTACGCACTTATAATTCTTGGCATTTCTCTTGACAAAAGCTGAGAGACGATTTGCGTAACTTGCAATTGTAAACTTGTGCTAGATGTTGATGGAACGGGGTTAATAGGATTTGGGGTATCAGTGGGGAGTCTTGGGGGAACTGCTAAATTTTCACTTCGCGACATGGTTAGGTGATAGTCCGATTTGATCAATTTAGATGTTATAAAATCTATGTACCAATTTTATGATAATATACTTAATACCGACTTAAATAGTAATAACAGATTTCACTTTGTTCACTTGCTATTGATTGAATATAAATTTTCTTTAACACTTTTTTTCTTAATATGGTTTTTGTTAAAATTTTTTCCAATGATTAAATCTTTCTTATCTTTTGTTTTCTCTTTTAATATCTGTTATTAAGTTTTCTTAAAACTAGCGCTTACAGTATAGTTATAATCCTAGCGGTGGGGCGGCTAACAGTCATAGCTGTTTCCTTTTTATCGTCCGGTATAGTTGTGACGGTTACTGGGGGGCCTCTTTTCCTCCACACGATTTGAGCTGCAATTGTACTTCTCGTAGGCACTTATTACGATTTATTTTTTATTTATTTTTGAGACACTCGTTTCGATTAGGTTCTGTCTGTTTCGCTTTTACACTCGCGTTAACTAATTAGTTTCGCTAAAATTCGCTTTTACACTCGCGTTCACTAATTAACTTCGCTGTACGTATTAAGAACTTATCCACGAGGTCCCTGCTCGGGCGCCAGTTAATAAATGCTTGACAAGAATTTCCAAAAAAAATATGACTTTATTTTATGACTTCCAAATTACAACTCATTAACAAATAATTCTTAATCTAACTCGAGAGCTACCTTGCCGTGTGAATATCGCTGAATTGCATTTCTGCCGATGGTTCGGCGTTCGATGAAGCACGAGTCAGCGGCGGCGAGACACAAGTCAGCAGCGGATGTCGACGTCCGGTGGTGGCCCAATTCAAGGTTGCGCAAGGTGTTCGTGTGCATTGCGTGCATTGCGAGGGTTTGTGCTGACTTAGGGTATTTAGTATTGCAGCAATCATGTGAGCGTTTTTAACTCACGCATTCCGCTCTCGGGTGGTAAGCGATTGCACGCGATCAGTCTCTCTGCACCTAACAATAATCTCGAACATAATTTTATTCCAGAGCTCGAAACTCTGTTTTTTTATTCATTTTTATTTCGGAACTCTTAATAAACTTACATACTAGACAAAAATGCTTAAAACTAGTTGGAAGAACATTGTTAATATTTCTAACTTACTGGCCCTTCTACTACTAAATCTAAAAATTCTTGTTTTTAAAGAGTGATTACTAAGACTGTACAACTTAATATTAAAAAAATTTGAAAAAAAAAAAACACTTAATGACTGCACTTGTTTTCCTTAAACTTATATAATAACTTAAGCTTAACTAACATGTGTACATATATGTACTTAATATATACAGTGTATACACACACACAGGTGTATGCATGTGTAAACTCATATTTCTTTATTTTTATTATTATTATTATTTATTTATTTTTTTCTATTTACAGCTTACAAGCTACCTGAAAACCCTCTCTAGTCTATGTATGTCGGGCATTGGTTGCATCTAATAGATTTCCATCTAATTTGCTGCAAGACAGTGACCGACTGCTCGTACTGGTGTTGCACTGCAACATCCCGATCATCTCTCCTTGAAACCGCCTTGCTGAACCGGAGGAGACCCTTGTCAGCTCTTTGTGCGAAGAAACGATCGTGGTTGAGTCGCCCATCCACAGTCGAACAAGCGATGTGATAGAGGAGCGGTACCGCATTTTCGTTTTGAATCAGACCGTGCTTATCCAAATGGAGGAATGCTTCTGGGGGGACGAAGCCGCTGTGACGTACCCTCTCGTGGTATAATTAATTGGGGTAGTAAGCCCCCAAGATCAACTTCAGCAGAAAATTGTCTGTATCAGGTTCGCCCTGTTGTATAAGAACTCAATGAATAGAATTTTTTGTACTGGGACTATGGAGTTCGATAAAGGCGAAGGCAAGCCTTCAAACAACCGAATCTTTTCCATCAAGCTTGTACTCACGTTGAATCACACGGGACAGCCATAGGTGACCATCGGAAGGATGAGGGCCATGTAGCAGATAACCTTCACCCTCGTATCGAGTTGGCTATTGTAAAACAGTGTCTTTGTAAGAACAAAAGCGCCTCGCGCCCTGGCCAGAGCAGCATCTACATGTTTGTTAAAATATAGATACTGATCTAGCCAGACCTCCAAGTATCTGAGTACAGTCTTATGTGCCAATGGTTGCCCATGTCGTCCAGCAATTTAGGACAACGGCGTCCTGAAGAGTATGGTTTCCGACTTCTGAAAGTTGATATCAAACTTCCAGTCATCGCAATCTCTCATGAATAAATCGAAGTCATGAACAGTGTCATGCCCCGCTTTGAAACCGAATTGGTTATTCGGAATAATATTTTTGTCATTAGTCCAGTTGATCAAAGACATATTGATCACCTTCACGAATACCTTGCTGATGTTCGGAAGGAGACTAATTGCCGCAGGTTGCCAGGATTTGAAGAATCTTTTCCTCGCTTATATATGGGTTGTACAATCGCAGTTTTTCAATGCTTCGGATAATGTGCATTATTCAAACCATTTCGAGGGGGAGATGTCATAACACATGTTCGAGATCCCGTCGACTCCCACTGACTTCTTCCTCCGTATTGATTCGAAGACCACTTGGAGATCTGTCTTTGATATGAACGGGGGATGAACCCCATAGTTGGCGATGACATTATCTGCCATGTTATCATCACTGAACACGACAAAACCGATGTTCTCAGATCGCCATTGTTGCAGATCTTCACGAAGAAGTGTGTTGTTAGCAGGTACGAGGTTATCCAGGTCGTGGTACGGGCGAACACTCTCGTTCACCTTGTACACTTCCTGAAAGACCCCGCCAAGTACCTCCACTTTTTCTCGCGGGTCTTGGACCAGAAATAAATAATCGCGAGTACGGCGTTATCTGCATAAATAACTGCTGCAGTCAGTATTTGTTCATTGTCTATCGTTCTGGGCAGCTTATGACATGGAAGATCGCTTTGCTTGTTACTTCGAAAAAATTTTTGGTGCGCGTTTTTCTCGTCTCGTCTGTCCGTAAACCGCCTGTAAAAGGTTTTTAATCTTCAGAAAGAAGCCTACTTTTTTGTTGGAGTATCTCCTGGAGTATCTTATCCGCTTCCAACGGTGCGGAGATCTTTAACAATTTAGACTGGAGTTTTTCTCTTTTTGGGGTGAAGGAGAAGAATTCCATCGTCGAACGCTTTAGCACCTTCTTGATCTTATTATAATGGTCTCCTGTTTTGCAGCAGACTGTGTTTTTCTTTCAGATTTATCGGCTTGTTCAGATTAATCGGTGGCACATTCTCTGTCTTCTTTTGATGTGGTTGTTGCTGGTGTACTGCATGTTGCTGCTGAGTTGTTGCTTGCTGTTGTTGCTGGGCTGCTTTTTTTGGTTGCTGTTTATATTGTTGTTGATGATAAGCTGCTGTCTGCTGAAGCAGCTTCTTTTGTTTAGTTGCTGCTTGCTCTTGTTTTTTCTGCGGCTTCTTTTGCAGCGGAATCGGTTCGGGCAACCGTTGTTGTTGTTGCCCGAGTTGTAGAGCTACTTGCGCTTCCTCCTTCCTTCTCCTTTCAAGAGTTCTTCTACGTAACTCTCTAATCTCTTGAAGGAGTTTTTCGGTCTCCTCCCTCCTTTCGTCTCTTTGGAGCGGATTATGGCTTCCACTTCTTCCTCTATATAGGAGGGCATCGATTCAAACCTGGTACTGCATACTGCTTACTGCTTAGAAAGAACTAGACAAAAACGATTGATGGTGATGCTGTTCTTAAAATCTATCCTACTTACTTATCTATTTGCCTTGCCGCGTTTTCGACTTAATTTATTGATTGGGGCTGCTTTTATAAATCGCCTATAATAGTTCATAGAAGCAATAAAGAGCCTCGCTGAGTCTTTGTCGGTTGGTCTCGGATATTTCTTTATGACTTCAGCCTTGCTTTCATCTGGTCGAATACCATTTGAAGTGCATTTGTGACCAAGAAATGATACTTCTGTTTTGAAAAAAACCGCATTTATGCGGGTTTAGTTTTAGATTAAATTTAAGATAAATTGTGTCCTTGTTCAGTACTGAAAGAAATTATATCTCTACTATGTGTAACGCAATGTGCCAAAACCCACAAAATAAGTCAAGTGTGGAAAAGTGCTTCGCACGGCCAAGAGCATCCAAACTAGTATCGATGCGTGGCAACGGAAATTTATCTGCGATCAACTTTTTATTGACTTGTCTGTAATCAATACATAATCTCCATCGTTTAGTTTCACCTTTTTTCGGAGCTAAAATAATCGGTGAGTTATAGTTTGAACGACTTTCTTCAATGAGATCGTTTTTTAATAACTTCTCTACTTGAGAGATGATTTTTTTTTTTTCAATTCAATTCATTTTTATTTTCAGAGAATATTTCACAATAGTTATATGTTTCCGCGAAGCCTTATAAAGGCTTTTCTGCAGAAGATCGAGTTTCAAATTTGTATAATTAACTTTAGGAAGCAAGCTAAGATTATTTCGCTTATATGAGAATGGGGTAAGCGGTCATTTGTAATATAAACTGGATTTTGATCACATATGCGTAACTTTTGTTCGTAAAAGTTATTTACCGTCATTTAATCTGTTTCGAGCGCAAAAATAGACGAATACTGACTCCATGGATGTAGTAATTTTGATTGGAAATGAAGAGTTCGATTTTTCAAAATATCGAGTTCCTTTTGATTTCTCTTTTCGCTATTGTTTGTTGCGTTAATGTTGTATGATAACTCCTTAAGTCTTCTGTTTTCAGACTATCATTTCGGACTACTACTGGCTTATTCTTTACATTTATAGTACACAAAATCGGATTAGGTGAGTCAACGATACCTTTAGCAAGAACAACGCCATTACTTAATTATTGTGAATCGATAAACAAGGATCTAAAGTAATTCTTTATATAGAAATAACGATATGCTTCGCATCTAGCGGGAGTAACGAAATTATTCTTTGATGGGCCTGAATGAAAGGGAACTTCAACGTGTTTTTTTTTTTTTTTTGCACTGAGAATGAAAGATTCATGTGGTATAATTTATGCTACATTTATATGCTCTACGAAAATCTTTACCTAAAATACCATCTGATGGCACGTTAAAATTATTGTTAACGATGTGGAAGTGTTATTTAAACGATATCCGAGTAGAGAGCGATTAATAAAACCAATGGTAGGAACAGAATGTTCTGTTATTCCTCTTATATTAATCTTTTTCTTGAAATCGATTTTGCAATTACTTTTCAGAGAAGAATATTTAATTAAAGAAATATCGGCCTGCGTATCTATTAAAAAAGTGCAAGGGCCTGTTCCGTCACTACACCTCCACTCAACAAAATTGGAGCAATTTGGATTTAAGGTGTAAATATAATTATGCACTACCCTATTTAATTGTTTGCATCCCCCAGTTGCGTTGGCTTGAGTTGGTAGTGCTTCTACAACTCTGCCTGCCGCGAGTGTTGTGCTGCATGGCCCTGCCTCTAAAATTATTTGTTCGGTTGGATCTATACTTATTATAAGTATAGTATAGATATATATAAGTATAGATATATATATATGATTGATATATCCCTGTTGCCGGTTGTTATTTCGGGCATTATTGGCATATCCATTTGGATTTTGATAATTTCCCTTATGATTGTAGTTTGAACGTTATGTCAAAACTTGCTGATCTTAAGCTACAGTTGCTGACTTAACGACGAGTTTTGCAATCGCTTCTTTCGGAGAAGAGAATGACGATGAGGCTATAATAGACTTGATAAGATTTGAAGTGGTATTTATCCGACACAACTCAGTAGTTTCTCATTTCTTATACCTTTTCTACATTCAAACCTTTGAAAACTAAGGCTCTTTGAAAGGCGGCAGTTAATTCTTTAGCCAGGTAAGAAAAATCTTGCGTATTGTTTTTATTAACTTTTGAAGCCAGCGTTCTACCTACAACAACTTTCGAGGAATCCGGTCTAATGAATTTCTTTAAAGAAGCTTTGATAATATCTATAGACGCTGGGTTCGATGGAATACATTTGAGGGCTTTTCCTTCAAGCTTCGTTAGAATGAATTGACTTAATAGACCCAATTGGCTCTCCGCAGAAACGCTCTGCAAAAGCTCAATTGCATTCAAAAACGGTGTAAAGGCAAGCGGATTGCCTGAAAAGTTTTTATTTATTATTAATATTCGAAATTTCGTTTGTCATGTTTCTATTTGCGTTTACTTGAGACGGAGTTATAATTTTTATTTCCTCTTTATTACTTCGTACTTGTTTTCCGATAAATCCTCACTGTCTATAGGGACTATACAATTTGTACCGTCCCTATGGATCCGAACTTTACATCCGATTCTACCGAAACAGCGAGCTACTCGTAATTATTCCCTAAAATGTAATAGCTTTGTACGAACAATTATAATGTCACTTTCAGACCAATCCTTAACGCCTGTCGTACAAATTTCTATTAAATCGTTGTATGATTTTATTAATTTTTCCGCATTCCGTTTCTTGAAAGGGAATTAGTTTAACTACTTTTCTATGTGCCTCTAAGGCTTCCTTGAAATCTTCAATGTCAGAATTTGACATTTGTAAATGTTAACTTACTTATTTTAACTAATAACAAAGTAATGTTAATATCTCTATATTATACGTCTATTTCTAACTATTAATACAACAGGTGTCGTTTCCAGCTCCAGGTGTCCTCCGCTCGTTCTTCGGCGTTCCAATCTTCCACGATTATAGTTTATAAAGTTTCTCACGGTTTATACGTGGATTGCCAGCTCGGGTTCCCGTAATTGGTTCATATCCTAGTAAAATTTTTTTTAGCGAATAACGGCGAAAAATGCTTTATAAGCTTTTAGTAAAACCACCGAGATGAGAATGGCTCGTAGTAACCACAACATTTCGTCATTATGTACTTGCACCGAGTACGTAATCCCTATGTTGTTGTTTATCACTCCCGTATTAATTTGTTTCGTTTTTTTACCACCCATTATATGACACGTATGTAGTATTATTCCTGTTCGAAATCACTTTTTCCCGACTTACTTCGATCTTTAATTTTATTAACTAAATGTTATTTGCACAAGGAATTTTCTCCTCTCACTTTTAAATCGAAACGTATGATAGACAAATTAAACGGAAACTATTTTAAGATTAATTATTAATTCGCGAGTCACGGTCGCCATGTATTGCTTTGCATGGTTGAGTCGATAATGCTTTATTGAAATACTATGAACTTGATACAAAATATTTTTCGTACAGAAATATGCTTACTTTACTAATTCTTTCGAGTTACAATTTGGTAGCGCGGGTAGACACAAACTTGTTGCTCTTGCACATTATGCTACTGTGGGCAAAGCGGGTGTAGACAGTTATGTGCTGTGATTGCATATTACATACACTACACTTGACCTTCGACTTCAGTGCCCTGACTTCCGCGTTCTGCGGATCTGTAAACCGCCTGTGCAATAGCTTGCGTCTTGACAACAGTCTACTTTTGTGCACGTGAAGTGCATCGATTTTAGCATATATAGCAAAGCTCTATATGCAATTACCCATCTAAACTATAAGTGTAGATAATCGGCGAAATGTAGTTCAACAAGAAAGGGCTAAAGTTCTTCCAGTAGATGAAATCTTTAAGATGACCTTATACTGGAGTACGAACCTCGTTTCTGCAACAACTACGGGTGAAGACAGCTGAATTGTAGTCTACCAGAAGTTCTCAATACACTTCCACAAGAGCTTAAAAATATCACAAACTTAACAACTAGGAAAAAACATATCTAAACAAGATTTCAAAAATGTAGCTTTTATTTCAATCTAATAATCTTAATTTTATTTTTTTAACTTTTTATATAATTAACTTTTCCATTAATTGTTTTCAAATAATGAAATGTACAGATTCAGTTTAACTACGCTTGCTACCTAAATTTTATTATACAATTTTGAAACTCGATCTTCTGCAGAAAAACTTTATAAGGCTTCGCGGAAACATACAACTACTGTAAAATATTCTCTGAAAATAATAATGAATTGAATTGAATAAAATACACGTCACTGACATCGATCTGCACTACTTTCGGAATAGTCTTGTCCATGGTTTAATTACGTCGTCCTTTTGTATGAAGTACCTGTCAACCTCCGCGTTAGTTAGGTTTCTGTTTGTAGGAGGATTGATCCCACTCGAACGTAGTTCTGTGGCTTTCTGCTGGAGAAGCGTGGCCAGCGGGCCTTAATGTTATTATAAAGGTGCCTCGGGGCATACTCCTCCAGGAGCTGAATAGCCGCGAAGAGACCGCAGTGATCACTCTCGTACTCAACCGCAGTTAAACAGTTCCGTGTGCGCCTTTCCACGTCTAGTATAGTTAGTCGTCTGTCTATCAGCAACAGATCCAGATATGACCCGCTTCTGGGATAAGATGGCCTATCGGTTGCAAGCAAATCTAGCTTGAACTGAATATTTTGCTCTACCAACCAGCTATACAAGGAGGTACCCCTGATGTTATGCACTTTCTTGCCCCTATGATATATTAGTCCGGCTATGATACATTAGTTCTCCTCCGATCTTAGTCGAAGGTTAGTGAAAAGAGTATCGAGCTCTGAAATGAAGTACTGATGAAGTACTGACTTCAGACGCATAGAAGGGGGATGCGTGCAATACCCGTTTCTAGCACTTGAAATCTTCGTACTTCACTGCAATGAATGACCTTATGACAAAGGCGTTTTTTGATTAAGAGAGCGACCCCGCCAGCTAGGAAGATTGGATCTCTTCGAATGATGTGATAACTATTGTACCTGGTTGTGTGCGTCTGATTTAGCTAAGCCTCGTCAGCCATCAACACGTCAGAATTATGCGTTTGCAGCAAGTTGCCGAAATTTAATTGTCGCTCAGCCATCAGACCGATGCTGCTTGCTGAAGGAACTGTTTTTGAAGCTGAGCGATCTGCCCCTGTATAGAGAGAAGAACCGTCTTCAGATCCACATCTGCCTAGGGTTGCTTGGCCACTGGGACTGGGGCCACCTTCGGCACTGTCTGTTTTACCGGTCGCCTTCCTGATGCCAATTAGGCATAGGAGACTGCCGGTGTAATAGTGGTAGCTGCTGCACGGGGCACTGGCCTCGCTTCTAGCATTTTTCCTTTCCTTTTTGCCTCCATTATTTTCCTGATTTCTTCGACCCTAAGGCATCCCCGCTAGTTTGCAGGGTAACCGCTGGTCTTGCAGAGAACACATTTCAGAGTGCTCCTGTCATAAACTTTTTCAGTCCCCAAAGGGCATTCCCGTCGAGTGTGGGTTCCTGCGCATTTGACGCAGCGAGACTGCGAGTTGCAGTTCCCCGCGGCATGCCCAAACTTTTGACAACGAGCACACTGGGGTGTGTGCTCTTTTTTTTATTGTTTCCCATTTGACACCAATGGAGCGTAAGCGATTGATGCGCTTTAGGCTATCTACTTTGGTGTCTGGGGCGATATGTAATAGGAAGAACGAACGTTTTCTGTTCTCCCTTTTCGCTGCCGCAGTGATGAAGGGCTTAACCCCAACGAACTGGACATCGTCGCTCTGCGCTTTGCGCTGTTCTGCGAGGATCTCCTTGGGATCAGTGTCAGGATTCACGCCCTTAAGGAACATGGTCTCCCCTTTTGGGGTATACGAGAAAAAACTCGGCCTCTGACACCGCTAGCCTTTCTTTAATGCCACTGTGGCAGTGGACAGACAATCTTAATGGACCTCTATATTTTTATATTTAATATGTCGACGTCCTTTGTCTCCAGTCCGAAGACGTTCATCGGTGTGCATCTCTTCTTTTTTGCTGCGGCTGCTTGAAGCTGTTGCTTCTGCTGCTGCGGCTTTTTCTGCTGCGTCTTCTTCTGCTGCTTTGGCTGCAGTTGTTGTTGTTGTGTGGCAGCCGTTGTACGTTGTCCTTTTGGCAGCTATTGGGATTCGTCTTGTTATTGTTGCTGCCTTGGTCTATGTTGTTGTTGCTGCTGTTGTAATTGCTGCTGATGCTCCTTAGCCAATCTTATGGCCTCTTCTGGCGCCTTCTCCCTCTGGATTTTAGCAAGTACCTCGCGGTAGTCCAGTTTCCATCACGCCACTCACTAGTTACTTCACACTATGTGTCTTTGTTTAAATGTTTTATATTAAAAAAAGGATCTTTTGCTTCCCGCGGGACGTGAACCGGGAACAACTAAGTTACCGGCAATTACACTACCGCAAGGCTCCTGGTTTTTTATTTCATGTTAGATTTGTTTTTATTGTATTGAATGTAACTTACATGCTAGACAAAGTTACTTAAAACTAGCTTAACTAACTTAACAATTCACAATTGTTCTTAATATTAACCTACTGACCCTATGCGGGTACTCTAAGCTAATCTTATCTACATTATAAATGTGCCTTTCGGCTTAATCTGATTTTTAAAAGACTCAAGTAAAAAGCGGATGCGTGCAAGTTTAAAATAATAAAAATGAATTTTCGTGTATGTCATTAAATGTAAGGTCGATAAGAAAAAACTGGAACGCTTTTATGTTATATCTTGAAGATTTTCTGTCGAAGATATATGCACTTATGTTGTGTGAATATCAAATTGAAGGATATAATGGTGAATTTTTTAACCGAAGCAACTCAGAAGGAGGAGGATTTGCAATGTATGTTAAAAATGATGTCTTCTTTGAAAAGGTTGAAAGAATATCCTACATGTATGAAAACGTGTCTATTAATGTAAAATGTGGTAACTTTGAGGCTTCAATAATTTCTGTGTACAGGCCACCAAAGACAAATATAAAACGCTTCATTCGTGAGTTCAGTGGCCACATCCATGCAATTGGAGTGAAAAGAAACATCATAATTATGGGGGGCACAAACATTAACATCAGAGACGAAACTAACACAGATGTCTGTGATCTTTCAATGATAGCATCAAAAGGGCTTTTCAATTCAATATTCTCGTATACTCGTGTTGATCCAGTTAGAAATACAAAAACTCTGATCGATCATAATTTGATGAGAGTAAGACAGAGGACATCAACTCAGCGGTAATCGAACTATGTATTTCGGAACACTATGCCCTGTACTGTGGAGTAGTTACTGGTAACATGTACACAAAGAAATCTGATATAGAGCACCAAATCTCAACACATGGTTAATCTGAGAAAAAAAACAATATTTACTGGGATGAGCTGCATTTTTTACGGATGTAAACGAACTCAATCAGCATTTCCGGCAAATGATGAATAATTTGGTAGCAATGTCAACGGTTAAGAAGAAGAAAAGGAGCACTGAACATAGTTGGATTACTGCGGAATTGAAGAATGGCGGTAAGGAAAGAGATAGACTGTACAGACGATATAAAAATAACAGACAAAATGAAGACTACCACAGGGACTACAAAACATATCGAAACGAGCTGAATAAAAAAAATAGCAAGGACAAAAGAGAACTTCTATACACAGAAATTCCAACTCTATAAAAGTGATCCAAGGGAGACTTGGAATCTCGTTAATTCGATATTGGGTAGAAAGAAAAGTAGTCTGGATGACGTCCTAGAAAAGAACTTCGCGAGCGAAAACTACATGAAAGACCTGAAAAACAAATTTGCCAAAACCCTAACGTCCGAAGTAAGAAACATTCTGCATGAATGTACACACCATACATATTCTGGTCACACAAGCTGTGCACAGCATTCCATACATGTTGAACATGCATCTGTTGCAGAGGTATATAATATAATCAGATCACTGAAATGCAACAAATCGGAGGGCATAAACGGATTAAGACCTATAGACATTAAAAACAAGGCACAAATACTATTTATCTCCAGTCATAACAAGAATGATCAATATCAGGCATCTATTCCAAACACTCTTAAGACCTGAATATTTCGACTAATTCACAAAAGCAGCAAAAAAAGTAAAATACTGAACTATAGGCCTATTTAAATCTTACCGGCTGTCGACAAAGTTTTGGAAGAAGTGCTGGCAAGAAGACATTGAAAAATACAACTTTCTCAATAAAAATCAATTTGGTCTCCGTAAAGGCAAAAATATAAACAGACTGATAGGAGACTTTGCAAACAAAGTATACCAAAGCCTGGACAAAAACCAGAGTTCAGTAGTTGTATTCATTGATTTCAAAAAGCCTTTGTCACTTTGAGTCACATGCGTATCCTTAGACAGCTGAATAATATTGGAATACGAGGTCAAATATTTGCATGGTTTGAATGCTAGTTTAAAATAGCATTCCGTATAAAAATTTGTGAGGATGTCAGTGACGAAAGAAGTACGGTGTCCCGCAAGGGTCAAAGCTGGGTCCACTGCTTTTTATCATCGTGTTAAAGTATAGTACGGGTTATAAGTATGCGGACGACAGGATCGTTGACGAAGCAGAAAGATATATGCAATTTGATTTCAATAAAGTCACTGCTTGGTGTCACGACAATTCATTAATTACGCACGAAGTAGATTGTTTGCACAGAAATAGATGTGACGGAATAAAAGAAAGTGACGACAGCACTGGAGTTATAGAGAACGTGTCAACATACAAATATCTAGGACTAATGATCGACTACAAATTCAAATACCATATCCACAAGTTGAAGAAAAAAATGCGTCAATCTGCTTACGCGCTTTTTTATCGAAGCAACCTCAGCACATCAGCAGTAAGCAAACAATGCTATTTCGGACTTGTGGCATCATATCTAAGACACGGAATACTTGCATGGGGAAGAGCCTTTCAATTGCTGGCACAAGTATGGCCGAAGAACATTTAAGGTAGCAGTTCCGATGGTGCTCAATGAACTCCCAACGGAGCTCCCCAACTTACCAAGAAAAGAAATGCAAAAAAAGTTAAAGAAATGTACTTATCGTAAAAATAAAATCGTAAAAAGTGTAATTGTAAATTCTAAATTAACTTCGAAATTATATATACTCGAAATATTATATTATGAATACTTGAATTTTAACATTTTTATAATAAATAATTTTATGTGATTAGTCTTCCGCAGACAAGCCCATCCGGCTTTGCAGATAAAATATGTATTTAAATCTAACATGAAAAATGAAATGAAAAAAAAAGAAAACACCGCTGATTATCGGGGTTGCCCTAGGAAAAAAAGGGTTCAGCAGAAGCATCCCCCAGTGAAAAATCCACTCGGGGCAGCCATACCCGTCACACCTCAATTGACTTTCGCTTGACTTCGCTTTTTTTGCGTCTGTTCAGAGGAGCACGGAAAAACAGCATCTACCGACGGTAGTGACGCAAGTCTCACTGGCAATTGCACACGAACCAGCGCCTGAATGGAAAGCCTCCACTGAAGGGTGTATGGCTCGGTTAGAGGAGCAGGTAGACCAAATTCTAGCGCTCCTGCATAACTCAGCACGTCAAAAGTCCCAATGGGTGTGTAGACTGAAAGTATTTTTAATGTCCTTGCAGTGAATTAAAATTCATTGATAGGGGTCCAACGAAAAAACGAGCTTTACAGATTGTTCGACGATCAAAGCCCAGAGCTGAAGCTGATTACTGAAGCTACCTCAGAGAGGCAAATTGAAGCACAGTAATTATAATGTTATTAGAAGAGACCGATCCACTTCTATTGGATGAGGCGGTGTTGCAATCTTCATTACAAATAACATAAAACACAAAGTAGTGTTAGCAGTGAGGTACGAAGGTTTTAGGAGTTGGAGGCCTGCATCGCGTGCATTTCGCTCCGCAGTGGGAGGAGGTTGTATGCGGTGGCGGTCTACTCCTCCGACAACCCTAGTTCCAGAACAACTATGTCAGGCCGGGGAATTAAATGTCCGACATATTGGGGGAACATAATTTCCAATCCTAGAAGGGACCAGCTTTATAGCTGGTTTTGCTTACACACTGTCGAATAAAGACTAGATTTGAAAGCAACAGAGATCTCGTCGTTCCCTAGAAGCGGTTCTTTTCTGGATCTACTGCTGTTAGACGCAAGTCTGCAGCTAACAGACACAATTTCACAAACGGTAAACTGTTTGACCACATTCTTGTATCTCAGTGACCATTGCGGACTCCGTGCAGAAATCAAGATTCCTAACGATGTTGCGGAATTAGGAGAGTTTGTTCAAACGTATCCCTACAATTACAGTAGGGTACGATGGACACGCTTCTCCAGACAAATGACCAGAGCACTCTCTTCGAATGAGCTTGACAAACGAAGGGATTTACATGTATCTAATTCCATTTGACTAAACGAACGATGGACAGTGCGTTACCACGGTATATACGTACAAACAACCAAAACATGTACCACAATGCCTATTGTCGCATTCTACTACGCACTCTACTAGGCTTCGGTCCAAATTAAAAACCTTGTGCAAGCGGTTTACGGACAGACGAGACGAGGAACTTAGGACACTGAAATCGCTCATCAAAAATATTCAAACATTGATTGCACAGAATTACAGATCTTTTGCCAACCGGTATTGGAACTATAGATTCGGGCTGTAAGATCCAACAACCCGAGCATGTTTCCACATATAAACAAATTTTTTCGAAGTAACAAGCAAAGCGATCTTCCCTATCTTAAGCTGCCCAGAACGACAGACAAAGAACAAATACTGATTGCAGCAGTTATTTATGCAGATAACACCGTACTCGCGATTACTTCTTTGTGGTTGAAGATCCGCAAGAAAAAGTGGAGGTACTTGGCGCGGTTTTTCAGGAAGTGTACAAGGTGAGCGAGAGCGCTTGGCCGAACCATGAACTGCAGAACCGCGTACTGGTTAACAACACGCTTCTTCGTGATGATCTGCAACAACGGCGATCTGAGAACATCGGCTTTGTCGTGTTCAATGATGTTAACATGGCAGATAATGTCATCGCAGACGAAGGGGTTTATCCCCCGTTCATATCGAAGACAGATCTCCAAGCGGTCTTCGAATCAATGCGGAGGAAGGAGTCAGTGGAAATCGATGGGATCTCGAACATTGTGTTAAGACATCTCCCTCTGGAAGTGGTTAATATGTACGCAATCCTGTTTAACAATGCTTTGAATAATACGCATTATCCGTAGCATTGCAAAACTGCGATCGTGCAACCCATATCCAAGCGAGCAAATGATTTTTCGAATCCGTGCAATCTCCGGTCAATAAGTCTCCTGCAGAGCATCGGCAAGATATTCGAGAAGGTGATAGATAGAGCTCTGATCAACTGGACTAAGGACAAACATATAATTCAAGATAACCCATTCGGCTTCAAAGGGGATCATGACACCATTCATGCCGCGTCGAAACTGGTGTCGGATAGCCAATGGAACAAGGACCAGAAACAATGGACGGGTGCCTGCTTGATTGACCTGGAGAAGGCCTTTGACACCGTATGGTTAGAAGGTCTTTTTTACAAGCTCAATCGGCTGGGCATTACCAAACCACTGCTGTACCTATAGTGTAATATGCTTACCATGTACCTACAGTGTAATATGCTTACGTAGATGGTTCGTAGTCCAATCGTTCACAGACCGTTGAATGTGTTCGGCTGTGTTTTGCCTTCTTAAAAGCAATCTAACGAAGTGAATGTAGTGATTAAGTGAAATTGTCACCATCCGATACAAGAAGAGCGTGGCCGATAAAGTAGAGCCAACAGCTCAGACGCTCTCCGGCGTTCAAAGCAAGTGGACGTGAACGAAAAAAAGCCATAAAAATCGTATAAAAAATCAGTTCGTGAAGTGCGATTTCTGAAGCTAAGTTCCGCAAACAGCTCGTAGCCTAGCACAAAGTGTGCACTTCACGTGCACAAAATTAGACTGTTGTCAAGACTCAAGCTCTTGCACAGGCAGTTTACAGATCCGCAAAATGCGGAAGTCAGAACACTGCAGTCCAAGATCAAGAACCTCTAACAGTTAATAAGAATTAATTATAAGCTTGCACTGGGACAACAAAATCCGGGCTGTAGGATCCAACAACCCGGGTATGTTCCCGCAAGTCAATAGACGTTCGACTTCCCAGAACAACGAATAACGAAAATTTACTGACTTCAGTTGGCATCGAATCAGGTAGGGAAGTGCTAGACAATGACTTCTTTGAGGTTGAGGACCCCCAGGAGAAGGTGAAAGCTATTGGTGCTGTATTTCAGAGAGTGTATACGGTAAGCAGGCCGAATCACGACCTGGAAAACACAGAATTGCTTAACCACTTCCATCTCCGCAACGAGATAAGTCAATGGCTATTCGAGAATCCAGGATTCGCCAGATTCAGTGACGACAATTTGGCACATAATGCCGTCGCCAATGATGGAAATCACACTTGATTTCACAAGAAGATCTCCAGAGTATCTTTAACTCGCTGAAGAAGCAAAAGTCAACGGGAATCCAATGGAATACTGAATATTGTGCCTCGCCATCTTCCCCCTGTAGCAGTCCAAATTTACACAACGTTGTTGAACAATGCGCTGAGTAATGCATATTTCCCCTCGCACTGGGAAACAGCGAATATCTGTATTTTGACAAACATATAGATCTGGCTCTGACAAAAGCCAAAAAGGCCTTTGCTGCGGCAAGGAGGTTGTTTTACAGCAGCCAACTTGATACCAGGGTGAATATAATCTGCTACATGGCCCTCATCAAGCCAATTATGGCGTATGGTTGTAAGTTGTGGCTCAACGTGTTACCTTCCCAGCTAAAAAAGATGAGGTTGTTCGAGAGACAGTGTCTTCGGACCTGTCTCCGGTTGTATCGTACACCCGAGTCTGAGTACAAGCAGGACTATCCTAACCAGGACCTGTACAATGATGCAAACGTGAACAGGATAGTTAATTTTATTATTAAGCTGATCAGAAAGCACATTGCGGGAGCTATGACTTCTTCCAACAGCCTGATCTTCGGGCTGTAAACCAAACAAAATAATCCAATACTTAAAAAAAAATATGAAAAAATGACAAAAATAGGACAAACAAATATGAAAAACAAAAAACCAAAAAAAAAAGGTGCACCACGGCGTATAAAGTATATATGTTAAGCATATACATAACATATACGCCCTGGTGCACGCGTCCGTAAAGTTAGGGACATAATTAAGATAGTCTTAAGTTGGTTGGCAGAGGTTGACCGGAGCGTGGCAAATAAGGCCACAGCGCTGGCCAACCAGAAGATGATGCTGGCTTCTCGACCGATGCCAGCTCATCACGCAACTCTGTAGAAGGCGAGAGCGAGGGGGAATAGGAGGAGGCCCCTTCGCCCCGCACCTAACCTGGTCCAGACGTCGAAGGCAAAGAAGACCACGCCATCGACCGTGACGTCATCAGCGAAATTTACGGATGCCGACGTAGCTGTCATATTCACGGCAGCAACAACAACAACGACAACAGCTGCACCAACCCCAGTAGCGGAAATAACATCAAAGGCTGCGCTAACTGCATTAGCGACGGCCGCAGCAGTAACAACAGCAGAGACGACTGCAGCTAATATACAAACAACATCCGCAGCAGCTCCGCCTTTAGCAATGGCGGCTGCACTAGTCGACTCGAGTATATACGAGCCGGCGGAAGGAGAGGGGAGATATCTGGGCCTGGGGAACAGGTACCAGACCTTCTCTGCCAACGAAGAGGACGAAGAACTGGTGGCTGACCAAATTGAGAGCCGCCAGCTCCAGCTCAGCGAGAAGAAACGCATAATTGAGCAGCAGGTGGCGGAGCTGGCCGCCGTCGCAGTACTAATGACAGAGAAGTTGGCGGCGTTTAAACGGCTCAGGCGACTGCACGGCTGCGACAGCAAGCAAAGGAGAAAAGCTCCAGAATCTGCTCCTTAAGAACGTAGATCCTTCTACGGATCCGAAGGAAATCCTCGCTGTGCTGCGAGCGCAGAGCGACGATCTCCGCTAAGTAGGAATCAAGCCTTTTGACATTGCGGTGGCACGAAGGGAGAATAGGCGGTTGCCTATGTTCCTTGTTCAGATAACGGCCACTAGCAACAAAAAGCTCCTCAAGTAATTAAACACTTAGAGCCTGTAACCATTAAGTGGGGGACAAATTAAAAAAGGTAAGCACACGATGCAGTATGCTAGATGCCGGATGTTCGGTCAAGCCGCGGCGAACTGTAAGATGGAGTTCAGCTGCGTGAAATGCGCTTGAACCCCGCTCGTTACAGAGGCTGCCCAAAAGTCCAAGAACTTAAAAACTAGTTCCAAAGGAGAACACCAAAAAGAATGGCAGCAAGGCCAGTGCCTCGCGTTCCAGCCACCGCTGTTACGCCAGTCATTTCCTATGCCCAAATGGCATCAGATAGAAGACCGACACAACAGACAGTGCCAAAGGCGGCCACGGTCCCAGTGACCCGGCAGCCGGAGGCAAGTAATGATCTGAGCTCCATCCTGCTGGCTATCCAGGCACAGATGGCTCAGATGCAAAAAAGCATTGCTGAACAAGCAGAGCGGACTGCTCGTTATAACAACAGTTCCTTCAACAGGCAGCAGGATGTAGATATAAGAACACGGAATTGTTTAACCGCGATTGAGTACGATAGTGATCATCTTGCTTTCTCAGCGGTTTTTCAACTCTCGAACGAGGTGGTTGAACTGGGGGAATATGTTTAGCCACGTTTCTTCAGGGCTTTAGCCATGGAACTCCGGTCGAGTGCGATCAATCCGAGTTAGATCAATCCGCGTACAATGGACAGAACAATATCGGAATGTCACCATCGACGCACTTCACGTGCACAAAAGCAGACTGCTGTCTAGACTCAAACTCTTGCACAGACGGTTTACAGATCCGAGAAGTCCGGAAGTCAGATCTCTGAAGTCAGAGATCAAAAACCTTCAACAACTAATAAAAATAAATTATAATCTTGCCATAAGCTTGCATAGGGGCAATTAAATCCGGGCTGTACGATCCAACAACCGGGGAATGTTCCCGCAAGTAAATAAATTATTCATGAGGAATGATAAAAATGACATTCCAATCGTCCGACTTCCGAGAACAAACGAGAACGCATAACTACTGACATCAGTTTTCGAGAAAGTGTATTAGGTCAACGAGGTCAGACGGCCAAATCACGATCTAGAGAACATAACCCGACACATTGGAAGACAGCTGTAGTGCAACCAATCCCTTTACGGTATAAATACCAATGTATTCCGTCTAATCGTCGGTCGATAACTCTTCTTCCTTGCATCAGCAAAGCATTTGAAAAGATTGTCATTAGAGCTCTGCAGACATGGGTCGAGGACAACAATATTCTGCCGGACAAGTAGTTTGGATTTAGGGCAGGGCATTCGACAGTGCATGCTGCTGCAAAGTTGGTTTCCGACATGCAATGGAATATGGATAAAAATCAGTGTACGGGTGCCTGTCTCCTCGACTTGGAAAAGGCATTGGATACCGTTTGGTTAGAAGCAGAGTATTTAGTGTAGAAAACGGTCTACAACAGGGGGCTGTAGGATCCCCATTATTGTTTGCTATATTTACTGCAGATCTTCTAAGGTCACCTAATCGCGTATGCCGATGATAAATTAAAGATAGATAGATATATAGAGAAATTTATTGTACCTATTCATCATTACAAGTTGTGGCTTTGTTTTTCTTATATAAATCGTACGAGCATGGCTTTTGCCGTCTGCCTGATTGACATTAATATAATAATCAAAAAAGAAATAAGTTTGTAATCGAATAATTATAAGGTACATATAACTAGTTAATATACATATATATACATATGTAGCTTTCTCTTATGAATTTTAAAACTCTTCGCTTATAATATTTTTTTTATATTTGATTGACTTTTTATAATAGTTTAAAAGTAGTTTTATATCACAATCGCAATTTAAAAGGTCTCTGACCACAGATACCGATGTCTTCTCTCTCTGATAGGTTGCAAAGACTGCAGTAGATCGGCAAATCGGAACGATGTGGGATATAATTTAAATTAACGAGTTCTCCTCTCATCTTGAAAATGGTAGATATGAGTTCTTGACTGTTACTGTTATTGAAATAATTTCGTTCACATAAATTATGGTTGAGGCAACTGTATGTTGATCGATGTACGGAGGATGTAGCCATATTAATACAATCTTTCCTATATTGTTCGTCTACTTTGGAGATAAGTTCGTAGAGCATAACTTTTAATAACCTGGGGTTAGTCGTCTTGAAATGGAATTGCATCCCACAGTAACCTGCAAGCTCTTCCAGTTTCCTAAACCAAAGATTTCTTTTTTGTATGGTTTTCATAGCGACAATTTTTGGCAGTCTTTCATCAGGCATCTCAAGAACTTTCAATATATAATCTATATGCATCTTCAGTGTCTTGACAAATAATGGCGATAGTCCTGTTTTTATTATTACCATATAGTTAGGCGTCGTTTTTGGTAAACCAAAGGTTCGTTTGATGTAGTATCTTAGAAGTTGTTCTACAGTCTCATATTGCGTATGTCCTCAAGATTGAGCTGCGCACACCAATACCGATTCTGCAACACCAACGAAGACTTTATATTTAACGCTATGATCAACCAGATTATGTGAGAAACACCTTTTCCAGGTAGAACATATTGCACTTTTCGCCTTAATAAGTTTGTCCTTCAAGTGAAAATAAATGTTAATTGTCACTCCAAGGTATTTGTACTTTTTCACCACTTCAATTGGTTCCCCGTTGTAGTGCCAACTTTCATTTCGACACAGTCTACCACCTCCCTGTTTGAAAATCATCACTTTTGATTTTAATAGGTTAACCGTTAAGTTCCACCTTCGACAATACATATAGAGACGATTTATCATAAGTTCGCTAATAAAATCACATCACCAGCAAACAGAAGCGCTTTTATTGTCACCCCAGCAAACTCAATTCCACCTTGTAGAAGGTCGGTTAGGTCATTGATATACAAGGAAAACAGTTGAGGGCTTAAAGGGCATGCTTGTCTTACTCCCATATTGGTCTCAAACCACTCTGAAGCATCTGACCCACATCAAACTGCTGCGCGGTAACCCTCATACATATTTTCAAGAACTCTTCCCAATTTGAAACTCATTCCGATGGTGTAAAGTTTGTGGAATAGAGCTCTCCGATCGACCGTATCAAAAGCTGCCTTGAAATCCACGAAAAAAGCGAATAATTTCTTTTTTTGTTCTAGGAATGAGCCCGCAATGTTCTGCAACACAAAAATATTGTCTACGGTTGAATATCCTGAACGAAAACCAGCTTGATTTTCACGGATAAGTTTTTGACTTTCAATCCATCGAGCTATTCGGTTGTTTAAAAGTTTGGCGAACACTTTGTAAGATGTGTTGAGCACAGATATTCCTCGGTAATTGGCCGGGTCAGTTATATTTTCCTTTTTATGTATGGGGAATATTATTGCTTCTTTAAGTTGTGGTGGTAAAATTCCTGAGTTCAATATTTCATTAAATGTTGATGTCAATTTATCCTTGCGTTCATCTATAGCGTATTTAAATAGTTCTATAGGAATCCCATCAGGACCTGACGATTTATGATCACGTAGATTACTCAGGACGGAATGAACTTCAACACTGGAGATGCCAATGACCTAGTGGCTTACAGATCAGCCCCGAAGGTAGTAGTCATAAACACCCTGTTGCAACGGGATGCAAATAAAATAAATGAATTTTGTTATGACTGTTGAACTTCCTGAAATGCGAAACAATTCTTTTCCGTGCCTCGGTGCATACGCGTAAGAACTGGAAAGAGTTTTGCACAGGGCCAGCGGTTAATCGTGAAAAGTGTAGTCAGATATCTCGGCATTTGGTTAGATCATTTTCTGTATTTTCACAAACATATAGAAAGGACTCTGACTCTGTGCTGCGAGCGCAGAGCGACGATCTCCGCTAAGTAGGAATCAAGCCTTTTGACACTGCGGTGGCACGAAGGGAGAATAGGCGGTTGCCTATGTTCCTTGTTCAGATAACGGCCACTAGCAACAAAAAGCTCCTCAAGTAATTAAACACTTAGAGCCTGTTACCATTAAGTGGGGGACAAATTAAAAAAGGTAAGCACACGATGCAGTATGCTAGATGCCGGATGTTCGGTCAAGCCGCGACGAACTGTAAAATGGAGTTCAGCTGCGTGAAATGCGCTTGAACCCCGCTCGTTACAGAGGCTGCCCAAAAGTCCAAGAACTTAAAAACTAGTTCCAAAGGAGAACACCAAAAAGAATGGCAGCAAGGCCAGTGCCTCGCGTTCCAGCCACCGCTGTTACGCCAGTCATTTCCTATGCCCAAATGGCATCAGATAGAAGACCGACACAACAGACAGTGCCAAAGGCGGCCACGGTCCCAGTGACCCGGCAGCCGGAGGCAAGTAATGATCTGAGCTCCATCCTGCTGGCTATCCAGGCACAGATGGCTCAGATGCAAAAAAGCATTGCTGAACAAGCAGAGCGGACTGCTCGTTATAACAACAGTTCCTTCAACAGGCAGCAGGATGTAGATATAAGAACACGGAATTGTTTAACCGCGATTGAGTACGATAGTGATCATCTTGCTTTCTCAGCGGTTATTCAACTCTCGAACGAGGTGGTTGAACTGGGGGAATATGTTTAGCCACGTTTCTTCAGGGCTTTAGCCATGGAACTCCGGTCGAGTGCGATCAATCCGAGTGCGATCAATCCGCGTACAATGGACAGAACAATATCGGAATGTCACCATCGACGCACTTCAAGTGCACAAAAGCAGACTGCTGTCTAGACTCAAACTCTTGCACAGACGGTTTACAGATCCGAGAAGTCCGGAAGTCAGATCTCTGAAGTCAGAGATCAAAAACCTTCAACAACTAATAAAAATAAATTATAATCTTGCCATAAGCTTGCATAGGGGCAATTAAATCCGGGCTGTACGATCCAACAACCGGGGAATGTTCCCGCAAGTAAATAAATTATTCATGAGGAATGATAAAAATGACATTCCAATCGTCCGACTTCCGAGAACAAACGAGAACGCATAACTACTGACATCAGTTTTCGAGAAAGTGTATTAGGTCAACGAGGTCAGACGGCCAAATCACGATCTAGAGAACATAGCCTTTGTGAATCACTTCTATCTCCGTGATGAGATCATTCGATGGCGATCTGAGAATCCTGGTTTTACCAGATTCAATGACGTAAATATGGCAAAATAAATCACATCGTGATCACTCAGGAAGATCTCCAAGGGGTCTTTAAAGCCATTAAGAACAAGAAATCGGCTGGGACAGATGGTATCCCGAACATCGTGCTCAATCATCTCCCTCCGGCGGCAGTGGAAATTTATACTACACTGTTTAACAATGCGCTAAGTAATGCACATTACCCGACACATTGGAAGACAGCTGTAGTGCAACCAATCCCTAAACGGGATAAAGACAAAAGCATTCCGTCTAATCTTCGGTCGATAACTCTTCTTCCTTGCATCAGCAAAGCATTTGAAAAGATTGTCATTAGAGCTCTGCAGACATGGGTCGAGGACAACAATATTCTGCCGGATAAGTAGTTTGGATTTAGGGCAGGGCATTCGACAGTGCATGCTGCTGCAAAGTTGGTTTCCGACATGCAATGGAATATGGATAAAAATCAGTGTACGGGTGCCTGTCTCCTCGACTTGGAAAAGGCATTGGATACCGTTTGGTTAGAAGCAGAATATTTAGTGTAGAAAACGGTATACAACAGGGGGCTGTAGGATCCCCATTATTGTTTGCTATATTTACTGCAGATCTTCTAAGGTCACCTAATCGCGTATGCCGATGATAAATTAAAGATAGATAGATATATAGAGAAATTTATTGTACCTATTCATCATTACAAGTTGTGGTTTTGTTTTTCTTACATAAATCGTACGAGCATGGCTTTTGCCGTCTGCCTGATTGACATTAATATAATAATCAAAAAAGAAATAAGTTTGTAATCGAATAATTATAAGGTACATATAACTAGTTAATATACATATATATACATATGTAGCTTTCTCTTATGAATTTTAAAACTCTTCGCTTATAATATTTTTTTTATATTTGATTGACTTTTTATAATAGTTTAAAAGTAGTTTTATATCACAATCGCAATTTAAAAGGTCTCTGACCACAGATACCGATGTCTTCTCTCTCTGATAGGTTGCAAAGACTGCAGTAGATCGGCAAATCGGAACGATGTGGGATATAATTTAAATTAACGAGTTCTCCTCTCATCTTGAAAATGGTAGATATGAGTTCTTGACTGTTACTGTTATTGAAATAATTTCGTTCACATAAATTATGGTTGAGGCAACTGTATGTTGATCGATGTACGGAGGATGTAGCCATATTAATACAATCTTTCCTATATTGTTCGTCTACTTTGGAGATAAGTTCGTAGAGCATAACTTTTAATAACCTGGGGTTAGTCGTCTTGAAATGGAATTGCATCCCACAGTAACCTGCAAGCTCTTCCAGTTTCCTAAACCAAAGATTTCTTTTTTGTATGGTTTTCATAGCGACAATTTTTGGCAGTCTTTCATCAGGCATCTCAAGAACTTTCAATATATAATCTATATGCATCTTCAGTGTCTTGACAAATAATGGCGATAGTCCTGTTTTTATTATTACCATATAGTTAGGCGTCGTTTTTGGTAAACCAAAGGTTCGTTTGATGTAGTATCTTAGAAGTTGTTCTACAGTCTCATATTGCGTATGTCCTCAAGATTGAGCTGCGCACACCAATACCGATTCTGCAACACCAACGAAGACTTTATATTTAACGCTATGATCAACCAGATTATGTGAGAAACACCTTTTCCAGGTAGAACATATTGCACTTTTCGCCTTAATAAGTTTGTCCTTCAAGTGAAAATAAATGTTAATTGTCACTCCAAGGTATTTGTACTTTTTCACCACTTCAATTGGTTCCCCGTTGTAGTGCCAACTTTCATTTCGACACAGTCTACCACCTCCCTGTTTGAAAATCATCACTTTTGATTTTAATAGGTTAACCGTTAAGTTCCACCTTCGACAATACATATAGAGACGATTTATCATAAGTTCGCTAATAAAATCACATCACCAGCAAACAGAAGCGCTTTTATTGTCACCCCAGCAAACTCAATTCCACCTTGTAGAAGGTCGGTTAGGTCATTGATATACAAGGAAAACAGTTGAGGGCTTAAAGGGCATGCTTGTCTTACTCCCATATTGGTCTCAAACCACTCTGAAGCATCTGACCCACATCAAACTGCTGCGCGGTAACCCTCATACATATTTTCAAGAACTCTTCCCAATTTGAAACTCATTCCGATGGTGTAAAGTTTGTGGAATAGAGCTCTCCGATCGACCGTATCAAAAGCTGCCTTGAAATCCACGAAAAAAGCGAATAATTTCTTTTTTTGTTCTAGGAATGAGCCCGCAATGTTCTGCAACACAAAAATATTGTCTACGGTTGAATATCCTGAACGAAAACCAGCTTGATTTTCACGGATAAGTTTTTGACTTTCAATCCATCGAGCTATTCGGTTGTTTAAAAGTTTGGCGAACACTTTGTAAGATGTGTTGAGCACAGATATTCCTCGGTAATTGGCCGGGTCAGTTATATTTTCCTTTTTATGTATGGGGAATATTATTGCTTCTTTAAGTTGTGGTGGTAAAATTCCTGAGTTCAATATTTCATTAAATGTTGATGTCAATTTATCCTTGCGTTCATCTATAGCGTATTTAAATAGTTCTATAGGAATCCCATCAGGACCTGACGATTTATGATCACGTAGATTACTCAGGACGGAATGAACTTCAACACTGGAGATGCCAATGACCTAGTGGCTTACAGATCAGCCCCGAAGGTAGTAGTCATAAACACCCTGTTGCAACGGGATGCAAATAAAATAAATGAATTTTGTTATGACTGTTGAACTTCCTGAAATGCGAAACAATTCTTTTCCGTGCCTCGGTGCAT
The DNA here is from genome assembly GCA_905231855.2 of Eristalis tenax. Classification (NCBI taxonomy): domain Eukaryota; kingdom Metazoa; phylum Arthropoda; class Insecta; order Diptera; family Syrphidae; genus Eristalis; species Eristalis tenax. The sequence goes on along the minus strand of HG993124.1, from coordinate 96,294,389 downwards.
ACGCGTAAGAACTGGAAAGAGTTTTGCACAGGGCCAGCGGTTAATCGTGAAAAGTGTAGTCAGATATCTCGGCATTTGGTTAGATCATTTTCTGTATTTTCACAAACATATAGAAAGGACTCTGACTCTGTGCTGCGAGCGCAGAGCGACGATCTCCGCTAAGTAGGAATCAAGCCTTTTGACACTGCGGTGGCACGAAGGGAGAATAGGCGGTTGCCTATGTTCCTTGTTCAGATAACGGCCACTAGCAACAAAAAGCTCCTCAAGTAATTAAACACTTAGAGCCTGTTACCATTAAGTGGGGGACAAATTAAAAAAGGTAAGCACACGATGCAGTATGCTAGATGCCGGATGTTCGGTCAAGCCGCGACGAACTGTAAGATGGAGTTCAGCTGCGTGAAATGCGCTTGAACCCCGCTCGTTACAGAGGCTGCCCAAAAGTCCAAGAACTTAAAAACTAGTTCCAAAGGAGAACACCAAAAAGAATGGCAGCAAGGCCAGTGCCTCGCGTTCCAGCCACCGCTGTTACGCCAGTCATTTCCTATGCCCAAATGGCATCAGATAGAAGACCGACACAACAGACAGTGCCAAAGGCGGCCACGGTCCCAGTGACCCGGCAGCCGGAGGCAAGTAATGATCTGAGCTCCATCCTGCTGGCTATCCAGGCACAGATGGCTCAGATGCAAAAAAGCATTGCTGAACAAGCAGAGCGGACTGCTCGTTATAACAACAGTTCCTTCAACAGGCAGCAGGATGTAGATATAAGAACACGGAATTGTTTAACCGCGATTGAGTACGATAGTGATCATCTTGCTTTCTCAGTGGTTATTCAACTCTCGAACGAGGTGGTTGAACTGGGGGAATATGTTTAGCCACGTTTCTTCAGGGCTTTAGCCATGGAACTCCGGTCGAGTGCGATCAATCCGAGTGCGATCAATCCGCGTACAATGGACAGAACAATATCGGAATGTCACCATCGACGCACTTCAAGTGCACAAAAGCAGACTGCTGTCTAGACTCAAACTCTTGCACAGACGGTTTACAGACCCGAGAAGTCCGGAAGTCAGATCTCCGAAGTCAGAGATCAAAAACCTTCAACAACTAATAAAAATAAATTATAATCTTGCCATAAGCTTGCATAGGGGCAATTAAATCCGGGCTGTACGATCCAACAACCGGGGAATGTTCCCGCAAGTAAATAAATTATTCATGAGGAATGATAAAAATGACATTCCAATCGTCCGACTTCCGAGAACAAACGAGAACGCATAACTACTGACATCAGTTTTCGAGAAAGTGTATTAGGTCAACGAGGTCAGACGGCCAAATCACGATCTAGAGAACATAGCCTTTGTGAATCACTTCTATCTCCGTGATGAGATCATTCGATGGCGATCTGAGAATCCTGGTTTTACCAGATTCAATGACGTAAATATGGCAAAATAAATCACATCGTGATCACTCAGGAAGATCTCCAAGGGGTCTTTAAAGCCATTAAGAACAAGAAATCGGCTGGGACAGATGGTATCCCGAACATCGTGCTCAATCATCTCCCTCCGGCGGCAGTGGAAATTTATACTACACTGTTTAACAATGCGCTAAGTAATGCACATTACCCGACACATTGGAAGACAGCTGTAGTGCAACCAATCCCTAAACGGGATAAAGACAAAAGCATTCCGTCTAATCTTCGGTCGATAACTCTTCTTCCTTGCATCAGCAAAGCATTTGAAAAGATTGTCATTAGAGCTCTGCAGACATGGGTCGAGGACAACAATATTCTGCCGGATAAGTAGTTTGGATTTAGGGCAGGGCATTCGACAGTGCATGCTGCTGCAAAGTTGGTTTCCGACATGCAATGGAATATGGATAAAAATCAGTGTACGGGTGCCTGTCTCCTCGACTTGGAAAAGGCATTGGATACCGTTTGGTTAGAAGCAGAATATTTAGTGTAGAAAACGGTATACAACAGGGGGCTGTAGGATCCCCATTATTGTTTGCTATATTTACTGCAGATCTTCTAAGGTCACCTAATCGCGTATGCCGATGATAAATTAAAGATAGATAGATATATAGAGAAATTTATTGTACCTATTCATCATTACAAGTTGTGGTTTTGTTTTTCTTACATAAATCGTACGAGCATGGCTTTTGCCGTCTGCCTGATTGACATTAATATAATAATCAAAAAAGAAATAAGTTTGTAATCGAATAATTATAAGGTACATATAACTAGTTAATATACATATATATACATATGTAGCTTTCTCTTATGAATTTTAAAACTCTTCGCTTATAATATTTTTTTTATATTTGATTGACTTTTTATAATAGTTTAAAAGTAGTTTTATATCACAATCGCAATTTAAAAGGTCTCTGACCACAGATACCGATGTCTTCTCTCTCTGATAGGTTGCAAAGACTGCAGTAGATCGGCAAATCGGAACGATGTGGGATATAATTTAAATTAACGAGTTCTCCTCTCATCTTGAAAATGGTAGATATGAGTTCTTGACTGTTACTGTTATTGAAATAATTTCGTTCACATAAATTATGGTTGAGGCAACTGTATGTTGATCGATGTACGGAGGATGTAGCCATATTAATACAATCTTTCCTATATTGTTCGTCTACTTTGGAGATAAGTTCGTAGAGCATAACTTTTAATAACCTGGGGTTAGTCGTCTTGAAATGGAATTGCATCCCACAGTAACCTGCAAGCTCTTCCAGTTTCCTAAACCAAAGATTTCTTTTTTGTATGGTTTTCATAGCGACAATTTTTGGCAGTCTTTCATCAGGCATCTCAAGAACTTTCAATATATAATCTATATGCATCTTCAGTGTCTTGACAAATAATGGCGATAGTCCTGTTTTTATTATTACCATATAGTTAGGCGTCGTTTTTGGTAAACCAAAGGTTCGTTTGATGTAGTATCTTAGAAGTTGTTCTACAGTCTCATATTGCGTATGTCCTCAAGATTGAGCTGCGCACACCAATACCGATTCTGCAACACCAACGAAGACTTTATATTTAACGCTATGATCAACCAGATTATGTGAGAAACACCTTTTCCAGGTAGAACATATTGCACTTTTCGCCTTAATAAGTTTGTCCTTCAAGTGAAAATAAATGTTAATTGTCACTCCAAGGTATTTGTACTTTTTCACCACTTCAATTGGTTCCCCGTTGTAGTGCCAACTTTCATTTCGACACAGTCTACCACCTCCCTGTTTGAAAATCATCACTTTTGATTTTAATAGGTTAACCGTTAAGTTCCACCTTCGACAATACATATAGAGACGATTTATCATAAGTTCGCTAATAAAATCACATCACCAGCAAACAGAAGCGCTTTTATTGTCACCCCAGCAAACTCAATTCCACCTTGTAGAAGGTCGGTTAGGTCATTGATATACAAGGAAAACAGTTGAGGGCTTAAAGGGCATGCTTGTCTTACTCCCATATTGGTCTCAAACCACTCTGAAGCATCTGACCCACATCAAACTGCTGCGCGGTAACCCTCATACATATTTTCAAGAACTCTTCCCAATTTGAAACTCATTCCGATGGTGTAAAGTTTGTGGAATAGAGCTCTCCGATCGACCGTATCAAAAGCTGCCTTGAAATCCACGAAAAAAGCGAATAATTTCTTTTTTTGTTCTAGGAATGAGCCCGCAATGTTCTGCAACACAAAAATATTGTCTACGGTTGAATATCCTGAACGAAAACCAGCTTGATTTTCACGGATAAGTTTTTGACTTTCAATCCATCGAGCTATTCGGTTGTTTAAAAGTTTGGCGAACACTTTGTAAGATGTGTTGAGCACAGATATTCCTCGGTAATTGGCCGGGTCAGTTATATTTTCCTTTTTATGTATGGGGAATATTATTGCTTCTTTAAGTTGTGGTGGTAAAATTCCTGAGTTCAATATTTCATTAAATGTTGATGTCAATTTATCCTTGCGTTCATCTATAGCGTATTTAAATAGTTCTATAGGAATCCCATCAGGACCTGACGATTTATGATGCAAATAAAATAACTGAATTTTGTTATGACTGTTGAACTTCCAGAAATGCGAAACAATTCTTTTCCGTGCCTCGGTGCACAGGGTTTCAAGTAATACGCGTAAGAACTGGAAAGAGTTTTGCACAGGGCCAGCGGTTAATCGTGAAAAGTGTAGTCAGATATCTCGGCATTTGGTTAGATCATTTTCTGTATTTTCACAAACATATAGAAAGGACTCTGACCAATGCTAGAAAAGCCTTCGCTGTGGCAAGTGGGCTATTTTACAGCAGCCAACTTGATACCAGGGTGAAAGTGATCTGCTACATGGTCCTTATACGGCCGATCATGGTGTATGGTTGTCCCCTTTGGTTCGGTGTGAGCCCTTCCCAGATGAAAAAGATGAGGGTGTTCGAGAGACGATGTCTTAGGACCTGTCTCCGGTTGTATCGGACACCTGAGTCCGAGTACAGGAAGTACTATCCCAACGAGGTCCTGTACAACAGGGCTAACGTGAAAAGAGTAGACAATTTTATAATTTCTTTAACAGGACGACACATTGCAAGGTGTATGATGTCTACCAATAGTCTGATCTTCGGGGCTTATTACCCGAACTTTATGTTTTTAATTTTCTTAAAACTAAACTTAAACCAAAGCTGATATTTAACCCTAACCCTAATAAAACCTAAACTGCCTTACTCTATGTCCGAGACATTGCGGAGGGGTGTGCAAGGGCGTGTACGGTGTTTATATGATAGACATATATAAGTTACGCGCCTTTGCTCACCTTTTTTTTTTTATTTTATATTTTATTTTTTTTTTTTTGTATTTTTTTTTTTGTCTAACTTAACCTACGTAAGTGGGCTGTTGTCCAACAGACCGACTATGACTGACATTAATGTCGCGCTGTCAAATGCGCAGACTGGTTCTGGTGTAACCACCAAAAGAAGTGCCGCTCCTTTGCACTCTCTCTCCTATCTCGAGCGTTGATCGCTCTAATAAACTGAAGAAGATCCGATTCATAGAGGAGTTCACTGTCAACTGTTCGGCGTACAGCGTGGAAGATTATAGGACATCCACTCATGTCCTGAATCTGATTTAGCGAATCTAAATGGAGAAAAGCCTCAGGTGGAATAAAGCCGGTGTGGCGTACCCTCTCATGATACATAAAGTTCGGGTAATAAGCCCCGAAGATCAGACTACTGGTAGACATCATACACCTTGCAATGTGTCGTCCTGTTAAAGAAATTATAAAATTGTCTACTCTTTTCACGTTAGCCCTGTTGTACAGGACCTCGTTGGGATAGTACTTCCTGTACTCGGACTCAGGTGTCCGATACAACCGGAGACAGGTCCTAAGACATCGTCTCTCGAACACCCTCATCTTTTTCATCTGGGAAGGGCTCACACCGAACCAAAGGGGACAACCATACACCATGATCGGCCGTATAAGGACGGAGATTTCCTCCCAGTACGAGGAACTCCTGATAGGGCTCGCAGGGACGCTTGAGCGTCATCGGGGTAGGGAGGACTCCGCAGTGGGAGCTTCGGAGGCTGTTGAGGCTAGGGACGGTCCATGTGGGACTGTCAGGTCGTTAGGTGTCCCTGTTGGGATTAGGGTGCAGGAGCGACCTTTTTTCGCTAAGGGTGCCAGTGCTGCCACTGTCTCTGGTGGTATAGGAGGCAAAGGTCAGTTTGAGAAACCGGACATTGACCTGTTGACCATGACCTGTTGGCCGAAGTAGCAAGGGTAAGTCCCTTGTCGTGCAGAGTGTGGAGAAGCGGATCTCCCCTGAAGAGTTCCATGGTGAGCACCATAAGTTAAACTTATGCAAGTTCACCAAGCAGGAGTTTGAAGAGGATTTTTGCCTATCCACTCCTTGGGTGGCAGGTGATGGACGCCTTAATGCTGTCCTAGTGTGCAGCACAAGGGCCGCGGGTATCCTTCTCGGAGAATTGAGGTGCTACATCAAGCACTTCTCATTCTTGGTGAAGGAGAAGTCGTTGGTGCAGTGGTGTAACCGGTGTCTCGGCCTGGATCACTTCGCATCCAGGTGCAGGCAGAAGGATTCTGTGTGCTGGCGTTGTGGACAGTCGGGCCACTCCAAGCGCGATTGCGGTAATGCAATTCATTGCCGTGACAGTGACTTCAGGGGAAGCCCGGCTGGACACTTTATGCTAAGCATGGATTGTCCAGTCTATGCTGCGGCGTTGGCCAGGGCGAGTGCCAGACACTAAACTGCCGGTTAAATTAATCTAACTGCCATTGTGCTCGAGCAGCCATGTTCGAGTTAGGACAGATACTGTGTAGCTCGCAGTGTAGCTTTGCGCTGTTGCAGGAACCTTACACTGTTGCAGGATATGTGATGTGACCCTGGCAAATGTGACGGCGCTTCGTAGCTTTGATTTTCAGTGGCGCATCCGACGTTCTGAAGGTGTGAGTGATCACAGCCTCATTGAGGTTGTGATCGTTCGCTCCAATGGTACGTTAGATGTGCAGGAAGGTTGGAATGAGAAGCGCTGACTTCTCAAGAATGTCGACTGGTCGATATACAAGAGTGAAATTGCGAGAAAGGTCACATCAACACCGCTTGAGGCCTTTCAATGTTTGGGTATCAATGGTAAGGTTGCCCTCATCAATGAATGTATGTGGGATGTCAACGACCAACTCTTTCCGAGAAGACGTATGGTAAATCGGAAAAAGGTGAAGTGGTGGACATCTGAGTTGAATGTGAAGCGTAAGCAGGTTAGGAGATTGCGAATGCGTTTTCAAACCTGTAGGCGCCGCGGACTTGCAGACATGGATCAGGCAAAGCTTGCTTATAGGCATGCTTTGGCTGAATACAAGAGTATGCTTGTCCGTAGTAAGAATGAAAATTGGAGGACATTTGCCGAGGAACACCGTGATGACCCCTGGGGTCAGCTTTACCGTGTTTGTCGGGGGAGGAAATCCTTGGAGCTTGGGGCCATCCATCATGAGGGCTCACATCATGGACTTTATAACGTGAATAAAAGTGTGTTATTTTGCTTATATGAATATATTTACATATATTTCATCTTTACATTTTTATTATATAAAGTATAGCCCAATCTTAACCTTACATTTGGTCCTTTAAAGCCTCTTTTGGATTGAGTTGATAAGCCATTGTGGGGGTAGTTGAGAAAAAACTCAAATGAACAATTCAGATACTTTTATTAAACATTTCATGCATATACATTTAAATAAGAAGCAATTAGGAAGTTTTATACAAGAACCCCAAAGCGACGTTGGATCTACACTCCAGTTAAGTCCAGTTATTACAGGCACCGTTGATATTCTCGCCACGAGACTACAGGTATATTCCAATCTGGAATTAATTTTTATTAGAATTTATACTCGAGCGACCACTAAATCACAATTGGATTCTTCGAAATTTTCTTCTCGAACGTAAGGTGTATGCAACGTAAGTTGAAATACGTATAAACATTTTTTTTCTCTTACCCATATATTTTGGTAACGCATTCATCATGTCGGCTGCACTGAAATTAAATTCCCACAACAAATTTCGGTATGGGAGGAGAACTTTACATCAACTTTCCAAGTTACATGAAAGGAATGACCTGAATGAGAAAGTACGAAACACCTATTTAGATTATTAAACTGCCTTGCTTAGCTTGGATAGCTTGGACAAAGTACGAGAAACAGAACAAAAACCGGTAAGATCTTAGTTAAGTTTTAATGTTAATACACCCACAACTTCATCTGTAAGATTCCGCAAATAAATGTACCAGTTTTTACCGGTGAGTACCATACCTGGAAGGCCTTTCAAGATCTATTCACGGTTCTCATAGACACCAATTCCGCATTGACAGATGTTCGAAAGCTACATTATCTCAAGTCACGCTTAGCGTGTGTCACCGAAAGGTTAGTTCAAAATCTGTCCATAGACAATGCTAATTACAAACCTTCGTGGGAGATTTTAGAAAGCCAGTTATGATCATAAACGGTTTTAAACGCGCAATTAAACATGTTCTACGGTGAAGCCAAGTTAGCTACGGAGACTGGGACTGGTTTGAATAAGCTGTTAGACACTTCCGTCGAATGTCAACATGCTCTCAAAAATCATGGTATGTCAGTGGATCAATGGGATAAATGTTTATACTTCTGCTTACCAAAAAGTTACCAATTACAATGGTAAGAAAGACTAGGTACTAAAAAGGATCTGCAGGTTCAGGACTTTGGTGGTCTTTTATAAACTGCAAATAGTGGCAAGCTTGTTCGAGTGCACACTACGAAAATAAAAGCGCTTCATATTAAACAGGCGTCAAAGGCGCCTGTAAGGTTTGCCACAAAGGGGTACATGCAATGCGAGCATGCAACCGTTTTCGTCAAATGGACATACCATCACGAATGCAATTGACAAAAAAAAATAGGAGTGTGCGAGAATAGCTTGGCACACAGCCACGCAATTCAGCAATTGGGTAGGGATGCAACAGGCTTCAGCCTACTTACATAACAAATATTGGATTACGAAATTCCGAAACACTGTCAGAAATATCTTACGCAAATGTTTGATCGGTTTCAGATATCGCACTAAATCGGGACGTCGATTGAGGGGCTATCTACCAGCGCCGAGAATAAGAATTTCGTAGAATTTCACACACGCCGGGGTAGATTACGCGGGGCCAATCTAAATTAAATCGTGGAGAGGTCGAGTGTCCAAAACCCTCAAGGCATAACGTATACATATACACCTGGAACTGGTCGGCGACTTAACCACTCAAGCGTTCATGGCAGCGGTGCGACGATTGATCCAAAGACGAGGAATCTGCTCACATATATACAGTGACAACGGCACGAACTTTGTCGGGGCCAACAAAGAGTTGCGGAAGCTCCTCGCAAACGCCGACTCCGGATAGGAAGAATCAGCCAGAATGATTGCCAACGCAGGAATTGAACACCATCTCAAAAGAATCCTAGGGGAAGAAAAATATACTAATGAAAAACTGTGCACATTCCTGCATCAAATAGAAACGTGATTGAACTCAAGGAAGATTTTACAGCACTCACACCCGGACATTTTCTCATCGGTCACTCACTAAATTCAATACCGGAAACCAACATCACTGATGCAAAAATCGGACCTTTTTAACGTTCTCACCAAATACAGAAACTGCAACAAATATTCTGGACGCGTTGGAAATCGGATTATCTTACCAGGTCAAAGATCGAAAATCAACCCCGAATCGGCGATCATCGACGTGAAAAACGGCAAATTGTCAAGTCAAAAGACCTATCACAAAAATTTTTTATCCTGCCGTACATCGATAAAATCCACAATCCAAAAGAAAAATTGTCAACCAACGCACATCGGGTAAAGAAACATGGTACAACCAAATATGTCTTAAACAAACTAAATTAAAAAACGTCAACACTGACTACGCATTTACTTTATTGAAACAACTAAATACAACACTTCACAAAATGTACACAATTCATCTAAAACAAATATCACATTTATTCAACACACAAAAAGTCATAACAACATGAAACACAAACTTTATTATCATTTCATATATTCATTTTCAAGTTCTTTTCGGCAGGTATTATCCGGCGAAAAGGAAAACACTGCACACCACAAATGTTCTTTGAATGTACTATTATGTACAAATATGCAAACACTAACAGAAATCACAGTAATAAGCACTACACTAGTCAGCTCTTTAATAGATTTGAGTTTCCATTCAAAGACTGGCATAACGGATCTCAACTCTCACGAGCTGTAAAACCGAGATGCTACGAACTCTAGTATTAAGTGCTCAAGGGTTCAACAATTATAGATCTAATTAAGAACTTAATTAATACCACTTAACTGAGAAATGCATTCGCTATTCCCAATTCGAATTTCTTCACAGCAAACACTAATAAACCACACTGCACAATAATTTCCGCACAATAAGCAACAACGCTACAGCTGGGTATGAAACAATACACACGGAATGAAGGAGAACAAAACAACAAAGCAGATGTAAACAACCAGTCAGCAGTCAACGCATTTGGGACAGATCTATTTGTTTATGACTACGAACTTCGTTCTCGACCGGGGAGGATGGATAACAAATAAATTATCCAACACTAATGTGGTTTAAAAATATTAATTATAAAATACAAATTCATTGAACTGCTTTACCATCAGGAAATCCACACTATATAATCAAAATACATATGTCAATTAAAGCAAATGCCATCATTTAATATAAAATGTCAATAAGTCACTAAATACTTTGACACTCACTCGTTGTTTCGACACTAACCCAAAAACATTAAATATATACTCCTTATAACTTGGACAAAAGTGTTTTATTTTACATATAGATATTTACATACAAATTTTTACTTTTTTATTAAATCAAGTATAGTCCAATCTTAACTTTACATATAGTATATTTAATAATTAAACAAAAAACAAATCCTTTCAATTTCTGGGAAACCTCACCTTGTGGACTTTCCTGTTGTCTATGAGAACCATAGTCCCTAGGAGTTTGTTTTTGAACAAACTTTTTTACAGACAACTTCCTGTATTTGTTGCCATGTCGAATATTCGAGTCTGTTTTCACTGCAGTAGTCAATGGTTTTGGATATCTTTTTTCTGATTTCGTTTGCTAACTCCTGGAATGGAGTGGAGTGTATCAATTGGCCTATTGTTTGCGACTGAGTGAATCGTCCTATTGTACTTCACTGTGGCAAGTAAATGGAGCTCAATGAAACACCGATATTCTGTTTCAATTTCATACACTTTGCTATCTCAGATGATGTGTTATAGAGCCTTTCTACCTGACCATTTGTCGTACTATGAAATTGTTGTGTGATATACATATTTACTCCACTGATTACTCACTGATGATGAGCAATGACCTTATACTTTCCGAACAAAAGGATTTCTCCCCAAGCCCATTAAATTATTTGAGTTACTTTATACAATCCGGCCCTGTGTTAAAAATTATATGATTTTAGAAGCAATTAAGGGGATTTTTTACACTCCGTACTGATTTTGACACACCTGGTATTGTTGTTAAAGAAATCTCACTGTGAAAGGTTGCAGCAGTTGAGCTAGCGTCTTGTTCCAAGTTATCTTGGCTTGTGAAATAATGCAGCAAAAAATTCTACAACGAAGGCTCTCCATCGGATTTTTTCTGAAATTGCAAACGTAAGAGGCTGGTTGTATATATTGAGCCGATTTACTCCATACAAATAATTTGAAGCTTTTATAGTATACAATAGCTAAGATTTCCCGTTCATTTGTGGCGTAATAGTCTTCGGTTCCGGACAACGTTTTAGATATCATTGTTATCGCTCTTGCATTTGAAGATAGGACAGCGCTGAGCGAACGACGAAACATCGATCGTTAAGTCGTTAAGCTTCCCATAGTCGAGATACAGAAAAAGCAAACCTTCCGACACTAAAATTTGTTTGATTTTTTCGACAGCACATAATGCTGCAATATCTAACTGTATCATCTAGTTTTTGGACTGATGTTTGTGCGATCTTTACAACTCTCTACCTGCATGGATATATTTCAATAATTTTCAAACAGAAAATAGCAAGCATTCAATTCTGCTCCACTTAAAGTTCCGCTGTTGATTCACTGTCTCCTATTTCATTGCCGAAACGCCCAAGCCAAATCCCATTTAACTCAACCGCTCTACTTATACTTCCTTTGATTATTTCATGTGTCTCCTATTGGATCCTCCATACGCCAACCCCAAGCCCATTCAACTTCCGCAGACAGTAAATCACTGTCTCCAATTTCATCCTCGACACAACACATTTCCACAAACATTATCATTGATCACTCTGACCCATTACGCGATAACCCGATGGATCGCCATCGATTGAGTCGATAACGATTGTTCATATATCGTGTCGATTATAATCTCATTATTCTCCTGTCTAATCTAACCCTAATTCTTTCCCTTATATAAGAATAAACGCAGTGTAGTAGGTAAGAATAAGAAGAATAAATAAACAAATACGTGAAAATTAGTAACTGTTTAGCGCTTCATTTGGGTTTGAAAATGAATAAAAAGGTAAACCCTCCTTTGTTTGAGAAAATATGATTACATCATCGATATATACATGCCAGCATTTGCCTATTTCATCCCTAAGTACGTCGTTATAGCTCTTTGGAAATGCTAGGTGCATTTTCTAATCCAAATGGAAGCCTACAAAATTCATACATTCCATTATTTACAGAGAAAGCGGTGGACATGGGATATGTGTACACTCTTGAATACACGGGATCATTGGCATATACTAATAGAGAAAGTTCTTTCGCACCTCGGATGAGATAATTTCGCTTTGAGATGAGATGCGGTAACGGGCTTATATTCTTCGACGACTTTTGGAGATTTGACTGTCGGTAGTAACTTTATTACTAATAATACCATAATACTAACTTGTTTCAACTCAAGAAACAAAAAGATATGTTCCTAATTTATAATTTGAATTTAATTTCGTTTATTTTACATTTATTTTGTATTTGTATATATATGTATTTATAAGTTAACACCGCGCATTTGGCCCTGATAGAGTAAGGCAGATTAAGAGTGAAGATTCGAATTACACGAAGAAGTAACATTTTGTGAATGTTTTCCGCAAAAAGGAATTGCAGATAGGTACTTCAATAAATAGAAATGAATAAGAAAAATGAAAAGTTGATTGTTTGATTACGCCAAAGTGTGTAGATTTAATGAGTGCACCGCCCGTCGAATTAGTGCTGAACCTGAACTCTGCGCTCCTAGAAACGACTTGAGGGATATCTATCCTTTGCCGGATTGTGTACAACGTGAAGTGGGTGCATACCGTAGCAGGCATCTGAACGGATTTCGAAATCCATCCCTCACTCAGTATCTGTTTTGATGGGTACTTTTTTCCCCAGAGTCATTCGTCCGATTGACCCACTTGTGGACTTGCCGGGCGATGTGCCTGCGGTGACTGAAGTTGAAATTGGCTGCTCGATTTTAGACTTAAATCGAGGAAGTCACCAGGATTCGATGGACTAACTTTAGAGATGGTGAAAATGGTCAGTGGTTGCCGAATACTTGATGGCTCTTTACTCGTGCTGTGTCAGGGAGAATTATTTTCCCCTGGAATGGAAATGTTTTAAGATGATAGTTCTGCTGAAGTCTAACGATAGGGTGAAGACCAATCCTCGCTCTTATCGTGGCATCAGTCTCCTTCCGGTACTTGGAAAGGTGCTGGGAAGAGTCTTGATGGACAGACTGATGCAGCGCATCTCTGAGCAGTCTCCATTCCAGTTTGGTTTCAAACCAGGGCGCAGTGTCGAAGATGCTTTACTGCGCGTAAAGGACACGGTTGATGAGTCTGCTGGGAAGTATGTAGTTGGCGTCTTCATTGACTTCAAGGGTGCTTTCGATTGCCTTGACTGGGCAAGCGTGTTGCGGAGGTTGCGTGAGGTAGGGGTTAGTGTGGGGATCAACTGGAAGAGCTATTTTTCCAACAGATCAGCTCGTGTTGTCAATTCGTTCGACAGCGTGATGGTAGGTGTTGAGAGGGGATGTCCTCAGGGGTCTGTTGCGGGTTCATATATATGGAACTTGATGATGGATCCTCTGCTGCTGCGTCTTTCATCCTGGCAGTCGTACTGCAGTGTCGTCGCTTATGCTGATGATTTCCTTCTTCTTATCGAAGGCCAGTCTCGTGCTGAGCTGGAGAGTAGGGGTACGGAGGCCATGGGCATGGTGACTGCCTGGGGATCGAGTGTTGGTGTGGAAGTTGCGGTGGAAAAGTCGTCCTTGATGCTGCTCAAGGGTAAGTTATCCTTGAATCGGCCTCCAGTTGTTAGAGCTGGTGGGGTGAGTCTAAAGTATGTGACGGAAGTCAGTTACCTTGGTATTACTATCGGCGAGAAGATGAATTTTGTTCCTCATCTTGTTAAGGTGAGAGCAAAACTCATGTCTCCTGTGCCAGCAGTCAGAAGGGTACTGAAATGTGACTGGGGCCTGTCATGTCATATGGTGGACTATTTGTTGCTTGTGCTGCATTTGGTGCATCGGTATAGTACGATGTTGCTAAGACCGTGACAGGAAGAAGCAAGCTTCTGAGTTGTCCGAGACTTATGCTCCTTGGTTCACTTCGAGTATGCAAGACTGTCTCTACGGAGGCTCTACAAGTGTTTGCAGGTGTGCCACCGCTAGATCTGGAGGTCATACGTCGTGGTATGGCCGGCAGGTTGCGGAGGCAGCGGCCACTCTCAGCATCTGGCTGGAGCGAGTGCCAGAACGTTCGGGGTCTAAGTGCCTGCGAACTGAAGGCTCTGTTGGAAGATGGTGTTCTTTCCAGATGGCAGTTGCGTTGGGGGGAGATCAGCAAGAGAAGAGTAACTTTCGAGTTCCTTCCTGAGGTTGGACACATCGTGAACACTCAGGAAGATCTCCAAGGGGTCGTTAAAGCCATTAAGAACAAGAAATCGGCTGGGACAGATGGTATCCCGAATATCGTGCTCAATCATCTCCCTCCGGAAGCAGTGGAAAATTACACTACACTGTTTAACAATGCGCTAAGTAATGTACATTACCCAGCACATTGGAAGACAGCTAGTGCAACCAATCCCTAAACGGGATAACGACAAAAGCATTCCGTCTAATCGTCGGTCGATAAGTCTTCTTCCTTGCATCAGCAAGGCATTTGAAAAGATTGTCATTGGAGCTCTTTACCCCTTCGGGTAGGGGCAAGAATATACCCAAGGTAAGGCATGCCTGTCGTAAGAGGCGACTAAAAGCCACCGTTTGTTTCAGGAGAAGCAAAAAAAAAAAAAAAATATGCAATGAATAAAAACAAAGGAATTAGTACCCCAGGTGGAATGCCAGTCGCACTGGAAAATCCATACTCTTCGGAGTCAGGCTCTACGGATTCTGGGGAGAGCCAATTATTGCATTTGGACCCTTTTAAAAAATGTTCAAGGGTTTCCAGATGGCAGTTGCGTTGGGGGGAGAGCAGCAAGGGAAGAGTAACTTTCGAGTTCCTTCCTGAGGTTGCTTATGCGTGTGGGCGGGAGTGTCTGGACTTCTCACTCTATGCGGGCTTTCTGCTGACTGGTCATGGTTCCCTTAATGCTTTCTTGCATAAAAGGGCCATGGCTGGCTCAGCGGAGTGCTCGTGTGGTGCACCGAGAGAAGATTGGAGACATGTTCTCATTGAGTGCCCGCGATACGCTCACTGCAGGGATCTCGTGTTCTCTTCTCATGGGAGACGGCCGACAATCTAGCCATCTTTGCCGAACAGATCTTTCAGATTCGGAGGCAATAATGACACTGTTTGTCCTTTGTAGTAGAAACTGCTGTTTTGCAGGGAGTTTGTGGTACTGGACTCTTACAGATTACTGGCTATATGAGGTTGGTGCAAGTCCTAGTACAGTCTGCGGTTATGTGCTTCCAGGGCTCCCGATTTACTGGCAGGTAGGACTCAGTCCGCAACCTCCTTGAACTTGCAGATGGTAGATGTTTGGGCGGGAGGGGGGCTGTACAGGTCTCATCCTGACCCACTCAGCTGCCATTTGGGGGTTCTCCCTAACATTGTTTCTTGCTGTAGCAATGGCGCCTTATGTTGCTGATTTTTTACTTGGTAACATTTGGGCTGGAGCTGTGGCGAGTTGTCGTGTGGGGTATGGGGTGCCTGTTCATGTGGTCGGTGATGACTCGACAACGCACTTAGTGCGTCGGTCAGGGGGTGCATAGCGACAGTGGTTCTATGCGCGAACTAACCGGTTCTTCGAGTAGTAGTAGTTTTGTTGTCCTTGTTGTGAATATGCCTGTTTGCCTTTGTTTCTTTGGGGTTTTTCGGTGGGGATGAGTGCATGTGCTACGTACTTGTACTCTCCAGCAATGGGATTTTTCAATAGGGGTGTTGAACGATTTGGTTGGTTCATACCTCGATCTGGCCTTGTTGGGATTTCCGGGCAAAATTGTGTTGTGTTTTTGTGTAGATGGTGCAGATCGACCATTGGTCACTACCTCGACCACTGATTCGATGTGCGTCATCTAAAAGGCTGCTAGGCCTTAAGTGTTAAGGCACTTATCTAGAAGTGACCTTCACGGTTGCGAAAGCCTGACCAGAGGCTATATTCTGGTACCATGGGAGATAGCTGGCCCCGGAAAGGTTAGTTGGTGCCGTCAGGCTCCCAACCTTCTTTTCCGAGCTATCAAGAGGTAGGCCCCCGAGTGGAAGTACCATGGTGACTGTGGTTGCCCAAAATCGCGGGAGCGTATAGCATGTGGATGCAAGAGGTGCTAGATAGGAATCGCCTTCAGCAAGGTTTGTGGTCGACGTCTCCTCAGGACGGTGGTCAACTCTTAATTTAACTCCCTTATTGTGTTAGGCCCACCGTGAAGTATGCCAATAATTGGCCGTTTATTCACGTTAAGCACTTTCGACTTATGTATAGACATGAGGTTTAATATAGCCCCACAAAAAATAGTCTACAGGCGTCTTCAGAGCTTAAGCCATTCAACTCCGGTCGAGTGCGATCAATCCGCCAACGAACCGAAACCTATCGAACGAGGAGGTTGATGGGTATATCAAAGAAATTGACGACGCCATACTCTTGCACAAACGTTTACAGATCCGAGAAATCCGAAAGTCAGATCTCTGAAGTCAGAGATCAAAAACCTCCAACAACGAATAAAAATAAATTATAATCTTGCCATAAGCTTGCATTGGGGCAGTCAAATCCGGGCTGTACGATCCAACAACCCGGGTATGTTTCCGCAAGTAAATAAATTATTCATGAAGAAAGATAATAATGACATTCCAATCGTCCGACTTCCGAGAACAAACGACAACGCACAACTACTGACATCAGTTGATATAGATCCAGATAAGTCCGTGCTAGATGACGAATTCTTCGTGTCCGAAGATCCCCAAGAGAAGGTTAAGACCATATGCGCTGTTTTCGAGAAAGTGTATAAGGTCAACGAGGTCGGCCAAATGACGATCTAGAGAACAGAGCATTTGTGAATCCCTTCTATCTCCGTGAGGAGATCAGTCGATGGCGATCTGAGAATCCTGGTTTTACCAGATTCAATGGCGTAAATATGGCAAATAATCCCGTCGCCAACGATGTAAATCACATCGTGATCACTCAGGAAGATCTCCAAGGGGTCGTTAAAGCCATTAAGAACAAGAAATCGGCTGGGACAGATGGTATCCCGAATATCGTGCTCAATCATCTCCCTCCGGCGGCAGTGGAAAATTACATTACACTGTTTAACAATGCGCTAAGTAATGTACATTACCCGGCACATTGGAAGACAGCTGTAGTGCAACCAATCCCTAAACGGGATAACGACAAAAGCATTCCGTCTAATCGTCGGTCGATAAGTCTTCTTCCTTGCATCAGCAAGGCATTTGAAAAGATTGTCATTGGAGCTCTTTACCCCTTCGGGTAGGGGCAAGAATATACCCAAGGTAAGGCATGCCTGTCGTAAGAGGCGACTAAAAGCCACCGTTTGTTTCAGGAGAAGCAAAAAAAAAAAAATATGCAATGAATAAAAACAAAGGAATTAGTACCCCAGGTGGAATGCCAGTCGCACTGGAAAATCCACACTCTTCGGAGTCAGGCTCTACGGATTCTGGGGAGAGCCAATTATTGCATTTGGACCCTATTAAAAAATATTCAAGGGTAAATAGATCACCACCAGCAGGATCTAATATTATAAACAAGCGCGCATCAACGCCAATGAAAACTGCTGCGTCTAAAACGCAAGTAACTAAAACATAAACAAATTAACATTCTTCTACACACGAAGAACAAGCTCTAGCGAGGTTCGAAAGTCTCGAAGAGGAAAATGCGGAATTAAGGACTAGACTCGCTGATATGGAAGATCTCTGTAAAGAAGTAAGAAATGAACTTAGTCAATTAAGGGCAGATAAAAATTAAAATCAAAAAAAAAGCCCAGCTCGAACGAATCAAAAAAAGTTGAGTATTCTACGGATGAGGAGGAACTCGCTCGTGAAACTAACTGGATCACAGAAAGGCGACCGGGCAAAAAACGAAAGGCCGGTTCCTCGCCGGAGGTAATAAAGAAGACAGAAAATGTACGTCTTACTGGTAACAACGAAACTAAGTTACCAAAAGAACGGGCACCATACAGTGCGCTGCGTGGAGCAATACACCTCTCGCTAGAAAAACGACGATAAAACATGTATTGCGATATCCACCGGAAATACGAGAATTAGTAAGAGAGAAACGTAAGGCTAGTAAGAAATGGCAGCAGACCCGTGCGCCGCAGCATAAAACTCGCCTCAACCAACTGTCTAACATTCTGAAGGCGAAAATTAAGTCGTTTAAAAATAATAACTTTAAAACCTACTTGACAGGCTTGTCAGGGAAAAAGGATACCCATTACTCACTCTGGAAAGCAGCCAAAGGTTTCTTAAGCCAACCTCAACCACATGCGGCCCCAATTCGGAAAAATCAATACGAGTGGGCAAAAGAAGATAAAGAGAAAGCGGATCTCTTCGCAGATCATTTGGAAGAAACGTTTAAATCACGCGACGGACAAACGTTTCCTGGAAACTCCTACGGTTCAAACACAAATAATGAACATTTTTGTTTAAGAAATGCTACTCTGACAGAACTTAAGGAAGAATTAAAAAACCGCAAGCCCAAAAAAGCTCCTGGTTATGATTTAATCACAGGAGAAGTTCTGAAAGAATTACCTCAGAGAGCGCTTCTTATGTTTATCTACCTAATTAACGCCGCGTTAAGATTAGAACATGTCCCTAGTCAGTGGAAAGTGGCGGAAATAATAATGGTGCCGAAACCGGGTAAACCCCCAACAGACAAAAAGTCTTATAGACCAATTTCACTGCTTCCGATAATGTCTAAAGTGTTCGAACGAATGTTACTCAGACGTTTAAGCCCGGTTGTGGAAGAAAGACGACTTATTCCTAATCACCAGTTCTGTTTTAGAAGTAAGCATTCAACTATCAACCAAGTACATCGAATAACTGATGTTATAGAAAAATCGTTTGAACAAAAGCAAGTCTGCTCAGCTGTATTTCTCGATGTTTCGCAAGCCTTTGACAAGGTTTGGCACGAAGGTTTGAAACACGAGCTTCGACAGTTCCTCCCGAGAAAATTTTACACAATTTTATAGAATTATCTAACTGATAGAATCTTCCGTGTGAAATATGGGAAAGAATATTCCCTTTTTAAGCCTATACAAGCTGGAGTACCACAAGGAAGTGTCCTTGGTCCCCTCCTTTACTTACTTTATAGCAGCGTAGGCACCGTGCTAGGCACATTTGCTGACGACACCGCCATTTTAGTAACTGCCAAAACGGTCGAAGAATCAACCAGAAAATTACAATGTGCTCTAGACCGGATACACGATTGGACGAACACTCAGCGAATTGAGCTTAACGAAGCTAAATCCGTTCATATAAATTTGACGTATAGGAACGTGAATAACTTGCCCGTGTTTAATAATAATGTTCAAGTACCCTTCGGTAATGAAGCGAAATACCTCGGAATGACTCTCGACTCTCTTATCGTATCATTAATCATGTATAGCAATGATTTATTTAGCCTAAGGAAAAGGCATTCTAACTAAACGGTATCAAATGCCTTTTCCAAGTCGAACAGACAAGCACCCGTACACTGATTTTTATCCATATTCCACTGTATGTCGGAAACCAACTTTGCAGCAGCATGCACTGTCGAATGCCCTGCCCTAAACAAACTGGTTGCCCGCAGAATATTGTTGTCCTCGACCTATGTCTGCAGAGCTCTAATGACAAATAAAACATAGCGCACTGTTAAACAGTGTAGTGTAAATTTCCACTGCCGCCGGAGGGAGATGATTGAGCACGATGTTCGGGATACCATCCGTCCCAGCCAATTTCTTGTTCTTAATAGCTTTAAAGACCCCTTGGAGATCTTCCTGAGTGATCACGATGTGATTTACATCGTTGGCGACGGGATTATTTGCCATTACGGCATCGAATCTGGTAAAACCAGAATTCTCAAATTGCCATCGACTGATCTCCTCACGGAGATAGAAGTGATTTACCAAGGCTCTGTTCTCTAGATCGTGATTTGGCCGTCTGACCTCGTTGACCTTATACACTTTCTCGAAAACAGCGCCTATGGTGTTAACCTTCTCTTGGGGATCTTCGACCACGAAGAATTCGTCATCTAGCACGGCCTCATCTGGATCTTTATCAACTGAAATGGATCCGAAACTGTGACACGTGTCGGTTTACCCCTTTTCATGCTAAGCTTCGACAAATGTGAAATCATAGACAAAATTTATGGATTAAAAACAATTCTAGATGTGACTGTTAAAATAGAAGCCTTGCGCAAAAATACGAATTCAATACCACAATGCAAACGTTGTCAGGGATTCAACCACACTCAAAAGTATTGTCAGAAAGATCCGCGATGTGTCAAATGCGCAGGCGGACATCTGTCGACGGATTGTAACGAAAGTAAGACTACACGAGCTACTTGTATTAACTGTAAAGGAAATCATCCGGCTAACTATCGTGGCTGCGAAGTAGCAAGAGAGCTTCAGAAAAGACGAGATAAAATCAAATCGAAACTCCGTCAACCACCAAAATCGGCAACAAAGGACGTAGTTCTAAAAACCGTGACGAAACAAACTGTGACTCGATCGAAAACTGCTGAAATAAAAGGGCAGACTCAACCTGCGTCTTCAATAACTCAACAAATTAAATCAGCTAATGTGAAATCACCACACATCGGAGCAAAAACCTTCGCCCAAACAGTAGCATCTACATGTGGAAAAAGCTGCGAAGAACAATCAACTCCCGCTACAAATATATTATTATTTTAGAGAAACTTGACGAACAAACCAGAACGAAAAAACTTATTTTCGAAAGGCTAATCGACCTCGAAAATACGATTAACAGCAAGCGTACCTTAACATGAATATGTCAATTAAAATTTTAAATTGGAATGCGAATGGTCTGCTAGAAAAATTGACGAACTAGAATTATATATTAGAGAAATAGATATCGATATTTGTCTGATCTCTGAGACACACTTGACGAAGCAAACTTAAAAGGGTACTGTGGTTACCATGCCTGCCATCCGTCCGAACGGGCAAGAGGCGGTTCATCCCTGTTTCCCTGGGATAAGTATAGAATCTGATCCTATACAATTAAATACGGTTCGTGTAAAAAATAAACATTACTCATTTAACGTCGCGTCCATTTACTGCACTCCGCGTAGTATAATTGATCAAAGCGAGCTCGAGCGAATTTTCCACACTCTAGGCCCAAATTTCATAATTGGTGGAGACTTCAATGCGAAACACCCCTTTTGGGGATCAAGATTAATTTCACAAAAAGGCAGAAATTTATACAGAGCTGGTATGAAACTAAACTGTGATTTTTACTCGACAGGAAAACCAACCTACTGGCCGTCGGATGTTACACAAATACCTGACGTTGTTGATTTCTTTGTCATAAGAGGTGTTTCTCGAAACTACTTACGAATTGAAGAAAGCTTTGATCTTAATTCAGATCATTCTCCCATTGTACTATGTGTAAACGATACCCTTGTAAAAAAGGAAGTTCCACCTACGTTAACAAAAAAAATATTGGCAAGCATTTAGAAATACCGAAAGTACCGCTGGGAACAGTATACGATTTAGAAATAGAACTCGATAAATTTATAGAAGTAATACAGTGCGCTGCGTGGAGCAATACACCTCTCGCTAGAAAAACGACGATAAAACATGCATTGCGATATCCACCGGAAATACGAGAATTAGTAAGAGAGAAACGTAAGGCTAGTAAGAAATGGCAGCAGACCCGTGCGCCGCAGCATAAAACTCGCCTCAACCAACTGTCTAACATTCTGAAGGCGAAAATTAAGTCGTTTAAAAATAATAACCTAAATACCTACTTGACAGGCTTGTCAGGGAAAAAGGATACCCATTACTCACTCTGAAAAGCAGCCAAAGGCTTAAGAAAACCTCAACCACATGCGGCCCCAATTCGGAAAAATCAATACGAGTGGGCAAAAGAAGATAAAGAGAAAGCGGATCTCTTCGCAGATCCTTTGGAAGAAACGTTTAAATCACGCGACGGACAAACGTTTCCTGGAAACTCCTACGGTTCAAACACAAATAATGAACATTTTTGTTTAAGAAATGCTACTTTGACAGAACTTAAGGAAGAATTAAAAAACCGCAAGCCCAAAAAAGCTCCTGGTTATGATTTAATCACAGGAGAAGTTCTGAAAGAATTACCTCAGAGAGCGCTTCTTATGTTTATCTACCTAATTAACGCCGCGTTAAGATAAGAACATGTCCCTAGTCAGTGGAAAGTGGCGGAAATAATAATGGTGCCGAAACCGGGTAAACCCCCAACAGACAAAAAGTCTTATAGACCAATTTCACTGCTTCCGATAATGTCTAAAGTGTTCGAACGAATGTTACTCAGACGTTTAAGCCCGGTTGTGGAAGAAAGACGACTTATTCCTAATCACCAGTTCTGTTTTAGAAATAAGCATTCAACTATCAACCAAGTACATCGAATAACTGATGTTATAGAAAAATCGTTTGAACAAAAGCAAGTCTGCTCAGCTGTATTTCTCGATGTTTCGCAAGCCTTTGACAAGGTTTGGCACGAAGGTTTGAAACACGAGCTTCGACAGTTCCTCCCGAGAAAATTTTACACAATTTTATCGAATTATCTAACTGATAGAATCTTCCGTGTGAAATATGGGAAAGAATATTCCCTATTTAAGCCTATACAAGCTGGAGTACCACAAGGAAGTGTCCTTGGTCCCCTCCTTTACTTACTTTATAGCAGCGATATACCGCAGGACGTAGGCACCGTGCTAGGCACATTTGCTGACGACACCGCCATTTTAGTAACTGCCAAAACGGTCGAAGAATCAACCAGAAAATTACAATGTGCTCTAGACCGGATACACGAATGGACGAACACTCAGCGAATTGAGCTTAACGAAGCTAAATCCGTTCATATAAATTTGACGTATAGGAACGTGAATAACTTGCCCGTTTTTAATAATAATGTTCAAGTACCCTTCGGTAATGAAGCGAAATACCTCGGAATGACTCTCGACTCTCTTATCGTATCATTAATCATGTATAGCAATGATTTATTTAGCCTAAGGAAAAGGCCTTCTAACTAAACGGTATCAAATGCCTTTTCCAAGTCGAACAGACAAGCACCCGTACACTGATTTTTATCCATATTCCACTGTATGTCGGAAACCAACTTTGCAGCAGCATGCACTGTCGAATGCCCTGCCCTAAACAAACTGGTTGTCCGGCGGAATATTGTTGTCCTCGACCTATGTCTGCAGAGCTCTAATGACAAATAATACAACAGCGGCTATGGTGTTAACCTTTTTTTTTTGGATCTTCGATCACGAAGAATTCGTCATCTAGCACGGACTCATCTGGATCTTTATCAACTGATGTCAGTAGTTGTGCGTTGTCTTTTGTTCTCGGAAGTCGGACGATTGGAATGTCATTTTTATCTTTCCTCCTGAATAATTTATTTACTTGTTGGAACATACCCGGGTTGTTGGATCGTACAGCCCGGATTTGATTGCCCCAATGCAAGCTTATGGCAAGATTAAAATTTATTTTTATTAGTTGTTGGAGGTTTTTGATCTCTGACTTCAGAGATCTGACTGCCGGACTTCTCGGATCTGTAAACCGTCTGTGCAAGAGTTTGAGTCTAGACAGCAGTCTACTTTTGTGCACGCGAAGTGCGTCGATGGTGGCATTCCGATAGACATCGCTGTCCTCGGTCGGTACAACCTTCGGTATTGTTCTGTCCATCGTACGCACTATGGCGTCGTCCATTTGTTTAAGGTACCCATCAAACTCCTCGTTCGATAGGTTTTTGTTAGTTGGCGGATTGATCGCACTCGACCGGAGTTCCATGGCTAAAGCCCTGGAGAAGCGTGGCCAGCGAGCCTTATTGTAATTATAAGGATTTCGCTGGACATAATCCTCCAGTTGAACCACCTCGTTCGGGAGTTGAATAACCGCTGAGAAAGCAAGATGATCACTATCGTACTCAATCGCGATTAAACAATTCCGTGTGCTAGCTCAGTAGTATCCTACGCGCTTCATTGCTATACATGATATTCTGGTTAAAAGTTTTCTTAACGAAAAGAGCGACTCCGCCTCCATTATGAGTGCGTTCTCTCCGAATAATATTGCAATTATTATACCTGAGGGTGTGCTTTGGTTAAGCTTAGTTTCGCTAACCATTATCACATCAGGATTGTGGTCTCTCAACAGTTGGCCGAAGAAAAGTTTCCTATTGGTCCCTATTAGTGAATTGACATTTATCGCGAGGATCTTAAGGTCGTTAGTTGCGCGTGCAGCCATTATATTGGAGCCGCTGTGGCTTATTCGCCAGAGAGTCTGGATTAGATGACATCTATTCTGGCTGCCTGTTGAAGGAACTGTTGTTCTAAGCGAGCAGTCCGCTCTGCTTGTTCAGCAATGCTTTTTTGCATCTGAGCCATCTGTGCCTGGATAGCCCGCAGGATGGAGCTCAGATCATTACTTGCCTCCGACTGCCGGGTTACTGGGACCGTGGCCGCCTTTGGCACTGTCTGTTGTGCCGGTCTTCTACCTGACGCCATTTGGGCAACGCGAGACACTGGCGTTGCTGCCACTGTTTTTGTGTGATTCTTTCGAACTTGTTTTTAAGTTCGTGCACTTTTGGGCAGCCCCTATAACTAGCGGGGAGGGTGCTCCTGTCCTCGATTTGGTCCTTTCCTAGAGGACATTCTCCACTACTGTGGTTCTTGGTGCATTTCACGCAGCGGAACTCCATCTTGCTGTTCGCCGCGGCATGCCCGAACCTCTGGCATCTAGCACACTGCATCGTGTACTTACCTTTTTTTAATGTCTCCCACTTAATGACAACAGTCCCCAAGTGTTTAATTTGCTTGAGGAGCTCATTAGTGCTAGCGGGGGTTATCTGGACCAGGAACATAGGCAAGCGCCTATTCTCCATTCGTGCCACCGCAGTGACAAACGGCTTAACTCCTACTATGTGGAGATCGTCGCTCTGCGCCTGGCGCAGCACAGCGAGGATTTCCTCCGGATTCGTAGGAGGATCTACGCTCTTAAGGAGCAGAGTCTGGAGTTTTTCTCCTTTCGGGGTGTACGTGTAGTACTCATTCCCCGCCTTCTCCAACGCCTGCCTAATTAATTCGTGCACTGCCATATAGTGGCAGTATACGGTGGGCCTGAGGGGCATTCTATACTTTATCTGGTATGGGAGATCTAATTTGTCTCAGTGTATAACAGCCCACTTACATAGATTTTGGGGATCCTTGGTCTCCGCGCCGAAGATGTTTATAGGTGGGCATCTGACTCTCGTAGGTTGCGTTTGTTGCTGCTGCTTTTTCGCCTGCAACTGCTGTTGTTGTTGCTGATGTTTCTGCTGCTGCTGCTGTTGTTGCTGATGTTTCTGTTGCTGCTGCTGCTGCTGACCCTGCGTTTTTTTTTTGGCGACTGCTGAGTGCCTTTAGCAGCGCCTGTGGTATGTCTGGTGATTGTTGTTTTTGCTTTTGCAGGCATTGGCTGTCCAGCTGTTTTTGCGACTGCACGGTTTGTTGTCGCAGCCGTTCAGCCGCCTGAGCCGCTTTGCGCGCTGCCAACTTCTACTTCATTACTTGGACGACGGCGGCCAGTTCCGCCTCCTGCTGCTCTATTAGGCGTTCCTTCACGCTGAGCTGGAGCTGGCGGCTCTCAATGCGTGAGAGACTTTGCTCAGTCTCCAGCTCTTCGTCCTCTTCGTTGGCGGAGAAGGCTTGGTACCTGTTCCCCAGGCCCACATATCGCCCTTCTTCTTCTGCCGAGTCCTATATGATCGAGTCCGCTAGTGCAGCCGCCGTTGCTGAAGGCGGCACTGCTGGTGCTGGTGTTGTTGCTAAGCTAGCCGCCGTCGTCTCTGCTGTTTTTATTGTTGCAGCTGCCGTTGTGGCCGACGCTAGTGGTGCTAGCGCAGCTTTGGACGTTGTTGCCGCTACTGTGGTTGGTGCAGCTGTTGTCGTTGTTGTTGTTGCTGCCGTGAATATTGCAGCTGCTTCGTCACCCGTTGATTTAGCTGGTGATGTCACGGACCAGGTCAGGTGCGGGTTGAAGGGGCCTCCTCTCGCTCTCGCCATCTCTAGAGTGGCGTGGTGAGTCGGCATCGGTCGAGAAGGCAGCATCATCTTCTGGTTGGCCAGCACTGTGGCCTGATGTGCCACGCGTCGATCCACCTCTGCCCCCAGGCCACCCTTTCGGCCCCATTCTCACTTCTCACATCACTCTGCTATTATTGTTACTTTAAAAAAAAACGGATCACGTGTCTCTGTCACTACTCCACAATCGGTATTTGAACCGGGGCCTCCCACACCTGGGGTATGCACACTTTAACTTTAACTTTAAGATTCACTTTTATTTAAAAAAAAATCCATGATCCTTAAAACTAGACAAAAATGATTAAATCTATCTTACTATCTAAACAATTCATGTTCTTAAAAAACTATCCCACTGACCCTTCACAGGTGCTCTAAAATAATCTAAACTTGCTTATCTATTTGCCTTTCGGCCCCTACACTACTATTTGTTTTTTTTTTCAGTCCATGTGGACAATCTTTACAATTTGTTCTTACTGGCCAAGAAAACATGGAAAAAACTTTGCGGTCTAATCTTTTTTTTTTTAATTTGCTTAAGACTAAACTTAAACCTAAGCTAATATTAAACCCTAACCCTAATAGAACCTAAACTACCTTACTCTATGTCCGTGACATTGCCGACGTGTGTACAAGGGCGTGTACGGTGTTTATATGCTTGACATATATAAGTTACCGGCTTTGGTCACCTTTTTTTTATTTTATATTGTTTTTTTTTGTACTTTATATATTTTTTTTCTTTTTTCGTCTGACTTAACCTAACTTAAACCTACGTAAGTGGGCTGTTGTCCAACAGACCGCCTATCATTAACATTACTTTCGCGCTATCAAAGGCGGAGACTGGTTCTGGTGTAACCACCAAAAGAAGTGCCGCTCCTTTGCACTCTCTCTCCTATCTCGAGCGGGGATCGCTCTACTGAACCGGAGTTGATCCTCTTGTTCACGAGCGATATCCGATTCATAGAGGAGTCGACTGTCAACTGTTCGGCGTACAGCGTGGAAGATTATAGGACATCCACTCATGTCCTGAATCAGATTTAAGGAATCTAAATAGAGAAAAGCCTCAGGTGGGATAAAGCCGGTGTGGCGTACCCTCTCATGATACATAAAGTTCGGGTAATAAGCCTCGAAGATCAGACTATTGGTAGACATCATACACCTTGCAATGTGTTGTCGTGTTAAAGAAATTATAAAATTGTCTACTCTTTTCACGTTAGCCCTGTTGTACAGGACCTCGTTGGGATAGTACTTCCTGTACTCGGACTCAGGTGTCCGATACAACCGGAGACAGGTCCTAAGACATCGTCTCTCGAACACCCTCAACCCACTTGCCACAGTGAAGGCTTTTCTAGCACTGGTCAGAGTCATTTCTATATGTTTGTGAAAATACAGGAAATGATCTAATCAAATGCCGAGATATCTGACTACACGTTTTACGATTAATGGCTTGCCCTGAGGGTTAACAATGCAAAACTCTTCCCAGTTCTTACGCGTATCAGTTGATAAGCAACTTCCAGTCATAACAAAATTCAATTATTTTATTTGCATCCCGTTGCAACAGGGTGCTTATGACTACTACCTTCGGTGCTGATCTGTAAGCCACTAGGTCATCGGCATACGCGATTAGGTGCGGCATAGACCTTAGAAGATCTGCAGTAAATATAGATGGGGATCCTACAGCCTACTGTTGTAGACCGTTTTCTACACTAAATACTCTACTTGAAGTTACGCCGCCACATTTCACGACGAACTTCCTACCTGTTATCATATCATAAATCATGTATAGCAATGGTTTATTTAGCCTAAGTCTGACCAACTTAAGGAAAAGGCCTTCTAACCAAACGGTATCAAATGCCTTTTCCAAGTCGATCAGACAAGCACCCGTACACTGATTTTTATACATATTCCATTGTATGTCGGAAACCAAGTTTGCAGCAGCATGAACTGTCGATTGACCTGCCCTAAATCCAAACTAGTTGTCCGGCAGAATATTGTTGTCCCCGACAGATGTCTGCAGAGCTCTATTTTTTTTTTTTTTTTGCGAGGGTAGTTGAAAATCTTCAAAAGGCACTATGGGGACCGTTCCCACATAGCGAAAGGGATTTTTACCCAGTAAAAACACCTCCCTTCAAACAAAATATATTTCTACTACAACTAAGTCTTACACTTATCCAGCAGTTTTACTATCCTGGTTTAGGCGTATTTGGTAAGAAATTCTCGATTGAGAGTTCTTGCTATCACCGCAGCTAAGCGCGGGTTGAATTCACCGTGCTAGGTCAAGGGGTTTAGTCCTTTGAAGACGGCGGAAAGCGTTGGTTTCGTCGAGAATTGGAAGGACAGCAGAGCTTATGTGCTCTTCCAGACGACGCTTATGTTTACGAGCAAAACTCGTAATTTCATCATGGACTGATGGCATTCCAAGATCTCTGTGGATGTCACTGTTTCGTATATACGATGGCCCTTAGCACTTTATTTTGAAATGTTTGTAGTATGTTTCTATTACTTTCTTTGGTACAACCCCATAGTTGTATACCATACGTCCAGACTGGTTTTAGCACTTGCTTGTATATAAGCAATTTGTTGTCAATACTTATCTTATATATATTATATATTATAATATTTTCCAATAAGCCAGTACATGTCTTTGTATCTTAATTGGAGCTCTTCGCGTTTCTTTTTGACATGCTCCTTCCACTTAAGCTTTACATCGAGAGTCATTCCGAGGTATTTCGCTTCATTACCGAAGGGTATTTGAACATTATTTATAAAAACGGGCTAGTTATTCACGTTCTTATACGTAAAATTTATATGAACGGATTTAGCTTCGTTAAGCTCAATTCGCTGAGTGTTCGTCCATTCGTGTATTCGGTCTAGAGCACATTGTAATTTTCTGGTTGATTCTTCGACCGTTTTGGCAGTTACTAAAATGGCGGTGTCGTCAGCAAATGTGCCTAGCACGGTGCCTACGTCATGCGGTATATCGCTGCTATAAAGTAAGTAAAGGAGGGGACCAAGGACACTTCCTTGTGGTACTCCAGCTTGTATAGGCTTAAATAGGGAATATTCTTTCCCATATTTCACACGGAAGATTCTATCAGTTAGATAATTCGATAAAATTGTGTAAAATCTTCTCGGGAGGAACTGTGGAAGCTTGTGTTTCAAGCCAACATCAGTTATTCGATGTACTTGGTCGATAGTTGAATGCTTACTTCTAAAACCGAACTGGTGATTAGGAATAAGTCGTCTTTCTTCCACAACCGAGCTTAAACGTCTGAGTAATATTCGTTCGAACACTTTAGACATTATCGGAAGCAGTGAAATTGGTCTATAAGACTTTTTGTCTGTTGGGGGTTTACCCGGTTTCGGCACCATTATTATTTCCGCCACTTTCCACTGACTAATTAGGTAGATAAACATAAGAAGCGCTTTCTGAGGTAATTCTTTTAGAACTTCTCCTGTGATTAAATCATAACCAGGAGCTTTTTTGGGCTTGCGGTTTTTCAATTCTTCCATAAGTTCTGTCAAAGTAGCATTTCTTAAACAAAAATGTTCATTATTTGTGTTTGAACCGTAGGAGTTTCCAGGAAACGTTTGTCCGTCGCGTGATTTAAACGTTTCTTCCAAATGATCTGCGAAGAGATCCGCTTTCTCTTTATCTTCTTTTGCCCACTCGTATTGATTTTTCCGAATTGGGGCCGCATGTGGTTGAGGTTGGCTTAAGAAACCTTTGGCTGCTTTCCAGAGTGAGTAATGGGTATCCTTTTTCCCTGACAAGCCTGTCAAGTAGGTTTTAAAGTTATTATTTTTAAACGACTTAATTTTCGCCTTCAGAATGTTAGACAGTTGGTTGAGGCGAGTTTTATGCAGCGGCGCACGGGTCTGCTGCCATTTCTTACTAGCCTTACGTTTCTCTCTTACTAATTCTCGTATTTCCGGTGGATATCGCAATACATGTTTTATCGTCGTTTTTCTAGCGAGAGGTGTATTGCTCCACGCAGCGCACTGTATGGTGCCCGTTCTTTTGGTAACTTAGTTTCGTTGTTACCAGTAAGACGTACATTTTCTGTCTTCTTTATTACCTCCGGCGAGGAACCGGCCTTTCGTTTTTTGCCCGGTCGCCTTTCTGTGATCCAGTTAGTTTCACGAGCGAGTTCTTCCTCATCCGTATAATACTCAACTTTTTTTGATTCGTTCGAGCTGGGCTTGTTTTTTTGATTTTCAATTTTATCTGCCCTTAATTGACTAAGTTTATTTCTTAGTTCTTTACAGAGATCTTCCATATCAGCGAGTCTAGTCCTTAATTCCGCATTTTCCTTTTCGAGACTTTCGAACCTCGCTAGAGCTTGTTCTTCGTGTGTAGAAGAATGTAAATTTGTTGATGTTTTATTTATATTAGACGCATTAGTTTTCATTGGCGTTGATGCGCGCTTGTTTATAATATTAGATCCTGCTGGTGGTGATCTATTTACCCTTGAACATTTTTTAAAAGGGTGCAAATGCGATAATTGGCTCTCCCCAGAATCCGTAAAGCCTGATTTCGAAGAGTGTGGATTTTCCAGTGCGACTGGCATTCCACCTGGGGTACTAATTCCTTTGTTTTTATTCATTGCATAGGAATAAATTCGAATCTTACGACAGGCATGCCTTACCTTGGGTATATTCTTGCCCCTACCCGAAGGGGTAAAGAGATCTAATGACAATCTTTTCAAATGCCTTGCTGATGCAAGGAAGAAGACTTATCGACCGAAGATTAGACGGAATGACTTTGTCTTTATCCCGTTTATTGATTGGTTGCACTACAGCTGTCTTCCAATGTGCCGGGTAATGTGCATTACTTAGCGCATTGTTAAACAGTGTAGTGTAATTTTCCACTGCCGATGGAGGGAGTGATTGAGCACGATATTCGGGATACCATCTGTCCCAGCCGATTTCTTGTTCTTAATGGCTTTAACGACCCCTTGGAGATCTTCCTGAGTGATCACGATGTGATTTACATCGTTGGCAACGGGATTATTTGCCATATTTACGCCATTGTCCGTCTGACTTCGTTGACCTTATACACTTTCTCGAAAACAGCGCCTATGGCGTTAACCTTCTCTTGGGGATCCTCGACCACGAAGAATTCGTCATCTAGCACGGACTCATCTGGATCTTTATCAACTGATGTCAGTAGTTGTGCGTTGTCGCTTGTTCTCGGAAGTCGGACGATTGGAATGTGAAAATTTTTATCTTTCCTCCTGAATAATTTATTTCCTTGCGGGAACATACCCGGGTTGTTGGATCGTACAGCCCATATTTTATTGCCCCAATGCAAGCGTATGGCAAGATTATAATTTATTTTTATTAGTTGTTGGAGGTTTTTGATCTCTGACTTCAGAGATCTGACTTCCGGACTTCTCGGATCTGTAAACCGTCTGTGCAAGAGTTTGAGTCTAGACAGCAGTCTACTTTTGTGCACGCGAAGTGCGTCGATGGTGGCATTCCGATAGACATCGCTGTCCTCGGTCGGTACAACCTTCGGTATTGTTCTGTCCATCGTACGCACTATGGCGTCGTCCATTTGTTTGAGGTACCCATCAACCTCCTCGTTCAATAGGTTTCTGTTAGTTGGCGGATTGATCGCACTCGACCGGAGTTCCATGGCTAAAGCCCTGGAGAAGCGTGGCCAGCGAGCCATATTGTAATTATAAGGATTTCACTGGACATATTCCCCCAGTTGAACCACCTCGTTCGGGAGTTGAATAACCGCTGAGAAAGCAATATGACCACTATCGTACTCAATCGCGGTTAAACAATTCCGTGTGCTTGTGTCTACATCCTGTATTGTCAGTCGTCTGTCAATCAGTAGTAGATCCAGATAATTCCCGCTTCTGGGAAATGAAGGTATTTCGGTTGCAAGCAAATCAGCCCTCAACTCATCATGTCCAATCAACCAGTTGTTCAAGGCGATCCCCCGTGCGCAATTCCTATTGCTTCCCCAATCTTGATGTCTGGAGTTGAAATCTCTTGCAATGATATAATAAGTATCTTCCGCTCTGGAATGAAATTATGTTCGAGATTATTACTATCCGGTGCATAGAGAGTGATCACGTGCAATCGCTTACCACCCGAGGGCGGAAAGCGTGCGATACACGTCTCTAGCGAACGAAGCATACGCGCTTTCATTGCTATACATGATATTATGATTAATAGTTTTCTTAACTAAAAGAGCGACTCCGCCTCCATCATGGGTGCGGTCTCTCCGAATAATATTGTAATTATTATACCTAAGGGTGTGCTTTTGGTTAAGCTTAGTTTCGCTAACCATTATCACATCAGGATAGTGGTCTCTCAACAGTTGGCCGAAGGAAAGTTTCCTGTTGGTCCCTATTAGTGAATTGACATTTATCGCGAGGATCTTAAGATCGTCAGCTGCGAGTGCACCCATTATATTGGGGCCGTTGTGGGTTGTTCGCCAGACAGTCTGGAGTAGATGACATCTATTCTGGCTGCCTGTTGAAGGAACTGCTATTCTAAGCGAGCAGTCCGCTCTGCTTGTTCAGCAATGCTTTTTTGCATCCAAGCCATGGATAGCCAGCAGGATGAAGCTCAGATCATTACTTGCCTCCGGCTGCCGGGTTACTGGGACCGTGGCCGCCTTTGGCACTGTCTGTTGTGCCGGTCTTCTACCTGACGCCATTTGGGCATAGGAGATAATAAATTTGTGCACTGCCATATAGTGGCAGTACACGGTGGGCCTGAGGGGCATTCTATACTTTATCTCGTATGGGAGATCTAATTTGTCTAAGTGTATAATAGCCCACTTACATAGATTTTGGAGATCCTTGGTCTCCGCACCGGTTCTCCCTCTGCCGACTCGCATATAATCGAGTCGGCTAGTGCAGCCGCCGTTGCTGAAGGCGAGGAAGACCACGCCATCGACCGTGACGTCACCAGCTAAGTCAACGGGTGACGAAGCAGCTGCAATATTCACGGCAGCAACAATAACAACGACAACAGCTGCACCAACCACAGTAGCGGCAACGGCGTCTGCAAAAATACCAACAGCAGAGACGACGGCGGCTAGCTTACCAACAACATCAGCACCAGCAGCGCCGCCTTCAGCAACGGCGGCTGCACTAGCGGACTCGATTATATACGAGTCGGCAGAAGGAGAAGGGAGATATCTGGGCCTGGGGAACAGGTACCCAGCCTTCTCCGCCAACGAAGAGGACAAAGAGCTGGAGGCTGAGCAAAGTCTCTCATGAATTGAGAGCCGCCAGCTCGAACTCAGCGTGAAGAAACGCCTAATAGAGCAGCAGGAGGCGGAACTGGCCGCCGTCGTCCAAGTAATGAAGGAGAAGTTGGCAGCGCGCAAAGCGGACAACAAGCCGTACAGTCGCAAAAACAGCTGGACAGCCAATGCCAGCACAAGCAACAACAACAATCACCAGCACCAAGCAGTCGCAAAAAAAAAAGCAGGGTCAACGGCAGCAGAGACAACAGAAGCAGCAGCAGCAGAAACATCAGCAACAACAACAGCAGCAGCAGGCGAAAAAGCAGCAGAAACAAACACAACCTACGAGAGTCAGATGCCCACTTATAAACATCTTCGGTGCGGAGACCAAGGATCTCCAAAATCTATGTAAGTGGGCTGTTATACACTTAAACAAATTAGATGTCCCACACGAGATAAAGTATAGAATGCCCCTCAGGCACACCCTGTACTGCCACTATATGGCAGTGCACGAATTAATTAGGCAGGCGTTGGAGAAGGCGGGGATGGAGTACTACACGTACACCCCGAAAGGAGAAGAACTCCAGACTCTGCCCGTAGATCCTTCTGCGGATGCGGAGGAAATCCTCGCTGTGATTTCATTCCCAGAAGCGGGAATTATCTGGATCTACTACTGATTGACATACGACTGACAATACAGGATGTAGATACAAGCACACGGAATTGTTTAACAGCGATTGAGTACGATTGGTTGATGGTTGAACTGGGGGAATATGTCCAGCGAAATCCTTATAATTACAATAAGGCTCGTTGGCCACGTTTCTCCAGGTCCTTAGCCATGGAACTCGGTCGAGTGCGATCAATCCGCCAACGAACAGAAACCTATCGAACGAGGAGTTTGATGGGTACCTCAAACAAATGGACGACGCCATAGTGCGTACAATGGACAGAACAATATTGAAGGTTGTGCCAACCGAGGACAGCGATGTCTATCGGAATGCCACCATCGACGCACTTCGCGTGCACAAAAGTAGACTACTGTCTAGACTCAAACTCTTGCACAGACGCCTTACAGATCCGAGAAGTCCGGCAGTTAGATCTCTGAAGTCAGAGATCAAAAACCTCCAACAACTAATAAAAATAAATTATAATCTTGCCATAAGCTTGCATTGGGGCAATAAAATCCGGGCTGTACGATCCAACAACCCGGGTATGTTTCAGCAAGTAAATAAATTATTCAGGAGGAAAGATAAAAATGACATTCCAATCGTCCGACTTCCGAGAACAAAAGACATCGCACAACTACTGACATCAGTTGATATACATCCAGATGAGTTCGTGCTAGATGGCAAACACCATAGGCGCTGTTTTCGAGAAAGTGTATAAGGTCAACGAGGTCAGACGGCCAAATCACGATCTAGAGAACAGAGCCTTGGTAAATTACTTCTATCTCCGTGAGAGGATCAGTCGATGGCGATCTGAGAATCCTGGTTTTACTAGATTCGATGACGTAAATATGGCAAATAATCCCGTCGCCAACGATGTAAATCACATCGTGATCACTCAGGGAGATCTCCAAGGGGTCTTTAAAGCCATTAAGAACAAGAAATCGGCTAGGACAGATGGTATCCCGAACATCGTGCTCAATCATCTCCCTCCGGCGGCAGTGGAAATTTACACTACACTGTTTAACAATGCGCTAAGTAATGCACATTACCCGGTTCATTGGAAGACAGCTGTAGTGCAACCAATCCCTAAACGGGATAAAGACAAAAGCATTCCGTCTAATCTTCGGTCGATAAGTCTTCTTCCTTGCATCAGCAAGGCATTTGAAAAGATTGTCATTACAGTTCTACAGACATGGGTCGAGGACAACAATACTCTGCCGGACAACCAGTTTGGATTTAGGGCAGGGCATTCGACAGTGCATGCTGCTGCAAAGTTGGCTTCCGACTTACAATGGAATATGGATAAAAATCAGTGTACGGGTGCCTGTCTGTTCGACTTGGAAAATGCATTTGATACCGTTTGGTTAGAACTTAGGCTGACGTTTGGTCAGACTTAGGCTAAATAAACCATTGCTATACATGATTTATGATATGATAACAGGTAGGAAGTTCGTCGTGAAATGTGGCGGCGTAACTTCAAGTAGAGTATTTAGTGTAGAAAACATTCTACAACAGGGGGCTGTAGGATCCCCATTATTGTTTGCTGTATTTATTGCAGATCTTCGAAGGTCTATGCCGCACCTACTCGCGTATGCCGATGGCCTAGTGGCTTACTGATCAGCACCGAAGGTAGTAGTCATAAACACCCTGTTGCAACGGAATGCAAATAAAATTACTGAATTTTGTTATGACTGGAAGTTGCTTATCAACTTCCTGAAATGTGAAACTATTCTTTTCCGTGCCCCGGTGCACAGGTCTTCAAGTGATACGCGTAAGAACTGGAAAGAGTTTTGCATTGTTAACCCTCAGGGCAAGCCATTAATCGTAAAAAGTGTAGTCAGATATCTCGACATTTGGTTAGATAATTTTCTGTATTTTCGCAAACATATAGAAAGGACTCTGACCAATGCTAGAAAAGCCTTCGCTGTGGCAAGTGGGTTGTTTTACAGCAGCCAACTTGATACCAGGGTGAAAGTTATCTGCTACATGGCCCTTATACGGCCGATCATGGTGTGTGGCTGTCCCCTATGGTTCGGTGTGAGCCTTTCCCAGATGGAAAAGATGAGGGTGTTCGAGAGACGATGTGTTAGTATCTGTCTTCGGTTGTACCGGACACCAAAGAGGTCCTGTACAACAGGGCTAACGTGAAATAAGTAGACAATTTTATAATTTTTTTAACACGACAACACATTGCAAGGTGTATGATGTCTACCAACAGTCTGATCTTTGGGGCTTATTACCCGAACTTTATGTATCATGAGAGGGTACGCCACACCGGCTTTATTCCAGCTGAGGCTTTTCTCCATTTAGATTCGTTAAATCTGATTCAGGACATGAGTGGATGTCCTATAATCTTCCACGCTGTAGGCCGAACAGTTGACAGGCGACTCCTCTATGAATCGGATATCGCTCGTGAACACGAGGATCCGGTTCATTAGAGCGATCCCCGCTCGAGATAGGAGAGAGAGTGCAAAGGAGCGGCACTTCTTTTGGTGGTTACACCAGAACCAGTCTCCGCCTTTGACAGCACGACATTAATGTCTGTGATAGTCGGTCTGTGGGCCAACAGCCCACTTACGTAGGTTTAAGTTAGGGTAAGTCAGACAAAGAAAAAAAAAAACAAAAATAAACTAAAAATATATAAAAAATACAAAAAAAAAAAAATAAAATATAAAATAAAAAAAAAAAGTGAGCAAAGGCACGTAACTTATATATGTCTAGCATATGAACACCGTACACGCCCTTGCACACACGTCCGCAATGTCACAGACATAGAGTAAGGTAGTTTAGGTTTTATTAGGGTTAGGGTTTAATATTAGCTTAGGTTTAAGTTTAGTCTTAAGAAAATTAAAAAAAAAAGTTTAGAGCGACAAGTTTTTTCCAAGTTTTCTTGGCCAGTAAGAACAAATAATAAAGATTGTCCACATGGACTGAAAAAAAAACAAATAGTAGTGTAGGCGCCGAAAGGCAAATAGATAGGCAAGTTTAGATTATTTTAGAGTACCTGGGAAGGGTCAGATAGTAGGATAGATTTATTCATTTTTGTATAGTTTTAAGGACCATGCATTTTTTTTTTTTAAATATAAATGAATTTTAAAGTTAAAGTGTGCATACCCCAGGTGTGGGAGGCCCCGGTTCAAATACCGAGGGTGGAATAGTGACAGACACGTGATCCGTTTTTTTTTTTTTAAATTAACAATAAAAGCATAGTGAAGTGAGAAGTGAGAATGGGGCCGAGAGGGTGGCCTGGGGGCAGAGGTCGATCGACGCGTGGCGCATCAGGCCACAGCACTGGCCAACCAGAAGATGATGCTGGCTTCTCGACCGATGCCAGCTCATCACGCCACTCTAGAGATGGCGAGAGAGAGAGGGGGAAGAGGAGGAGGCCCCTTCACCCCGCACCTAACCTGGTCCGTGACGTCACCAGCTAAATCAACGGGTGACGAAATAGCTGCAATATTCACGGCAGCAACAACAACAACGACAACAGCTGCACCAACCACAGTAGCGGCAACAACGTCCAAAGCTGCGCTAGCACCACTAGCGTCGGCCACAACGGCAGCTGCAACAATAAAAACAGCAGAGACGACGGCGGCTAGCTTAGCAACAACACCAGCACCAGCAGTGCCGCCTTCAGCAACGGCGGCTGCACTAGCCGACTCGATTATATGCGAGTCGGCAGAGGGAGAACCGGTGCGGAGACCAAGGATCTCCAAAATCTATGTAAGTGGGCTGTTATACACTTAGACAAATTAGATCTCCCATACCAGATAAAGTATAGAATGCCCCTCAGGCCCACCGTGTACTGCCACTATATGGCAGTGCACGAATGAATTAGGCAGGCGTTGGAGAAGGCGGGGAATGAGTACTACACGTACACCCCGAAAGGAGAAAAACTCCAGACTCTGCTCCTTAAGAGCGTAGATCCTCCTACGGATCCGGAGGAAATCCTCGCTGTGCTGCGCCAGGCGCAGAGCGACGATCTCCACATAGTAGGAGTTAAGCCGTTTGTCACTGCGGTGACACGAAGGGAGAATAGGCGTCTGCCTATGTTCCTGGTCCAGATAACCCCCGCTAGCACTAAAGAGCTCCTCAATTATTAAATTAAACACTTGGGGACTGTTGTCATTAAGTGGGAGACATTAAAAAAAGGTAAGTACACGATGCAGTGTGCTAGATGCCAGAGGTTCGGGCATGCCGCTGCGAACAGCAAGATGGAGTTCCGCTGCGTGAAATGCACCAAGAACCACAGTAGTGGAGAATGTCCTCTAGGAAAGGACCAAATCGAGGACAGGAGCACCCTCCCCGCTAGTTATAGGGGCTGCCCAAGAGTGCACGAACTTAAAAACAAGTTCGAAAGAATCACACCAAAAACGGTGGCAGCAAAGCCAGTGCCAAGCGTTCCAGCCACCGCTGTTACTCCTATCATCTCTTTTGCCCAAATGGCGTCAGGTAGAAGACCGACACAACAGACAGTGCCAAAGGTGGCCACGGTCCCAGTAACCCGGCAGCCGGAGGCAAGTAATGATCTGAGCTCCATCCTGCGGGCTATCCAGGCACAGATGGCTCAGATGCAAAAAAGCATTGCTGAACAAACAGAGCGGACTGCTCGCTTAGAACAGCAGTTCCTTCAACAGGCAGCCAGAATAGATGTCATCTACTCCAGACTGTCTGGCGAACAAGCCACGACGGCCCCAATATAATTGCTGCACGCGCAGCTGACGATCTTAAGGTCCTCGCGATAAATGTCAATTCATTCCCAGATGGAAAGGATGAGGGTGTTAGAGAGACGATGTGTTAGTATCTGTCTCCGGTTGTACCGGACACCAACGAGGTCCTGTACAACAGGGCTAACGTGAAATAAGTAGACAATTTTATAATTTTTTTAACACGACAACACATTGCAAGGTGTATGATGTCTACCAACAGTCTGATCTTTGGGGCTTATTACCCGAACTTTATGTATCATGAGAGGGTACGCCACACCGGCTTTATTCCACCTGACGCTTTTCTCCATTTAGATTCGTTAAATCTGATTCAGGACATGAGTGGATGTCCTATAATCTTCCACGCTGTAGGCCGAACAGTTGACAGGCGACTCCTCTATGAATCGGATATCGCTCGTGAACACGAGGATCCGGTTCATTAGAGCGATCCCCGCTCGAGATAGGAGAGAGAGTGCAAAGGAGCGGCACTTCTTTTGGTG
This sequence comes from Eristalis tenax, assembly GCA_905231855.2. NCBI lineage: Eukaryota > Metazoa > Arthropoda > Insecta > Diptera > Syrphidae > Eristalis > Eristalis tenax. The sequence goes on along the minus strand of HG993124.1, from coordinate 96,255,079 downwards.
GTTACACCAGAACCAGTCTCCGCCTTTGACAGCACGACATTAATGTCTGTGATAGTCGGTCTGTGGGCCAACAGCCCACTTACGTAGGTTTAAGTTAGGGTAAGTCAGACAAAGAAAAAAAAAAAACAAAAACAAACTAAAAATATATAAAAAATACAAAAAAAAAAAAAAATAAAATGTAAAATAAAAAAAAAAGTGAGCAAAGGCACGTAACTTATATATGTCTAGCATATGAACACCGTACACGCCCTTGCACACACGTCCGCAATGTCACAGACATAGAGTAAGGTAGTTTAGGTTTTATTAGGGTTAGGGTTTAATATTAGCTTAGGTTTAAGTTTAGTCTTAAGAAAATTAAAAAAAAAAGTTTAGAGCGACAAGTTTTTTACAAGTTTTCTTGGCCAGTAAGAACAAATAACAAAGATTGTCCACATGGACTGAAAAAAAAACAAATAGTAGTGTAGGCGCCGAAAGGCAAATAGATAGGCAAGTTTAGATTATTTTAGAGTACCTGCGAAGGGTCAGATAGTAAGATAGATTTATTCATTTTTGTATAGTTTTAAGGACCATGCATTTTTTTTGTTTTAAATATAAATGAATTTTAAAGTTAAAGTGTGCATACCCCAGGTGTGGGAGGCCCCGGTTCAAATACCGAGGGTGGAATAGTGACAGACACGTGATCCGTTTTTTTTTTTTTAAATTAACAATAAAAGCATAGTGAAGTGAGAAGTGAGAATGGGGCCGAGAGGGTGGCCTGGGGGCAGAGGTCGATCGACGCGTGGCGCATCAGGCCACAGCACTGGCCAACCAGAAGATGATGCTGGCTTCTCGACCGATGCCAGCTCATCACGCCACTCTAGAGATGGCGAGAGAGAGAGGGGGAAGAGGAGGAGGCCCCTTCACCCCGCACCTAACCTGGTCCGTGACGTCACCAGCTAAATCAACGGGTGACGAAATAGCTGCAATATTCACGGCAGCAACAACAACAACGACAACAGCTGCACCAACCACAGCAGCGGCAACAACGTCCAAAGCTGCGCTAGCACCACTAGCGTCGGCCACAACGGCAGCTGCAACAATAAAAACAGCAGAGACGACGGCGGCTAGCTTAGCAACAACACCAGCACCAGCAGTGCCGCCTTCAGCAACGGCGGCTGCACTAGCCGACTCGATTATATGCGAGTCGGCAGAGGGAGAACCGGTGCGGAGACCAAGGATCTCCAAAATCTATGTAAGTGGGCTGTTATACACTTAGACAAATTAGATCTCCCATACCAGATAAAGTATAGAATGCCCCTCAGGCCCACCGTGTACTGCCACTATATGGCAGTGCACGAATGAATTAGGCAGGCGTTGGAGAAGGCGGGGAATGAGTACTACACGTACACCCCGAAAGGAGAAAAACTCCAGACTCTGCTCCTTAAGAGCGTAGATCCTCCTACGGATCCGGAGGAAATCCTCGCTGTGCTGCGCCAGGCGCAGAGCGACGATCTCCACATAGTAGGAGTTAAGCCGTTTGTCACTGCGGTGACACGAAGGGAGAATAGGCGTCTGCCTATGTTCCTGGTCCAGATAACCCCCGCTAGCACTAAAGAGCTCCTCAATTATTAAATTAAACACTTGGGGACTGTTGTCATTAAGTGGGAGACATTAAAAAAAGGTAAGTACACGATGCAGTGTGCTAGATGCCAGAGGTTCGGGCATGCCGCGGCGAACAGCAAGATGGAGTTCCGCTGCGTGAAATGCACCAAGAACCACAGTAGTGGAGAATGTCCTCTAGGAAAGGACCAAATCGAGGACAGGAGCACCCTCCCCGCTAGTTATAGGGGCTGCCCAAGAGTGCACGAACTTAAAAACAAGTTCGAAAGAATCACACCAAAAACGGTGGCAGCAAAGCCAGTGCCAAGCGTTCCAGCCACCGCTGTTACTCCTATCATCTCTTTTGCCCAAATGGCGTCAGGTAGAAGACCGACACAACAGACAGTGCCAAAGGTGGCCACGGTCCCAGTAACCCGGCAGCCGGAGGCAAGTAATGATCTGAGCTCCATCCTGCGGGCTATCCAGGCACAGATGGCTCAGATGCAAAAAAGCATTGCTGAACAAACAGAGCGGACTGCTCGCTTAGAACAGCAGTTCCTTCAACAGGCAGCCAGAATAGATGTCATCTACTCCAGACTGTCTGGCGAACAAGCCACGACGGCCCCAATATAATTGCTGCACGCGCAGCTGACGATCTTAAGGTCCTCGCGATAAATGTCAATTCATTCCCAGATGGAAAGGATGAGGGTGTTAGAGAGACGATGTGTTAGTATCTGTCTCCGGTTGTACCGGACACCAACGAGGTCCTGTACAACAGGGCTAACGTGAAATAAGTAGACAATTTTATAATTTTTTTAACACGACAACACATTGCAAGGTGTATGATGTCTACCAACAGTCTGATCTTTGGGGCTTATTACCCGAACTTTATGTATCATGAGAGGGTACGCCACACCGGCTTTATTCCAGCTGAGGCTTTTCTCCATTTAGATTCGTTAAATCTGATTCAGGACATGAGTGGATGTCCTATAATCTTCCACGCTGTAGGCCGAACAGTTGACAGGCGACTCCTCTATGAATCGGATATCGCTCGTGAACACGAGGATCCGGTTCATTAGAGCGATCCCCGCTCGAGATAGGAGAGAGAGTGCAAAGGAGCGGCACTTCTTTTGGTGGTTACACCAGAACCAGTCTCCGCCTTTGACAGCACGACATTAATGTCTGTGATAGTCGGTCTGTGGGCCAACAGCCCACTTACGTAGGTTTAAGTTAGGGTAAGTCAGACAAAGAAAAAAAAAAACAAAAATAAACTAAAAATATATAAAAAATACAAAAAAAAAAAAATAAAATATAAAATAAAAAAAAAAAGTGAGCAAAGGCACGTAACTTATATATGTCTAGCATATGAACACCGTACACGCCCTTGCACACACGTCCGCAATGTCACAGACATAGAGTAAGGTAGTTTAGGTTTTATTAGGGTTAGGGTTTAATATTAGCTTAGGTTTAAGTTTAGTCTTAAGAAAATTAAAAAAAAAAGTTTAGAGCGACAAGTTTTTTCCAAGTTTTCTTGGCCAGTAAGAACAAATAATAAAGATTGTCCACATGGACTGAAAAAAAAACAAATAGTAGTGTAGGCGCCGAAAGGCAAATAGATAGGCAAGTTTAGATTATTTTAGAGTACCTGCGAAGGGTCAGATAGTAAGATAGATTTATTCATTTTTGTATAGTTTTAAGGACCATGCATTTTTTTTGTTTTAAATAAAAATGAATTTTAAAGTTAAAGTGTGCATACCCCAGGTGTGGGAGGCCCCGGTTCAAATACCGAGGGTGGAATAGTGACAGACACGTGATCCGTTTTTTTTTTTTTAAATTAACAATAAAAGCATAGTGAAGTGAGAAGTGAGAATGGGGCCGAGAGGGTGGCCTGGGGGCAGAGGTCGATCGACGCGTGGCGCATCAGGCCACAGCACTGGCCAACCAGAAGATGATGCTGGCTTCTCGACCGATGCCAGCTCATCACGCCACTCTAGAGATGGCGAGAGAGAGAGGGGGAAGAGGAGGAGGCCCCTTCACCCCGCACCTAACCTGGTCCGTGACGTCACCAGCTAAATCAACGGGTGACGAAATAGCTGCAATATTCACGGCAGCAACAACAACAACGACAACAGCTGCACCAACCACAGCAGCGGCAACAACGTCCAAAGCTGCGCTAGCACCACTAGCGTCGGCCACAACGGCAGCTGCAACAATAAAAACAGCAGAGACGACGGCGGCTAGCTTAGCAACAACACCAGCACCAGCAGTGCCGCCTTCAGCAACGGCGGCTGCACTAGCCGACTCGATTATATGCGAGTCGGCAGAGGGAGAACCGGTGCGGAGACCAAGGATCTCCAAAATCTATGTAAGTGGGCTGTTATACACTTAGACAAATTAGATCTCCCATACCATATAAAGTATAGAATACCCCTCAGGCCCACCGTGTACTGCCACTATATGGCAGTGCACGAATTAATTAGGCAGGCGTTGGAGAAGGCGGGGAATGAGTACTACACGTACACCCCGAAAGGAGAAAAACTCCAGACTCTGCTCCTTAAGAGCGTAGATCCTCCTACGGATCCGGAGGAAATCCTCGCTGTGCTGCGCCAGGCGCAGAGCGACGATCTCCACATAGTAGGAGTTAAGCCGTTTGTCACTGCAGTGACACGAAGGGAGAATAGGCGTCTGCCTATGTTCCTGGTCCAGATAACCCCCGCTAGCACTAAAGAGCTCCTCAATTATTAAATTAAACACTTGGGGACTGTTGTCATTAAGTGGGAGACATTAAAAAAAGGTAAGTACACGATGCAGTGTGCTAGATGCCAGAGGTTCGGGCATGCCGCGGCGAACAGCAAGATGGAGTTCCGCTGCGTGAAATGCACCAAGAACCACAGTAGTGGAGAATGTCCTCTAGGAAAGGACCAAATCGAGGACAGGAGCAGCCTCCCCGCTAGTTATAGGGGCTGCCCAAAAGTGCACGAACTTAAAAACAAGTTCGAAAGAATCACACCAAAAACGGTGGCAGCAAAGCCAGTGCCAAGCGTTCCAGCCACCGCTGTTACTCCTATCATCTCTTTTGCCCAAATGGCGTCAGGTAGAAGACCGACACAACAGACAGTGCCAAAGGTGGCCACGGTCCCAGTAACCCGGCAGCCGGAGGCAAGTAATGATCTGAGCTCCATCCTGCGGGCTATCCAGGCACAGATGGCTCAGATGCAAAAAAGCATTGCTGAACAAGCAGAGCGGACTGCTCGCTTAGAACAGCAGTTCCTTCAACAGGCAGCCAGAATAGATGTCATCTACTCCAGACTGTCTGGCGAACAAGCCACGACGGCCCCAATATAATTGCTGCACGCGCAGCTGACGATCTTAAGGTCCTCGCGATAAATGTCAATTCATTCCCAGATGGAAAGGATGAGGGTGTTAGAGAGACGATGTGTTAGTATCTGTCTCCGGTTGTACCGGACACCAACGAGGTCCTGTACAACAGGGCTAACGTGAAATAAGTAGACAAATTTATAAAATATATAAAAAATACAAAAAAAAAAAAATAAAATATAAAATAAAAAAAAAAGTGAGCAAAGGCACGTAACTTATATATGTCTAGCATATGAACACCGTACACGCCCTTGCACACACGTCCGCAATGTCACAGACATAGAGTAAGGTAGTTTAGGTTTTATTAGGGTTAGGGTTTAATATTAGCTTAGGTTTAAGTTTAGTCTTAAGAAAATTAAAAAAAAAAGTTTAGAGCGACAAGTTTTTTCCAAGTTTTCTTGGCCAGTAAGAACAAATAATAAAGATTGTCCACATGGACTGAAAAAAAAAACAAATAGTAGTGTAGGCGCCGAAAGGCAAATAGATAGGCAAGTTTAGATTATTTTAGAGTACCTGGGAAGGGTCAGATAGTAGGATAGATTTATTCATTTTTGTATAGTTTTAAGGACCATGCATTTTTTTTTTTTTTAAATAAAAATGAATTTTAAAGTTAAAGTGTGCATACAGGTGTGGGAGGCCCCGGTTCAAATACCGAGGGTGGAATAGTGACAGACACGTGATCCATTTTTTTTTTTTTAAATTATCAATAAAAGCATAGTGAAGTGAGAAGTGAGAATGGGGCCGAGAGGGTGGCCTGGGGGCAGAGGTCGATCGACGCGTGGCGCATCAGGCCACAGCACTGGCCAACCAGAAGATGATGCTGGCTTCTCGACCGATGCCAGCTCATCACGCCACTCTAGAGATGGCGAGAGAGAGAGGGGGAAGAGGAGGAGGCCCCTTCACCCCACACCTAACCTGGTCCGTGACGTCACCAGCTAAATCAACGGGTGACGAAATAGCTGCAATATTCACGGCAGCAACAACAACAACGACAACAGCTGCACCAACCACAGCAGCGGCAACAACGTCCAAAGCTGCGCTAGCACCACTAGCGTCGGCCACAACGGCAGCTGCAACAATAAAAACAGCAGAGACGACGGCGGCTAGCTTAGCAACAACACCAGCACCAGCAGTGCCGCCTTCAGCAACGGCGGCTGCACTAGCCGACTCGATTATATGCGAGTCGGCAGAGGGAGAACCGGTGCGGAGACCAAGGATCTCCAAAATCTATGTAAGTGGGCTGTTATACACTTAGACAAATTAGATCTCCCATACCATATAAAGTATAGAATACCCCTCAGGCCCACCGTGTACTGCCACTATATGGCAGTGCACGAATTAATTAGGCAGGCGTTGGAGAAGGCGGGGAATGAGTACTACACGTACACCCCGAAAGGAGAAAAACTCCAGAGTCTGCTCCTTAAGAGCGTAGATCCTCCTACGGATCCGGAGGAAATCCTCGCTGTGCTGCGCCAGGCGCAGAGCGACGATCTCCACATAGTAGGAGTTAAGCCGTTTGTCACTGCGGTGACACGAAGGGAGAATAGGCGTCTGCCTATGTTCCTGGTCCAGATAACCCCCGCTAGCACTAAAGAGCTCCTCAATTATTAAATTAAACACTTGGGGACTGTTGTCATTAAGTGGGAGACATTAAAAAAAGGTAAGTACACGATGCAGTGTGCTAGATGCCAGAGGTTCGGGCATGCCGCGGCGAACAGCAAGATGGAGTTCCGCTGCGTGAAATGCACCAAGAACCACAGTAGTGGAGAATGTCCTCTAGGAAAGGACCAAATCGAGGACAGGAGCAGCCTCCCCGCTAGTTATAGGGGCTGCCCAAAAGTGCACGAACTTAAAAACAAGTTCGAAAGAATCACACCAAAAACGGTGGCAGCAAAGCCAGTGCCAAGCGTTCCAGCCACCGCTGTTACTCCTATCATCTCTTTTGCCCAAATGGCGTCAGGTAGAAGACCGACACAACAGACAGTGCCAAAGGTGGCCACGGTCCCAGTAACCCGGCAGCCGGAGGCAAGTAATGATCTGAGCTCCATCCTGCGGGCTATCCAGGCACAGATGGCTCAGATGCAAAAAAGCATTGCTGAACAAGCAGAGCGGACTGCTCGCTTAGAACAGCAGTTCCTTCAACAGGCAGCCAGAATAGATGTCATCTACTCCAGACTGTCTGGCGAACAAGCCACGACGGCCCCAATATAATTGCTGCACGCGCAGCTGACGATCTTAAGGTCCTCGCGATAAATGTCAATTCATTCCCAGATGGAAAGGATGAGGGTGTTAGAGAGACGATGTGTTAGTATCTGTCTCCGGTTGTACCGGACACCAACGAGGTCCTGTACAACAGGGCTAACGTGAAATAAGTAGACAATTTTATAATTTTTTTAACACGACAACACATTGCAAGGTGTATGATGTCTACCAACAGTCTGATCTTTGGGGCTTATTACCCGAACTTTATGTATCATGAGAGGGTACGCCACACCGGCTTTATTCCACCTGAGGCTTTTCTCCATTTAGATTCGTTAAATCTGATTCAGGACATGAGTGGATGTCCTATAATCTTCCACGCTGTAGGCCGAACAGTTGACAGGCGACTCCTCTATGAATCGGATATCGCTCGTGAACACGAGGATCCGGCCCACTAGAGCTTTATTCCACCTGAGGCTTTTCTCCATTTAGATTCGTTAAATCTGATTCAGGACATGAGTGGATGTCCTATAATCTTCCACGCTGTAGGCCGAACAGTTGACAGGCGACTCCTCTATGAATCGGATATCGCTCGTGAACACGAGGATCCGGTTCACTAGAGCGATCCCCGCTCGAGATAGGAGAGAGAGTGCAAAGGAGCGGCACTTCTTTTGGTGGTTACACCAGAACCAGTCTCCGCCTTTGACAGCACGACATTAATGTCTGTGATAGTCGGTCTGTGGGCCAACAGCCCACTTACGTAGGTTTAAGTTAGGGTAAGTCAGACAAAGAAAAAAAAAAAACAAAAATAAACTAAAAATATATAAAAAAAAAAAAAAAAAAAAAAATAAAATATAAAATAAAAAAAAAAAGTGAGCAAAGGCACGTAACTTATATATGTCTAGCATATGAACACCGTACACGCCCTTGCACACACGTCCGCAATGTCACAGACATAGAGTAAGGTAGTTTAGGTTTTATTAGGGTTAGGGTTTAATATTAGCTTAGGTTTAAGTTTAGTCTTAAGAAAATTAAAAAAAAAAGTTTAGAGCGACAAGTTTTTTCCAAGTTTTCTTGGCCAGTAAGAACAAATAATAAAGATTGTCCACATGGACTGAAAAAAAAACAAATAGTAGTGTAGGCGCCGAAAGGCAAATAGATAGGCAAGTTTAGATTATTTTAGAGTACCTGGGAAGGGTCAGATAGTAGGATAGATTTATTCATTTTTGTATAGTTTTAAGGACCATGCATTTTTTTTTTTTTTAAATAAAAATGAATTTTAAAGTTAAAGTGTGCATACAGGTGTGGAAGGCCCCGGTTCAAATACCGAGGGTGGAATAGTGACAGACACGTGATCCATTTTTTTTTTTTAAATTATCAATAAAAGCATAGTGAAGTGAGAAGTGAGAATGGGGCCGAGAGGGTGGCCTGGGGGCAGAGGTCGATCGACGCGTGGCGCATCAGGCCACAGCACTGGCCAACCAGAAGATGATGCTGGCTTCTCGACCGATGCCAGCTCATCACGCCACTCTAGAGATGGCGAGAGAGAGAGGGGGAAGAGGAGGAGGCCCCTTCACCCCACACCTAACCTAGCACCACTAGCGTCGGCCACAACGGCAGCTGCAACAATAAAAACAGCAGAGACGACGGCGGCTAGCTTAGCAACAACACCAGCACCAGCAGTGCCGCCTTCAGCAACGGCGGCTGCACTAGCCGACTCGATTATATGCGAGTCGGCAGAGGGAGAACCGGTGCGGAGACCAAGGATCTCCAAAATCTATGTAAGTGGGCTGTTATACACTTAGACAAATTAGATCTCCCATACCATATAAAGTATAGAATACCCCTCAGGCCCACCGTGTACTGCCACTATATGGCAGTGCACGAATTAATTAGGCAGGCGTTGGAGAAGGCGGGGAATGAGTACTACACGTACACCCCGAAAGGAGAAAAACTCCAGAGTCTGCTCCTTAAGAGCGTAGATCCTCCTACGGATCCGGAGGAAATCCTCGCTGTGCTGCGCCAGGCGCAGAGCGACGATCTCCACATAGTAGGAGTTAAGCCGTTTGTCACTGCGGTGACACGAAGGGAGAATAGGCGTCTGCCTATGTTCCTGGTCCAGATAACCCCCGCTAGCACTAAAGAGCTCCTCAATTATTAAATTAAACACTTGGGGACTGTTGTCATTAAGTGGGAGACATTAAAAAAAGGTAAGTACACGATGCAGTGTGCTAGATGCCAGAGGTTCGGGCATGCCGCGGCGAACAGCAAGATGGAGTTCCGCTGCGTGAAATGCACCAAGAACCACAGTAGTGGAGAATGTCCTCTAGGAAAGGACCAAATCGAGGACAGGAGCAGCCTCCCCGCTAGTTATAGGGGCTGCCCAAAAGTGCACGAACTTAAAAACAAGTTCGAAAGAATCACACCAAAAACGGTGGCAGCAAAGCCAGTGCCAAGCGTTCCAGCCACCGCGGTTACTCCTATCATCTCTTTTGCCCAAATGGCGTCAGGTAGAAGACCGACACAACAGACAGTGCCAAAGGTGGCCACGGTCCCAGTAACCCGGCAGCCGGAGGCAAGTAATGATCTGAGCTCCATCCTGCGGGCTATCCAGGCACAGATGGCTCAGATGCAAAAAAGCATTGCTGAACAAGCAGAGCGGACTGCTCGCTTAGAACAGCAGTTCCTTCAACAGGCAGCCAGAATAGATATCATCTACTCCAGACTGTCTGGCGAACAAGCCACGACGGCCCCAATATAATTGCTGCACGCGCAGCTGACGATCTTAAGATCCTCGCGATAAATGTCAATTCATTCCCAGATGGAAACGATGAGGGTGTTAGAGAGACGATGTGTTAGTATCTGTCTCCGGTTGTACCGGACACCAAAGAGGTCCTGTACAACAGGGCTAACGTGAAATAAGTAGACAATTTTATAATTTTTTTAACACGACAACACATTGCAAGGTGTATGATGTCTACCAACAGTCTGATCTTTGGGGCTTATTACCCGAACTTTATGTATCATGAGAGGGTACGCCACACCGGCTTTATTCCACCTGAGGCTTTTCTCCATTTAGATTCGTTAAATCTGATTCAGGACATGAGTGGATGTCCTATAATCTTCCACGCTGTAGGCCGAACAGTTGACAGGCGACTCCTCTATGAATCGGATATCGCTCGTGAACACGAGGATCCGGTTCATTAGAGCGATCCCCGCTCGAGATAGGAGAGAGAGTGCAAAGGAGCGGCACTTCTTTTGGTGGTTACACCAGAACCAGTCTCCGCCTTTGACAGCACGACATTAATGTCTGTGATAGTCGGTCTGTGGGCCAACAGCCCACTTACGTAGGTTTAAGTTAGGGTAAGTCAGACAAAGAAAAAAAAAAACAAAAATAAACTAAAAATATATAAAAAATACAAAAAAAAAAAAAATAAAATATAAAATAAAAAAAAAAAGTGAGCAAAGGCACGTAACTTATATATGTCTAGCATATGAACACCGTACACGCCCTTGCACACACGTCCGCAATGTCACAGACATAGAGTAAGGTAGTTTAGGTTTTATTAGGGTTAGGGTTTAATATTAGCTTAGGTTTAAGTTTAGTCTTAAGAAAATTAAAAAAAAAAGTTTAGAGCGACAAGTTTTTTCCAAGTTTTCTTGGCCAGTAAGAACAAATAATAAAGATTGTCCACATGGACTGAAAAAAAAACAAATAGTAGTGTAGGCGCCGAAAGGCAAATAGATAGGCAAGTTTAGATTATTTTAGAGTACCTGGGAAGGGTCAGATAGTAGGATAGATTTATTCATTTTTGTATAGTTTTAAGGACCATGCATTTTTTTTTTTTTTAAATAAAAATGAATTTTAAAGTTAAAGTGTGCATACAGGTGTGGGAGGCCCCGGTTCAAATACCGAGGGTGGAATAGTGACAGACACGTGATCCGTTTTTTTTTTTTTAAATTATCAATAAAAGCATAGTGAAGTGAGAAGTGAGAATGGGGCCGAGAGGGTGGCCTGGGGGCAGAGGTCGATCGACGCGTGGCGCATCAGGCCACAGCACTGGCCAACCAGAAGATGATGCTGGCTTCTCGACCGATGCCAGCTCATCACGCCACTCTAGAGATGGCGAGAGAGAGAGGGGGAAGAGGAGGAGGCTCCTTCACCCCACACCTAACCTGGTCCGTGACGTCACCAGCTAAATCAACGGGTGACGAAATAGCTGCAATATTCACGGCAGCAACAACAACAACGACAACAGCTGCACCAACCACAGCAGCGGCAACAACGTCCAAAGCTGCGCTAGCACCACTGGCGTCGGCCACAACGGCAGCTGCAACAATAAAAACAGCAGAGACGACGGCGGCTAGCTTAGCAACAACACCAGCACCAGCAGTGCCGCCTTCAGCAACGGCGGCTGCACTAGCCGACTCGATTATATGCGAGTCGGCAGAGGGAGAACCGGTGCGGAGACCAAGGATCTCCAAAATCTATGTAAGTGGGCTGTTATACACTTAGACAAATTAGATCTCCCATACCAGATAAAGTATAGAATGCCCCTCAGGCCCACCGTGTACTGCCACTATATGGCAGTGCACGAATTAATTAGGCAGGCGTTGGAGAAGGCGGGGAATGAGTACTACACGTACACCCCGAAAGGAGAAAAACTCCAGACTCTGCTCCTTAAGAGCGTAAATCCTCGCTGTGCTGCGCCAGGCGCAGAGCGACGATCTCCACATAGTAGGAGTTAAGCCGTTTGTCACTGCGGTGACACGAAGGGAGAATAGGCGTCTGCCTATGTTCCTGGTCCAGATAACCCCCGCTAGCACTAAAGAGCTCCTCAATTATTAAATTAAACACTTGGGGACTGTTGTCATTAAGTGGGAGACATTAAAAAAAGGTAAGTACACGATGCAGTGTGCTAGATGCCAGAGGTTCGGGCATGCCGCGGCGAACAGCAAGATGGAGTTCCGCTGCGTGAAATGCACCAAGAACCACAGTAGTGGAGAATGTCCTCTAGGAAAGGACCAAATCGAGGACAGGAGCACCCTCCCCGCTAGTTATAGGGGCTGCCCAAAAGTGCACGAACTTAAAACCAAGTTCGAAATAATCACACCAAAAACGGTGGCAGCAAAGCCAGTGCCAAGCGTTCCAGCCACCCCTGTTACTCCTATCATCTCTTTTGCCCAAATGGCGTCAGGTAGAAGACCGACACAACAGACAGTGCCAAAGGCGGCCACGGTCCCAGTAACCCGGCAGCCGGAGGCAAGTAGTGATCTGAGCTCCATCCTGCTGGCTATCCAGGCACAGATGGCTCAGATGCAAAAAAGCATTGCTGAACAAGCAGAGCGGACTGCTCGCTTAGAACAGCAGTTCCTTCAACAGGCAGCCAGAATAGATGTCATCTACTCCAGACTGTCTGGCGAACAAGCCACGACGGCCCCAATATAATTGCTGCACGCGCAGCTGACGATCTTAAGATCCTCGCGATAAATGTCAATTCATTCCCAGATGGAAACGATGAGGGTGTTAGAGAGACGATGTGTTAGTATCTGTCTCCGGTTGTACCGGACACCAAAGAGGTCCTGTACAACAGGGCTAACGTGAAATAAGTAGACAATTTTATAATTTTTTTAACACGACAACACATTGCAAGGTGTATGATGTCTACCAACAGTCTGATCTTTGGGGCTTATTACCCGAACTTTATGTATCATGAGAGGGTACGCCACACCGGCTTTATTCCACCTGAGGCTTTTCTCCATTTAGATTCGTTAAATCTGATTCAGGAAATGAGTGGATGTCCTATAATCTTCCACGCTGTAGGCCGAACAGTTGACAGGCGACTCCTCTATGAATCGGATATCGCTCGTGAACACGAGGATCCGGTTCATTAGAGCGATCCCCGCTCGAGATAGGAGAGAGAGTGCAAAGGAGCGGCACTTCTTTTGGTGGTTACACCAGAACCAGTCTCCGCCTTTGACAGCACGACATTAATGTCTGTGATAGTCGGTCTGTGGGCCAACAGCCCACTTACGTAGGTTTAAGTTAGGGTAAGTCAGACAAAGAAACAAAAAAAAAACAAAAATAAACTAAAAATATATAAAAAATACAAAAAAAAAAAATAAAATATAAAATAAAAAAAAAAAGTGAGCAAAGGCACGTAACTTATATATGTCTAGCATATGAACACCGTTGCACACCCTTGCACACACGTCCGCAATGTCACAGACATAGAGTAAGGTAGTTTAGGTTTTATTAGGGTTAGGGTTTAATATTAGCTTAGGTTTAAGTTTAGTCTTAAGAAAATTAAAAAAAAATATAATAATAAAAAAAAAAATTTTAGAGCAACAAGTTTTTTCCAAGTTTTCTTGGCCAGTAAGAACAAATAATAAAGATTGTCCACATGGACTGAAAAAAAAAACAAATAGTAGTGTAGGCGCCGAAAGGCAAATAGATAGGCAAGTTTAGATTATTTTAGAGTACCTGCGAAGGGTCAGATAGTAAGATAGATTTATTCATTTTTGTATAGTTTTAAGGACCATGCATTTTTTTTTAAATAAAGATGAATTTTAAAGTTAAAGTGTGCATACCCCAGGTGTGGGAGGCCCCGGTTCAAATACCGAGGGTGGAATAGCGACAGACACGTGATCCGTTTTTTTTTTTTAAATTAACAATAAAAGCATAGTGAAGTGAGAAGTGAGAATGGTGCCGAGAGGGTGGCCTGGGGGCAGAGGTCGATAGACGCGTGGCGCATCAGGCCACATCACTGGCCAACCAGAATATGATGCTGGCTTCTCGACCGATGCCAGCTCATCACGCCACTCTAGAGATGGCGAGAGAGAGAGGGGGAAGAGGAGGAGGCCCCTTCACCCCGCACCTAACCTGGTCCGTGACGTCACCAGCTAAATCAACGGGTGACGAAATAGCTGCAATATTCACGGCAGCAACAAAAACAACGACAACAGCTGCACCAACCACAGTAGCGGCAACAACGTCCAAAGCTGCGCTAGCACCACTAGCGTCGGCCACACGGCAGCTGCAACAATAAAAACAGCAGAGACGACGGCGGCTAGCTTAGCAACAACACCAGCACCAGGAGTGCCGCCTTCAGCAACGGCGGCTGCACTAGCCGACTCGATTATATGCGAGTCGGCAGAGGAAGAACCGGTGCGGAGACCAAGGATCTCCAAAATCTATGTAAGTGGGCTGTTATACACTTAGACAAATTAGATCTCCCATACCAGATAAAGTATAGAATGCCCCTCAGGCCCACCGTATACTGCCACTATATGGCAGTGCACGAATTAATTAGGCAGGCGTTGGAGAAGGCGGGGAATGAGTACTACACGTACACCCCGAAAGGAGAAAAACTCCAGACTCTGCTCCTTAAGAGCGTAGATCCTCCTACGAATCCGGAGGAAATCCTCGCTGTGCTGCGCCAGGCGCAGAGCGACGATCTCCACATAGTAGGAGTTAAGCCGTTTGTCACTGCGGTGGCACGAAGGGAGAATAGGCGCTTGCCTATGTTCCTGGTCCAGATAACCCCCGCTAGCACTAATGAGCTCCTCAAGCAAATTAAACACTTGGGGACTGTTGTCATTAAGTGGGAGACATTAAAAAAAGGTAAGTACACGATGCAGTGTGCTGGATGCCAGAGGTTCGGGCATGCAGCGGCGAACAGCAAGATGGAGTTCCGCTGCGTGATATGCACCAAGAACCACAGTAGTGGAGAACGTCCTCTAGGAAAGGACCAAATCGAGGACAGGAGCAGCCTCCCCGCTAGTTATAGGGGCTGCCCAAAAGTGCACGAACTTAAAAACAAGTTCGAAAGAATCACACCAAAAACGGTGGCAGCAAAGCCAGTGCCAAGCGTTCCAGCCACCGCTGTTACTCCTATCATCTCTTTTGCCCAAATGGTGTCAGGTAGAAGACCGACACAACAGACAGTGCCAAAGGCGGCCACGGTCCCAGTAACCCGGCAGCCGGAGGCAAGTAATGATCTGAGCTCCATCCTGCTGGCTATCCAGGCACAGATGGCTCAGATGCAAAAAAGCATTGCTGAACAAGCAGAGCGGACTGCTCGCTTAGAACAGTAGTTCCTTCAACAGGCAGCCAGAATAGATGTCATCTTCTCCAGACTGTCTGGCGAACAACCCACAACGGCCCCAATGTAATGGGTGCACTCGCAGCTGACGATCTTAAGATCCTCGCGATAAATGTCAATTCACTAATAGGGACCAACAGGAAACTTTCCTTCGGCCAACTGTTGAGAGACCACAATCCTGATGTGATAATGGTTAGCGAAACTAAGCTTAACCAAAAGCACACACTTAGGTATAATAAATACAATATTATTCGGAGAGACCGCACCCATGATGGAGGCGGAGTCGCTCTTTTAGTTAAGAAAACTATTAATCATAATATCATTTATAGCAATGAAAGCGCGTATGTTTCGTTATCTAGAGACGTGTATCGCACGCATTCCGCCCTCGGGTGGTAAGCGATTGCACGTGATCACTCTCTATGCACCGGATAGTAATAATCTCGAACATAATTTCATTCCAGAGCTCGAAACTCTCTTCACTTGTCTCCGACTGAGCTCGGAAGATACTTATTATATCATTGCAAGAGATTTCCACTCCAGACATCAAGATTGGGGATGCAATAGGAATTGCGCACGGGGGATCGCCTTGAACAACTGGTTGATTGGACATGATGAGTTGAGGGCTGATTTGCTTGCAACCGAAATACCTTCATTTCCCAGAAGCGGGAATTATCTGGATCTACTATTGATTGACAGGCGACTGATAATACAGGATGTAGACACAAGCACACGGAATTGTTTAACCGCGATTGAGTACGATAGTGGTCATATTGCTTTCTCAGCGGTTATTCAACTCCCGAACGAGGTGGTTCAACTGGGGGAAAATGTCCAGTGAAATCCTTATAATTACAATAAGGCTCGCTGGCCACGCTTCTCCAGGGCTTTAGCCATGGAACTCCGGTCGAGTGCGATCAATCCGCCAACTAACAGAAACCTATCGAACGAGGAGGTTGATGGGTACCTCAAACAAATGGACGACGCCATAGTGCGTACGATGGACAGAACAATACCGAAGGTTGTACCGACCGAGGACAGCGATGTCTATCGGAATGCCACCATCGACGCACTTCGCGTGCACAAAAGTAGACTGCTGTCTAGACTCAAACTCTTGCACAGACGGTTTACAGATCCGAGAAGTCCGGAAGTCAGATCTCTGAAGTCAGATATCAAAAACCTCCAACAACTAATAAAAATAAATTATAATCTTGCCATAAGCTTGCATTGGGGCAATAAAATCCGGGCTGTACGATCCAACAACCCGGGTATGTTCCCGCAAGGAAATAAATTATTCAGGAGGAAAGATACAAATTTTCACATTCCAATCGTCCGACTTCCGAGAACAAACGACAACGAACAACTTCTGACATCAGTTGATAAAGATCCGGATGAGTCCGTGCTAGATGACGAATTCTTCGTGGTCGAAGATCCCCAAGAGAAGGTTAACACCATAGGCGCTGTTTTCGAGAAAGTGTATAAGGTCAACGAGGTCAGACGGCCAAATCACGATCTAGAGAACAGAGCCTTGGTAAATCACTTCTATCTCCGTGAGGAGATCAGTCGATGGCGATCTGAGAATCCTGGTTTTACCAGATTCGATGACGTAAATATGGCAAATAATCCCGTCGCCAACGATGTAAATCACATCGTGATCACTCAGGAAGATCTCCAAGGGGTCGTTAAAGCCATTAAGAACAAGAAATCGGCTGGGACAGATGGTATCCCGAATATCGTGCTCAATCACTCCCTCCATCGGCAGTGGAAAATTACACTACACTGTTTAACAATGCGCTAAGTAATGCACATTACCCGGCACATTGGAAGACAGCTGTAGTGCAACCAATCCCTAAACGGGATAAAGACAAAAGCATTCCGTCTAATCTTCGGTCGATAAGTCTTGTTCCTTGCTGATGCATTTGAAAAGATTGTCATTAGAGCTCTGCAGACATGGGTCGAGGACACAATATTCTGCCGGACAACCAGTTTGGATTTAGGGCAGGGCATTCGTCAGTGCATGCTACTGCAAAGTTGGTTTCCGACATACAATGGAATATGGATAAAAATCAGTGTACGGGTGCCTGTCTGTTCGACTTGGAAAATGCATTTGATACCGTTTAGTTAGAAGGATAACAGGTAGGAAGTTCGTCGTGAAATGTGGCTGCGTAACTTCAAGTAGAGTATTTAGTTTAGAAAACGGTCTACAACAGGGAGCTGTAGGATCCCCATTATTGTTTGCTGTATTTATTGCAGATCTTCGAAGGTCTATGCCGCACCTAATCGCGTATGCCGATGGCCTAGTGTCTTACAGATCAGCACCGAAGGTAGTAGTCATAAACACCCTGTTGCAACGGGATGCAAATAAAATGACTGAATTTTGTTATGACTGGAAGTTGCTTATCAACTTCCTGAAATGTGAAACTATTCTTTTCCGTGCCCCGGTGCACAGGTCTTCAAGTGATACGCGTAAGAACTGGAAAGAGTTTTGCATTGTTAACCCTCAGGGCCAGCCATTAATAGTGGAAAGTATAGTCAGATATCTCGGCATTTGGATAGATCATTTTCTGTATTTTCACAAACATATAAAAACGATTCTGACCAATGCTAGAAAAGCCTTCGCTGTGGCAAGTTGGTTGTTTTACAGCAGCCAACTTGATACCAGGGTGAAAGTGATCTGCTACATGGCCCTTATACGGCCGAGGGTGTTCAAGAGACGATGTCTTAGGACTGTCTCCGGTTGTATCGGACACCTGAGTCCGAGTACAAGAAGTACTATCCCAACGAGGTCCTGTATAACAGGGCTAACGTGAAATGAGTAGACAAATTTATAATTTTATTAACACGATGACACATTGCAAATTGTATGATGTCTCAACAGTCTGATCTTCCGGGCTTATTACCCGAACTTTATGTATCATGGGAGGGTACGCCACACCGGCTTTATTCCACCTGAGGCTTTACTCTATTTAGATTCGTTAAATCTGATTCAGGACATGAGTAGATGTCCTATAGTCGTCCACGCTGTACGTCGAACAGTTGACAGGCGACTCCTCTATGAATCGGATATCGCTATTGAACACGAAGATCAACTCCGGTTCAGTAGAGCGATCCCCGCTCGAGATAGGAGAGAGAGTGCAAAGGAGCGGCACTTCTTATGGTGGTTTCACCAGAACCAGTCTCCGCCTTTGACAGCGTGACATTAATGTCAGTGATGGTCGCTCTGTGGGACAACAGCCCACTTAGGTATGTGTAAGTTAGGTTAAGTCAGACAAAAAAAAAACAGTATAAAATAAAAAAAGGTGAGCAAAGGCGAGTAGCTTATATATGTCACACATATAAACACCGCACACGCACTTGTACACACGTCCGCAATGTCACGGATATAGAGTAAGGTAGTTTAGGCTTTATTAGGGTTAGGGTTTAATATTAGCTTAGGTTTAAGTTTAGTTTTAAGAAAATTAAAAAAAAAAATGTTTAGAGCGCCAAGTTTTTTCCTATTTTTCTTGGCCAGTAAGAACTTATAATAAAGATTGTCCACGTGGATTGAAAAAAAAACAAATAGTAGTGTAGGTGCCGAAAGGCAAACAGCTAAGGAAGTTTAGATTATTTTAGAGTATCTGTGAAGGGTCAGTAGGATAGTTTTTAAGAACATGAATTGTTTAGATATTAAGATAGATTTACTCATTTTTGTCTAGTTTTAAGGATCATGGATTTTTTTTAAATAAAAATGAATTTTAAAGTTAAAGTTAAACCAGTAGCCGCGCGGTAGTGCAGTCGCCGGTGATTTCGTGGTGCCGGGTTCGAATGCCGCGGAAAGCTGAAGATCCTTTTTTTAAAAAATAAATAATTAAAAACACAAATACAAATAGTGTGAAGAAACTCGTGAGTAGCGTGAAGGACGCAGAGGAGCGACCCGCGCTCGCAAAAACGGGTAATAATAATGAACCGGTGGCTGGCACATCAGACCACCAAGCGAGTGTGTCAGGCCACCAGCTAGATAGACCAGAGACGAGGTCGAAGAGAAGGAAAAAGCTCAAGCCACAGCCTAATCTGGTGAAACGCCGTGCGGAAATATCCGCAGCAACAAAAACAATTGCAGTAACCACAGCAACAGCAAGCACATCAGCAGCAGCAACAACAACAGAAGCTGTAGAAACAGCCGATGATGAGACACAACAAACACATCCATTCGACAATGTCGAATACGAGTCAGAAGAAGGCGAGGGGAGATTCTCCTACGGTGGCAGAGGGAACTCCTACAGTGCGTTAACGTCATCCGAGTAGGATGGCGAAGAGGAGGAGGACCGCGAGGTACTCGCAAAAATCCAGAGGGAGAAGGCGGACATCCAAAAAAAAAATTAGAGGCCGGAAGGTTGGCCAAGGAGAAACTGCTGCAGCAGCAGCAACAACAACAGCGGCCAAAGCAGCAGCAACAACAAGAGGGGTCCTAACAGCTGCCAAACAACAACAGCAGCAGCCAAAGCAACAGCAACAAAAACCGCAGCAGAAGCACCAACAACAACAAAAGCAGGAACAGCAGCAACAGCAGCCCTCCGATCAACGTCTTCTTCACAAAGGACGTGGATATCCTATGTATGTTGGTCGCCAAAAATGGCTTTTTTATTAAGTATAAAGGTCCGTTAAGATTGTCTGTCCACTGCTCATCAGTGGCAGACTATAAAGGTATTAAAGAAAGGCTAGCTGTGGCGGAGGCCGAGTTTTCTCGTATACACCAAAAGGGGAGAAGGTGCAGACCATGCTCCTTAACGGCGTGGATCCGGACACTGATCCCAAGGATATCCTCACTGAACTGCGCAAAGCGCAGAGCGACAATGTCCAGTTCGTTGGGGTTAAGCCCTTCATTACTGCGGCAGCGAAAAGTGAGAACAGGAAACTTACGTTCTTCCTAATCCAGGCCACCCCAGACACCAAATTAGACAGCCGTGTCAAATGGGAAATATTAAAAAAGAAACGGCACACACTCCAGTGTGCTCGTTGTCAAAGGTTTGGGCATGCCACGGCGAACTGCAACATGCAGTCTCGCTGCGTCAAATGCGCAGGAACCCACACTCGAGGGGAATGCCCTTTGGGGACTTTATGACAGGAGCACTCTGAAATGTGTTCTCTGCAAGACCAGCGGTCACCCTGCAAACTAGCGGGGATGCCATAGGGTCCAAGAAATCAGGAAAATAATAGAGGCAAAAAGGAAAAAAAAAATGGTAGAAGCGTGGCCAGTGACCCGTGCTCCAGCTACCACTATTACACCGGCAGTCTCCTATGCCCAAATGGCATCAGGAAGGCGACCGGTACAACAGACAGTGCCGAAGGTGGGCCAGTCCCAGTGGCCAGGCAACCTGAAGCCGATTTGGATCTGAAGACGGTCCTGCTCTCTACCCAGGGCCAGATCGCTCAGCTCTAAAAACAGTTCCTTGAGCAAGCAGCGCCAGAAGACCTCATCCACTCCACGCTGTTCGCCGAGCCAAACGCCACATCGGTCCGATGGCTGCCTGTAACCTAAAAATTCTAGCAGTGAATGTTCATTCACTGATCAAACCCGAACGACAATTGAATTTCGGCAACTTACTGCAAACGCATAATCCTGACGTGTTGATGGTTTGCGAGACTAAGCTAAATCAGACGCACACACTCAGGTACAATAATTATCACATCATTCGAAGAGATCGAATCTACTTAGCTACCGGGGTCGCTCTCTTAATCAAAAGAGGCCTTTGTCATAAGGTCGTTTATAGCGGTGAAGTGCGAAGTTTTCAGGTGATAGAAGTCAATGCGTCTGAAAAGGCACGTATCAATCAGTACCTTCGACTATGCTCGGAGGAGAACTATTATATCATAGCTGGAGACTTGAACTCGAGGCATATTGAATGGGGCAACATAGTGCATAACACCAGGGGTACCTCCTTGTATAGCGGGTTGGTAGAGCATAATATTGAGTTCGAGCTAGATTTGCTTGCAACCGATAGGCCATCGTTTCCCAGAAGCGGATCCTATCTGGATATGTTGCTGATAGACAGACGACTAAATATACTATACGTGGAACGACGCACACGGAACTGTTTAACTGCGGTTGAGTACGAGAGTGATCAGTACCGGCTCTTCGCGGCCATTCAGCTCCCGAACGTGGTGGAAGAACTGGAGGAGTATGTCCAGTGGCACCATTATAATTATAATAAGGCCCGCTGGCCACGTTTCTCCAGGACTTTAGCCACAGAACTACGTTCGAGTGGGATCAATCCGCCGACAAACAGAAACCTTAATAACGCGGAGGTTGACAGGTACCTCAGACAAATGGACGACATAATTAAACGTACCATGGGCAAGACGATTCCGAAGGTAGTGCAAATCCATGTCAGTGACGTCTATCGAAATGCTACCATCGATGCACTTCACGTGCACAAAAGTAGACTGCTGTCAAGACTCAAACTCTTGCACAGGCGGTTTACAGATCCGCAAAACGCGGAAGTCAGGGTACTGAAGTCGGAGAACAAGAACCTCCAACAGTTAATAAGAATAAATTATAGCTTGGCTATAAGCTTGCACTGGGGCAACAAAATCCGGGCTGTACGATCCAACAACCCGGGTATGTTCCTGCAAGTAAATAAAATATTCCGGAGGAAAGATCAAAACGACATTCAAACCGTTCGAGTTCCCAGAACGACAACTGACGAACAATTACTGACTTCAGTTGGCACCGATCCAGGTAGTTCAGTGGCTTCAATGGCTTCTTCCTGGTTGAGGATCACCAGGAGAAGGTGAAAGCTATTGTTG
Organism: Eristalis tenax; assembly: GCA_905231855.2. NCBI lineage: Eukaryota > Metazoa > Arthropoda > Insecta > Diptera > Syrphidae > Eristalis > Eristalis tenax. The sequence continues at coordinate 96,233,039 of HG993124.1, read as the reverse complement.
CTGTATTTCAGCGAGTGTATACGGTCAGCTTTATTAGTAGGCCGAATCACGACCTGGAAAACAGGGCCCTGCTAAACCGGAGGAGGTTGCGGAGATAGACCGCAGCGATATAAGTCAATGGCGTTCCGAGAATACAGGATTCACCAGGTTCAGTGCCGATAATTTGGCACATACTGTCGTCGCCAATGATAAAAATCACATCTTGATTTCGCAAGAAGATCTCCAGAGTATCTTTAACTCAATCAAGAAGAACAAGTCAGCGGGAATCAATGGAATATCAAATATTGTGCTTCGCCACCTTCCGCCGACCTAGTAGCGTACAGATCAGGTCCGAAGGTCGAGGTAATAAATATCTTGTTGCAGCGTGACTTCGAGAAAACTCAGCGATTTTGCGAAACCTGGAAGTTGGTTATCAACTTCCGGAAGTGTGAAACTACCCTTTTCAGGACCCCGTTGTACATGGCGTTGCGGGATATTCGCCAAAACTTGCGCAAGTTCGGCATAGTTGACCCACGGGGACACTTTTCACAGGTTAGCTGTGAAAAGTGTAGTCCGATATCTCGGTATTTGGCTGTATCAATATCTGTATTTTGACAAACATATAGATATTGCTCTGACGAAAGCCAGAAAGCCCTTTGCTGCGGCAAGTAGGTTGTTTTACAGCAGCCAACTTGATAGCAGGGTGAAGATAATCTGCTACATGGCCCTCATCAGGCCAATTATGGCGTACGGTTGTCCGTTATGTTCCAACGTGAGTCCTTTCCAGATGGAACAGATGAGGTTGTTCGAGAGACAGTGTCTTCGGTCCTGTCTCCGGTTGTATCGTACACCCGAGTCTGAGTACAACAGGTACTATCCTAACGAGGTTCTGTACAACGAGGCAAACGTGAACTGGAGAGATAATTTAGTTATTAAGCTGATCAGAAGGCACATTGCACGAGCTATGACTTCTTCCAACAGTCTGATCTTCGGGGCTTACTTACTTACTCGGCTTTATTCCTCTCGAAGCATTCCTACATTTAGACACGATTAGCCTAATACAGGATACAGACGGATGCCCTGTAATCTTCCATGTCGTACGCCGAACAGTAGACAGGCGACTCCAATACGAACCGGATGTCGCTCGCACCCACGAGGATCTTCTTCGGTTCAGTCGAGCGATCCCAGCTCGAGATAGGAGAGAGTCTGCCAAAGAACGGCAATTTTACTGGTGGGTACACCAAAACCAGTCTCCCCCACCGCTGACTTTTTAGACGACCCGATAGTTGACCATGGTGGCCATCTTACATAGGTTTTAAGGTAGTTATTAAGAAAAAAAATGTAAAACAAAAACTCCAAGAAAATGTTGCACCACGGCGTATAAACTATACATGTTAAGCATAACATGTAACATAACATATAAGCCCTGGTGCACGCGTCCGTACTGTTACGGACATAGTTAAGATAGTCCTAAGTTTTATGTTATTGTAAGGTAGTATAAGGTAGGTTAAGTAGATAAGTTAAGTTTAGCCAAGTTTTATTATAAGTTTTCTTGGCACATAATAAATAAATGAAGTTTGTCATTAAGGCCTAAAAAAAACACGTAGATTAAGCCGAAAGGCACATTATTAAAGTAGATTAGATTGGCTTAGAGTACCCGCATAGTGTCAGTAGGTTAGTATTAAGAACAATTTATGAATTGTTAAGTTAGTTAAGCTAGTTTTAAGTTCTTTTGTCTAGCATATAAGTTAAATTTCATACACTAAAAACAAAATTACAAAAAAAAAAAGCGTCATCGCTCGTGATACGGAAGAGTCGGGTTCAATACCCACGGAAATCGAAAAAATGTTCATTCTTTTTTTTAAGAACAAACAACAGATACACATTGTATGAGTGGCGTGATGGACGCAGGGGAGCAACCTGCGCTCCCAAAAACGGTTACAAATAGTGAACCGGTAGCAGGCACGTCAGGCCACCAACCTGGTGTACCAAGCCATGCCGAAGAGAGGAAGAAGATCAGAAACAACAACAGCAACAGCAGCAAACAAGAACACCGAAAGCAAAGATATGCCCGCCGGCATCAGGTAAGCGACCGGTACAACAGACAGTGCCGAAGGTGGCTGCGGTCCCAGTGGCCAGGCAACCTGAAGCCGATTTGGATCTGAAGACGGTCCTGCTCTCTATCCAGGGGCAGATCACTCAGCTCCAAAAGTAGTTCCAGGAGCAAGCAGCGCGCTTAGACCTCATCTACTCGACGTTGTTTGCCGTGTCTAACGCCACAACTTCCTAATGGCTGCGCACGCAGCCAGTAACCTTAAGATCCTAGCTGTGATTGTGAATTCACTGCCTAGGACTGAACAAAAACTAACGCTCGGTAAACTTCTGCAAATTCACAATCCAGACGTGATGATGGTCAGCGAAACTAAGCTGAAACAAACGCGCAAACTCTGCACGCATTCCGCTCCAGGGTGGAAAGCGGTTATATGTGATCGCGATCTGTGCAGCTGACAATAGTACCCTCAATCGAAACTTTATTTCAGAAGTCGACACTCTTTTCAGTAGCCTTCGACTAACCTCGGAGGAAAACTATTACATCATTGCCGGGGCGAACCCCACTGTATAACTGGTTGGCAGAGCACAATATTGAGTTCAAGCTAGATTTGCTTGCAACCGACAGACCATCGTATCCCAGAAGCGGGTCCTATCTGGGTATATTGCTAATCGACAAAAGACTAACTATGCTAGACGTGGAAAGACGCACACGGAACTGCTTAGCTACGATTGAGTACGTGGTCACTGCGGACTCTTCGCGGCTATTCAGCTCCCGAGCGAGGTGGAAGAACTGGGGGAATATGTCCAGAGGCACCCTTATAATTATAATAAAGTCCTCTGGCCACGCTTCTCCAGGTCTTTATCCATGGAACTACGTTCGAGTGGGATCAATCCTCCGACGAACAGAAACCTGACAAACGAGGAGGTTGACAGGTACCTCAGACAAATGGATAACGTATTCAAACGTAAAATGGACAAGATCATTCCGAAGGTAGTACAAATCGATGACAGCGATTTTTATCGAAATGCTACATTCGATGCACTTCACGCGCACAAAAGTAGGCTGCTGTCAAGACTCAAACTCTTGTACAGGCGGTTTACAGACCCACAAAATCCGGAAATCAGGGTACTGAAGTCGGAGATCCAACAATTAATACGTATCAATTATAGCTTGGCTATAGGCTTGCACTGGGGCAACAAAATCCGGGCTGTACGATCCAACAACCCGGGTATGTTCCCGCAAGTAAATAAAATATTCCGGAGGAAAGATCAAAACGACATCCGGGCCGTTAGACTCCCTAGGACGACAAATAACGAACAGTTACTGACTTCAGTTGGCATAGATCCAGATGGGGCAGTGCTAGACAATGACTTCTTCGTGGTTGAAGATCCCAAGGAGAAGGTGGCAGCTATTGGTGCTGTTTTCCAGCAAGTGTACACGGTCAACGAAGTAAGTAGGCCGAACCACGACCTGGAGAACGAAGCCTTGCTGAAACACACTAATCTTCGTAGTGAAATAATTCAATGGCGATCCGAGAATCCAGGTTTCACCTGATTCAGTGACGATAATTTGGCACATAGTGCCGTCGCCAATGATGGAAATCACATCTTGATTTCTCAAGAAGATCTCCAGGGTATCTTTAACTCGCTGAAGAAGAAAAAGCTTTTTTTTTTTGTGTAATTTTGTTTTTATTGTATTAAATGTAACTTACATGCTAGACAAAAGAACTTAAAACTAGCTTAACTAACTTAACAATGCATGAATTGTTCTTAATAATAACCTACTGACCCTATGCGGGTACTCTAAGCTAATCTAATCTAAAATCATAAATGTGTATTTCGGCTTAATCTACTTGTTTTTTTTTTAGTCTTTCCTGACAAACTTGATTGTGCCAAGAAAACTTATAAAAAAACTTGGCTAAACTTACACTAAAACTACTTAACCTACCTTATACTAACTTACCTTAACATAAAACTTAGGACTATCTTAATTATGTCCGTAACAGTACGGACGCGTGCACCAGGGCGTATATGTTATGTATATGCTTAACATATATAATTTATACGGCGTGGTGCACCTTTTTTTTGGTTTTTGTTTTATATATATATAATTTTTTTTTTTAATTTTTTTTCTTATTAGCTACCTTAAAACCTATGTAAGCTGGCCACCATGGTCAACTCCCGGGTCGTTTAAAAAGGCCAGCGGTGGCGGAGACTGGTTTTGGTGTAACCACCAGTAAAATTTTGGTAGACTGCTTTCTATCTCTAGCGGGGATCGCTCGACTGAACCGAAGAAGATCCTCGTGGGTGCGATCGACATCCTGTTCGTATTGGAGTCGCCTGTCCACTGTTCGGCGTACGACATGGAAGATTACAGGGCATCCGTCTGTATCCTGTATTAGGCCAATCGTGTCTAAATAGAGGAATGCTTCGGGAGGAATAAAGCCGTTAAGGCGCACCCTTTCATGGTACATAATATTGGGGTAGTACGCCCCGAAGATCAGACTGTTGAAAGAAGTCATAGCTCGTGCAATATGCCTTCTGCTCAGCTTAATAATAAAATTATCTATCCTGTTCACGTTTGCCTCGTTGTACAGGACATCGTTAGGATAGTACTTCTTGTACTCAGACTCGGGTGTACGATACAACCGGAGACAGGTCCGAAGACACTGTCTCTCGAACACCCTCATCTTTTCCATCTGGGAAGGACTCACGTTGAACCACAATGGACAACCGTACGCCATGATTGTCCTGATAAGAGCCATGTAGCAGATTACCTTCACCCTGGTATCAAGTTGGCTACTGAAAAATAAAGGCAAAGGCCTTTCTGGCTTTCGTCAGAGCAATATCTATATGTTTGTCAAAATACAGATATTGATCCAGCCAAATGCCAAGATATCTTACTACACTTTTCACAGCTAACGGCTGTCCTTGCGGGTCAACTATGCCGAACTTGCGCCAGTTTAGGCGAGTTTCCCGCGAAGCCGTGTACAGCGGGGTCCTGAAAAGGATAGTTTCACACTTCAAGAAGTTGATAACCAACTTCCAGTCGTCGCAAAATCGCTGAATTTTTTCGAAGTCACGCTGCAACAGGCTATTTATTACCTCGACCTTCGGACCTGATCTGTACGCTACTAGGTCGTCGGCGTAGGCAATTAAGTGCGGCATGGAACCTATAAGTTCTGCAGTGAATATTGAGAACAAGATCGGCGAACCAATAGCCCCCTGTTGCAGACCATTTTTAATGTCAAAGACCGTGGTAGAAGTTACGTCGTCACTTTTCACGACGAACTTTCTACCTATTATCATGTCATAGATTATGTATAGCAATGGTTTACTTTTACCAAGCCTGACCAGCTTGAGGAAGAGGCCCTCCAACCAAACGGTGTCGAACGCTTTCTCCAAGTCAATCAGACCAGCACCCGTGCATTGTTTTTTGCCTTTATTCCATTGAATGTCGGGCACCAGTTTGGACGCAGCATGTGTGGTTTCATGCCCCGCCCTGAATCCGAATTGGTTGTCCGGTATGATTTTATTTTCCTCTACCCATTGTTTCAGAACTCGAATGACTATCTTTTCGAAAACCTTGCTTATGCACGGAAGAAGACTGATCGAACGGAGATTTGTTGGAATAGATTTGTCTTTGTCCCGTTTAGGGATCGTTTGCACCGCAGCTGTTTTCCAGTGCTTTGGGTAATATGCATTACTTAGCATATTGTTAAACAGTGTTGTATAAATCTGTACTATATCGGGGGGAAGTTGACGAAGCACAATATTCGGTATTCCATGGATTCCCATTGATGGAAATTTCTTCTTCAGTGAGTTAAAAATGCCCTGGAGATCTTCTTGAGAAATCAAAATTATCGTCACTGAACCAGGTGAAACCTTGATTCTCGGATCGCCATTGAATTATTTCACTACGAAGATTAGTGTGGTTCAGCAAGGCTTCGTTCTCCAGGTCGTGTATCGGCCTACTTACTTCGTTGACCGTGTACACTTGCTGGAAAACAGCACCAATAGCTGCCACCTTCTCCTTGGGATCTTCAACCACGAAGAAGTCATTGTCTAGCACTTCCCCCTCTGGATCGATGCTAATTGATGTCAGTAAATGTTCGTTGCTTGTCGTCCTGGGAAGTCTAACGGCCCGGATGTCGTTTTGATCTTTCCTTCGAATAATTTTATTTACTTGCGGAAACGTACCCGGGTTGTTAGATCGTACAGCCCGGATTTTATTGCCCCAGCGCAAGCCTATAGCCAAGCTATAATTGATACGTATTAATTGTTGGAGGTTCTTGATCTCCGACTTCAGTACCCTTACTTCCCAGTTTTGTGGATCTGTAAACCGCCTGTACAAGAGCTTATGTCTTGATAGCAGCCTACTTTTGTGCACGTGAAGTACATCGATGGTAGCATTTCGATAAACATGGCTGTCATCGATTTGTACTACCTTCGGAATAGTTTTCTTCATGGTTCGTTTAATTACGTCGTCCATTTGAATGAGGTACCTGTCAACCTCTTTTCATTAGTAAGGTTTCTGTTTGTCGGAGGATTGATCCCACTCGAACGTAGTTCTGTGCATAAAGTCCTGGCGCAGCGTGGCCAGCGGGCCTTATTATAATTATAATGGTTCCTCTGGACATACTCCTCCAGTTCTTCCTCTCCATTCGGGAGCTGAATAGCCGCGAAGACCCCGCAGTGATCGCTCTCGTACTCAACCACAGTTAAACAGTTCCGTGTGCGTCTTTCCACTTCCAGTATAGTTAGTTGTCTGTCTATCAGCAACAGATCCAGATAGGACCCGCTTCTGGGATACGATGGCCTATCTGTTGCAAGCAAACCTAGCTTGAACTCAATATTGTGCTCTACCAACGAGCTATACAAGGAGGTACTCCCTGTGTTGTGCACTCGAGTTCAAGTCTCCGGCTATGATATAATAGTTCTCCTCCGAGCATAGTCGAAGGCTAGTGAAAAAGTATCGAGCCCTGAAATGAAGTACTGATTGATACGTGCCTTTTCAGCCGCATAGCGATCACGTATAACTACTTACCACCCCGAAGGGGGATGCGTGCGATACATGTTTCTATCGCCTGAAATCTTCGCACTTCACCGCTATACACGACCTTATGACAAGGGCCTTTTTTGATTAAGAGAGCGACCCCGCCAGCTTTGTAGGTTCGATCTCTTCGAATGATGTTATAATTATTGTACCTGAGTGTGTGCGTCTGATTTAGCTTAGTCTCTCAAACCATCAACACGTCAGGATTATGCGTTTGCAGTAAGTTGCCGAAATTTAATTGTCGTTCGGGTTTGATCAGTGAATTCACATTCACTGCTAGAATTTTAAGGTTACAGGCTGCCGACGCAGCCATTATACCGATGTGGCGTTTGGCTCGGCGAACAGCGTGGAGTAGATGAGGTCTACTCGCGCTGCTTGCTCAAGGAACTGTTTTTGGAGCTGAGCGATCTGGATATAGAGCCACTGTCACTGGGGCCACCTTCGGCACTGTCTGTTGTACCGGTCGCCTTCCTGATGCCATTTGGGCATAGGAGACTGCCGGTGTAACAGTGGTAGCTGGAGCACGGGGCACTGGCCTCGCTTCTACCATTTTTCCTTTCCTTTTTGCCTCTATTATCTTCCTGATTTTTTGCACCTTAGGGCATCCCCGATAGTTAGCAGGGCGCCCGCTTGTCTTGCAGAATGCTCCTGTCATCAACTTTTTCAGTCCCCAAAGGGCATTCCCCTAGAGTGTTGGTTCCTGCGCATTTGACGCAGCGAGACTGCATGTTGCAGTTCGCCGCGGCATGCCCAAACCTTTGACAACGAACACACTGGTGTGTGTGCCGTGTCTTTTTTAGTGTTTCCCATTTAACACCAATGGAGCCTAAACGATTGACACGCTTTAGGCTGTCTAATTTGGTGTTTGGGGTGACCTGTATTAGGAAGAACGGAAGTCTTCTGTTCTCCCTTTTCGCTGCCGCAGTGATGAAGGGCTTAACCCAACGAACCGGATATCGTCGCTCTACGCTTTGCGCAGATCTGCGAGGATTTCCTTGGGATCAGTGTCAGGATTCACGCCCTTAAGGAGCATGGTCTGCACCTTCTCCCCTTTTGGGGTATATGAGAAAAACTCGGCCTCCGCCACCGCTAGCCTTTCTTTCATAGCTTGATAGTCTGGAAGTGATGAGCAGTGGACAGACAATCTTAATGGACCTTCATACTTGATAAAAAAGCCATTTTTGGCGACCAACTTACATAGGATGTTCACATCCTTTATCTCCAGTCCGAAGATGTTGATCGGAGGGCATCGTTTGTTGTTGTTGCTGCTTCTGCTGTGCCTGGTTCTGCTGGGGTTTTTGTTGCTGCTTTGGCTGCTGCTGCTGTTGTTGCTGTTTGACAGCTGCTGTGCGTTGTCCCTTTGGCAGCTATTGGGGCGCCTATTGTTGTTGCTGCTGCTTTGGTCGATGTTGTTGTTGCTGCTGCTGATGTTGCTCCTTGGCCAACCTTCTGGTCTCTAATTTTTTTTGGATGGCTTTTATGTGCGCATCCAATTGCGTCTTCTCCATCTGGATTTTGGCGAGTACCTCGCGGTCCTCCTCCTCTTCGTCATCCGACTCGGATGACAGTACCGCACAGTAGGAGTTCGCTCTCTTCGTTCGCGAATCTCCCCTCGCCTTCTTCTGACTCGTATTCGACATTGTCGAATGGATGTGTTTGTTGTGTCTCATCATCGGCTGTTTCTACAGCTGCTGCTGTTGTTGCTGCTGCTGAAGTGCTTGCTGTTGCTACTACTTCTACTTGTTTTTTTAGTCTTTAGTGACAAACTTAATTTATTTATTATTTGCCAAGAAAACTTTTTAAAAAAAAAACTTGGCTTAACTTAACTTCACTACTTAACCTACCTTATACTAACTTACCCTAACATAAAACTTAGGACTATCTTAACTATGTCCGTAACAGTACGGACGCGTGCACCAGGTCGTATATGTTATGTATATGCTTAACATATATAATTTATACGCCGTAGTGCACCTTTTTTTGGGTTTTTGTTTTATAGTTTTTCTTTTTTTTGATTTTTTTGTTTTATATATTTTTGATTTTTTTTTGTTTTTTTTTTTTAATAGCTACCTTAAGACCTATGTAAGTTGGCCACCATATCACTTTCGTGATACATTACGTTGGGGTAGTGAGCCCCACGCCAGTTTGTGCGCGTATCCCATGATGCCATGTAAAACGGGGTTCTGAAAAGGATAGTTTCACACTTCAGGAAGTTGATAATCAACTTCCATTCGTCGCAAAATCGCTGAATTTTCTCGAAGTCACGTTGCAACAAAATATTTTTTACTTCGACTTTCGGACCTGATCTGTACGCCACTAAATCGTCGGCGTACGCAATTAAGTGCGGCATTGAACCTATAAGATCTGCAGTGAATATTGAAAACAAGATCGGCGAACCAACCGCTCCCTGTTGCAGACCGTTTTTGATGTCAAAGACCATGAAAGAAGTTACATCGCCACTTTTCACGACTAATTTTCTACCTGTTATCATGTCATAGATCATGTACAGCAATGGTTTACTTATGCCTAACCTGAACAGCTTGAGGAAGAGTCCCTCCAATCAAACGGTGTCGAACGCTTTCTCCAAGTCAATCAGACCAGCACCCGTGCATTGTTTTTTGCCTTTATTCCATTGAATGTCGGACACCAGTTTGGACGCAGCATGTGTGGTTTCATGCCCCCCCTTCGTCATCCGACTCGGATGACAGTACCGCACAGTAGGAGTTCGCTCTCTTCGTTCGCGAATCTCCCCTCGCCTTCTTCTGACTCGTATTCGACATTGTCGAATGGATGTGTTTGTTGTGTCTCATCATCGGCTGTTTCTACAGCTGCTGCTGTTGTTGCTGCTGCTGAAGTGCTTGCTGTTGCTACTACTTCTACTTGTTTTTTTAGTCTTTAGTGACAAACTTAATTTATTTATTATTTGCCAAGAAAACTTTTTAAAAAAAAAACTTGGCTTAACTTAACTTCACTACTTAACCTACCTTATACTAACTTACCCTAACATAAAACTTAGGACTATCTTAACTATGTCCGTAACAGTACGGACGCGTGCACCAGGTCGTATATGTTATGTATATGCTTAACATATATAATTTATACGCCGTAGTGCACCTTTTTTTGGGTTTTTGTTTTATAATTTTTTTTTTTTTGGATTTTTTTTTGTTTTTTTTTTTTAATAGCTACCTTAAGACCTATGTAAGTTGGCCACCATATCACTTTCGTGATACATTACGTTGGGGTAGTGAGCCCCACGCCAGTTTGTGCGCGTATCCCATGATGCCATGTAAAACGGGGTTCTGAAAAGGATAGTTTCACACTTCAGGAAGTTGATAATCAACTTCCATTCGTCGCAAAATCGCTGAATTTTCTCGAAGTCACGTTGCAACAAAATATTTTTTACTTCGACTTTCGGACCTGATCTGTACGCCACTAAATCGTCGGCGTACGCAATTAAGTGCGGCATTGAACCTATAAGATCTGCAGTGAATATTGAAAACAAGATCGGCGAACCAACCGCTCCCTGTTGCAGACCGTTTTTGATGTCAAAGACCATGAAAGAAGTTACATCGCCACTTTTCACGACTAATTTTCTACCTGTTATCATGTCATAGATCATGTACAGCAATGGTTTACTTATGCCTAACCTGACCAGCTTGAGGAAGAGTCCCTCCAATCAAACGGTGTCGAACGCTTTCTCCAAGTCAATCAGACCAGCACCCGTGCATTGTTTTTTACCTTTATTCCATTGAATGTCGGACACCAGTTTGGACGCAGCATGTGTGGTTTCATGCCCCGCCCTGAATCCGAATTGGTTGTCCGGTATGATTTTATTTTCCTCTACCCATTGTTTGAGAACTCGAATGCCAATCTTTTCAAAACCCTTGCTTATGCAAGGAAGAAGACTGATCGACCAAAGGTTCGTCGGGATTGATCTGTCTTTGTCCCGTTTAGGGATTGGTTGCACCACAGCTGTTTTCCAATGTTTTGGGTAATATGCATTACTTAGCATATTGTTAAACAGTGTTGTGTAAATCTGTACTATATCGGGGGGAAGTTGACGAAGCACAATATTCGGTATTCCATCGATTCCCATTGACTTTTTTTCTTCAGTGAGTTAAAAATGCCCTGGAGATCTTCTTGAGAAATCAAGATGTGATTTCCATCATTGGCGACGGTACTATGTGCCAAATTATCGTCACTAAATCAGGTGAAACCTGGATTCTCGGATCGCCATTGAATTATTTCACTACGAAGATTAGTGTGGTTCAGCAAGGCTTCGTTCTCCAGGTCGTGGTTCGGCCTACTTACTTCGTTGACCGTGTACACTTGCTGGAAAACAGCACCAATAGCTGCCACCTTCTCCTGAGGATCTTCAACCACGAAGAAGTCATTGTCTAGCACTGCCCCATCTGGATCGATGCTAATTGATGTCAGTAAATGTTCGTTGTTTGTCGTCCTGGGAAGTCTAACAGCATGGATGTCGTTTTGATCTTTCCTTCTAAAAATTTTATTTACTTGCGGGAACATACCGGGGTTGTTGGATCGTACAGCCCGGATTTTGGGGGTCTGTAAACCGCCTGTACAAGAGTTTGAGTCTTGACAGCAGCCTACTTTTGTGCGCGTGAAGTGCATCGAATGTAGCATGTCGATAAACATCGCTGTCATCGATTTGTACTACCTTCGGAATAGTTTTCTCCATGGTTCGTTTAATTACGTCGTCCATTTGAATGAGGTACCTGTCAACCTCTTCGTTCGTCAGGTTTCTGTTTGTCGGAGGATTTATCCCACTCGGACGTAGTTCTGTGGATAAAGTCCTGGCGAAGCGTGACCAGCGGGCCTTATTATAATTATAAGGGTGCCTCTGGACATACTCCTACAGTTCTTCCACCTCGTTCGGGAGCTGAATAGCCGCCAAGAGCCCGCAGTGATCACTCTCATACTCAACCGCAGTTAAACAGTTCCGCGTGCGTCTTTCCACGTCTAGTACAGTCAGTCGTCTGCCTATCAGCAACAAATCCAGATAGGACCCGCTTCAGGGATAGGATGGCCTATCGGTTGCAAGCAAATCTAGCTTGAACTCAATATTGTGCTCTGCCAACCAGTTATACAGTGGGGTTCCCCTGTCATTATGCACTCTATTACCCCATTCCCTATGTTTGGCGTTCAAATCCCCGGCAATGATATAATAGTTTTCCGCCGCGCTAAGTCGAAGGCTCGTGAATAGAGTATCGAGCTCTGAAATAAAGTTTCGATTGAGGGTACTATTGTCAGCTGCATAGATCGCGATCACATATAACCGCTTTCCACCCTGTAGCGGAATGCGTGCAATACACGTTTCTAGCACTTGAAATCTTCGCACTTCACTGCTATACAGGACCTTATGACATAGGCCTTTTTTGATTAGGAGAGCAACCCCGCCCCCTTGCAAGGATTGGGGCCGGTCTCTTCGAATTATGTGGTAATTCTTGTACCAGAGTTTGCGCGTTTGGTTCAGCTTAGTTTCATTTTTTTTCGTCTGGATTTCACACGTCTGGATTGTGGATTTGCAGAAGGTTACCGAAGTTAATTTTACGTTCGGTTTTGATCAGTGAATTCACATTCACTGCTAGAATTTTAAGGTTACGAGCTGCCTGCGCAGCCATCATACCGATGTGGCGTTTGCCTCGGCGAACAGCCTAGAGTAGATGAGGTCTACTCGCGCTGCTTGCTCTAGGAACTGTGTTTGTAGCTGAGCGATCTGCCCCTGGATGGAGAGCAGGACCGTCTTCAGATTTAAGTCGGCTTCAGATTGCCTGGCCACTGGGACCGCAGCCACCTTCGGCGCTGTCTGTTGTACCGGTCGCCTACCTGCTGCCATTTGGGCATAGGAAACTGCTGGTGTAACAGTGGTAGCTGGAGCACGTGGCACTGGCCTCGCTTCTACCATTTTTTCTTTCCTTTTGGCCTCTATGCTTTTTCTTATCTCTCGGTTATCTCCTTTTCTTATCATCCCCGATAGTTTGCAGGGTGCCCGCTGGTCTTACAGAGTACACATTTGAGCTTGCTCCTGTCTTCGACTTTTTCCGTCCCCAAAGGGCATTCCCCTCTAATATGGGTACCTGCGCATTTGACGCAGCGAGACTGCATGTTACAGTTCGCCGCGGCATGCCCATACCTTTGACAACGAGCACATTGGAGTGTGTGTCTTGTCTTTTTAGTGTCTCCCATTTGACATAAATGGAGCCTAAACGATTGATACGTTTTAGGCTGTCTGTTTTCGTGTCTGGGGTGACCTGGATTAGGAAGAACGGAAGTTTCCTGTTCTCCCTTTTCGATACCGCAGTGTAGAAGGGCTTAACCCTGAGCTTGGCGCAGTTTAGGGAGGATCTCCTTGGGATCAGTGTCAGGATCCACGCCCTTAAGGAGCATGGTCTGCACCTTTTCCCCTTTTGGAGTATACGAGAATAACTCGGCCTCCGCCACCGCTAGCCTTTCTTTAATGACATGGTAGTCTGCCACTGATGAGCAGTGGACAGACAATCTTAAGGGCCCTTTATATTTTATATAATATGCATTTTTAGTGGCCAACTTACATAGTTTATCAACGTCGTTCGTATCCAGTCCGAACACGTTAATCGGCGGGCATCTCTCCTTCTGGGCTGGTTGCTGATGCTGTTGTTGCTGCTGCGTCTGCTTCCGCTGCGGCTGCTTCTGTTGCTGTTGTTTTTGTTGCTGTTGCTGATGCTGCTGTGGCTGCTGTTGTTTCTTGACAGCTGTCGAACGTTGTCCCTTTGGCAACTGTGGGGACTGCACTTGTTGCTGCTGGTTAGTCTGCTGTTGTTGTTGCTCTTGCTGTTGTTGTTGCTCTTGCTGTTGTTGCTGTTTTTGTTTATGCTGTTGTTGCTGCTGTTGTTGTGCAGCCTCTTTGACCGCTTTCCTGGCCCTTAATTTGATTTGGAGGGCTTGGATGTGGGCGTCCAGCTCCTCCCTCTCTCTGTGGCTCTTCACCAGCTGCTCCCGGTCTTGTTCTTCTTCGTCATCCGATTCGGATGACGTCAGAGCATAGAAGGGGTTCTCTCTTCCGCTGTAGGAGAATCTCCCCTCGCCTTCTGTGGACTCGTATTGTACGTCGTCGTACAATACAGCTGATGTGGCTGCTGCAGTTGTTATTGTTGCTGCTGTTTTTTTTGTGGCTTTTACGGCCGTTTTGGTGTCGCCTGATCCGACACTGGAGCGGCGCTTCGACACGCTCGGTTGTGGCTTGAGCTTCTTCCTCCTTTTCTTCCTCCCCTCTTGTGTTGACTGGTGGTCTGATGTCCCAGCCACCGGTACAACATCACCCGATTTATGGAGCTCGGGTCGCTCAGCTGACTCCATACTATTTTTTTTTTCTCACTTGAATGTCTTTTTTACTTTTATTTGAAAAAAACAGATCTCAATGTTAAACAATGCGCTGAGTAATGCATACTACCCAAAACATTGGAAAACAGCTGTGGTGCAACCAATCCCTAAACGGGACAAGGACAGATCAATCCCGACGAACCTGCGGTCGATCAGTCTTCTTCCTTGCATAAGCAAGGGTTTTGAAAAGATTAGCATTCGAGTTCTGAAACAATGGGTACAGGAAAATAAAATCATACCGGACAACCAATTCGGATTCAGGGCGGGGCATGAAACCACACATGCTGCGTCCAAACTGGTGTCCGACATTCAACGGAATAAAGGCAAAAAACAATGCACGGGTGCTGGTCTGATTGACTTGGAGAAAGCGTTCGACACCGTTTGATTGGAGGGCCTCTTCCTCAAGCTGGTCAGGCTAGGCATAAGTAAACCATTGCTATACATGATCTATGACATGATAACAGGTAGAAAATTAGTCGTGAAAAGTGGCGATGTAACTTCTTTCATGGTCTTTGACATCAAAAACGGTCTGCAACAGGGAGCGGTTGGTTCGCCGATCTTGTTTTCAATATTCACTGCAGATCTTATAGCTTCAATGCCGCACTTAATTGCGTACGCCGACGATTTAGTGGCGTACAGATCAGGTCCGAAAGTCGAAGTAAAAAATATTTTGTTGCAACGTGACTTCGAGAAAATTCTGCGATTTTGCGACGAATGGAAGTTGATTATCAACTTCCTGAAGTGTGAAACTATCCTTTTCAGAACCCCGTTGTACATGGCATCATGGGATACGCGCACAAACTGGCGTGGGGCTCACTACCCCAACGTAATGTATCACGAAAGAGTGCGCCTTACCGGCTTTATTCCTCCCGAGGCGTTCCTCTACCTCGACACAATTGGCCTAATATAGGATCCACACGGATGTCCTGTAATCTTCCATGTCGTACGGCGAACAGTGGATAGGCGACTTCAATATGAACGAGATGTCGCTCGAAGTCACGAGGATCTCCTCCGGTTCAGTGGAGCGATCTCTGCTCGAGATAGGCTGGCTTTTCTAAGTGACCCGTTAGTTGACCATTGTGGCCAGCTTACATAGGTTTTAAGGTAGTTATTAAGGAAAGAAAAATTCAAAAAAAAAAAAAAAATTTTAAAACAAAAAATCAAAAAAAGGGTATAAAACAAAACCCAGAAGCATCAGCCAATGTCAGCAGCCCTGCAACAGCCAGCAGCTCATCAACAACGGCAGCGATCATCAAAGAAGGAACAGGTGGCACCGATTAATATCTACAGATCACACGTAGAACAGACGTAACTTTATCATTAAAAAGAGCAAAAGCTTCTGAAAAATATTCAATCCACTTCAAGACGGTGGATCAATATAATAAACTAAAAGACTACTTAATGATGTCGAGGTTGCAGTTCTTTTCTTATAAGCCAAAAATCGAAAAATGTCCAGCGATGTTTCTGAAGATCTCTACGCCAATTGAGGCGGAGAAGGTCTTCCAAATGCTCAAAGAGCAAGTGTGTGACGGTGTCGTGATCGTCGGGGTCAAGCCCTTCACCACAGCGAAGGCAAAGAAGGAAGCGCGGAAACTACCGTTCTGAATTGTTCGTTTGTCGCCCACGAACAAACCCGATAATCTAAAGAAAATCAAACTCTTACCTGCCAAAGACTAGGGCTCGCCGCGTCGAACTGCAATATGCTCCTTCGATGCGGGAAGTGCAGTGAAAAATACAAGGCGGAGGATTGCCCGCTGGGGAAAGAAGGAGCAACTGACAAACGTCAGCTCAAGTGAGTACTCTGCGGGAATGCGGGGAACACCACCAAGTATCAGGGTTGTACCTAGGTTCCAAGAACGGAAGAAAAAAATGGTTCTGCAGAAGCAGCCCCCAGTGAAAAATCCACTGGGGGCAGCCATAACCGTCACGCCTCAAGTGTCTTACGCCCAAATGGAGCCACCGAATGTAGCACCGATAGTTTCAGAGCCAATTGGAAATCATCCATCGAATTGCGTGTGGATCGGTTAGAGGAGCAGGTCGGCCAAATTCTGGCCCTCCTGCAGAACCCAGCACGTCAAAAGTCTTAATGCAGAAAGTAGTTTTAAGATCCTTGCAGTGAATGTAAATTCACTGACAGGGATCGATCGAAAAAACGAGCTCTATAGATTGTTGGCCGATCAAGGCCCAGAGTTGATGTTGATTAGCGAAACCAAGCTAACTCGGAAAGAGCAAATTGGAGCACAGTAATTATAATGTTATTAGAAGAGACCGGCCCAACTCCAGTGGTGGAAACGGTGTTGCGATCCTTATAAAGAATAACATTAAACACAAAGTAGTTTACAGTAGTGCGGTACCGGTTCTTCTCACTCCGGAACAATGATATCAGAACTCGATTCACTTTTTCGATGTTTGAGGCTGGACTCGGAGGAGAGCTTTTTCATTCTGGCGGGGACTTAAATGCCCGACACGGATATTGGGGAAACATGATTTCCAACAATAGAGGGGACCAGCATTACAGCTGGTTTTGCTAGCACAGTTTCGAGTATAGACTCGATTTAAAAGCAGAGATCTCCTCGTTCCCCAGGAGCGGCTGTTCCCCAGGATCTCCTGCTGTTAGATGCAAGACTGCAGCTGACAAACACAAACCCACAAACGGTAAACTGCTTTAACACATTCGTGCATCTCAGTGACCATTGCGAACTCAGTGCCGAAATCAAGATTTCCAACGACATTGCCCAATCAGGAGAGTTTGTTCAAACGTGTCCCTACAATTACAGTAGGGCACGATGGACACGCTTCTCTAGACAAATGATGAGAGCACTCTCTTCGAATGAGCTCCACATACCGCCCAATAGAAACTTGTCAAACGAAGAGATTGACGAGACAATTAAACGAACAATGGACAGTACGATACCTACGTATATACGTACAAACAATCAAAACATGTACCGCAATGCGACAATTGACGCACTCCATCAACAAAAAAGTAGGCTTCTGTCAAGATTAAATACCTTGTACAGACGGTTTACTGACAGACGAGACGAGGAACTTAGGACACTGAAATCGCTCATTAAGAACATACAAACATTAATTGCTCTGAATTACTGACTTTCGATATGAAAGGGGTTCTAGGCTGTAAGATCCAACAACCCGAGCATGTTCCCGCAAATAAACAAATTGTTTAGAAGCAACAAGCAAAGCGATCTTCCGTGTCTTAAGCTCCCTAGAACGACGGACAACGCACAAATACTGACTACAGCAGCTATTGATCCATAACGCTGTACTTGACGATAACTTATTTGTGGTCGAAGATCCGCAAGAAAAAGTATGACGGGGTTCATCCCCCGTTCATATCGAAGACAGATCTCCGAGCGGTCTTCGAAACACTAAAAAAGAAGAAGTCAGTGCTAGTCGATGGGATCTCGAACATTGTGTTAAGACTTCTCCCCCTGGAAGTGGTTAATATGTACACAATCCTGTTTAACAATGCTTTGAATAATGCACATTATCCGGAGCATTGGAAAACTGCGATTGTGTAACCCATATCTAAGAAAGGAAAAGATTCCTCGAATCCGTGCAACTTTCGGTCAATTAGTCTCCTTCCGAACATCAGCAAGGTATTCGATATGGTGATAAATAGAGCTCTGATTAATTGGACTAAGGACAAACATATAATTCCGGATAACCAATTGGGTTCCAAAGCATTCATGCCGCGTCGAAACTGGTGTCGGATAATCAATGGAACAAGAGCCAGAAACAAAGTACAATGGCCTTTGACAATCAATTGGCTAGGCATTAACAAACCATTGCTGTACCTTTTGTGTAATATGCTTACCGGTAGATGGTTCGTAGTCAATGATGGCAACGTAACCTCCACAGATATTTTTGATGTCAAAAATGGTCTCCAACAGGATGCGGTTAATTCGCCGACCCTTTTTTACATATACTTTAGCGATCTGATAAGTTCTCTTAATCACGTATTTGCGTACGTCGACGACTTGATCGTGTACAGATCAGGCAATAAGATCGAGGACATCACTACTCTCGTGCAGGGTGACTTCGAGTCATTCATGAGATACTGCGATGACCATAAGTGGAAAATCAACTTTCAGAAGTCGAAAACCATACTGTTCAGGACGCCGTTGTATAAGGCCTCGGCAGATACAAAAAAGAATTGGCGAAAGTTCTCAATCGTTGGACGCCACGGGCAACCACTGGCACAAAGGACTGTAGTCAAATACCTGGGGAGAGAGAGAGTGTTTTACAAAGAGAGTGTTTTACAACAGCCAACTCGATGCGAGGGTGAAAGTGATCTGCTACATGGCCCTCATCCTGTCGATGATCACCTATGGCTATCCCGTGTGGTTCAATGTGAGTGCAAGCTTGATGGAAAAGATTCGGTTGTTTGAGAGGGCTTGTCTTAGGGCTTGCCTTCGTCTTTATCGAACTCCAGAGACCCAGTACAAAAATTCTATTCCAATGAGGTCTTATATAATAGGGCGAACTTGATACGAGTGTACAATTTCCTGGTGAAGTTGATTCGAGGTCACACTGCTAGAGCGATGAACTCGAGCAACAATCTGATCTCTGGGGGTTACTACCCCAATTTACAATACCACGAGAGGGTACGTCAAAACGGCTTCATCCCCCCAGAAGCTTTCCTACATTTTTATAAGCACGGTCTGATACAAGACGTACATGCGGTACCGCTCATCAAACACATCGCCAGATCAACTGTGGATGGTCGACTCAAACAAGATTTCCTCCGGTTCAGTACGGCGGTATCGAGGGATGTGCGGGATGTTTCTATGCAACATCGAAAGTGGTGTGGCTGGTAAGCGAGGGAACTCCATCCATGAACCCTTTAGATCCCGGGTAGTAAGGGTTTCTCAGATCCCCCAATTGGAGAATAGTCGGTCCCTGTCTTGCAGTGCATTGGATATATATCTATGGCCGACTTACGTACCTTAGTTTTAGGGTAGTAAGTAAGCTGTAAATATATGCAAATATAAAAAAAAAGAATATATAACATATAAATAAAAAATAAGTATACACATGCGTACCCTCATGTATACACATGTGTATACAGATGTATGTAATAAATATGTATATACATACATAAATATACATGTGTATATCTAAAGGGTGATTTTTTTAGCTATTATCTTTTGGGAAAGAAACAGCTGACGCACGTTTCGTGTTTTGTTTCACTGTCAAACATCTTTAGTTTGGTCTATAATTTAACCATGAATCGTCTTACAAACGAACAACGCTTGCAAATTATTGAATTTCATTATCAAAATGCGTGATCTGTTAAGAAAGTTCATCGCGCGATTCTTCCATTTTATGGTCAGTTTAAGACGAAGCTCATTTTTGGCTCGCTGGGTACGTAAATAAGCAGAATTGTTGATTTTGGAGTGAATATCAGCCAGAAGCATTGCGAGAGCTACTAATGCATCCAGAAAAAGTCACAGTTTGGTGCGGTTTATGGGCTGGTGGCATCATTGGACCGTACTTCTTCAAAGACGATGCGAATCGTAACGTAACTGTGAATGGTGAGCGCTACCGTGAGATGATATCCAACTTTTTTTTGCCCAAAATGCAAGAGCTTGACTTGCATGACATGTGGTTTCAACAAGACGGTGCCACATACCATACAGCACGCGAAACAATGGACTTATTGAGAGGCGAGTTCGGCGAACATTTTATTTCACGTTCGGCACCGGTCAATTGGCCGCCTAGATCGTGCGCTTTAACGCCTTTAGACTATTTTTTGCGCTTCAATTGACGCATTGGAAGACAACATTGAAGCATTTATTCGTGAGATACCGGCCGAAATATTGGAAAGAGTATGCCAAAAATGGACTAATCGGATGGACCATTTGAGGCGCAGTCAAGGTCAACATTTGCATGAAATAATCTTCATTCAACATTAAATTATATGGACCGTACTATCGATTCAAATAAAGATTTCATGTATTCTTCTGAATTTTATGTTTTTTTTTAACTTTCCTATATCTTTTAAAACATCACCCTTTATATGTATTGAAACTAGTCTAAGATTATTTTTATTAGTTTAAGTTTAAGATATTTTAAGGTAGTATGTAAGTTAGTGTATAAGTTTTAATTAAAAAATTTTCAGTCATTAAGTTTTTGTTTTAAAATTTTCTTAAACTCAATTTCTGAAAATATTATTTATAATTGATTATAGACGTTTTTGAAGTCGAAAGACATAGAGTAGGGTTAAGTTTAGTTTAGAGTGCCCGCCGAGGGCCAGTAAGATAGAAATAGTAGTAATAATGTTCGTCTAACCAGTTTTAAGCATTTTTATCTAGTAATTAAGTTTATCATGCATTTTTAAAAATAATAATGAATAAAAAAAGAAAAAGATATCCGGATAGACTTTTGATCATCACACACATCCAAGACACGTTTTGTTCTCAACGGTGTTAACTTAAGAGGAACCTAGGTAGAGTTTGGGGATATGCTCTACATCAACCTCCAGTTTGGAAATAGTGACTTAATTGGATTATTTGTAGACCGTTCACACTTGACCAATCGTGAATATGTTTTAAGTAAGGGCTATAGCTCCGGTGGACGGAATTGACCAATGCAGGGAAACCCACCTAAGGGATGTGCAAAGAGCGAGAAATGCGCCAATACAAAATAGCTGCTCTCTCCTCCCTCGAGCTTAAAATCGGGAAAGCTGGCAATAATGACAGTATGACTGACGCGGAGTATAAGCACTGCGAAGATCAATTTTGGGAGCTCGCGAAAGCAGAGTGCCTACATTCAATCGGGGGCTGTGTCTTGGTAAGCGAAACTGTCATAGTGAATTGTTCACACTTGAATGGTTGGCTTTTGTTCCTTGGGATGCCAGTTTCGACCCCCCATGTCCCACTTTGAAACCGAATTGGCTATCCGGAATTATATTTTTGTCCTTAGTCCAGTTGATTAAAGTTCTATTTTCACCTTCTCGAATACCTTGCTGATGTTCGGAAGCAGACTGATTGACCGGAGGTTGCAAGGATTTGAGGAGTCTTTTCCTCGCTTGGATATGGGTTGCACAATCGCAGTCTTCCAATGCTCTGTATAATGTGCATTATTCAGAGCATTCCTAGCGTCGACTCCCACTTACTACTTCTTCTTTATTGTTTCAAAGACCGCCTGGAGATCTGTCCTTGTTATGAACGTGGGATAAACCCCTTCGTCGGCAATGGCATTATCTGCCATGTTATCGTCATTGAACACGACAAAGTCAGTGTTCTCAGATCGCCATTGTTGCAGATCTTCACGAAGAAGCGCGTTGTTAACTATGTTACTGCCGAAATCCCCGAAACCGATTGGGGTGGGGTGGAAGAACGCCAGCCGCTCAATGGAGATTCGCCGTAGGTTGTAGATGGTAATTTAGGGCGCCACGCATTTGCCTTCCGCTCACCACGCTTCTTACATCTAGAGCTGCGACTAGGGGGAAATCCAGACATTAAGCAAATCTTGCACACCATCCAGAAAAAAAAAATAGTGGAAGCACAACACAAAAACAAAAAAGAAAGAGAAAGAAAAAAAGCGCACAATTGACTTGACAGTTTAAAATTTATTTTTAAATTCTTAAATCTGGCTAAACTGACTAAGAATGTTTATTCGCTATTTCAAAAAAAGAAAAACAGTAATCAATTAGAATTCACAGCAATAGACTTAATTAATTTCTAAAATGTAATTGATTTGGGATAGGACAAGCACCAAACAGTCAGGACACCAAGTGAAACAGAAACCAAAAAAAACCGAGTCCGAAATTTAACACCACACCGGTGGGTTTCGAACCGTTGGAACGGTCATGGTTGAGTCTCGTGGTATAACGAATTGGGGTAGTAAGCCCCCAAGATCAAGTCACGGACCGAGTTCATCGTTCTGTCAGTATGGCCTCGAATCAACTTCAGCAGAAAATTGTCTATATCAGGTTCGAACTGTTGTATAAGAACTAATTGGAATTGTGCTTATAGCAAGTGGGTTGTTTTACAGCCACCTTTATGCCAGGGTGAAAGTGATCTGCTACATGGCCCTTATACGGCCGATCATGGTGTATCGGACACCTGAGTCCCAGTACAAAAAGTACTATCCTAACGAGGTCCTGTACAACAGGGCTAACGTGCGTATACAAATTTGTAATATTATTAACAAGAGACACATTGCAAATTGTATGATGTCTCAACAGTCTGATCTTCCGGGCTTATAACCCGAACTTTATGTATCATGGGAGGGTACGCCACACCGGCTTTATTCCACCTGAGGCTTTTCTCTATTTAGATTCGTTCAATCTAATTCAGGACATGAGTGGATGTCCTATAATCTTCCACGCTGTAGGCCGAACAGTTGACAGGCGACTCCTCTATGAATCGGATAACGCACGAGGATCAACTTCGGTTCAGTAGAGCGATCCCCGCCCGAGATAGGAGAGAGAGTGCAAAGGAGCGGCACTTCTTTTGGTGGTTACACCAGAACCAGTCTCCGTCTTCGACAGCGCGAAATTAATGTGAGTGATAGTCGGTCTGTTGGACAACAGCCCACTTACGTATGTTTAAGTTAGGTTAAGTCAGATTAAAAAAAAAAAAAAAAAAAGAATATAAAAAATACCAAAAAAAAGAATACATAAAAAATACAAAAAAAAAAAATAAAATAAAATAAAAAAAGGTGAGCAAAGGCGCCTAACTCATATATGTCAAGCATATAAACTCCGTACACGCCCTTGTACACACGTCCGCAATGTCACGGACAGGTAGTAAGTTAGTTTAGGTTTTATTACGGGTAGGGTTTAATATTAGCTTAGGTTTAAGTTTAGTTTTAAGAAAATTAAAAAAAAAATGTTTAGAGCGCCAAGTTTTTTCCTATTTTTCTTGGCCAGTAAGAACTTATAATAAAGATTGTCCACGTGGATTGAAAAAAAACAAATAGTAGTGTAGGTGCCGAAAGGCAAACAGCTAAGGAAGTTTAGATTATTTTAGAGTATCTGTGAAGGGTTAGTAGGATCGTTTTTTAAGAACATGAATTGTTTAGATAGTAAGACAGACTTAATCATTTTTGTCTAGTATTAAGGATCATGGATTTTTTTAAATAAAAATTAATTTTAAAGTAAAAAAAAGTGTAGTCGCCGGTGACATCGTGGTGCCGGGTTCGAGTCCCGCGGAAAATTGCATATCCTTTTTTTAAGATAAAACATTAAAACAAAGACACATAGTGTGAAGGAAATGGTGATTGACGTGTTGGACTCAAAGGAGCGACCCGCGCTCTTAAAAACGGGTAATAATGATGAATCGGTGGCTGGCACATCAGACCACCAAGCGAGTGTGTCAGGCCACCAGCTAGATAGACCAGAGACGAGGTCGAAGAGAAGGAATAAGCTCCAGCCACAGACTAATCTGGTGAAACGCCGTGCGGAAATATCCGCAGCAACAAAAACAATTGCAGTAACCACAGCAACAGCAAGCACATCAGCAGCAGCAACAACAACAGCAGCTGTAGGAACTGCCGATGATGAGACACAACAAACACATCCATTCAACAATGTCGAATATGAATCAGCAGAAGGCGAGAGTAGATTCTCCTACGGAGGTAGAGGGAACTCCTACAGTGCGTTGACGTCATCCGAGTCGGATAACGAAGACTACTTGCAAAAATCCAGAGGGAAAAGGCGGAATTGGATGCGCAAATAAAAGCCATCCAAAAAAGTTAGTGGCCAGAAGGTTGACCAAGAAGAAACTGCTGCAGTAGCAATCACAACAACAGCGGCCAAAGCAGCAGCAACAACAAGAGGCGTCCCGACAGCTGCCAAAGGGACAACGTACACCAGCTGTCAAACAACAACAACAGGCACAGCAAAAGCAGCAACGACAACAAGAGCAGGAACAGCAGCAACATCAACCGGTTAACAAGCAGAGATGCCCTCCGATCAACGTCTTCGGACTGGAGTCAAAGGACGTCGACATCCTATGTAAGTTGGTCGCCAAACATGGCTATTTTCTTAAATACAAAGGCCAAATTAAGATTGTCTGTCCACTGCTCATCAGTGGCAGACTATAAAGGCCGAGTTTTTCTCGTATACACCAAAAGGGGAGAAGGTGCAGACCATGCTCCTTAACGGCGTGGATCCGGACACTGATCCCAAGGATATCCTCACAGAACTGCGCAAAGCGCAGAGCGACAATGTCCAGTTCGTTGGGGTTAAGCCCTTCATTACTGCGGCAGCGAAAAGTGAGAACAGGAAACTTACGTTCTTCCTAATTCAGGCCACCCCAGACACCAAATTAGACAGCCGTGTCAAATGGGAAATATTAAAAAAGAAACGGCACACACTCCAGTGTGCTCGTTGTCAAAGGTTTGGGTATGCCACGGCGAACTGCAACATGCAGTCTCGCTGCGTCAAATGCGCAGGAACCCACACTCGAGGGGAATGCCCTTTGGGGACTTTATGACAGGAGCACTCTGAAATGTGTTCTCTGCAAGACCAGCGGTCACCCTGCAAACTAGCGGGGATGCCATAGGGTCCAAGAAATCAGGAAAATAATAGAGGCAAAAGGGGAAAAAAAAATGGTAGAAGCGTGGCCAGTGACCCGTGCTCCAGCTACCACTATTACACCGGCAGTCTCCTATGCCCAAATGGCATCAGGAAGGCGACCGGTACAACAGACAGTGCCGAAGGTGGGCCAGTCCCAGTGGCCAGGCAACCTGAAGCCGATTTGGATCTGAAGACGGTCCTGCTCTCTACCCAGGGCCAGATCGCTCAGCTCTAAAAACAGTTCTTTGAGCAAGCAGCGCCAGAAGACCTCATCCACTCCACGCTGTTCGCCGAGCCAAACGCCACATCGGTCCGATGGCTGCCTGTAACCTAAAAATTCTAGCAGTGAATGTTCATTCACTGATCAAACCCGAACGACAATTGAATTTCGGCAACTTACTGCAAACGCATAATCCTGACGTGTTGATGGTTTGCGAGACTAAGCTAAATCAGACGTACAATAATTATCACATCATCCGAAGAGAACGAGCCTTCCTAGCTGGCGGGATTGCTCTCTTAATCAAAAAAGTCCTTTGTCGTAAGATCGTGTATAGCGGTGAAGGGCGAAGATTTCAGGCGACAGAAACGTGTATCGCACGCATCCCCCTTCGGGGTGGTAAGCAGTTATATGTGATCGCTATCTATGCGTCTGCGTTTCAGAGCTCGATATTACTTTCACGAAGATCAAGAACCTCCAACAATTAATAAGAACAAATTATAGCTTGGCTATAAGCTTGCACTGGGGCAACAAAATCCGGGAATGACTTCTTCGTGGTTGAGGATCCCCAGGAGAAGGTGAAAGCTATTGGTGCTGTGTTTCAGCGAGTGTATACGGTCAACTTGGTTAGTAGGCTGAATCACGACCTGGAAAACAGAGCCTTGCTAAAGCACTTCTATCTCCGCAACGAGATAAGTCAATGGCGATCCAAGAATCCAGAATTCACCAGATTCAGTGACGATAATTTGGCACATAATGCCGGCGCCAATGATGGAAATCACATCTTGATTTCGCAAGAAGATCTCCAGAGTATCTTTGACTCGATGAAGAAAAAAAAGACAGTGCGAATCGATGGAATACCGAATATTGTGCTTCACCATCTCCCCCCCGCAGCAGTACAAATTTACACAAAGCTGTTCAACAATGCATTGAGTAATGCATATTACCCAAGGCACTGGAAAACGGCTGTAGTGCAACCGATCCCTCCCATAGCCATTCGAGTTCTGAAGCAATGGGTCGATGAAAATAAAATCATACCGGATAACCAGTTCGGATTCAGGGCGGGCCATGATACCATACATGCCGCGTCAAAGCTGGTTTCCGACATTCAGTGGAACAAAAACAAAAATCAGTGCACGGATGCATGTCTGATTGATCTGGAGAAGGCGTTCGACACCGTTTGGTTGGAGGGCCTCTTCTTCAAGTTAGTCAGGCTCGGCATAAGTAAAACACTGCTATACATGATCTATGATATGATAACATGTAGAAAGTTCGTCGTGAAAAGTGACTTCCACTACGGTCTTTGACATTAAAAATGGTCTACAACAGGGGGCGATTGGTTCGCCGATTTTGCTAAAAAATATCTTGTTGCAGCGTGACCTCGAGAAAATTCAGCGATTTTGCGACGACTGGAAGTTGGTTATCAACTTCCGGAAGTGTGAAACTACCCTTTTTAGGACCCCGTTGTGCATGGCGTCACTGGGTATTCGCCAAAACTGGCGCAAGTTCGGCATAGTTGACCCACGGGGACTGCCGTTAGCTGTGAAAAGTGCAGTCCGATATCTCGGCATTTGTCTGGATCAATATCTGTGTTTTGACAAACATATAGATATTGCTCTGACGAACGCCAGAAAGGCCTTTGCTGCGGCAAGGCGGTTGTTTTACAGCAGCCAACTTGATACCAGGGTGAAGGCAATCTGCTACTTGGCCCTTATTCGGCCAATTATGGCGTACGGTTGTCCGTTATGTTTCAACGTGGTTTCCAGATGGAACAGATGAGGTTGTTCGAGAGACATTGTCTTCGGTCCTGTCTCCGGTTGTATCGTACACCCGAGTCTGAGTACAAGAGGTACTATCCTAATGAGGTCCTGTACAACGAGGCAAACGGGAACAGGATAGATAATTTTATTATTAAGCTGATCAGAAGGCATACTGCACGAGCTCTGACTTCCTCCAAAAGTCTGATCTTCGGGGCTTACTATCCCAATATTATATACCATCAAAGGGGGCGCCTTAAAGGCTTCAGTCCTCCCGAAGCATTCCTCTATTTAGACACGATGGGCCTAATACAGGATACAGACGGATGTCCTGTAATCTTCCATGTCGTACGGCGAATATTATGCACCATCAAAGTGTGCGCCTTAACGGCTTCAGTCCTCCCGAAGCATTCCTCTATTTAGACACGATGGGCCTAATACAAGATACAGACGGATGTCCTGTAATCTTCCATGCCGTACGGGATGTCGCTCGCACCCACGAGGATCTTCTTCGGTTCAGTCGAGCGATCCCCGTTCGAGATAGGAAGCAGTCTGCCAAAGATCGGCAATTTTACTGGTGGTTGCACCAAAACCAGTCTCCGCCACCGCTGGCCTTTTTAAACGACCAGATAGTTGACCATGGTGGGAATCTTACATAGGTTTTTAAGGCAGTTATGAAGAAAAAAATACAAAAAAAAAAAAAATTATAAAAACGAAGAATTCAAATAAAAATTATAAAACCAAAAATCCAAGAAAATTAAAAAACAAAAAGTGCAAAAAAAACAAAAATATGTAAAACAAAAACCCAAAAAAAGGGGCACCGCGGCATATAAATTTTGCATGTTAAGCATATACATAACATATACGCCATGGTGAATGCGTCCGTCCTGTTACGGACATAATGAAGATAGTCTTAAGTTTTATGTTAGAGTAAGTTAGGTTGGTAGGTTAAGCAGTTAAGTTAAGTTTAGCCAAGTTTTTTTTTATAAGTTTTCTTAGCACATAATAAATGAATCAAGTTTTTTCGGGAAATACTAAAAACACGTAGATTAAGCCGAAAGGCACATTTATAATTTTAGATTAGACTAGCTTAGAGAACCCGCATGGGGTCAGTAGGTTAGTAGTAAGGCCGATTATGAATTGTTAAGTTAGTAAAGCTAATTTTAAGCTATTTCGTCTAGCAAGTAAGTAACATAAATTACAATAAAAACAAAATTACAATGGAAAAAAGGAGTATCTGTCCGAACACGTAGACTCAGTGCTCTTGACTCTACAGGGCTAGGTTCGAATCCCAGTGTGGGTAGACAATTGTTCTTTTTTTTCAAAAAACAAAAAGATTAAGGAATTTAGTAAGATGTGAGTGAGTGTGGGAACATGGAACCGCTCGTGGGGTAGGGTCCGCGGTCTTAGAGGCGGACAAAAAACAAGAACCGGTGGCAGAAACAGGCCACCAGCCAACGGTGCCAAAAGAAGGCACTGCGAAGAGGAGGAAGAAGAAAACTTCTCCAAAATGTGCAAAACGCCGCAACACCAAGGCGTCTCCCGAGGGGCTGCAGGGGGAAGAGCAAGCGACGACGGCGTCCGAAGCAGCAGCAGCCGACTCAGAGGAAGAAGAGGAGGTACGCTATGTGTCCGACGGAGGAGAAGGGTTGTTTGCAATTAGTAGCAACAGCTTCGAATCGTTGGCCTCCGATACTGAGGATGAAGTGGTGAGAGCACTTCGCTTCAGAGAAAATGAAGTGCAGGATATGGAGAAAGTCTGTTGAGAAAGCAGAGAAAGAGGACAGCAGCCCAGCAGCAGCAGCTGAGAGAAGCTCAGTAACAACAGCAGCTAGCAGCCCACCAACAACAACTGCCAGCAGCTCAGCAACAACAGCCGCCAGCAGCCCAAAAACACAAAGCTAAGCAGCAGCCAACATCGCAGCCCCAGGCAGCAACGCAGCAGCAGCCTGCAGCACGGCAACATCGACAACCGTCAACACAGAAGACGCAGAAGCAGCAGCCAATGCCAGCAGCCCAGCAACAGCCAGCAGCTCATCAGCAACGGCAGCGGTCGTCAAAGAAGGAACAGGTGGCACCGATAAATATCTACAGGACACACGTAGAACAGACGTAACTTTATCATTAAAAAGAATAAAAGATTTGAAAAATATTCAATCCACTTCAAGACGGTGGATCAATATAATACACTTAAAGAGTACTTAATAATGTCCAGGTTGCAGTTCTTTTCCTATACCCCAAAAATCGAAAAATGTCCAGCGATGCTGCTGAAGATCTCCACGCCAATTGAGGCGGAGAAGGTCTTCCAAATGGTCAAAGAGCAAGTGTGTGACGGTGTCGAGATCGTTGGGGTCAAGCCCTTCACCACAGCGAAGGCAAAGAAAGAAGAGCGGAAACTACCGTTCTAAATTGTTCGTTTGTCGCCCACGAACAAACCCGATAATCTAAAGAAAATAAAATTCTTAGATTACCTACATTGTATCTGGGAAAACATTACAAGGGGCAAGGGCATTCTTCAATGCGCTCGCTGCCAAAGGTTTGGGCACGCCGCGTCGAACTGCAATAAGCTTCCTCGATGCGTGGAGTGCAGTGAAAACCACAGGGCGGAGGATAGCCTGCTGGGGAAAGAAGGAGCAACTGACAAAAGTCAACTCAAGTGCGTACTCTGCGGGAATGCGGGGCACACTACCAAGTATCAGGGTTGTCCTAGGTTAAAAGAACGGAAGAAAAAAATGTTTCTGCAGAAGCAGCCCCCAGTGAAAAATCCACTGGGGGCAGCCATAACCGTCACGCCTCAAGTGCCTTACGCCCAAATGGTGTCTGGCCAGAGGAACACGAGAAAGGAGCCACCGAATGTAGCGCCGCTAGTTTCAGAGCCAAGAGCACACTATCCTGCGCTCGACTGGAAATCATTCATCGAATTGCGTATGGGCCGGTTAGAGGAGCAGGTCGGCCAAATTCTGGCCCTCCTGCAGAACCCAGCACGTCAAAAGTCCTAATGGTGTGAAGACAGAAAGTAGTTTTAAGATCCTTGCAGTGAATGTAAATTCAGTGTCGAGTGTCGAGTATAGACTCGATTTGAAAGCAACAGAGATCTCCTCGTTCCTTAGAAGCGGCTCTTATCTGAATCTCATGCTGTTAGACGCAAGACTGCAGCTGACAGACACAAACTCACAAACGGTAAACTGCTTGAACACATTCGTGTATCTCTGTGACCATTGCGGACTCAGTGCCGAAATCAAGATCCCCAACGACATTGCGGAATTAGGAGAGTTTGTTCAAACGTATCCCTACAATTACAGTAGGGCACGATGGACACGCTTCTCTAGACAAATGACGAGAGCACTCTCTTCGAATGAGCTCCACATATCGCCCAATAGAAACTCGTCAAACGAAGAGATTGACATGTATCTAATATAATTGGACGAGACAATTAAACGAACAATGGACAGTTTGATACCTAGGTATATACGTACAAACAATCAAAACATGTACCGCAATGCGACAATCGACGCACTCCACCAACAAAAAAGTAGGCTTCTGTCAAGATTAAAAACCTTGCACAGGCGGTTTAGTGACAGACGAGACGAAAAACTTAGGACACTGAACATACAAACATTAATTGCTCAGAAATACAGACTTTCTGTTAACTCATATTGGAACGACAAGGTCTAGGCTGTAAGATCCAACAACCCGAGCATGTTCATGAAGGGATTCATCCCCCGTTCATATCGAAGAACGATCTCCGAGCGGTCGGATAATCAATGGAACAAGAGCCAGAAACAAAGTATAATGGCCTTTGACACCGTATGGTTAGGAGGTCTTTTTTACAAGCACAATCGGCTGGCATTAACAAAAAGTCGAGATCCATACTATCGAGGACGCCGTTGTATAAGGCCTCGGCGGATACAAAAAAGAATTGGCGAAAGTTCTCAATTGTTGGACGACATAGGCAGCCACTGGCGCAAAGGACTGCAGTCAGATACCTGGGGATCTGGCTAGACCAGTATCTTTATTTTAACAAACATGTAGATGCTGCTCTGGCCAGGGCCCGAGGCGCTTTTGCTGTTACAAAGAGACTGTTTTACAACAGCCAACTCGATGCGAAGGTGAAAGTGATCTGCTACATGGACCTCATCCGGCTGTCCTCACCTATGGCTGTCCCGTGTGGTTCAACGTGAGTGCAAGCTTGATGGAAAAGATTCGGTTGTTTGAGAGGGCTTGTCCTAGGGCTTGCCTTCGCCTTTATCGAATTCCAGAGTCCCAGTACAAAAAATTCTATTCCAATGAGGTCTTATACAACAGGGCGAACCTGATACGAGTGGATAATTTCCTGGTGAAGTTGATTCGAGGTCACACTGCTAGAGCGATGAACTCGAGCAACAATCTGATCTCTGTTGGTTACTACCCCAATTTACAATACCACGAGAGGGTACGTCAAAACGGCTTCATCCCCCCAGAAGCATTCCTACGTTTGGATAAGCACGGTCTGATACAAGACGTACATGCGGTACCGCTCATCTATCACATCGCCAGATCAACTGTGGATGGGCGACTCAACCACGACCGCTCCGTCGCACAACGAGCTGAGGAAGATTTCCTCCGGTTCAGTACGGCGGTATCAAGGCGGGATGTGCGGGATGTTGCTATGCAACATCGAAAGTTGTGGTGGCTGGTAAGTGAGGGAACTCCATCCATGAATCCTTTGGATCCCGGGTAGTAAGGGTATCTCAGATCCCCCAATTGGGGAATAGTCGGTCCCTGTCTTGCAGTGGATTGTATATATATCTATTGGATATATATCTATACAGATGTATGTAATATAAAGGGTAATTGTTTAGCTATTATCTTTTCGGCAGCACTGGTTTAAACAGCTGACGCACGTTTCGTGGTTTGTTTCACTGTCAAACATCTTCAGTTTGGTCTATATTTTAACCATGAATCATCTTTCAAACGAACAACGCTTGCAAATTATTGAATTTTATTATCAAAATGCGTGATCTGTTAAGAAAGTTCATCGCGCCCTTCTTCCAATTTATGGTCAGTTTAAGACGAAGCTCATTTTTGGCTCAATGGGTACGTAAATAAGCAGAATTGTCGATTTTGGAGTGAATATCAGCCAGAGGCTTTGCAAGAGTTACCAATGCATCCAGAAAAAGTCACATTTTGGTGCGTTTTATGGGCTGGTGGCATCATTGGACCGTACTTCTTCAAAGATCGTAACGTAACTTTGAATGGTGAGCGCTACCGTGAGATGATATCCAACTTTTTTTTTTGTCCAAAATGCAAGAGCTTGACTTGCATGACATGTGGTTTCAACAAGATGATGCCACATGCCACACAGCACGCGCAACAATGGACTTATTGAGAGGCGAGTTCGGTGAACATTTTATTTCACGTTCGGGCCGGTCAATTGGCCGCCTAGATCGTGCGATTAAACGCCTTTAGACTATTTTTGTGGGGCTATGTTAAAGCTGATGTCTATACAGATAAGCCCGCTTCAATTGACGCATTGGAAGACAACATTGAATCATTTATTCGTGAGATACCGGCCGAAATGGGCGGTATTAATACATATAAAGGATGATGTTTTAAAAGCTATAGGAAAGTTTTTTAAAAAAAACATATAATTCAGAAAAATACATGAAATCTTTATTTGAATCGATAGTGCGGTCCATATAATTTAATGTTTGAAGATTATTCCATGCAAATGTTGACCTTGACTGCGCCTCAATGGTTCATCCGATTAATCCATTTTTGGCATACTCTTTCCATTTTTATTTTTGAAACTTCATGATAAGTTTATCATTTTGCTAGACAAAAATGCTTAAAGCTAGTTGGACGAACATTGTTACTGCTATTTCTAACTTACTGGCCCTCGGTGGGCACTCTAAGCTAAACTTAACCTTACTCTATGTCTTTCGACTTCAAGAACGTCTATAATCAGTTATAAATAATATTTTCCGATATTGGGATTAAGAACATTTTAAAAAGAAAAACTTAATGCCAGAACATTTTTAATAAAACTTATACACTAACTTACATAATACCTTAAAATAACTTAAACTATCTTAAACTAGTTTCAATACATATAGATATATACATGTATATATGAAACTATATACATCTATATATATATACATACTTCTTATATACATCTGTATACACGTGTGTATACATGATTGTACGCATGTGTATACTTTTTTTTTTTATTTATTTTTTTTTTGTAATAAATATTTATATATTAACAGCTTACTACCTACCCTAAAATTAAGATACGTAAGTCGGCCATAGGTTGCAGCTCATAGATATAAATCCAATCCACTGCAAGACAGGGACCGACTATTCCCCAATTGGGGGATCTGAGATACCCTTACTACCCGGGGTCTAAAGGATTCGAGGATGGAGTTCCCTCACTCACCAGCCACCACAACTTTCGATGTTGCATAGCAACATCCCGCACATCCCGCCTTGATACCGCCGTACTGAACCGGAGGAAATCTTCCTCAGCTCGTTGTGCGACGGAGCGGTCGTGGTTGAGTCGCCCATCCACAGTTGATCTGGCGATGTGATAGATGAGCGGTACCGCATGTACGTCTTGTATCAGACCGTGCTTATCCAAACGTAAGAATGCTTCTGGGGGGATGAAGCCGTTTTGACGTACCCTCTCGTGGTATTGTAAATTGGGGTAGTAACCAACAGAGATCAGATTGTTGCTCGAGTTCATCGCTCTAGCAGTGTGACCTCGAATCAACTTCACCAGGAAATTATCCACTCGTATCAGGTTCGCCCTGTTGTATAAGACCTCATTGGAATAGAATTTTTTGTACTGGGACTCTGGAATTCGATAAAGGCGAAGGCAAGCCCTAGGACAAGCCCTCTCAAACAACCGAATCTTTTCCATCAAGCTTGCACTCACGTTGAACCACACGGGACAGCCATAGGTGAGGACAGCCGGATGAGGTCCATGTAGCAGATCACTTTCACCTTCGCATCGAGTTGGCTGTTGTAAAACAGTCTCTTTGTAACAGCAAAAGCGCCTCGGGCCCTGGCCAGAGCAGCATCTACATGTTTGTTAAAATAAAGATACTGGTCTAGCCAGATCCCCAGGTATCTGACTGCAGTCCTTTGCGCCAGTGGCTGCCTATGTCGTCCAACAATTGAGAACTTTCGCCAATTCTTTTTTGTATCCGCCGAGGCCTTATACAACGGCGTCCTCGATAGTATGGATCTCGACTTTTTGTTAATGCCAGCCGATTGTGCTTGTAAAAAAGACCTCCTAACCATACGGTGTCAAAGGCCATTATACTTTGTTTCTGGCTCTTGTTCCATTGATTATCCGACCGCTCGGAGATCGTTCTTCGATATGAACGGGGGATGAATCCCTTCATGAACATGCTCGGGTTGTTGGATCTTACAGCCTAGACCTTGTCGTTCCAATATGAGTTAACAGAAAGTCTGTATTTCTGAGCAATTAATGTTTGTATGTTCAGTGTCCTAAGTTTTTCGTCTCGTCTGTCAGTAAACCGCCTGTGCAAGGTTTTTAATCTTGACAGAAGCCTACTGTCCATTGTTCGTTTAATTGTCTCCTCCAATTATATTAGATACATGTCAATCTCTTCGTTTGACGAGTTTCTATTGGGCGATATGTGGAGCTCATTCGAAGAGAGTGCTCTCGTCATTTGTCTAGAGAAGCGTGTCCATCGTGCCCTACTGTAATTGTAGGGATACGTTTGAACAAACTCTCCTAATTCCGCAATGTCGTTGGGGATCTTGATTTCGGCACTGAGTCCGCAATGGTCACAGAGATACACGAATGTGTTCAAGCAGTTTACCGTTTGTGAGTTTGTGTCTGTCAGCTGCAGTCTTGCGTCTAACAGCATGAGATCCAGATAAGAGCCGCTTCTAAGGAACGAGGAGATCTCTGTTGCTTTCAGATCGAGTCTATACTCGACACTGTGTAAGCAAAACCAGCTGTAAAGCTGGTCCCCTCTATTGTTGGAAATCATGTTTCCCCAATATCCGTGTCGGGCATTTAAGTCCCCGGCCAGAATAAAGTAGTTCTCCTCCGAGTCCAGCCTCAGACATCGAAAGCTGAATCGAGTTCTGATATCATTGTTCCGGAGTGAGAAGAATCGGAGGAGTAGACCGACACCGCATAGAACTTCTTTCCTCTACGGAGTGAAATGCACACGATGCAGGCTTCTTACCCCTGAAACCTTTGTACCGCACTACTATACACTACTTTGTGTTATTCTTTATATTATCTTTATTCTTAATGTTATTCTTTATAAGGATCGCAACACCACCTCCACCACTCTAGTTGGGCCGGTCTCTTCTAATAACAGTATAATTACTGTGCTCCAATATGCCTAACTTGGTTTCGCTAATCAGCATCAGCTCTGGTCTTTGATCGTCCAACAATCTATAGAGTTCGTTTTTTCGATCGATCCCCGTCAGTGAATTTACATTCACTGCAAGGATCTTATAGGAACTCTCCGTCTACGCAGCCATTAAGACTGTTGACGTGCTGGGTTCTGCAGGAGCGCCAGAATTTGGCCGACCTGCTCTTCTAACCGATCCATACGCAATTCGATGGATGATTTCCAATCGAGCGCAGGATCGTGTGCTCTTGGCTCTGAAACAAGCGGCGCTACAATCGGTAGCTCCTTTCCCGTGTTCCTCTGGCCAGACACCATTTGGGCGTAAGACACTTGAGGCTGACGGGTATAGCTGCCCCCAGTGGATTTTTCACTGGGGGCTGCTTCTGCAGAAACATTTTTTTCTTCCGTTCTTTTAACCTTGGACAACCCTGATACTTGGTAGTGTGCCCCGCATTCCCGCAGAGTACGCAGTTGAGTTGACTTTTGTCAGTTGCTCCTTCTTTCCATAGCGGGCAATCCTCCGCCCTGTGGTTTTCACTGCACTCCACGCATCGAGGAAGCATATTGCAGTACGACGCGGCGTGCCCAAACCTTTGGCAGCGAGCGCATTGAAGAATGCACTCGCCCCTTGTAATGTTTTCCCAGATGCAATGTAGGTAATCTAAGAATTTTATTTTCTTTAGATTATCGGGTTTGTTCGTGGGCGACAAACGAACAATTTAGAACGGTAGTTTCCGCTCTTCTTTCTTTGCCTTCGCTGTGGTGAAGGGCTTGACCCCAACGATCTCGACACCGTCACACACTTGCTCTTTGACCATTTGGAAGACCTTCTCCGCCTCAATTGGCGTGGAGATCTTCAGCAACATCGCTGGACATTTTTCGATTTTTGGGGTAAAGGAAAAGAACTGCAACCTGGACATTATTAAGTACTCTTTAAGTGTATTATATTGATCCACCGTCTTGAAGTGGATTGAATATTTTTCAAATCTTTTATTCTTTTTAATGATAAAGTTACGTCTGTTCTACGTGTGTCCTGTAGATATTTATCGGTGCCACCTGTTCTGTGTTGACGGTTGTTGATGTTGCCGTGCTGCAGGCTGCTGCTGCGTTGCTGCCTGGGGCTGCGATGTTGGCTGCTGCTTAGCTTTGTTTTTCGCTTAGCTGTCGTATTTTTTCTCAGTCTTCACAGACCACTGAACAGAACAGTGCAGTAAAAGTTCGCGAGTGATTCGGCTTCCTAAAAGAAAAGACAAACTAAAGCAGTAGTGAAGTTGCGCAAGTGTCGCGGTTTCTTCAGAACAGGAGTCAGCCGACAGAGTAGAGTCAGTGCTCACAGTCGTTCACAGACCTCCAAGCAGATCAGACGTGTTTCGACTTAGTGCGAGTGTAGTTAAATTTGAAGGGCATTAAGTGTAGCTTAAAATAATCAAGAACCAGTAGCCTCGCGGTAGTGCAATCGCCGGTGAAATCGTGGTGCCTGGTTCGAAACCCGCGAAAAGTAAAGATCCTTCTTTTAAAAATTAATAATTAAAAACACAAAGACACATAGTGTGAGTAAAGTAGTGAGTGGCGTGATGGACGCAGTGTAGCGACCCGCACTCGCTAAAACGGGTAACAATGATGAACCGGTGGCTGGCACATCAGACCACCAAGCGAGTGTGTCAGGCCACCAGATAGGTAGACCAGAGACGAGGTCTAAGACGAGGAAGAAGCTCCACCCGCAGCCAAATCTGGTGAAACGCCGTGCGGAAATATCCGCAGCAACAACAACAACAGTTGCAGTAACCACAGCAACAGCAAGCACATCAGCAGCAGCAACAACAACAGCAGCTGTAGAAACAGCCGATGATGAGCCACAACAAAAACATCCATTCGACAATGTCGAATATGAATCAGCAGAAGGCGAGGGGAGATTCTCCTACGGTGGTAGAGGGAACTCCTACAGTGCGTTAACGTCATCCGAGTCGGATGACGAAGAGGTGGAGGACCGCGAGGTACTCGCAAAAATCCAGAGAGAGAAGGCGGAATTGAATGCGCACATTAAAGCCATTCAAAAAAAAATTAGAGGCCAGAAGGTTGGCCAAGGAGAAACTGCTGCAGCAGCAACAACAAGATGTGTCCCAACAGCTGCCAAAGGGACAACGCACAGCAGCTGTCAAACAGCAACAACAACAGCAGCAGCTAAAGCAGCAGCAACAAAAACCACAGCAGAAGCAGCATCAACAACAAAAACAGAAACAGCAGCAACATCAACCGGCCGCAGCCAACAAGGAGCGATGCCCTCCGATCAACGTCTTCGGACTGGAGACAAAGGACGTGGACATCCTATGTAAGTTGGTCGCCAAAAATAGCTTTTTTATTAAGTATAAAGGTCCATTAAGATTGTCTGTCCACTGCTCATCAGTGACAGACCATAAAGGTATTAAGGAAAGGCTAGCCGTGGCGGAGGCTGAGCTTTTCTCATATACCCCAAAAGGGGAGAAGGTGCAGACCATGCTCCATAATTGCGTGGATCCGGACACTGATCCCAAGGACATCCTCGCAGAACTGCGCAAAGCGCAGAGCGACCATGTCCAGTTCGTTGGGGTTAAGCCCTTCATCACTGCGGCAACGAAAAGGGAGAACAAGAAACTTCCGTTCTTCCTAATCCAGGTCACCCCAGACACCAAATTAGACAGCCTAAAGCATATTAATCGTTTAGGCTCTATTCGTGTAAAATGGGAAATATTAAAAAAGACACGGCACACACTCCAGTGTGCTCATTGTCAAAGGTTTGGGCATGCCGCGGCGAACTGCAATATGCAGTCTCGCTGCGTCAAATACGCAGGAACCCCACACTCGAGGGGAATGCCCTTTGGGGACTGAAAAAGTTGATGACAGGAGCACTCTCAAATGTGTTCTCTGCAAGACCAGCGGGCACCCTGCAAACTATCTGGGTTGCCCTAAGGTCCAAGAAATGAGGATGATAATAGAGGCAAACATTAAAGGAAAAATGGTAGAAGCGAGGCCAGTGCCCCGTGCTCCAGCTACCACTGTTACACCGGCAGTCTCCTATGCCCAAATGGCATCAGGAAGACGACCGGTACAACAGACAGTGCCGAAGGTGGCCCTAGTCCCAGTGGCCAGGCAACCTGAAGCCGATTTGGATCTGAAGACGGTCCTGCTCTCTATCCAGGGGCAGATCGCTCAGCTACAAAAACAGTTCCTTGAGCAAGCAGCGCGAGTAGACCTCATCTACTCCACGCTGTTCGCCGAGCCAAACGCCACATCGGTCTGATGGCTGCGCAGGCAGCCTATAACCTTCTAGCAGTGAATGTGAATTCACTGATCAAACCCGAACGACAATTAAATTTCGGCAACTTACTGCAAACGCATAATCCTGACGTGTTGATGGTTTGCGAGACTAAGCTAAGCACACACTCAGGTACAATAATTATAACATCATTCGAAGAGATCGAACCTACCCAGCGGGCGGGGTCGCCCTTATTCGGCCAATTATGGTGTACGGTTGTAAGTTGTGGTTCAACGTGAGTCCTTCCCAGATGGAAAAGATGAGGTTGTTCGAGAGACAGTGTCTTCGGTACTGTCTCCGGTTGTATCGTACACCCGAGTCTGAGTACAAGAAGTACTATCCCAACGAGGTCCTGTACAACAAGTCAAACTTGAACAGGATAGATAATTTTATTATTAATGCTGATCCGAAGGCACATTGCACGAGCTATGACTTCTTCCAACAGTCTGATCTTCGGGGCTTACTACCCCAATATTATACCATGAAAGGGTACCCCTTAACGGCTTTATTCCTCCCGAAGCATTCCTACATTTAGACACGATTGGCCTAATACAGGATACAGACGGATGCCCTGTAATCTTCCATGTCTTACGCCGAACAGTAGACAGGCGACTCCAATACGAACCGGATGTCGCTCGCACCCACGAGGATCTTCTTCGGTTCAGTCGAGCGATCCCCGCTCGAGATAGGAAGCAGTCTGCCAAAGATCGGCAATTTTACTGGTGGTTACACCAAATCCAGTCTCCGCCACCGCTGGCCTTCTCAAACGACCCGATAGTTGACCAACTTACATAGGTTCTAAGGTAGTTATTAAGGACAAAAAAAAAAAAATATTATAAACCAAAAAAATCCAAACAAAAAAATTATAAAACAAAAAAAATCAAAAAAAATATAAACCAAAATATATGTAAAACAAAAACCCAAAAAAGGTGCACCACGGCGTATAAATTATATATGTTAAGCATATACATAACATATACGACCTGGTGCACGCGTCCGTACTGTTACGGACATAATTAAGATAGTCCAAAGTTTTATGTTAGGGTAAGTTAGTATAAGGTAGGTTAAGTTTAGCCAAGTTTTTTATAAGTTTTCTTGGCAAATAAATAAGTAATAAATAAATGAAGTTTGTCACTAAAGACTAAAAAAACAATTAGATTAAGCCGAAAGGCACATTAATAAAGTAGATTAGATTAGCTTAGAGTACCCGCATAGGGTCAGTAGGTTAGTATTAAGAACAATTTATGAATTGTTAAGCTAGTTTTAAGTTTTTTTGTCTAGCATGTATTCCTCGTCCTCTCCGTGGCCCATGGACACTTAGTTAAGTGAGTGAGTGCGGGAAATGGATAACCACGAGCGGTCCGGTCGTTTTTTTTTTTTTCTTTTCCTCGTCCTCTCCGTGGCCCATGGACACTTAGTTAAGTGAATGACTGCGGGAAATGGATAACCACTAGCGGTCCGCGCTCTCAGGAGCGGGCAATGACCAGCAAAAACCGGTGGCAGCGTCAGGCCACCAGTCAACGGTGCCCACAGAAGGCGCAGTAAAGAGAAGGAGGAAGAAAACTTCTTCCAACAAAACCAAACGCCGCAACATCAATGCATCACCCGAAGAGATGCAAGGGGAAGATCAGAGTGAGGCCGCATCGAGTACGTCAGCAGCCGAGTCTGGTGAAGAAGGGGAAGAGACGGTACAATACGTCTCTGATGGAGGGGAAGGGCTGTTCGCTGTCAGCAGCAACAGTTTTGGCTCTCTGCCCTCCGATACTCAAGACGAATTGGAACGAATAGTTCAATTCAAGGAATGTGAGATTGAAGGCATGAGAGAGAGAATGCAAGAACTGCTCCATGAAGTAAGAGAGCTGGGATCTCGGACGCTCGCAAGGCGAAAGAGAGATAAGGAGACAATGTCCCAGCAGCAGACGGCGATGAAAAGCCAAAAAGAAGGGCAAAAGAAGCAACAACTAAAGCCCCCAGCGCAACAGCAACAGCGGCGAGCGGCTCTGAAGAAGCAGCAACAGGCAACGCAGCAGCAACATGCAGATCAGCAACAACAGCATCCAGCAGAGCAGCAACAAATGCAGACAGCTGCTCAGCAACATAAAATGCCCGCAGCCAAAGCACCAAAAATGGGTGCCGCACAACGTCAACAAAAGTCGGCAACACAAAATATGCTGAAGCAGAAGAAGACAGCGCAACAGCAACAGCAGCTACCAGCGCATCAGCAACAGCAGCAGCAAAAAAAGGAAAAAGTGCCGCCAATAAAATTATACAAGCCAGACGTAGAGCAGACAGCTAAAGTATGCAAGCAGGTAATTTTATCATAAGTAAGAATAAAGGTACCGACAGATATTCAATCCACTGCAATACAGTGGAACAATATAATAAGGTTAAGGGGGTTCTAGAGGTATCGAACCTGGAGTTCTTCTCCTTCGCCCCAAAAGGCGAAAAACGCCAGTCCCGTTTGTTGAAGCTTTCCTGGCCGCTCGAAGCGGAGAAGGTCTTCCAACTGCTCAAGAAGCAAGTGTGCGATGGTGTCGAGTTCGTCGGGGTCAAGCCCTTCTCCACCGTAAAGGCAAGGAAAGAGGGGCGCAAATTGCCCTTTTATATAGTTCAGCTGTCGCCCACAAGCAAAGCGGACAATCTAAACAAAATTAAAAAGTTAGATTACTGTCCATGCAAATGGGAAAGCATAACTAGGCGCGATGGCATTGTACAATGCTATAGGGAGCAGCTGACAGAAGTCAGCTCAAGTGCGTACTCTGCGGGAACGCAGGGCACACCGCTAACTATCGGGGTTGCCCTAAATACCAAGAGCGGAAATCAAAAATGGTTCTGCAGAAGCATCCACTCGGGGCAGCCATACCCGTCAACCCTCAAATAACCTACGCCCAAATGGCGTCTGGTCGGAGGAGCACGGAAGAGCAGCTACTACCGAAGGTAGTGCCGCAAGCCTCAGTGCCAAAAGCACACGATCCAACGCCTGACTGGAAATCCTAAATTGAAAGGCGTATGGATCGCTTAGAAGAGCGGGTGGACCAAATTCGGGAGCTCCTGCAGGACCAATCACGTCAACAGCCTTAATGGCTGCGCAGACGGAGATAACTTTTAAGATCCTTGCAGAGAATACTAATTCATTGGTGGGGATCCCGCGAAAAAACGAGCCTTACAAACTGTTAGATGATCAAAGCCCTGAGCTGAACAGGATCGGCGAATTAACGGCACCCTGTTGGAGACCATTTTTTACATCAAAGATACCTGTTGAGGTCACGTTGCCATTCTGGACGACGAACCGTCTACCGGTAAGCATGTTACACAGTAGGTACAGCAGTGATTTGCTAATGCTCAGCTGATTGAGCTTGTAAAAAAGACCTGCATTATTCACTTTATTCAACCACTTACTTCTTCTTCTTTATTGTTTCGAAGAACACCTGGAGATCTGTCTTCGATATGAACGGGGGATGAACCCCTTCGTCGGCGATGACATTATCTGCCATGTTATCGTCATTGAACATGACAAAGTCAGTGTTCTCAGATCGTCATTGCTGCAGTTCTTCGCGAAGAACCGCGTTGTTAACCATGTTACCGACGAAATCGCCGAAACAGATTGGGGTTGGGCGAACGCCAGCCGCTCAATGAAGATTGGCCGCAGTTGCCTTCCGCTCACCACGCTTCTTGCCTCTAGAACTGCGACTAGGGGGGAATCCAATCATTAAGCAAATATTGCATGCGATCCAAAAATAAGAAATAGTGGAAGCACAACACCAAGACAACAAAGAAAGGTGAAGAAAAAAGAATGACGCACAATTGACTTCACAGTTTATAATTTATTTATAAATTCTTAAATCTAGCTTAACTGACTAACAATGTTTATTCAGTATTTCAAAAAAAAAGAAAAACAATAAAAAATTTGAATTCACAGTTATAGATTTAATTAATTTCTAAAATGTAATTGATTTGGGAAAGGACAAGTACCAAAAAGTCAGGACACCAAGGGAAACCAAACAGAAAGCAAAA
Source organism: Eristalis tenax (assembly GCA_905231855.2). NCBI lineage: Eukaryota > Metazoa > Arthropoda > Insecta > Diptera > Syrphidae > Eristalis > Eristalis tenax. The sequence continues at coordinate 96,190,356 of HG993124.1, read as the reverse complement.
AAAACCGAGTTCGAAATTCAACCCCACACCATTGGGTTTCGAACCGTCGGAACTAACACACAAGAAATTCTCGCTCCCCGTCTTTTTTTAATTTAAAATTCATTTATATTAAAAAAATCCATGATCCTTAAAATTAGACAAAAATGATTAAATCTATCTTACTACCTAAACAATTCATGTTCTTAAAAACCTATCCTACCTCTAAAATAATCTAAGCTTGCTTATCTATTTGCCTTTCGGCGCCTACACTTCTATTTGTTTTTTTCAATCCATGTGGACAATCTTTATTATTTGTTCTTACTAGCCAAGAAAACTTGGAAAGAACTTGGCGCTCTAAACATTTTTTTTAATTTTCTTAAAATTGAACTTAAACCTAAGCTAATATTAAACCCTAACCCTAATAAAACCTAAAGTACCTTACTCTATGTCCGTGACATTGCGGACGTGTGTGCAAGGGCGTGTACGGTGCTTATATGCTAGACATATTCAAGTTACGCGCCTTTGCTCATTCAAGTTACGCACTTACAAACCTACGTAAGTGGGCTTTTGTCCAACAGACCGACTATCACTGACATTAATGTCGCGCTGTCAAAGGCGGAGACTGGTTCTGGTGTAACCACCAAAAGAAGTGCCGCTTCTTTGCACTCTCTCTACTATCTCGAGCGGGAATCGGGCTCTACTGAACCGGAGTTGATCCTCGTGTTGACGAGCGATATCCAATTCATAGAGGAGTCGTCTGTCAACTGTTCGGCGTACAGCGTGGAAGATTATAGGACATCCATTCATGTCCTGAATCAGATTTAACGAATCTAAATAGACAAAAGCCTCATGATGCATAAAGTTCGGGTAATAAGCCCCGAAGATCAGACTGTTGGTAGACATCATACACCTTGCAATGTGTAGTCGTGTTAAAGAAATTATAAAATTGTCTACTTTTTTCACGTTAGCCCTGTTGTACAGGAACTCGTTGGGATAGTTTCTTCTTCTTGTACTCAGACTCAGGTGTCTGATACAACTGGAGGCAGGTCCTAAGACATCGTCTCTCGAACACCCTCATCTTTTCCATCTGGGAAGGGCTCACACCGAACTATAGAGGACAACTATACACCATGATCGGTATGGTTTGCCACAGCGAAGGTTTTTCTAGCATTGGTCAGAGTCCTTTCTATATGTTTGTGAAAATATAGAAAATGATCTAACCAAATGGCGAGATATCTGACTATACTTTTCACGATTAATGGCTGGCCCTGAGGGTTAACAATGCAAAACTCTTGACTCATATCAGTCGAAGCCCTGTGCACCGGGGCACGAAAAAGAATAGTGTCACATTTCAGGAAGTTGATAAGCAACTTCCAGTCATAACAAAATTCAGTTATTTTATTTGCATCCCGTTGCAACAGGGTGTTTATGAATACTACCTTCGGTGCTGATCTGTAAGCCACTAGGTCGTCGGCATTCGCGATTAGGTGCGGCATAGACCTTAGAAGTTCTGCAGTAAATATAGCAAACAATAATGGGGATCCTACAGCCCCCTGTTGTAGAGTGCTTTCTACACTAAATACTCTACTTGAAGTTACGCCGCCACATTTCACGACGAACTTCCTACCTGTTTTAATATCATAATTCATGTATAGCAATGGTTTATTTAGCCTAAGACTGACCAACTTAAGGAAAAGGCCTTCTGACCAAACGGTATCAAATGCCTTTTCCAAGTCGAACAAACAGGCACTCGTACACCGATTTTTATCCATATTTCATTGTGTGTCGGAAACCAACTTTGCAGCAGCATGCACTGTCGAATGCCCTGCCCAAAATCCAAACTGGTTGTCCGGCAGAATATTGTTGTCCTCGACCCATGTCTGCAGAGCTCTAACCGCAATCTTTTCAAATGCCTTGCTGATGGAAGGAGACTTAACGACCGAGGATTAGACGGAACGCTTTTGTCTTTATCCAGTTTAGGGATTGGTTGCACTACAGCTGTCTTCCAATGTACCGGGTAATGTGCATTACTTAGCGCATTGTTAAACAGTGTAGTGTAAATTTCCACTGCCCCGGAGGGAGATGATTGAGCACTATGTTCGGGATACCATCTGTCCCAGCCGATTTCATGTTCTTAGTGGCTTTAAAGACCCCTTGGAGATCTTCCTGAGTGATCACGATGTGATTTACATCGTTAGCGATGGGATTATTTGCCATATTTACGTCATCGAATCTGGTAAAACCAGGATTCTCAGATCGCCATCGACTGATCTCCTCATGGAGATAGAAGGCTCTGTTCTCTAGATCGTGATTTGGCCGTCTGACCTCGTTGACCTTATACACTTTCTCGAAAACAGCGCCTATGGTGTTAACCTTCTCTTGGGGATCTTCGACAACGAAGAATTCGTCATCTAGCACGGACTCACCTGGATCTATATCAACTGATGTCAGTAGTTGTGCGTTGTCGTTTGTTCTCGGAAGTCGGACGAATGGAATGTCATTTTTATCTTTCCTCCTGAATAATTTATTTACTTGCGGGAACATACCCGGGTTGTTGGATCGTACAGCCCGGATTTTATTGCCCCAATGCAAGCTTATGGCAAGATTATAATTTATTTTTATTAGTTGTTGGAGGTTTTTGATCTCTGACTTCAGAGATCTAACTTCCGGACTTCTCGGATCTGCAAATCGTCTGTGCAAGAGTTTGAGTCTAGACAGCAGTCTACTTTTGTGCACGTGAAGTGCGTCGATGGCATTCCGATAGACATCGCAATCCTCGGTCGGCACAATCTTCGGTATTGTTCTGTCCATTGTACGCACTATGGCGTCGTCCATTTGTTTGAGGTACCCATCAACCTTCTCGTTCGATATGTTTCTGTCCGTTGGCGGATTGATGGCACTCGACCGGAGTTCCACGGCTAAAGCCCTGGAATAACGTGGCCAGCGAGCCTTATTGTAATTATAAGGATTTCGCTGGACATATTCCCCCAGTTGAACCACCTCGTTCGGGAGTTGAATAACCGCTGAGAAAGCAATTCCGTGTGCTTGTGTCTACATCCTGTATTGTCAGTCGTCTGTCAATCAATAGTAGATCCAGATAATTCCCGCTTCTGGGAAATGAAGGTATTTCGGTTGCAAGCAAATCAGCCCTCAACTCAACATGTCCAATCAACCAGTTGCTCAAGGCGATCCCCCGTGCGCAATTCCTATTGCATCCCCAATCTTGATGTCTGGAGTTTAGATCTCTTGCAATGATATAATAAGTATCTTCCGAGCTCAGTCGGAGACAAGTGAAGAGAGTTTCGAGCTCTGGAATGAAATTATGTTCGAGATTATTACTATCCGGTGCATAGAGAGTGATCACGTGCAATCGCTTACCACCCGAGGGCGGAATGCGTGCGATACACGTCTCTAGCTAACGAAACATACGCGCTTTCATTGCTATACATGATATTATGATTAATAGTTTTCTTAACTAAAAGAGCGACTCCGCCTCCATCATGGGTGCGGTCTCTCCGAATAATATTGTAATTATTATACCTAAGGGTGTGCTTTTGGTTAAGCTTAGTTTCGCTAACCATTATCACATCAGGATTGTGGTCTCTCAACAGTTGGCCGAAGGAAAGTTTCCTGTTGGTCCCTATTAGTGAATTGACATTTATCGCGAGGATCTTAAGGTCGTTGGCTGCGCGTACAGCTATTATATTGGGGCCGTTGTGGATTGTTCGCCAGACAGTCTGGAGTAGATGACATATTCTGACAACCTAAACACAAAACTAATAATAATTACAAAGCATAATATTTTTGTATATAACTTACTCGTGTCGTGCGTGCTATTGCTCTCCCAGGAGTGTATGGGACCTACAATTTTATGTCGACTTTGAACAGCGAAGTTTGCGAAGCTGTTTCTAGAAAGCCGTACTTTTTGAATACTACTCTTGAATACTGACACAAAAAAGGTGGAGCCGTGAATTATGAAAGTTGGTCAATTCGGCAGTCGAACGGCAGTGATTCTGACATTGAAAAGGGAACGAGTGAATCAAATGAAACAAGCGAATCAGTTACTGAAAGCGAAAATCCATAGCTCATTTCGAAAGGCGGTATTGTGTGGCAACCACACAATACTAACAATACATTTTCAGATTGCGGAATGAAAGATGTCCAAATGTATAGTGTCCAATCATATGGAAGAGTTTAAATATATGAACCGAGTTACTCGGTTTGATTATGTTATAAGTAGAAGACAGAGGCGTTCTTCAGATAAATTATTTGATGAATGCTTATTGACATTATTACAATCCACATGAATGTGTTCAAGTTGACTAAAAATTTCAGCTGACTCTCGATAATTCGATATCTAATCTCGATATTTAGATGTTCTCAATAATTCGAACTGATTGCTTAACCCATTGAAAAAATAACAAGACCTATTTATTTCGGTACTCTTGTTATGTCGAAGTGACTACTCAGTCGGGCTGCCAGCAAACATGCTGTAGTTCGATGTCACGAGCTATTTTCTCCTCAGTAATTCGATTTGTTGCCGCTGATTTTGATTTTTGTTCTCTGTTCTTTGTCCAGGTGTATAGATGCTTTCAATGCTCTTATTCAATTAATTTGTAAATAAACACAAAAAATTATAAGCGAAATTGATTTTAAATTCAGTGTGTGTTTTGTAATAAGGTGTATCAAATTTATTTCGTTTTCGTGTCCGAATTCAAATCGACAAGTTTTCGTTAATTCAAACTCTCGGTAATTTGTGTTTTTTGTAAAACCTCTTGAGTTTCGAATTATCGTGTACACTCGTTAAAACATGCCGTCGAAACCAGTCAGATATAGACTTAAAATTCGTTATACATGAAGACAATATTTGAGAGAAGCTATTGGTGTCAGCTCGTGTGCAAAAATACAATGCCAACAAGTTCTGTATCTCGTTGATAGCTGAAAGGTCACAACATAACAAGTGAACTCATCACACCTTTCTTATGATGAGAACAAATGAGAAAAAAGTATGAGAAAAAAAATATAAGCTTCTTGAATGCAAAAAAGACTGTTGTTTCAGTCTATCAGTGTTTCAATCATATTTCTCAATGTTTATGATGTGCAGTGAACTTGACTAGACTCGTTTTTCGGTCGTTTGTCCTAAGTAAACAAATCATCCAAAAAAGGGGCAAATGTCAAATACTTCTCAGTACAGCGCCTACACTTTTTATTTACAAGCCTGAGAAACTGAATTGAAGTCATATACGCTCTAAACTTATGATCAAAAACGATCTTATCAAAAGTGCTTCCATCATCGCCACCAGTATCAGCACAACCTAGTTCACCCATGTGATAGGCACCACTAGGTTCTCGGGGAAATAAAGGACGACAATACTGGTAGTTGGACGACAATCATTATTTTGGATTCATTTAATAAAGTCATCAGGTCTTAATTACAAATCTAACCTAGTGGTTGAAGTTTTTAATTTTTTTTTTTTTTGCTCTTTCGTTCGTTTTCTATTACGGGTACATCTAAATAATGATATGAGCAATCGGAAAACGCGTGAAGATTATTTAGATGTACCCGTAATAGAAAACCCGAAAAAAAAATTAAAAAATTCAACCACTAGGTTAGATTTGTAATTAAGATTATATGAGCAATCGGAAAACGCGTGGAGATAAATTTACCGGTATGCACAGAACGGAACATTTGTGTTTCTTCGCAACCCATAAGTAAGGTGACGCCTCTTTCCGGTGCCAATGAAATCACTTTGATAATTGAAGCTCAACGGAAGGGGAATGCGTTGACCTTACTATTTAGTTTGATATCATATTTTAATTTGTATGAATAAAAGCGCCAGCAAAAGCGCCAGAAATGATCTCTTCAAAGCCTAGTGCAGAGGTACAATCACTACGTGAAGACTAAAAAAAATAAAGGGGAAATTGAGCAAGCTATACATCGGCGGCGGCGAGGGACGACGAGCAGACAACAGCAAGGAAAAATGGCAAAGCAGATATTATGTATGGGATATAGCGGATATGATTCCAGAATTTAACCCGAAAAAATTATCAGGATTTTTGCCTGAGTCTTGGCAACGAAAAGTAATCGACTTTCAGAGGAGCTACGAGCTAGAAAACCGCCTTGATTTTATGGCAGTGACCGATGGTTGACTTTTTGCCGAGTTATGTAGCACATTCCCTTCCAAGTACGAGGATCCATATCCACTAGGGGCGATATCCTCTGTTCGTTAGAGCAAAACCACAAAAGACGGGCGAAAGGAAGCGCTGCGAGAGGGAATATCAAAGAAACATCTATAATAAAATATATTTAGAAGAATGGCTAACAACCGGTTGAAAGCATGCTTTTGGGAGAGCCGACCTACGAGCGTGGGCGAGGTATCGTCATTCGAGTTCTGAAGCAATGGGTGGATGAAAATAAAATCAAACCGGATAACCAGTTCGGATTCAGGGCGGGCCATGATACCATACATGCCACGTCAAAGCTGGTTTCCAACATTCAGTGGAACAAAAACAAAAATCAGTGCACGGGTGCCTGTTTGATTGATCTGGAGAAGGCGTTCGACACCGTTTGGTTGGAGGGCCTCTTCTTCAAGTTAGTCAGGCTCGGAATAAGTAAACCACTGCTATAAATGATCTATGACATTATAACAGGTAGAAAGTTCGTCGTGAAAAGTGGCGACGTAACTTCCACTATGGTCTTTGACATTAAAAATGGTCTACAACAGGGGCGATTGGTTCGCCGATCTTGTTTTCAATATTCACTGCAGAACTTATAGGTTCCATGCCGCACTTAATTGCGTACGCCGACTACCTAGTAGCGAACAGATCAGGTCCGAAGGTCGAGGTAATAAATATCTTGTTGCAGCGTGACTTCGAGAAAATTCAGCGATTTTGCGACGACTGGAAGTTGGTTATCAACTTCCTGAAGTGCGAAACTACCCTTTTCAGGACCCCGTTGTACATGGCGTCGCGGGACATTCGCCAAAACTGGCGCAAGTTCGGCATAGTTGACCCGCAGGGACGGCCGTTAGCTGTGAAAAGTGTGGTTAGATATCGCGGCATTTGGCTGGATCAATATCTGTATTTTGACAAACATATAGATATTGCTCTGACGAAAGCCAGAAAGGCCTTTGCTGCGGCAAGGCGGTTGTTTTACAGCAGCCAACTTGATACCAGGGTGAAGGCAATCTGCTACTTGGCCCTTATTCGGCCAATTATGGTGTACGGTTGTAAGTTGTGGTTCAACGTGAGTCCTTCCCAGATGGAAAAGATGAGGTTGTTCGAGAGACAGTGTCTTCGGTACTGTCTCCGGTTGTATCGTACACCCGAGTCTGAGTACAAGAAGTACTATCCCAACGAGGTCCTGTACAACAAGTCAAACTTGAACAGGATAGATAATTTTATTATTAATGCTGATCCGAAGGCACATTGCACGAGCTATGACTTCTTCCAACAGTCTGATCTTCGGGGCTTACTACCCCAATATTATACCATGAAAGGGTACCCCTTAACGGCTTTATTCCTCCCGAAGCATTCCTACATTTAGACACGATTGGCCTAATACAGGATACAGACGGATGCCCTGTAATCTTCCATGTCTTACGCCGAACAGTAGACAGGCGACTCCAATACGAACCGGATGTCGCTCGCACCCACGAGGATCTTCTTCGGTTCAGTCGAGCGATCCCCGCTCGAGATAGGAAGCAGTCTGCCAAAGATCGGCAATTTTACTGGTGGTTACACCAAATCCAGTCTCCGCCACCGCTGGCCTTCTCAAACGACCCGATAGTTGACCAACTTACATAGGTTCTAAGGTAGTTATTAAGGACAAAAAAAAAAAAATATTATAAACCAAAAAAAATCAAAAAAAAAATATAAACCAAAATATATGTAAAACAAAAACCCAAAAAAGGTGCACCACGGCGTATAAATTATATATGTTAAGCATATACATAACATATACGCCCTGGTGCACGCGTCCGTACTGTTACGGACATAATTAAGATAGTCCAAAGTTTTATGTTAGGGTAAGTTAGTATAAGGTAGGTTAAGTTTAGCCAAGTTTTTTATAAGTTTTCTTGGCAAATAAATAAGTAATAAATAAATGAAGTTTGTCACTAAAGACTAAAATAACAATTAGATTAAGCCGAAAGGCACATTAATAAAGTAGATTAGATTAGCTTAGAGTACCCGCATAGGGTCAGTAGGTTAGTATTAAGAACAATTTATGAATTGTTAAGCTAGTTTTAAGTTTTTTTGTCTAGCATGTATTCCTCGTCCTCTCCGTGGCCCATGGACACTTAGTTAAGTGAGTGAGTGCGGGAAATGGATAACCACGAGCGGTCCGGTCGTTTTTTTTTTTTTCTTTTCCTCGTCCTCTCCGTGGCCCATGGACACTTAGTTAAGTGAATGACTGCGGGAAATGGACGCGCTCTCAGGAGCGGGCAATGACCAGCAAAAACCGGTGGCAGCGTCAGGCCACCAGTCAACGGTGCCCACAGAAGGCGCAGTAAAGAGAAGGAGGAAGAAAACTTCTTCCAACAAAACCAAACGCCGCAACATCAATGCATCACCCGAAGAGATGCAAGGGGAAGATCAGAGTGAGGCCGCATCGAGTACGTCAGCAGCCGAGTCTGGTGAAGAAGGGGAAGAGACGGTACAATACGTCTCTGATGGAGGGGAAGGGCTGTTCGCTGTCAGCAGCAACAGTTTTGGCTCTCTGCCCTCCGATACTCAAGACGAATTGGAACGAATAGTTCAATTCAAGGAATGTGAGATTGAAGGCATGAGAGAGAGAATGCAAGAACTCCTCCATGAAGTAAGAGAGCTGGGATCTCGGACGCTCGCAAGGCGAAAGAGAGATAAGGAGACAATGTCCCAGCAGCAGACGGCGATGAAAAGCCAAAAAGGAGGGCAAAAGAGGCAACAACTAAAGCCCCCAGCGCAACAGCAACAGCGGCGAGCGGCTCTGAAGAAGCAGCAACAGGCAACGCAGCAGCAACATGCAGATCAGCAACAACAGCATCCAGCAGAGCAGCAACAAATGCTGACAGCTGCTCAGCAACATAAAATGCCCGCAGCCAAAGCACCAAAAATGGGTGCCGCACAACGTCAACAAAAGTCGGCAACACAAAATATGCTGAAGCAGAAGAAGACAGCGCAACAGCAACAGCAGCTACCAGCGCATCAGCAACAGCAGCAGCAAAAAAAGGAAAAAGTGCCGCCAATAAAATTATACAAGCCAGACGTAGAGCAGACAGCTAAAGTATGCAAGCAGGTAATTTTATCATAAGTAAGAATAAAGGTACCGACAGATATTCAATCCACTGCAATACAGTGGAACAATATAATAAGGTTAAGGGGGTTCTAGAGGTATCGAACCTGGAGTTCTTCTCCTTCACCCCAAAAGGCGAAAAACGCCAGTCCCGTTTGTTGAAGCTTTCCTGGCCGCTCGAAGCGGAGAAGGTCTTCCAACTGCTCAAGAAGCAAGTGTGCGATGGTGTCGAGTTCGTCGGGGTCAAGCCCTTCTCCACCGTAAAGGCAAGGAAAGAGGGGCGCAAATTGCCCTTTTATATAGTTCAGCTGTCGCCCACAAGCAAAGCGGACAATCTAAACAAAATTAAAAAGTTAGATTACTGTCCATGCAAATGGGAAAGCATAACTAGGCGCGATGGCATTGTACAATGCTATAGGGAGCAGCTGACAGGAGTCAGCTCAAGTGCGTACTCTGCGGGAACGCAGGGCACACCGCTAACTATCGGGGTTGCCCTAAATACCAAGAGCGGAAATCAAAAATGGTTCTGCAGAAGCAGCCCCCAGTGAAACATCCACTCGGGGCAGCCATACCCGTCAACCCTCAAATAACCTACGCCCAAATGGCGTCTGGTCGGAGGAGCACGGAAGAGCAGCTACTACCGAAGGTAGTGCCGCAAGCCTCAGTGCCAAAAGCACACGATCCAACGCCTGACTGGAAATCCTCCATTGAGAGGCGTATGAATCGCTTAGAAGAGCGGGTGGACCAAATTCGGGAGCTCCTGCAGGACCAATCACGTCAACAGCCTTAATGGCTGCGCAGACGGAGATAACTTTTAAGATCCTTGCAGAGAATACTAATTCATTGGTGGGGATCCCGCGAAAAAACGAGCCTTACAAACTGTTAGATGATCAAAGCCCTGAGCTGAACAGGATCGGCGAATTAACGGCACCCTGTTGGAGACCATTTTTTACATCAAAGATACCTGTTGAGGTCACGTTGCCATTCTGGACGACGAACCGTCTACCGGTAAGCATGTTACACAGTAGGTACAGCAGTGATTTGCTAATGCTCAGCTGATTGAGCTTGTAAAAAAGACCTGCATTATTCACTTTATTCAACCACTTACTTCTTCTTCTTTATTGTTTCGAAGAACACCTGGAGATCTGTCTTCGATATGAACGGGGGATGAACCCCTTCGTCGGCGATGACATTATCTGCCATGTTATCGTCATTGAACATGACAAAGTCAGTGTTCTCAGATCGTCATTGCTGCAGTTTTTCGCGAAGAACCGCGTTGTTAACCATGTTACCGACGAAATCGCCGAAACAGATTGGGGTTGGGCGAACGCCAGCCGCTGAATGAAGATTGGCCGCAGTTGCCTTCCGCTCACCACGCTTCTTGCCTCTAGAACTGCGACTAGGGGGGAATCCAATCATTAAGCAAATATTGCATGCGATCCAAAAATAAGAAATAGTGGAAGCACAACACCAAGACAACAAAGAAAGGTGAAGAAAAAAGAATGACGCACAATTGACTTCACAGTTTATAATTTATTTATAAATTCTTAAATCTAGCTTAACTGACTAACAATGTTTATTCAGTATTTCAAAAAAAAAGAAAAACAATAAAAAATTTGAATTCACAGTTATAGATTTAATTAATTTCTAAAATGTAATTGATTTGGGAAAGGACAAGTACCAAAAAGTCAGGACACCAAGGGAAACCAAACAGAAAGCAAAAAAAACCGAGTCCGAAATTCAACCCCACACCATTGGGTTTCGAACCGTCGGAACTAACACACAAGAAATTCTCGCTCCCCGTCTTTTTTTAATTTAAAATTCATTTATATTAAAAAAATCCATGATCCTTAAAATTAGACAAAAATGATTAAATCTATCTTACTACCTAAACAATTCATGTTCTTAAAAACCTATCCTACCTCTAAAATAATCTAAGCTTGCTTATCTATTTGCCTTTCGGCGCCTACACTTCTATTTGTTTTTTTCAATCCATGTGGACAATCTTTATTATTTGTTCTTACTAGCCAAGAAAACTTGGAAAGAACTTGGCGCTCTAAACATTTTTTTTAATTTTCTTAAAATTGAACTTAAACCTAAGCTAATATTAAACCCTAACCCTAATAAAACCTAAAGTACCTTACTCTATGTCCGTGACATTGCGGACGTGTGTGCAAGGGCGTGTACGGTGCTTATATGCTAGACATATTCAAGTTACGCGCCTTTGCTCATTCAAGTTACGCACTTACAAACCTACGTAAGTGGGCTTTTGTCCAACAGACCGACTATCACTGACATTAATGTCGCGCTGTCAAAGGCGGAGACTGGTTCTGGTGTAACCACCAAAAGAAGTGCCGCTTCTTTGCACTCTCTCTACTATCTCGAGCGGGAATCGGGCTCTACTGAACCGGAGTTGATCCTCGTGTTGACGAGCGATATCCAATTCATAGAGGAGTCGTCTGTCAACTGTTCGGCGTACAGCGTGGAAGATTATAGGACATCCATTCATGTCCTGAATCAGATTTAACGAATCTAAATAGACAAAAGCCTCATGGTGCATAAAGTTCGGGTAATAAGCCCCGAAGATCAGACTGTTGGTAGACATCATACACCTTGCAATGTGTAGTCGTGTTAAAGAAATTATAAAATTGTCTACTCTTTTCACGTTAGCCCTGTTGTACAGGAACTCGTTGGGATAGTTTCTTCTTCTTGTACTCAGACTCAGGTGTCTGATACAACTGGAGGCAGGTCCTAAGACATCGTCTCTCGAACACCCTCATCTTTTCCATCTGGGAAGGGCTCACACCGAACTATAGAGGACAACTATACACCATGATCGGTATGGTTTGCCACAGCGAAGGTTTTTCTAGCATTGGTCAGAGTCCTTTCTATATGTTTGTGAAAATATAGAAAATGATCTAACCAAATGGCGAGATATCTGACTATACTTTTCACGATTAATGGCTGGCCCTGAGGGTTAACAATGCAAAACTCTTGACTCATATCAGTCGAAGCCCTGTGCACCGGGGCACGAAAAAGAATAGTGTCACATTTCAGGAAGTTGATAAGCAACTTCCAGTCATAACAAAATTCAGTTATTTTATTTGCATCCCGTTGCAACAGGGTGTTTATGAATACTACCTTCGGTGCTGATCTGTAAGCCACTAGGTCGTCGGCATTCGCGATTAGGTGCGGCATAGACCTTAGAAGTTCTGCAGTAAATATAGCAAACAATAATGGGGATCCTACAGCCCCCTGTTGTAGAGTGCTTTCTACACTAAATACTCTACTTGAAGTTACGCCGCCACATTTCACGACGAACTTCCTACCTGTTTTAATATCATAATTCATGTATAGCAATGGTTTATTTAGCCTAAGACTGACCAACTTAAGGAAAAGGCCTTCTGACCAAACGGTATCAAATGCCTTTTCCAAGTCGAACAAACAGGCACTCGTACACCGATTTTTATCCATATTTCATTGTGTGTCGGAAACCAACTTTGCAGCAGCATGCACTGTCGAATGCCCTGCCCAAAATCCAAACTGGTTGTCCGGCAGAATATTGTTGTCCTCGACCCATGTCTGCAGAGCTCTAACCGCAATCTTTTCAAATGCCTTGCTGATGGAAGGAGACTTAACGACCGAGGATTAGACGGAACGCTTTTGTCTTTATCCAGTTTAGGGATTGGTTGCACTACAGCTGTCTTCCAATGTACCGGGTAATGTGCATTACTTAGCGCATTGTTGAACAGTGTAGTGTAAATTTCCACTGCCCCGGAGGGAGATGATTGAGCACTATGTTCGGGATACCATCTGTCCCAGCCGATTTCATGTTCTTAGTGGCTTTAAAGACCCCTTGGAGATCTTCCTGAGTGATCACGATGTGATTTACATCGTTAGCGATGGGATTATTTGCCATATTTACGTCATCGAATCTGGTAAAATCAGGATTCTCAGATCGCCATCGACTGATCTCCTCATGGAGATAGAAGGCTCTGTTCTCTAGATCGTGATTTGGCCGTCTGACCTCGTTGACCTTATACACTTTCTCGAAAACAGCGCCTATGGTGTTAACCTTCTCTTGGGGATCTTCGACAACGAAGAATTCGTCATCTAGCACGGACTCACCTGGATCTATATCAACTGATGTCAGTAGTTGTGCGTTGTCGTTTGTTCTCGGAAGTCGGACGAATGGAATGTCATTTTTATCTTTCCTCCTGAATAATTTATCTACTTCCGGGAACATACCCGGGTTGTTGGATCGTACAGCCCGGATTTTATTGCCCCAATGCAAGCTTATGGCAAGATTATAATTTATTTTTATTAGTTGTTGGAGGTTTTTGATCTCTGACTTCAGAGATCTAACTTCCGGACTTCTCGGATCTGCAAATCGTCTGTGCAAGAGTTTGAGTCTAGACAGCAGTCTACTTTTGTGCACGTGAAGTGCGTCGATGGCATTCCGATAGACATCGCAATCCTCGGTCGGCACAATCTTCGGTATTGTTCTATCCATTGTACGCACTATGGCGTCGTCCATTTGTTTGAGGTACCCATCAACCTCCTCGTTCGATATGTTTCTGTCCGTTGGCGGATTGATGGCACCCGACCGGAGTTCCACGGCTAAAGCCCTGGAATAACGTGGCCAGCGAGCCTTATTGTAATTATAAGGATTTCGCTGGACATATTCCCCCAGTTGAACCACCTCGTTCGGGAGTTGAATAACCGCTGAGAAAGCAATTCCGTGTGCTTGTGTCTACATCCTGTATTGTCAGTCGTCTGTCAATCAATAGTAGATCCAGATAATTCCCGCTTCTGGGAAATGAAGGTATTTCGGTTGCAAGCAAATCAGCCCTCAACTCAACATGTCCAATCAACCAGTTGTTCAAGGCGATCCCCCGTGCGCAATTCCTATTGCATCCCCAATCTTGATGTCTGGAGTTTAGATCTCTTGCAATGATATAATAAGTATCTTCCGAGCTCAGTCGGAGACAAGTGAAGAGAGTTTCGAGCTCTGGAATGAAATTATGTTCGAGATTATTACTATCCGGTGCATAGAGAGTGATCACGTGCAATCGCTTACCACCCGAGGGCGGAATGCGTGCGATACACGTCTCTAGCTAACGAAACATACGCGCTTTCATTGCTATACATGATATTATGATTAATAGTTTTCTTAACTAAAAGAGCGACTCCGCCTCCATCATGGGTGCGGTCTCTCCGAATAATATTGTAATTATTATACCTAAGGGTGTGCTTTTGGTTAAGCTTAGTTTCGCTAACCATTATCACATCAGGATTGTGGTCTCTCAACAGTTGGCCGAAGGAAAGTTTCCTGTTGGTCCCTATTAGTGAATTGACATTTATCGCAAGGATCTTAAGGTCGTTGGCTGCGCGTACAGCTATTATATTGGGGCCGTTGTGGATTGTTCGCCAGACAGTCTGGAGTAGATGACATATTCTGACAACCTAAACACAAAACTAATAATAATTACAAAGCATAATATTTTTGTATATAACTTACTCGTGTCGTGCGTGCTATTGCTCTCCCAGGAGTGGATGGGACCTACAATTTTATGTCGACTTTGAACAGCGAAGTTTGCGAAGCTGTTTCTAGAAAGCCGTACTTTTTGAATACTACTCTTGAATACTGACACAAAAAAGGTGGAGCCGTGAATTATGAAAGTTGGTCAATTCGGCAGTCGAACGGCAGTGATTCTGACATTGAAAAGGGAACGAGTGAATCAAATGAAACAAGCGAATCTGTTACTGAAAGCGAAAATCCATAGCTCATTTCGAAAGGCGGTATTGTGTGGCAACCACACAATACTAACAATACATTTTCAGATTGCGGAATGAAAGATGTCCAAATGTATAGTGTCCAATCATATGGAAGAGTTTAAATATATGAACCGAGTTACTCGGTTTGATTATGTTATAAGTAGAAGACAGAGGCGTTCTTCAGATAAATTATTTGATGAATGCTTATTGACATTATTACAATCCACATGAATGTGTTCAAGTTGACTAAAAATTTCAGCTGACTCTCGATAATTCGATATCTAATCTCGATATTTAGATGTTCTCAATAATTCGAACTGATTGCTTAACCCATTGAAAAAATAACAAGACCTATTTATTTCGGTACTCTTGTTATGTCGAAGTGACTACTCAGTCGGGCTGCCAGCAAACATGCTGTAGTTCGATGTCACGAGCTATTTTCTCCTCAGTAATTCGATTTGTTGCCGCTGATTTTGATTTTTGTTCTCTGTTCTTTGTCCAGGTGTATAGATGCTTTCAATGCTCTTATTCAATTAATTTGTAAATAAACACAAAAAATTATAAGCGAAATTGATTTTAAATTCAGTGTGTGTTCTGTAATAAGGTGTATCAAATTTATTTCGTTTTCGTGTCCGAATTCAAATCGACAAGTTTTCGTTAATTCAAACTCTCGGTAATTTGTGTTTTTTGTAAAACCTCTTGAGTTTCGAATTATCGTGTACACTCGTTAAAACATGCCGTCGAAACCAGTCAGATATAGACTTAAAATTCGTTATACATGAAGACAATATTTGAGAGAAGCTATTGGTGTCAGCTCGTGTGCAAAAATACAATGCCAACAAGTTCTGTATCTCGTTGATAGCTGAAAGGTCACAACATAACAAGTGAACTCATCACACCTTTCTTATGATGAGAAAAAATGAGAAAAAAGTATGAGAAAAAAAATATAAGCTTCTTGAATGCAAAAAAGACTGTTGTTTCAGTCTATCAGTGTTTCAATCATATTTCTCAATGTTTATGATGTGCAGTGAACTTGACTAGACTCGTTTTTCGGTCGTTTGTCCTAAGTAAACAAATCATCCAAAAAAGGGGCAAATGTCAAATACTTCTCAGTACAGCGCCTACACTTTTTATTTACAAGCCTGAGAAACTGAATTGAAGTCATATACGCTCTAAACTTATGATCAAAAACGATCTTATCAAAAGTGCTTCCATCATCGCCACCAGTATCAGCACAACCTAGTTCACCCATGTGATAGGCACCACTAGGTTCTCGGGGAAATAAAGGACGACAATACTGGTAGTTGGACGACAATCATTATTTTGGATTCATTTAATAAAGTCATCAGGTCTTAATTACAAATCTAACCTAGTGGTTGAATTTTTTAATTTTTTTTTTTTTTGCTCTTTCGTTCGTTTTCTATTACGGGTACATCTAAATAATGATATGAGCAATCGGAAAACGCGTGAAGATTATTTAGATGTACACGTAATAGAAAACCCGAAAAAAAAAATTAAAAAATTCAACCACTAGGTTAGATTTGTAATTAAGATTATATGAGCAATCGGAAAACGCGTGGAGATAAATTTACCGGTATGCACAGAACGGAACATTTGTGTTTCTTCGCAACCCATAAGTAAGGTGACGCCTCTTTCCGGTGCCAATGAAATCACTTTGATAATTGAAGCTCAACGGAAGGGGAATGCGTTGACCTTACTATTTAGTTTGATATCATATTTTAATTTGTATGAATAAAAGCGCCAGCAAAAGCGCCAGAAATGATCTCTTCAAAGCCTAGTGCAGAGGTACAATCACTACGTGAAGACTAAAAAAAATAAAGGGGAAATTGAGCAAGCTATACATCGGCGGCGGCGAGGGACGACGAGCAGACAACAGCAAGGAAAAATGGCAAAGCAGATATTATGTATGGAATATAGCGGATATGATTCCAGAATTTAACCCGAAAAAATTATCAGGATTTTTGCCTGAGTCTTGGCAACGAAAAGTAATCGACTTTCAGAGGAGCTACGAGCTAGAAAACCGCCTTGATTTTATGGCAGTGACCGATGGTTGACTTTTTGCCGAGTTATGTAGCACATTCCCTTCCAAGTACGAGGATCCATATCCACTAGGGGCGATATCCTCTGTTCGTTAGAGCAAAACCACAAAAGACGGGCGAAAGGAAGCGCTGCGAGAGGGAATATCAAAGAAACATCTATAATAAAATATATTTAGAAGAATGGCTAACAACCGGTTGAAAGCATGCTTTTGGGAGAGCCGACCTACGAGCGTGGGCGAGGTATTGGAGCGGGAAAGGTTGGTTTCTGAACTGTAAAGGCGAGATACTGCCCACAGACTTCTCGAGATACTGCCCACAGACTCATACGGACCCGTCACAAAGCCCAAGTGGAATCATCAAACCAACACCCACAGGACTTAAAATAGTCAACTCGTTATAAAGAACGACTTTTCGGAGTGCTTGAAGCATGTGCGGATTGACGGCTACCCCGTTATAGCATTCGTGGACTTAGGAAGTGATTGTGTGACTCTTCAGAAATTATTGGCTGTCGAGGGGGATCTCCCATATATTGAGAGGATTTGGGGGTAGGGGATGTACAACGGTCAGAAGACTTTTCGCGGAAATATCTGTGGATCAGCTTACCGGCACATGTGACGTCCTAGTGGTTCCTGACGGCAGCTAGCCATACCCGTTGACTCATTGGACGATCTATTTTGGACCAACCACATGAAAAATCTTTCAAGACACTGTGCATCAAAGGAAGTATTCAAGGAGAGAAATGTGTGTAATCAGGCGAATGGTTTAGTGGCAGCTTCAGAGGAACATGACTACAAAGAAGTTAAAGAGCAAGACGTGAAAGGGGCGCTAACTGTTGATATATTGAATGTGGGCAACACCGGCGTGGAAGAAAAAGCTGAACTTCAGAGCCTCATAGAGAAATACCGGAGTTGCTTCGCTAGGAGAGTAATAGAATGTTCCATTCAGTTGTCCACTTCCAACACCGTTTATGTACAGCCATATCAGCTGTCATTTACCAAACGGATTATTGTAGCGGAAAAAGTTAAGGAGTTATTGGCTCAAGGCGTTATTCGGCCCTCGGCATCAGAGTTCTGTTCGTTGATCGTTCTCACTAAAAAGAAGGACGTGACAGACAGATTTTGCATGAATGTTCGTGCGGTTAACCAGTCATCGACGAGGTGTTGGAATTATTATTCAGAATTATTTCAACGTATTAGATTTGGCGTCTGGATACTACCAGATAATGATGGAGGAAGGCAGCAAGATGTACACAGCATTCACAAACAAAACGAAGGGTCTTTCGAGTTCCACCGCATGCCGTTTGGACGTATCAATGCACCGGCGCACTTTCAAGCCTGCATGAATTTGGTTAAGGCGCAACTACTGACACTCTTCTCGCCAGTCGCATAGTGGCAGAGGGTCAAGCCAAACTAGAGCGGTTCCTGAAGGCTTTTAAGGAATTTTTACTTACACTGAACGCGAGTAAATGTGTTTTCTTTAGTACATAATAAGAAAGACAGATGCCAGGCAACAGAAGGTACTCGGGGAAATAAATCACGGTTGTTGGGGTACAATTATCATCTTGGATTCATTAAATAAATCATGCTTAAAATGAACGGTCGTGTTTTTGTTTTGCTTCTAAGTTTTTTTGATCTAATGCATGGTGAAACAAATTGCGAAAGCAATTGACGTAATTGCCATCTGTTGATTTCATAAGTGTTAATGAAACGTAGTTTATGGATGATTCGCAATATACAATAGTCGGGGATGAATTGCCTGCGGGATGGATTGGCGCATCTATCTTTAATTGCTCTTAAATTATTAAATTTACGGTCCTGTACATTTGAGATTGACCAGCACTGAGCTTCAATAGGCTGGACAAGCGCTTCTGTGGAAGATGAAGTTCTGGTCATTAGCATCGCAACAAATTGTTGTTGGGAAGCTAATCTGAAATATCGCAGTCGGAGTTGGTTTTTTTCTAATATCTCCGTTTGGTATTTTGTGCGAAGTTTTAGGGTTGACGTGAGCAATGTGCATGGGCTTAGAGTGAATCTCTTCGCTGTGTATGTCCACCTATTCCGCTATGAACCTGCTGTCTTGGCGCTGAGTGAAACAAAGGTAGGGGACCGATTTATCGGATTTAAACCTGCATGGATATAGCTTCGTGCCGCTTTTTTTTACACCGCGGTCTCTCCCCTTACGTGCGTAGTGATGTAAATGATGATGCTTACCAACTCCAAGCTCAATACGGCCTCTGTTCCAATCCGGAATTTCATTTTCTGTGGTAAAAACTCCATGTCCGTAAGTATTTAATCCACTACTGCTTTATTTATAGAAGTCTAAACCTGGATAGCAATTCAACTCTTAAAGAATTTGATGCGCTATTCGACTCCATCTCAAGAATTGTATACCTGTATCCTCGCACTGAAATTTCCATTGCGGGCGATTTCAATGTCCACAATTCTAATTGGCTTAGACATGCGGGCCAGACAACATCCGAAGGAAGGTATGTTGAAATCTTTGTAAAGATAATTAATCTGACCCAGCTAGTAAATGAGCCCTCACAAATACCTGACATTGCAGATCATTCCGCCAACACCCTGGACCTGTTTCTCACCTCTCATCCTGACAAATATTCTATTGACATTCTGTCACCTGTAAGCTCGTCTGACTATTGTGTCGTATCAGCTAATTTCTCGTTATCGCCACAAACAGTTAGAGAACAAATTCTTAAAAGAACAGTATGGCTATGCTTCCTCTATAGTGACGTGGATGCCGCTGCTGATATGATAACAAACATTCTTCTGCTGGGCATGAGATCCTTAATTCTTTACAGAGTGAAGAGTATCAAGCCCAAAGGAAACGCATGGTATCAGCTGTAAAGAAGCTATCAAGTTGAGAGAGTTCAATTTCCGGATATACAAAGCAAATCCTACTGAGTAAAACCGGAATAAGTTTAAACGGGCGAGAAATGACTGTAATGCAATTACAAGACGTGTAAAATTCTCGTATGAGCAAAAGTTGAGGCAAAAAGTGCTACAATGTCCCAATGTTAGCAACGTGCACAAGTCCGCTGGCTCGGATGGTATTCCCGCTATTCTTCTGCGCTGCCAAAACCACTGCGTAAGCTTTTTCATCTATCCTATTCATCTATCCGTCCCTAAAAAGGGCGAATCTTCGTCACTTCTTTCTAAAGTCATGGAAACGCTGATAAATCGTCAGCTTATGAAATATCTCGAATGGCGGAAGCTTTTTTATGACCGGCAGTATGGTTGCCGCAGCAATAGGTCTACTGGTGATCTGATAGCTTATCTCACCGAAAGTGGAACCAATCTTTGCACAATGCAAGATCGCTGTGCCTGATATTTCTAAAGCATTTGACATTTACATGATTTTGACATTTGTCATTTTGACAGCACGCTCAGCTTTTAATATTCGTCCCAAGACATACGACCCCACCCTTCGGCCGTTGAATTGGAACGGCAGCGTATGTCAAGCACATTGAATTCCGATCTTGACAGCATAATCAATTGGGGAAAGAACAACCGTGTGGAATTCAATGCTTCAAAAACTCCATGCTGCCTGCTGTCACTCAAGGCAACCCTTGTTTAATCAGCCATTATCCGTGAATGGCACTTGTGTCGATGAAACCGGAAAGCTTTCCACCCTTGGTATGTGTATCAACACAACACTTAGTTGGAACGATCACATATTTGATAGATCTTTTATTTCGCACAATATTGATGACATAAGTGTTGTTACCGCACATTTTACAGATTAGAGATATGATATTATAATATCTTTCTTCCATAATATTTTACAAGTAATTATGCAAAATTGTGTTTTTCAAAATAATGTGATTATACTTTGGAGGAAAGTACAAAAAAAAAACCTCCAATGTGAAAAAATCACATATTTGAGGTCGCCAGAAATGCTGCGAAACGTTTAGGTTTCCTCAATCGATGCAAGAAATACTTCACCTCTTCTGATTTAGCTTTAATTAATAAGGCGTATATACGCCCCAAGCTTGAGTACAACGCTCATATCTGATATGGTGCCCCTAAAACCCCCCTGCACCTACTAGATAGAATACAAAAGCGAGCGATGCAACTTATAGGAGACAACAATATTGCAGAGTCACTTGACTCCCTCGAATATCGACGTACCGTCTTGTCTCTATCCATATTTTATCGCTATTTTAACAAACGATGCTGAAGTGGGTTTGCCAACTGCATTCCTCCTCTCCATGAATTTACCCGCAATACCCGTCTCGCCAGGAATGCTCATCAGTTTACCCTTAAGCCTCCTTTCGGATGCACAGTTAAATTCAGAGACTCGTTCATTAGCCGCACGACACGAATATGGAATGCTCTTCCCAGCCCAATATTTCGCCCAGAATACAACCCGGAGATATTTTAAACCAATATGCGTAGTTACCCCCTCTCCCTTTCTCCCTCTACACCTTCGGCCCGTGCTGTGTCTTGAACCCGGTTATGTGTACTAACAATACCTTGTGCGCGCGCAAATTATAAAAAAAAAACTTACTAGCCCTCTGCGGGCACTCTGAGTTAAGCTTACATTTTTGTGAATATGTCTTTCGACCTAAATTAACAACTCAAAATATTAAATTAAGAAAATTCTACAAAAAACTTAATAACAGAACTGTTTTCATAAAAAGTATATACCTTTATATACTATATATAAAAAGTATATTACCTTAAAATAACTTATCCTACCTTATGCTAAGCTTACAAACATATATACATGTATGTATGATTATATACACACGTATATATATGTATATGTACTTAATATATGTAGATACGCATGCACATAGGGACAACATGTGTATACATGTGTATACCGAATAGGTTTTTTTTGTTTTCTTTTTTTTAAATACAACTTACAACCAACTTAAAACTACCATAATATGTGTAACTCGGCCATAGGATGTTGCGGGTAGACATATATCTAATCCACTGCAAGACAGAGACCGACTACTCCCCCATTCGGGGATATGAACTACCATTTCTACAACGGGTATAAAGACGATCATCCCGTCTTGAGACCGACATGCTTAACCGGAGGAGACCCTTCTCAGCGTGGTTGAGTCGCCCATCCACAGTCGGTCTGGCGATGTGGTGGATGAGCGGTACCGCATCTTTTTGTATGGGTGCATAAAAGCTTCTTGGCGGACGAAGCTTGTGGCGTACCCTTTCGTGGTATTGTGAATTGGGGTAGTAAACCCCCGAGATCAAGTTATTGATCGAGTTCATCGCTCTGAAAGTATCACCTCGAATCAACTTCAGCGGGAAATTGTCCACTCTTATCAGGTTTACCCTGTTGTATAAGACCTAATTGGAATGGAATTTTCTGTACTGGGACTCTGGTGTTCTATAAAGCCGAAAACAAGCCATAAGACAACCGAAAATTTTCTCATAGGTGAGCATTGGCGGCTGAGAGCCATGTAGCAGACTACCTTTGCCCTCGCATCGAGGTGGCTGTTATAAAACAGGGCCTTGGTCAGAGCAGCATCTACATGTTTCTTAAAACATATACATACAGTCCTTTGCGCCAGTGGTTTCCCACGTCGTCCAATAACTGAGAACTTTCGCTGATTGCTTTTTGTATCCGCAGAGGCCTTATACAACGGCGTCCTGAACAGTATGGTTTCCGACTTCTGAAAGTTGATTTTCAACTTCCAGTCGCCGCAATCTCTCATGAATGAATCGAAGTCACCCTGCACGAGAGTAGTGATGCCCCGATCTTTTTGTCTGATCTGTACACTATCAAGTTGTCCGTAAGTAAATGTTGAACAGAATCGGCGAATTAACGGCACCCTGTTGGAGACCATTTTTTTGCTATCGTTCCGGAAAAGCAAACATGTTCCATATTGTCCTGAGTTCACAGAGGTACGAAGAAATGTCTTTCGACTTAAACTAAAAATTCATACGATTAAGACTAATTATCTTAACTGTACATTTAAGTATTAAGAAAAATTGTTTACAAAAAAAATTAATGAAAGAACTTTTTTAAGTAAAATCTATATACTAACTTACTAATAACTTACACACTACCTTAAGAATAACTGCCTAAACTAACTTAAACTAACTTAAGCTAAACTACACACACACAAGTACATGTATGTACTTAATATATACAGTGTATACACACAGGTACACGCAGGTGTACGCATGTGAATACTTGTAATTTTCCTTTTTTTTTTTTAATTTTTTATTTTTGTATTTATTTACAACTTTACAAGCTACCTTAAAAACTACCTTAGGCTATGTAGGTCGGCCATAGCTTACCGCTCATAGATTTGCATCTTAATTGCTGCAAGACAGTAGCCGAATGCTCCCCCTATCGGGGATACGTACTACCCTTTCCATCCCGGGTCTAAAGGCTGCGACGAGGGAGTTCCCCCTCTCCCCAGCCACCAGAATTTTCGGTGTTACATTGCAACATCCCGAACATCTCTCCTTGATACCGTCGTACTGAACCGGAGGAGACCCTCCTCAGCTCGTTGTGCGACAGATCGGACGTAGTTGAGCACCAACAACATGAGCAACAACAACAACAGCAGCCAAAACTGCAGTAAGTTTGCTGCCAAACACCAAAAACACCAGCAGCAGCAACTACAACAACGGCCGCAGATTAACCAACAGCAGCAGAATAACCAACAGCATCAGAAACAACAACAGCAACAGCAGCAAACAAGAACACCGAAAGCAGAGATATGCCCGCCAATACACGTTTTCGGAATGGAGACTAAGGATGTTGATATACTATGCCACTGAAAACTCCTTTTTTATTAAATATAAAGGGCCCTTAAGGCTATCTGTCCACTGCTTATCAGTGGCAGACTACCGCGCTGTAAAAGAAGAATTAACGGCGACGGGGGCCGAGTTTTTTTCGTATACTCCCAAAGAAGAAAAAGTGCAGACCATGCTCCTTAAGGGCGCGGATCCAGCTACTGATCCCGAGGATATCCTCGCTGAGCTGCGCCAGGCGCAGAGCGACGACGTCACGTTCATTGGGGTTAAGCCCTTCAACACTGCGGTAACGAGCAGGGAGAATAGGAAACTTCCGTTCTTCCTTGTCCAGGTCAGTCCAGACAGCAAAAAAGACAGCTTAAAGCGCATTAATCGTTTAGGCTCTATTTTTGTAACATGGGAAACATTAAAAAAGATCAAGCACATATTCCAATGCAACATGCAGTCTCGCTGCGTCAAATGCGCTAAAACCCACATCCAAGGGGAATGTCCCTTAGAGACGGAAAAGGTCGAAGACAGGAGTAAGCTAATGTGCGTAATCTGTAAGACCAATGGACACCCGGAAAATTATCGGGGATGCCCTAGAGTCTAAGAACTCAGAAAAATAAAAGAGGCTAAAAAGAAAACAAAAATGGTAGAAGCGCCTCGTGCTCCATCTACCACTGTTACACCGGCAGTCTCCTATGCCCAAATGGCATCCGGTAGGCGACCGGTACAACAGGCAGCGCCGAAGGCAGATTGCTCAGCTCCAAAAGCAGTTCCAAGAGCAAGCGGCGCGGGTAGACCTCATCTACTCGACGTTGTTTGCCGTGCCTAACGCCACAACTTCCTAATGGCTGCGCAAGCAGCCAGTAACCTTAAGATCCTAGCAGTGAATGTGAATTCACTGATTAGGACTGAACGAAAACTAACGCTCAGTAACCTTCTGCAAATCCACAATTCAGACGTGTTGATGGTCAGCGAAATTAAGCTGAACCAAACGCACAAACTCTGGTACAAAAATTACCACATAGTTCGAAGAGACCGGCCCCAATCCTTGCAAGGGGGCGGGGTTGCTCTCCTAATAAAAAAAGGCCTATGTTATAAGGTCGTGTATAGCAGTGAAGTGCGAATATTTCAAGTGCTAGAAACTTGTATTGCACGCATTCCGCTAAAGGGTGGAAAGCGGTTATATGTGATCGCGATCTATGCAGCTGACAATAGTGCCCTCAATCGAAACTGTATTTCAGAACTCGACACTCTTTTCAATAGCCTTCGACTAAGCTCGGAGGAAAACTATTACATCATTGCCGGGGATTTGAACACCAAACATAGATAATGGGGCAATAGAGCGCATAATGACAGGGGAACCCCACTGTATAACTGGTTGGTAGAGAACAATATTGAGTTCAAACTAGATTTGCTTGCAACCGACAGACCATCGTATCCCAGGAGCGGGTCCTATCTGGATCTAGTGCTAATAGACAAACGACTACCGATATTAGACGTGGAAAGACGCACACGGAACTGCTTAGCTACGATTGAGTTAGAAAGTGATCACTGCCGACCCTTCGCGGCTATTCAGCTCCCGACCGAGGTGGAAGAACTGGGGAATATGTCCAGAGGCACCCTTATAATTATAATAAGGTCCTCTGGCCACGCTTCTCCAGGTCTTTATCCATGGAACTACGTTCGAGTGGGATCAATCCTCCGACGAACACAAACCTGACAAACGAGGAGGTTGACAGGTACCTAAGACAAATGGATAACGTAATCAAACGTACCATGGACAAGATCATTCCGAAGGCAGTACAAATCGATGACAGCGATGTTTATCGAAATGCTACATTCGATGCACTTCACGCGCACAAAAGTAGGCCGCTGTCAAAACTCAAACTCTTGTACAGGCGGTTTACAGACCCACAAAATCCGGAAATCAGGGCACTGAAGTCGGAGATCAAGAACCCCCAACAATTAATACGTGTCAATTATAGCTTGGCTATAGGCTTGCACTGGGCAATAAAATCCGGGCTGTACGATCCAACACCCCGGGTATGTTCCCTCAAGTAAACAAAATATTTCGGAGGAAAGATCAAAACGACATTCAGACTGTTAGACTTCCAAGGACAACAAATAACGAACAGTTACTGATTTCAGTTGGCATAGATCCAGATGGGGCAGTGCTAGACAATGACTTCTTCGTGGTTGAAGATCCTCAGGAGAAGGTGAAAGCAATCGGTGCTGTATTCCAGCGAGTGTATACGGTTAACGAAGTTCGTAGGCCGAATCGCGACCTGGAGAACGAAGCCCTGCTGAACCACAGTAATTTTCGTAATGAGATAAGACAATGGCGATCTGAGAGCATAGGTTTCACCAGGTTCAATGACGATTACATGGCAAATAGTGCCGTCGCCAATGATGGAAATCACATTTTGGTTCCTCAGGAAGATCTCCAGGGTATCTTTAACTCGCTGCAGAAGAATCATACCGGACAAACAATTCGGATTCAGGGCGGGGCATGAACCATACATGCTGCGTCTAAACTGGTGTCCGACATTCATTGGAATAAAGACAAAAAACAGTGCACGGGTGCTTGCCTGATTGACTTGGCGCGTTCGATACCGTTTGGCTGGAGCGCCTCTTCATCAAGCTAACTTACGTAGGTCTTAAGGTAGTTATTGAGGGAAAAAAAAAAAGAGAATATAAAACATAAGAAAACCAAAAAAAAAAAATCCACAAAAATTATAAAATAAAATATTAAAAAAAAAAATTATAAACCAAAAAATCCAAAAAAAAAAGAAAGTATGTAAAACAAAAACCCAAAAAAGGTGCACCACGGCGTATAAACTATATATGTTACGGACCTAAGTTTTATGTTAGGGTATGTTAGTATAAGGTAGGTTAAGTAGTTATATTAAGTTTAGCCAAGTTTTTTATAAGTCTTCTTGGCACATAACAAATTAATGAAGTTTGTCATCAAAGACTAAAAAAAAGTATATTAAGCCGAAAAGCACGTTCATAATTTTAGATTAAATTAGCTTAGAGTACCTGCATAGGGTCAGTAGGTTAGTATTAAGAACAATTATGATTTGTTAAGTAAGTAAGCTCTATATACCACTGTTGCACCGGCAGTCTCCTATGCCAAAATAGCATCAGGTAGGCGACAGGTACAACAGGCAGCGCCGAAGGTGGCTGCGGTCCCAGTGGCCAGGCAACCCGAAGCTGAAATGGACCTTATGACGGTCCTGCTCTATATACAGGGGTAGATCGCTCAGCACAACTTCCAAATGGCTGCGCACGCAGCCAGTAACCTTAAGATCCTGGCAGTAAATGTGAATTCACTGATTAGGACTGAATGAAAACTAACGCTCCGTAACCTTCTGCAAATCCACAATGGTCAGCGAAACTAAGCTGAACCAAACGCGCAAACTCTGGTACAAAAATTACTACATAATTCGAAGAGATCGGCCTTAATCCTTGCAAGGGGGCGGTGTCATTAGGTCATGTATAGTAGTGAAGTGCGCAGATTTCAAGTGCTAGAAACGTGTATTGCACACATTCCGCTCCAGGGTGGAAAGCGGTTTTATGTGATCGCGATCTATGCAGCTGACAATAGTGCCCTCAATCGAAACTTTATTTCAGAACTCGACACTATTTTCAATAGCCTCCGATTAAGCTCGGAGAAAAACTATTACATCATTGTCGGCGATTTGAACGCCAAACATAGAGAATGGGGCTGTAGAGTGCATAATGACAGGGGAACCCCACTGTATAACTGGTTGGCAGAGAACAATATTGAGTTCAAGCAGATCATCGTATCCCAGTGTATCCCAGTGTATCTTTAACTCGCTGAAGAAGAAAAAGTCAGTGGGAATCGATGGTATACCTAATATTGTGCTTCGCCATCTTCCCCCCGAAGCTGTGCAGATTTTCACAACATTGTTTAACAATGCGCTGAGTAATGCATATTACCCAAAACATTGGAAAACAGCTGTGGTGCAACCAATCAATAAACGGGACAAAGACCTATCAATCCCGACGAACCTTCGGTCGATCAGTCTTCTTCCTTTCATAAGCAAGGTTTTTGAAAAGATTGGCATTCGACTTCTGAAACAATGGGTTGAGGAAAATAATACCGGACAACTAATTCGGATTCAGGGCGGGGCATGAAACCACACATGCCGCGTCTAAACTGGTGTCCGACATTCAATGGAATAAACACAAAAAAACAATGCACAGGTGCTGGCCTGATTGACTTGGAGAAAGCGTTCGACACCGTTTGATTGGAGGGCCTCTTCCTCAAGCTGGTCAGGCTAGGCATAAGTAAACCATTGCTATACATGATCTATGACATGATAACAGGTAGAAAATTAGTCGTGAAAAGTGGCGATGTAACTTCTTTCATGGTCTTTGACATCAAAAACGGTCTGCAACAGGGAGCGGTTGGTTCGCCGATCTTGTTTTCAATATTCACTGCAGATCTTATAGGTTCAATGCCGCACTTAATTGCGTACGCCGACTACCTAGTAGCGAACAGATCAGGTCCGAAGGTCGAAGTAATAAATATCTTGTTGCAGCGTGACTTCGAAAAAATTCAGCGTTGATTATCAACTTCCTGAAGTGTGAAACTATCCTTTTCAGAACCCCGTTGTGCATGACATCAATTGATACGCGCACAAACTGGCGTATGTTCGGCATTTTGAACCCACGGGGACGGCTGTTAGATGTGAAAAGTGTAGTCAGATATCTTGGCATGTGGTTGGATCAATATCTGTATTTTGACAAACATATAGATATTGCCCTGACGAAAGCTAAAAAGGCCTTTGCTATGGCAAGGGG
Organism: Eristalis tenax; assembly: GCA_905231855.2. Taxonomy (NCBI): domain Eukaryota; kingdom Metazoa; phylum Arthropoda; class Insecta; order Diptera; family Syrphidae; genus Eristalis; species Eristalis tenax. The sequence goes on along the minus strand of HG993124.1, from coordinate 96,161,692 downwards.
GTTGTTTTACAGCAGGCAACTTGATACCAGGGTGAAGGTAATCTGCTACATGGCCCTTATTCGGCCAATTATGGCGTACGGTTGTAAGTTGTGGTTCAACGTGAGTCCTTCCCAGATGGAAAAGATAAGGTTGTTCGAGAGACAGTGTCTTCGGACATGTCTCCGGTTGTATCGTACACCCGAGTCTGAGTACAAGAAGTACTATCCTAACGAGGTCCTGTACAACGAGCCAAACGGGAACAGGGTAGATAATTTTATTATTAAGCTGATCATAAGACACATTGCACGAGCTATGACTTCTTCTAACAGTCTGATCTGTGGGGCTTACTACCCTAACGTAATGAATCACGAAAGAGTGCGCCTTAACGGCTTTGTTCCTCCCGAGGTGTTCCTCTACCTCGACACTATTGGCCTAATACAGAATCCACACCGATGTCCTGTAATGTTCCATGTCGTACGCCGAACAGTGGATAGGCGACTTCAATATGAACGGATTGTCGCTCGCAGTCACGAGGATCTCCTCCGGTTGAGTAGAGCCATCTCTGCTCGAGATAGGAGAGAATCTGCCAAAGAACGGCAATTTTACTGGTGGTTACACCAAAACCAATCTCCGCCGCCGCTGACTTTTCTAAATGACCCGGTAGCTGACCATGGTGGCCAGCTTACATAGGCTTTAAGGTAGTAAATAAGAAGAAAAAAAAATAATTGTAAAACAAGAACCCAAAAAATAGGTGCACCACGGCGTATAAACTATATATGTTAAGCATACAAGTTAACGCGCGAATTTATGTTTCTTCTGGGCAATGAGTTATTATCGTTCCCACACTAATTTCTGCCGACGTTGCGTCTGGCGACAGAACAACAGCCAGCCAAACCCGCATTCCATCACGTAGCAGCATGGGATGAAAATCAACACCACCTGCGGGAACATCCGCAGCAACTGGAACATGAGCAGCAATGCACATAGTGGGCATAGGTTACATTAGAGTTAGAAATATTATTGTAAGTTAGTTCTAGTTTTGAATTCAAATAAAGAGGTCGAACCTCAAGAAAAAAATATTTTTTTAAAAGAGAAAACTCTTAGTAGTTTTATCGTCGCAACGTTTATTACGCAAGTAAACCGTTTTAATAAAATCCCTTTGAGGACTGACGGTATCGCGAGTGCGCGTTTTAATAGAAACCCTGTGGTCTAACGGAGTTTAAATCGTGTTGTGGTGAAAAAAAAAGAGGAAATCCTAAAAGCCCGGAGTAGCCCTTAATACCAGGAAGACGAAACGGAAGCTGATTGCAGCTCGCCGCACCACCCGATTGGTTTCAGCATGCGGAGTTGGCTTATTATTATATTGTAAGTTAGTTAAGAGTGAAACTATTTAGAAAATAAGAAGTGAATATTGAGATAAGAGAGATAAAAGAGAGAAGTGTTATTACAATAGAAAAAAAAAATAATAATCCTCAAAAGATAATTACATATTAAGATTGGAATTTGATAATTTGATAATCAATTGAAAAGCGAAAAAAACGCTTAGACTGAAAAGCATATGGTAATAGTACTTAAAAATTGAAAGTCTAAAATAATGAATGATGAATGAGTGAAGGTCGGGTGCAGGATTGGACGTAACCGTCGATCTCACGAATAAACTTCAACCCCAAGGGCAACCTCAACCCCAAGGTCGACAACAAGTTCGAAATCAGCCCGAAATTAACCCGTTAACACATGGCTCAAGGAGCCCCCCGTAACCGTCGATCTCACGAATAAACTTCAACCCCAAGGGCAACCTCAACCCCAAGGTCGACAACAAGTTCGAAATCAGCCCGAAATTAACCCGTTAACACATGGCTCAAGGAGCCCCACTCCCTCAACTCACATTCCCGTTCCGCAATCCCAAGATCCAAATAATTCATTTCGTTCGAGCACGTCCCATAACGAGGGAATGCAAGAAATCCGCTTAGATACTTTAATTACTTCAATTGTTAGCCGCGTGTTAGAACAACAAGGAAAGAGAATCATTGAGAGCGTAATAAATCCGAGTGCAAAACATTTCTCTAATACAGATCAGGCAATACTTCCGCAATTCCAGACCAACTTAGACGGTCTAGAGAAAATCCCTGATGTGGTAAAAAGTTTGCGAAATTTCTCCGAAGAGGCCAGTGAGTTCTCTCCTTGGAGGAAAAGCATCGAACGCGTATTGCAAATTTATGAGAACTCCAAAGGAACGCCAAAGTACTATGGAATTCTCAACGTCATCCGTAACAAGATTGTAGGTCAGGCCGACGCGGCCTTAGAAGCATATAACGTTCCTTTAAATTGGGAAATTATTTCGCATTGCTTGACAATGCATTATGCCGATAGAAGAGACATTGCCACTCTTGAATATCAAATGGCAAGTCTTGTACAAGGAAATCAGAGCATCCAGCAGTTCCATCAGGCGGTAAATTCGCAGTTGACGCTGATAGTTAATAATATTTCCTGTATGGAAATCGGTTCGGAATCTAAACAGCTCCTTACTAGAACATACAGGGACAAAGCGGTCGAAACTTTTATTAGGGGGCTTAAAGGTAACTTATTTGACCTTCTTTGTATGAAGGAACCTGTGGATCTACCTCAGGCGCTCCATCTTTGCCTTAAATACAAAAACCAACATTTATGAGCCAATTTCAAGCAAAATAGAGGGGTGCATAAAAATACCAGTCAACAAAACTCACGTCAACAAACCTTATTTCCACCAAGGAATGCTCAACCTTCTAATAACCGAAATCAGAATTCAGGTTACCGAATATTTCCAAACTATTCTAAGTACAATGTTCCAGCAGCACGAGGTGCCATGTTTGGTATTCAACCACCATATAATCCTACCCCTCAAACGCAGGCCAGCAACTTTCCACAAAATCACTTCCAAGGCCCTAGGCCATTCCGAAACCACAACCCTATTAAAAAAGAACCATTGACGATAGGAAGAAGTAACCAGGTTAAGGGTATTAGGACATATTTCAACACAGGTCAACAACAGCAGAGGCCGTTTTTCCAACAGCAGTCAGCCGCTTATACTCCTCCAAGACAAAATAATTTTCACATAAGCTCAAGCTTAGAATCTTCCGAAAACCAGGCGATTCCAAGTCATAACCAAAACACAATATCTGCGGAAGAAGTGTATGCTCAAGTGTGCGAGCAATTTAATCATGATTTTAACCTAGGCCAGAATGACGATTCTTCGGAGGAACGTTCCTCTGGTCCTGTAAATTATCAAAATTTATCCGATCAGTCGTTAGAGTATAGCGATATAAATTTTTTAGACTAGCGCAGTCCTCTCTACCCTATTTCGAGAGTAGATCGAGGAAAGGTGAAATCTTTAAGTTCTTGATAGATACCGGATCCAGTAGAAATTACATAAAGCCCGAAATAGTAAAAAAAAAACAATTCCCAACGAAAATGTTTTTTACGCGAAATCCATAGCCGGTGATGTTGAAATCAGTCACCACACATTTCTCAATCTTTTTGGATTAGAAACAGTAAACATTAAATACTTCATCTTGCCCACTCTCACAACATTTGATGGTATCATAGGTAACGCCAGTCTTCAAGCATTAGATGCAGTAATTCATACTAAGGGAAGTTTCATGACAATTTTAAAGCAAGTAAATGTAAAATAAAAATTGGACAACTCAAATCACAAGCCGTTAATTCCATTACTGTAAATTCTGAAAACTTAACAATGTCTCAAAAGAAAATGCTAGATACGGTGATAAATAACAACAAAAACTTATTTTCTGAACCGGAGGAAATGCTAATTTATACGACAACAGTAGTAGCAGAGATAAGAACCTCTACGGACGATCCCGTGTATACCCTTTGCTACCCATTCCCCAATTCTCTGAAATCGGAAGTCGTAAGACAAGTGCAGCAACTCCTTAAAGATGGAATAATAAGACCTTCTCGATCGCCCTACAACGGTCCGGTACGGATTGTTCCGAAGAAAGCTGACTCTTCCGGGGCAAAACAATACAGAATGGTTATCGACTATCGTAAACTAAACACCGTTACGATTTCTGACAAATATCCCATACCAGACATCAACGAGGTAACAGCACAGTTAGGCAAAAATAATTTGTTTACTGTGCTTGATTTGAAAAGTGGCTTCCATTAAATTCCTCTAAATGAATCTGATATTGAGAAGACAGCTTTTTCGATCAACAATGAGAAATTCGAGTTTACAAGATCGTTCGGTCTGAAGAACGCTCCAGCGATTTTCCAGCGTGCTCTCGATGATATATTGAGAGAATATATAGGAAAATCCTGTTTTGTGTACATCGACGATATTATAATATTTAGCGAAAATGAACAACAACACGCCAAGGATATCGAAAATGTCTTTGGTACACTCAGTACAGAAAATATGAAAGTTCAGCTGGACAAGTGTAAATTTTTCAGTTCAGAAGTAGAGTTTCTTGGCTACATAATATCATCTAAAGGCACTAAAACAAATTTGGATAAGGTTAAGGCCATCATAGATTTTCCTGTGTCACAACCGTTAAAAGAACTGAGATCTTTTCTCGGATTGTCAGGGTATTACCGTCGTTTTATTAAAGGGTATGCCCAACTAGCAAAACCACTGACAATCCTCTTAAGAGGGGAGGAAGGACGCGTGTCCAAATCACAATCCTCTAAAGTTAAAATCAAAATTATAATAACGAAGCTTTACGTTCCTTCAATGCAATCAAGAATACACTAATCTCTAAAGATGTGATACTCGCTTACCCCGACTATAAGAAACCTTTCTACCTCACAACAGATGCCTCCAACCTTGCAATCGGTGCTGTTCTGGAGCAGGAAAACAAGCCTTTAACTTTCATTAGCCGAACGCTAAACAAAACAGAAGAAAATTACGCGGCTAATGAAAAGGAAATGCTGGCAATTGTTTGGGTTCTAGGCTCACTACGGAACTACCTTTACGGTCACGCTAAAGTTCGGATTTTCACTGACCATCAACCTCTCACATTTGCTCTAAGTAATAAAAACAGTAATAGCAAAATGAAGAGATGAAAGTCCATTCTCGAGGAGTATGATCACGAACTAAAGTACAAACCGGGAAGGACAAATGTAGTAGCGGACGCTCTATCAAGAACTCCAAAGGTATCTTGTGTCAATGCTTTGTCCTCCGCTACGCAACATAGTGACGAAAGCTCGGCACACAACCTCATACAAAGTATCGAGGTACCGATTAATGTCTTCAAAAGTCAGATCTTTCTTGAATTAGGCGAAATCCGTAACCAAACTTTCCATATAATTGTTCCTACTTACCACAGGCACATAATCACAGAACCAGTATATAATCAAGATAACGTAAAACAAATTTTGAAAAAAGTTCTGAATCCCTCAGTGATAAATTGCATTAAGACAAAAGAACACATTATGGGTATGATACAGACCATCTATCCAATTCACTTTAGTAATTATAAAATCAGATTCACACAACTCCAAGTACAAGATGTGCTCGATGCATCAGAGCAGGAAGAAATTATAATTCAAACGCACAGGCGAGCTCACCGAAACGAGCGTGAAAACAAAGCACAAATTTTGGAAAACTTTTATTCCCCAGCAATGGCAACAAAAATTATGAAAATTGTAAAAAAAATACACTATATGCCGAGAGAATAAATATGATAGGCACCCTAGTAAGCCTAAGCTTCAAGCTACACCAATTCCGCAGTACACCGGACAGATTGTCCATATTGATATTTTCTCCACCGAAAATAACCTTATCCTAACATCCATAGACAAGTTCTCCAAATACGCACAAGCAAAGGTTCTTAAGTCCAAAGCTGTAGAGGACATACGCCAACCCCTAAGGGATATACTTCTCTGTTACGGAATACCTGAAACAATAGTAATGGACAATGAGAAAGCTTTTAATTCAATATCTCTAGGCTTCATGCTAGAAGAAGAATTTAAAATTAAGGTATTTACAACTCCTCCCTATTGCAGCAGTGTTAACGGCCAAATAGAGCGCTTCCATTCGACACTCGTTGAGATAATGAGATGTTTGAAGACGAAAGGCACTCATCGTTCTTTCACGGAACTACTGGAACAAGCAGTATACGAATATAACTGTTCCATTCATTCTACCATAAATGGCAAACCGATAGAAGTGTTTTTTGGTCGCAGAGTAGCCTCTGATCCCGAACTCTTAGAAAAAGCACGTAGGGAAAATATTAAGAAAATTGAAGACAAACAGGCTGCAGATCTAGAATACCACAACAAATCGAGGCAGAGTATTAAAGAATTTGCTCCGGGACAGGTTGGGTACATTAAACAGAATAAAAGAGTAGGGTCAAAGTTAAATCGGCGGTACAAAAAGGAAATAGTAGCTGAAAACAGAACTACAACGATTTTAACTAAATCAGGGAAAGTAGTTCACAAATCCCTAATAAAGAACTGAAATTTATTCTAGATGCTAGATCACTGTCATCTCTGGCGATGTTAGGGATATTGACTATTCAAATTCTCAACTGATCGCAATTGACACAAGTAACGCGAAAATCCAAACCGGAACGTTTAGACCCGTAAAAAGGGGAAATAATATTGTCAAAATAGATTTTAAAGCATTACTAAAATGTGAAACAAGTTTATACGGAATGAAAAATAGTTGTAAAGCTTTCAATTCATTAGCAATATGCAAAAAAGCCGATGTAATAGATATAAGTGACGACAATTGCATAAATAACCTATTATCTAGCAAGCCCCATATGTGTACTGAAGTCAACAACCATCACGTTCCCACCATAGAAGAACTCTATGCTGTCTACATAGACGAATATGAAGTACTCCTCAACGGAACTTACATACTCCAGTTCCACAAAGCCACTGTTAAAGTCCAACAACACAGATTTCAAGAAGCAGAGGTCACCTGGCACAATCCGCTTCCTGCCATTTTACAACCAACAGCTGTAAAATCTCAAGTAGAGGAATTCCTATCCCTGGAAATGCTTAAAGAGATGAAAGTAAAGAACACGAAACGCATCGAGGAAATAAAAGTAACCAGCGATAAGAAGTCCATGGCAATGCTACAATTTTAGTGATTATCATAATCATTCTCTGGAGGAAAAGAATTATTCCATGCATCATCTGTAGAAGGAAGACTAACACAAGAAGTCTCGTCAGAAGGAGTGAGCGACATATCAAATCGTGATACACTTGAACCTGCCCCAACACCGAGGACGATAGGAATAAATGACCTCTGCCAACACGTAAAAATAGTTCGATCAAACGAGAACGTTTGATTTTAAAGGGCGGAGGAGTTAACGCGCGAAATTATGTTTCTTCTGGGCAATGATTTATTATCGTTCCCACACTAATTTCTGCCGACGTTGCGTCTGGCGACAGAACAACAGCCAGCCAAACCCGCATTCCATCACGTAGCAGCATGGGATGAAAATCAACACCACCTGCAGGAACATCCGCAGCAACTGGAACATGAGCAGCAATGCACATAGTGGGCATAGGTTACATTAGAGTTAGAATTATTATTGTAAGTTAGTTCTAGTTTTGAATTCAAATAAAGAGGTCGAACCTCAAGAAAAAAATATTTTTTTAAAAGAGAAAACTCTTGTAGGTTTAATTTATACATAACATATACGCCCTGGTGCACGCGTCCGTACTGTTACGGACATAGTTAAGATAGTCTTAAGTTTGATGTAAGGGTAAGTTAGGATAAGGTTGGTTAAGTAGTTAAGTTAAGTTTAGCCAAGCTTTTTATCAGTTTTCTTGGCACATAAAAAAATGGATAACAGTTTAAAAAAAACACAAAGATTAAGCCAGGGTCAGTAGGTTAGTATTAAGAACAATTGTGAATTCTTATGTTAGTTAAGCTAGTTTTAAGTTATTTTGTCTGGCAAGTAAGTAAACATTTCAATAAAAATAAATTTTTTCAATAAAAAATAATAAAAAATAATTCGATAAAGGCGAAGGGAAGCCTTAAGACAAGCCTTCTCAAACAACCGAATCTTTTCCTTCAAGCTTGTACTAACGTTGAACCACACGGGACAGCCATAGGTGAGTATTGGCCGGATGAGGGCCATGTAGCAGATAACCTTCAACCTCTCATCGAGTTGGCTGTTGTAAAACAGTCTCTTTGTAAGAGCAAAAGCGCCTCGGGCCCTGGCCAGAGCAGCATCTACATGTTTGTTAAAATATAGATACTGGTCTAGCCAGATCCCCAGGTATCTGACTACAGTCCTTTGCACCAGTGGTTGCCCGTGTCGTCCAACAATAGAGAACTTTCGCCAATTCTTTTTCGTATCCGCCGAGGCTTTATACAACGGCGTCCTGAACAATATGGTTTCCGACTTCTGAAAGTTGATTTTCAACTTCTAGTCATCGCAATCTCTCATGAATGACTCGAAGTCACCCTGCACGAGAGTAGTGATGTCCTCTATCTTTTTGCCTGATCTGTACACGATCAAGACGTCGGCGTACGCAATTACGTGAGGGAGAGAACTTATCAGATCGCTCAAGTAAATGTTGAACAGGATCGGCGAATTAACGGCACCCTGTTGGAGACCATTTTTTACATCAAAAGTACCTGTGGAGGTCACGTTGCCATTTTTGACGACGAACCGTCTACCGGTAAGCATGTTACACAGTAGGTACAGCAGTGGTTTGCTAATGCCCAGCCGATTGAGCTTGTAAAAAAGACCTTCTAACCATACGGTGTCAAAGGCCTTCTCAAGGTCAATCAAGCAGGCACCCGTACATTGTTTCTGGCTCTTGTTCCATTGGATATCCGACACCAGTTTCGACGCACACACACACACACACACACACACGAAGCACACACATAGCACATGCGTATGCTAGCGTATGCATGTCAACACACATGGGTGTGCGTAGCTGAGTCAGAAGTGTGTGCGCACATAGCCATGCATCATAAGTCGGCATATGTAATAACCGAGATGTGTAATAATGTGTCAGTATATCGAATGTGAACAAAATTCTGCTTTAAGACGCTATAAAGCACCAAGAGCTAATGAAGCAGCTGTCGTTTTCCAAAACGCTGATATTGAACCACCACTCGAAAGAGACTTATTGGTTCACTACAGAGTACATCCCAATTACCCAAAACAAAGGCAAACTCAAAGGATAAATGCGCTTGATCCAAATGCAGATCCAATGGTTTATCCATTACTTTTTCTTTACGGAGATCAAAGTTGGGGAATGAATATTCCTTTAAACCAACAGAAGAGACCTTTCAAACATGCGCAGATATACATTCAAAAACCCAAGAACAAGATTTTCTCAAATGCATTTTTACAGCTATCGGCTCCCAGTTAGAAGTGAATTTAGTCCATTCCTGAATGCTGGAAAATTAATACAGCAATTTTTTTTTTTGACGCTTATGTTAAGGCTGAACCTAATTGCTTAAATTATATCAGACAAAATCTGAAATGAATTGTGCCTTCTAGCTTTCAGGGTAGTCCAAGGAATATGACACAAAATTACCAAGATGTTGTTAGTTAATTAAAAAAGCGGTAAGCTCTGGATCTATTGATCGAACATTGTTTGTCAAGTTCAATGTTTTAAATGACTGCCAGTGCAAAGTGGTACAACTGGAAGTGTTTGTCTAAAATCACCGCCAAGCAATAGTACATTACGTCCAAAAGGTATATCATTTCACATTTTTTTAACAGTTTGTCAACAGCATTTAAGGCGAAGCTTGGAGCCATCGTTGCTTCGTTCAAGATTAATATTTTGGAACTTCGAATCATAGCAGGATCAATAGTGGTTAATCCTATTTGTGATACAGAGGTGTCGAATAACAAAACAGGAAGTTTGAATTGAGAATGATAAGTTCGTCACCCTTAAGTAAATTTGCTGCAATACCAGTTGCAGCTGTTGGAATTGCAATCTGTGAGTTTTCTCTAACTATACTTAATATTGTATAGTTGTTATGTAAGTGCATTTGCTTTCTTTTTCAATGCAATTGATGGCATTAAACATCTCTTCAAAAGCTATTTTTTGATCTGCATTTAAGCTTACAATTAAATCACTTACCGTTCTTCTCGGTAGAATCAAAAACATTTTGAAGATTTATCGGAATCCGATTTGGAAGACGTGGTAATTCGTAATCAGAACATTTTCTTCCATGCAATGTTAAAAGTTCTTCTGCATATTTAAGTGCCAAGTTTTGGGAATTAATGCAAGGTTCAACGTGTGGTACATGCCTAGCATAGTCTTCGTAAAGATGACCTTTGAATTTGTCCCATAAATATACAACGTTAAAAGGAGAAGCAAGTACACAAATGTATGCGAATAATTCCCTTAATTGTTTTGGAACGGCACAAAGAGCGGCATCATTTAATGTGATTTCCCAAACCAAGTCATCAGATATTAAACCCCTCTGTGTAGCGCATTCTTTAAAATTTGCATGTATTACATTATTATATGTTTTGAGATCTTTAAAAGAAGTTGCTCCAGAAACACGTAATAAATGGCAACGTAAACAGAATCTGTGGGCATCGGAGAATCTGTGGGCATCGGAGGCTTCACTCACCAAATATATTCGACCAATAATTCTTTCTGCGCCCCTTTGGCGCATTTTCCAAGTGCTGTTCCTTTTTACATACATAAAGTGTTCAGGGATCTCAGTATATAAGTAACGTCTGATATCAATATTTTCTTATTTCAATTAAAACCATGCCGTCAAAGTTGTATTTGTAACACACATTTCTTATATTATGACGATTGAATGTGACTGGTGTTTTGTTCTTGGGCTAGAATATTTGCACATTGTATTTAAAGAAATTTTTATTTATTTATTTATTTATTATAATATTAATGTACAATTAAAATTGTAATCAATATGAACTATAGGGGCCAAATAGTGGCGATGACTTACGGCCCTCGAAATACTTATGTCTGTCTATATTGTAAGTTTACCTACGATACTTTTTAAAATATTAATATTGGATTGGTTTGGCTTCTTGAGGAGATGTAGTAGGTCTACGTTGTGGTTGAGGTTGTTTTGCAGTGCTGGTTGCGATGATAAAAAGCATTGACTTAAGAGATGGGTGATGGTTACTGGTCTGCGGCAGGTGAGGCAGTTTGGAGGGGACTCCCTTTTGAGCAGGTGCTGGTGAGTGAATTCTGTGTGTCCAAGACGGAGCCGGATATACATCCTAATATCCGATTTAGGTATATCGGTTGGGAATTTTGGCTGAGTTTTATTGGGGTTCATTATTTGATAGTTATGTTTATAATTCTCTCACTCGCGTAAAATTTGTTGTTGGCACTTTTGATTTATGTATCTCTTTAGATCGCGTTGAGAGAAGGTGTTGTAGGAGAGGATGGGTGCCTTGAGAGCGGCATTTGCAGCAGCATCTGCATATTCATTGCCCGCAATTCCAACATGGCCTGGTGTCCATAGCAGCTTCAACTTCTTTTGTGATTTGATGAGGATATCACGAATTTTGGATGGGGTTATAGAGTCGTTTTGTGGATTTGCGACGGCTTTTATAACAGACAGGCTGTCGGAGCAAATAACCCACTTACCTCTTGTTTGGGAATATTTTTTAGCGGCGTGGAGTATAGCTACTGCTTCTGCGGTGTATATGGAGGCGATGTTCGGTAGGATGCCTTGCAAAATGATCGAGCCTTCTTGATTAACAACTGCATAGGCTGTGTTTTCGTCTGTTTTGGAGCCGTCTGTGTATATAAAGTTCCAACCCGTACGTTTAAAAGTTTCATGGATCTCATTGAATCGAGCTGTGTATACAGTATTGCTAGTTGTGTCTTTACGTAGTACGTGCAGATCCAGAAGTATGGAGTCCTCATGGAGTGACCATGGTGGATATGTAGGCGTAAACTTGGTTGCTCTCTTGCGAGGTAGATCTATTTGTTGTCCCCAACGTAGGATGCAATGGATTGCGGATGGGGACCTTCGATTATGACTGTGGGTAATGGCCTTAACTGTACCTTGGTCAATTATCGATCCCGTTTGGAAGTGGCGTTTCGCATTGAGTCGTGCAATGGATACAAAATATCTTTCTTCCAAAGACGGAAGTCCAGCTTCAGCGAGGATATTTTTGACTGGAGTAGTTGGAAATGCTCCAATGCTGGCTCTGGCTGCTTGGTGGTAAGTAGGTGCAACTATGTTCCTTGTAGACTTCGGACAGGAGCCGTATATAGCCAAACCGTAATCCAATTTACTAAGAACTAACATATTTGAAATATTGCAAAGTGAATTTACATGAATATTACTTTTATTTGAGGCTAGATATTTAATTATATTGAGTCTTACAGCTAAAGATTGCTTAAGATTAATACAGTGGGGTTTCCAATTATACCTATCATTAATTAACAAACCTAGGACGTTAAGGTTAGACACTGTTTCAATCTTAATGTTGTTGAACACTAATTCTACTCTAATACATTTTTCTTTCCTACATATGTGAATTAATTTACATTTTTCCAAAGATAATTTAGATCCAGAAGTGCTTTTAATTGAAGCACATAACTAGACATTGGTGTGGTAATTATATTTCAGACTGAGGAATGGATTATATGGATCAAAGCACCGGATGTCTACATTTTTTTCATTAACAGTTGCAGTTCTTCAAAGGTTTCATGTACGGCATTTTGGAAAACCTCCAGAATTGGGATTTGTTTCGTTTATAAAATCCTTTGGAAACTTTTTAGTACATTTTCCTTGGACCATAAGGGGAAAATTAAAATAATGGCTTCCACATGGTCAATGAAAAATATGCTTGATAACGATCTCGTGCAATCTTTTAAATTTTTCCGTATCAGGAATTTCAACTCAAACTAACTTATCGCTCCGATTTGAAAATCAAAAGTATAGGAGCATTTGGTAAAAATCTTTTCTTCTTTGAAATTCGTTCACATGAACATTAGCTACTGGTACACCAAGAACATGATTTGAAGATGTATCGTTAGGCAGCACTTTTAATTTTATATTGAACACTCTGGCAATCAGATCAGGTCGATTCTCAACAGTTTGCCATGTTTTAAGGTTGTCAACAATTTCATTCCATTTTAGGATTGCGTGTCATTGTGACAAAAAAAGTCAGGTTTCCCATATTTCCTAACAATGGCCACGTAATCTTGGTAATTTTGCGCCATATTCCTTGGACTATCCTGAAAGCTTGAAGGCAAAATGAAAGGAGCTCCTGGAATAACACCTACATTCTCCGCTCTGGAATTCAAATGATCCATAAGTCCTTTGCACATTTCTGTCCTTAATTTTGACTGATTTTGTCTGATATAATTTAAGCGATTAGTTTCAGTCTTCACATAAGCGTCAACAAAAAAATTGCTGTATTAATTTTCCAGCATTCAGGAATGGACTAAATTCAATTTAAACTGAGAGCCGATAGCTGTAAAACTGCATTTGAAAGTCTTGTCCTTGGGTTTTCGAAGGTATATCTGTACATCTTTGAAAGGTCCCATTAATCAAGGAAAGTCTCGTTCATTTCATTTTAATTAATTTTTTATTTTGACGAACATTATTACTATTTCTAACTTACTGGCCCTCGGCGGGCACTCTAAGCTAAACTTCACCTTATTCTATGTCCATCCCGCACATCCCGCCTTGATACCGCCGTACTGAACCGGAGAAAACCTCCCTCAGCACGTTGTGCGACGGAGGGGTAGTGGCTGAGTCGGCCATTCATAGTTGATCTGGCGATGTGATAGATGAGCGGTACCACATGTACGTCGTGCATCAGACCATGCTTATCCAAATGAAGGAATGCTTCCGGTGGGAAGAAGCGGTTTTGACGTACCATTTCGTGGTAAAGTGTATGTAAGAGCAAAAGCACCTCGGGCCAGAGCAGCATCTACATGTTTGTTAAAATATATATACTGGTCTAGCCATATCCCCAGGTATCTGACTACAGTCCTTTGCGCCAGTGGTTAGCCTGGGTCATCCAACAGTTGAGAACTTTCGCCAATTCTTTTTAGTATGCTCCGAGGCCTTATACAACGGCGTCCTGAACAGAATGGTTTCCGACTTCCGAATGTTGATTTTCAACCTAAGTGAGAGTAGCCTAAGTTTCACCCTAAGTGAGAGTAGTGATGTCGATTGTCGCATTGCGGTACATGTTATGGTTGTTTGTACGTATATACCGAGGTATCGTACTGTACATCGTTCGTTTAATTATCTCGTCCATGTATAGTTTCTATTGAACGATATGTGGAGCTCATTCGAAAAGAGTCCTCTCGTCATTTGTCTGGACAAGCGTGTCCATCGTGCCCTACTGTAATTGCAGCGATACACCTGCACAAACTCTCCTAACAACGCAATGTCGTTGGGCATCTAACTGAGCTACACGAACGTGTTCAAACAGTTTACCGTTTGTGAGTTTGAGTCTGCCAGCTGCAGTCTTGCGTCTAACAGCAGTATATCAAGATAAGAGCCGCTTCCAGAGAACTACGACATCTCTGTTGCTTTTAATTCGAGTCTATAAGTTGTATAACTCGAGATTGGCGAGAAAGAAACTCAAAGGAGGTTGTAGTTTTTTTTATTTTATTTTAAATATGTTCTACTGATGCGAAAGAAGTTCGGGAGCACAAAAATACACTATGAGGTTTATGTAGAGATCTATATTTGGGTCGATTCACTGTGTGTTGAGACAGTGTTATGATGCCTTATGTGTTGTCGGTCATTAGCAATTAATGTTTTGTGCTTAGGTGTTACATTGTATGTTCTATGTCCTTCTACATTGTATGTAGCCTTAATAGTGTTCATCGTTTTGTTTATAGTGTTACAATGTCAGCTCAAAGGCGGGCGTTGTAACAAATCTGTATGGCATAGTGGTCATGTCTGGTTATGCTTGCTGCAATGTCAGCTTTTGGGGGATCATTGTTCTAATTCTGCTAATGAGCTATCTGTATTATATTATGTATGATCGCATCGGTACTCCAAATAAATATATTATATTTCTTATTTTGAATCGATATTTCGTCGATGGCCTGTTTTCAATTTGCTTTAGGTGTAAGTCTTCCAGTTTTAGTGTAGGGCTTACTTTAATAACTTGGATTTTTGTTGATAATTTAGGAAATACAAAGTATTCGAGTATTCTGATTCTTTCGTTGTTAAATGTTCTTTCTTGGATTTTTATTCTACGATTTTCATATTTAATTAAAGTGTTTCCATTAATACTTATATTTAATTTGTTTCAACTTTGATATAGCTTACTGTGTTTATCCCTTCTTGATTATGGAAGACATATTACAGATTGCTTCTTTAGATTTTACAAAGTTATTTATGCAACTATCAGTAGTTTCTAGTAAATTTCTTTTTTAATTCGCATAGAAGATTGCATTATTTTGATCTGACCTTAATATCGTAAGCAATTATGTATTGCGCTATGGTTTCTTGTTGTTTCGTTATGTGTATCGTAATATTTTTGATTTGGTTCATTCTTTCTCATCAGTGCAGTCCATGGTTCCTGCGATGAACTTAAATCCGTATCTTAACATGTTGACCAAACCTCTCCTCGTTCTGTGGTGTCTCAAACTCTCTATCTTGTTGTCCACTAAATTAAAGTTGTGATCTATAGTGTTATATATTGGTACTATGGTTTCTGATTTCGGTTGTAAGTCTTGAATATTAAGTCTGTCTTTGGTGACTTCGAATTCGGTGACGTTGATCATGTGGATCAGTTTCCTGTAGTTTTTTGTTATTCGGATCCGATAATCTAGTTTTACTAGTTAGTCTCCATAGTTGTTGTCTAGGTTTTGGAAGGAAATTTGCTGGGGATCGCGATACCGATCAATATAAGAATCACATTCTAGCCTGAAATTGGTAATTTGGCTCTGTTTGAAGTTTTTGTGTTGTCTTGAAATTTCTGTTTCTTTTTGACATGAGTTTTATAATATTTACATCCAGACCTTTTGTCTTTTAAGTGCTCATCGTCGATTAGATCCGAATTAATTTTCCTGTATTTAGAGTGGTCTTCTTCTTTGACTTTACCTAAAACGAAGTCAATGGGATATAAAGGGTGGTTTTATTTTAAGGGCCGATGTTGATTTTGAATAAAACACAAATTATTTCGGAAATTATTGTCATTTGCTTTTATTATGATAATATTGGGGAGGTTTAATTATGTATGGAACAAGATATCGGTCAAATGGCCGCCGCGACCTCGGCGGCACACCTCCATCCGATGGTCCAAATTTTCGATGACGCTGAAGCATAATTGAGGTTCTATGCCGTTAATGTACCGAATTATCTCATCCTTTAGCTCTTGAATTGTTGCTGGCTTATCGACGTACACCTTTTCTTTCAAATAACTCCAAAGAAACGGTGTCAAATCATATGATCTTGGCGGCCAATTGACATCGCCACCACGTGAGATAACACGGCCATTGAATTTGTCGCGCAAAAGAGCCATTGTTTCGTTAGCTTTGTGGCAAGTGGCACCGTCCTGTTGAAACCACATATCGTCCACATTCATATCTTCCAATTCAGACCATAAAAAGTTCGTTATCATTTCACGATAGCCTGAATAACTTTAACGCGTTGCTCGATTGTGTATCTTTCCATGGTTCAAATTGAGTTAGTCTGAAATTGAGAAATGTCAAATAAAATGCAGAAAAAAACTTGACGTTTAGGTGTGGTTCACATTCAACATCGGCCCTAATCGGCTTAACCACCCTTTAGTTGTGTTGTAGTGTGTATGGTGTTATTGTAATTCATGATTATTAGTATTATTTGCTCTTCGATTGGTAGTGTTTTTTGTGCACTTGATGATTCTTAGGTGTTCGGTAATGGTGTTTTGGAGCCTTTCTACGTCGGAATTGCTATTATGGTTGAAACTGGAGGTGAAGTGGATCTGGATGTCCCTTGCTTGAAGGAAGTTCCTTACTATTTCTGATTTCATACCTAGTTCGTTGTCGGTTATAATCTTGCTTAGATTTCAATATAGGTATTTGAGTATGGCTTTCCTAAACTCTGTTGCGTTTCTGTGATTAATTTTGGTTAGCATAGCTATTTTGCTAAACTTTCATATCATGGTTACAAAGAGTGATTTGTTAGTAAATAGAATAGCAGACATCCAGGTGGACTATTTCATGAGGTTTGCTTGGTGTTTCTGATATTTTATGGGGAGGTCTTGTGGGGTTTCGTTCATATTTCTCTAGCGTAACAGTTTCACAGTTGTTAACGAATTCTGCGATTGCAAATTTCATATTAGGACAGTAATAAGATCCTAATATAGTAATATAGTCCAAATAATCATAGAGTAGATTGATTCCACTATATTTTAGTATTATTAGTTTTCCTAGATCTATCTTGTTCGTTTTGTCCTTTAGCAGTTTCTTACATCTAATAATCTTATACTTTTCAAAGTGTTTTAGATAGACTGATTTGAGGCTTGAGAATGTTGCGTCGTCGACCATAATTGCATTTGTGGCTTTCGGTCGAAGCGGTACGGCCGGAGCTTTTTTAAGCACCAAACTATTCCAAGCAGTTATTTTTCTATAGTAGATTAATGATTTCGTGTTGGTTGAGCGTTCGGGATACATAAGCTACTGGCTGGTTTTCTTGCTAGCATCTGTAGTCACCTCAAGATTCTGTGGTTAGCTTATCTTCGAAATTTTGAATATATTTTTCATTGTTAATGTCTATTTTAGAGTCTTTTTGCAAAAATCATTGGTTTGCTATTTCGGCGAAATTTCTTATAAATTTCCTGTAGGCGTCTTGGGTATTATGTTGTTTTTTATTATCTCTATTTTCTTTTGTTTGAGTGATATATCCATTTCATTGACTACGTCCCCTGATAACTCAACTTCTTTTCTTAAAAATGCACATTTATCTAATTGGACTTGTTTTAGTTTATTAAGAATCATTCTTAAGTTCTTGATGTGTTCATCTAGTCCGTTAGAAAATACTATGATGTCGTCCATGTAGACCAAACATTGTTTGCCTATATAATTATTTAGTACTATATAATTATCCATTGATCGTTGGAAGGTACAGGGCGCGTTTTAGACCAAACGGCATTCGACGGAACTCGTAATGTCCATTATCTACGGAAAAAGCAGTTGTTTCTATATCTGGAATCCGTGTCTTAGGTCAATTGTCCAATAATAGTTGCTCTTCCCCAGTCTATCGAGAATTATCAACAGTTTAACAAGATTTTGCTAAAAGCAGTCGAAAACTTAAATGTAATAAAAGAAATATAATTTAAGAAAAATGTATCGTATAATCATAATTTAACATAATGTTCATTGCAATTATCGTAAAAATGTGCGGAATACTATCACTCTTATCTATACGAAAAGGGAAAATACAAATAAAATTAAGTAATCGAATTCAGGAGAATTCTAATTGTAAGGAGGGAGAAGTTACATATTTGTCAACGCCCGAAATTGTACCCATGCCAACCCAACGGAATTAATTGTATTTCTAAGAAATGTACTTGTGCAACGAACTGTAAAATCGCTGACACTATGTCTGCGATTGAAAAGCATTGAACAGATACACGATAAATAAAGGTGAAGCACACGCTGTGTGTGCAGTAGTACTCGGAGTGTATTGAATTGTGTTTCGCGTTGCTCAATAAACAGATCACTTAAATAAAATAAAACTTGTTTTTTTTTTTTTTATTATTCCGTATCGACCAGAAAACAAAAGTCGTATGCCGATGTCCTAGTGGCTTACAGATCAGCACCGAAGGTAGTAGTCATATACGCCGTGTTGCAACGGGATGCAAATAAAATAACTGGATTTTGTTATGACTTATTAACTTCCTGAAATGTGAAACTATTCTTTTCCGTGCCCCGCTGCACAGGGCTTCAAGTGATACGCGTAAGAACTGGAAAGAGCTCTGCATTGTTGAGCCTCTGGGCCAGCTGTAAATCGTGAAAAGTGTAGTCAGATATCTCGACATTTGGTTAGATCATTGTCTGTAGTTTGACAAACATATAGGAAAGGCTCTGAGCAATGCAAGAAAAGCATTCGCTGTGGCAAGTGGGTTGTTTTACAGCAGCCAACTTGCTACATTGCCCTCATACGTCTGATCATGGTGTACAGTTGTCCCCTTTGGTTCAGCTGAGACCTTATATTATATATAATTTATTATTTATAATTTCATTAACACGACGACACATTGCAATGGTATGAGGTCTACTAACAGTCTGATCTTCGGGGCTTATACCCGAACTGTATGTATCATGAGAGGGTACGCCACACCGGCTTTATTCCAACTGAGGCTTTTGTCTATTTAGATTCGTTAAATCTGATTCAGGACATTAGTGGATGTCCTAAAATCTTCGACGCTGTACGCCGAACAATTGATAGGCGACTTCACTATGAATCTGATATCGCTCGTGAACACGAGGATCAACTCCTGTTCAGTAGAGCGATCCCCTCTCGGGATAGGAGAGAGAGTGCAAAAGAGCGGCACTTTTTTTGGTGGTTACACCAGAACCAATCTCCGCCATCGCCACCGCGAAATTACTGTTAGCGATAGTCGGTCTGTTGGATAACAGCCCACTTACGTAGGTTTAAGTAAGGTTCAGTTAGATCAAGAAAGAAAAATAAAACAATAATAAAAAATAAAAAAAAGGTGAGCAAAGGCGCGTACATTATATATGTCAAGCATATAAACACCGTACACGCCCGTGTACACACGTCCGCAATGTCACGGACATGGTGTAAGGTAGTTTAGGTTTTATTAAGCTTAGGTTTTAGTATTAGAGCTTAGGTTTAGATAGTATTAAAAAAATTAAAAAAAAAATTTGTTTTGTTTGCACAAACAATATGGATGAAAAAAAAAAACAGATAGTAGAGTAGGCGCCATAGGCAAATAGATAAAGAAAAGAAATTGTTTAGATATTAAGATTTAATCATTTTTGTCTAGTTTTAACGATCATGGATTTTTCAAATAAAAATGAAAAAAAAAATGTTGATGTTAAAAAAAGAACAGAAGCCACACAAATCTTTAGATGCATACAGATACTTCACATAACAATATACTTACATGCACATTCGCTTGTTGGGTTGCTGTGTTCTATATTATATTTTCAGATCCTCCAATTTTATTCATAACAGTAACATATTAATTAGATTTTTACAAATGATAGACGCCTAATTTGAAGGAAAGTCAGTGGAACCTAGCACTGTAATGAAATCCTTTCATTTCATGCGTGGAAATTTGACCGTGTTTAATGGGTCTAGGTATATACTGTCTCCACGACAAAATGTTTCTTGCAAATATAATACTTCGGAAAAGAGAATATGATACATTTACTCAAACAAAACAAATCCAAATAGTGGTATTGCCTATAAGAAAAAAAAAAAATAATAGCTCCACCCAGATTTGAGCAGAGACGCAAAATTTGTAAAAGATGTGAACTGTTCACCAACGCACTCGGCCAACCGAAGAAATATCTCTCAAGGTTATTATTTTCGTTTTCAATGCTACTTTGTTTTTATTGTATTGAATGTAACTGAAAAATAACTTAAAACTAGCTTAACTAGCTTAACAATTCACAATTGTTCATAATACTACCCTACTGACCCTATTCGGGTTCTCTAAGCTTATCTTATCTAAATTATAAATGTGCCTTTCGGCTTAATCAAGCATGTTCTTTTCTTAGCCCTTACTGACAGACTTGTATTTATTCTTATACTAAGAATAATTCTTATCCTTATACTAACCACTACGCATAAAACGTAAGACTATATTAATTATGTCCGTAACAGTACGGAAGCGTGAGTTAATAAACTCTTGACGAGAATTTCCAAAAAAATATAACTTTATTTTATGACTTCCAAATTACAACTGATTAACAAATAATTGTATATCGTATATCGCTGAATTGCATTTCTGCCGATGGTTCGGCGTTCGATGAAGCACGAGTCAGCAGCGGCGGCGAGACACAAGTCAGCAGCGGATGTCGATGTCCGGTGGTGGCCCGAATCAAGGTTGCGCAAGGTGTTCGTGTGGCGGTGCATTGCGAGGGTTTGTGCTGACTTAGGGTATTTAGTATTGCAGCAATCATGTGAGCGTTTTTAACTCTTTCTCCTCTCCTCTTAACTCTTCTCCTCTTACGTAGCTGATGACTTGATGCAGGTTCTTTTATCTTTCGATTAAACTGATTTTGTGGGTATTGTGGATATGAAGTTCTCTAATTAGCTCTAAAGAGAGTACTTCCTCGAACTCGTCTGTGACTGATAATTGTTGCAGTAGTGGTGGTAGCGCATGGACCTCTGGAAATGTCTGAGATGAGAATTTTCTGTCTCCAATGCTGATTGTGTCGTTTTCGATCTTTATTAGGAATGTGCCTTCGATTCGCCGGATATTTGCCTCATGTTCTATCTCGCCTTGGAAATCGTTCAGAAATATGAGTCCCGTGTCTATTTCCTCAATCGTTGGGATATGTTGAGCGTTTGTCACACAGCACGTAGCGTTTTTACTTCTTAATAACCTATGTATACATTTATATTTGCTTACGTCTAACACATCATTTTCCTTACATATAGATAGCTTATTTAGCGTTTTACATTTTTTTATTACAATTTTTGTTTCGTTTTCATTTATTAATACATTTTCGAAATTTATATCGTTTATTATTTTATTATTTTTTCTTATTGGTTTTACATGAATTTTTTCTTATTGGATTTCGCTTGTTTTGGGAATGTACGAAGTTACTAGAGGTTTCCAGCAACAGGATAAATTTGATCTTAATGATGTTTACGCTTCAGTTGCAAAGTTGTCCTCATTTAGATTATTTTTAGCAATAGCGACAAAGTTAAATTTACCTATAACCCAAATGGATGTAACGGGGGCTTTCTTATATGGAGAAATAAAAGAAGATGTATGTTTCTTTACCAGAAGGTGCTTATTCAGGAAGTAATAGTATTGTTAAGTTGAACAAATCATTATACGGGTTAAAAAGTTCACCTAAGTGTGGGAATACTAAATTTAACTCTGTAATAACTAAAGACGGTTTTGATAGGTCAAAATGTGATTCATGTTTATATAAAAAGTATAAAGGCATTGATAAAATGTTTGTATTAATATACGTTGACGATTTGCTAATCTTTGGTACAAATGAACATTGGGTAATAAATCCAAAAACTGTATTAAGTAAAGAATTTAAAATTAAGGACTTAGGATTATTTTCAGATTTCTTAGGAATAAATGTAAAACAAGATTTGCATAAAGGTATAACTATATTATCACAGAGGAATTACTTGGAAAATGTACTTAAGAGATTTGATATGGAAAATTGTAAACCAATGTTGACACCTATGGATATAAATTGTAATGCTAAGATATTTCATTCTGATCTTAAATATGATAAAAATATTAAAGAAATTTGTAGGCAAATAATTGACTCTTAATGCATGCTGTTTCAGGCACGAAGCCAGACCTATGTTTTGCTGTTTCTATTTTAAGCGTTATCTAAAGCATAGCACTTTGTATATTGTATGGTGCTCAAAGACGGCCAGACAACACGCAACTGGATTGTGATTCCAGGAGCAAAAATTAAGTTAAGTGAAGGACATCTGGGCATCACTAAGACGGTTGAGAAAATCAAACAGAGGTTCTACTGGATTGGATGTCAACAGTCTGTTGCCGAGTGGATCCAAGCGTGTGATAGTGGCACAAAGGCAAAGAGACCATAATCAAGAAGCGGTGGGAAGATGCAGCAATACAACGTTGGAGCACCATTCGAGCGGGGCCTGGTTTTAATCGACTACTTCAGCAAGTGGCCGGAGGTTTATGCCATACCAAATCAGGAAGCCAAGACTTGTGCGGATGCGTTCCTCCACAATTGCGTATGCCGTTTCGGAGTCTCATTGGGCAACACTCGGACCAGCTGACCTGAGGTTTGGCATATCGACAACAAAGAAGAGTCATCATCCCTCAAAGAATGCCTGGATCAGATTCATCGAAGCATGAAAAGGCGTACACAACTCAAGAGTGACAAAATGAAGGCGAGGTATGACGTCGAAGCCAATTCTGGAGGCTTTGAAGAGGGACAATTGGTGTTGCTTCATAATACGCAATGGAAGAAAGGACTGTCATCCAACGTATAGACACATCCGAAAGGACCATACGAGATAATAAAACGGATGTAGGTTGGGATTTTATAGTGTTCAAAGTGTTAATCGGTTCAGCCTGAAAGGGAGCAAAGCGGTTTGTACTTTACTACATAGTGATTTTTAAAGTGTAATAAGGCAACGGAGCTATTTTAATGTCTGCAAATTGTAGTGTTTGTTCTACACTTATGTATGGCATATTCTTGTCATTCATTTCTTTAATTATTAATTCAATTTCGTATTTTGAAAGTATATTTGAGTTTATAATATTATTTTTCGCCATTTCTATAGCGTATACAGTGTTCATTAATTCTTCCCTTATAATTTTAGCTCTTAGGCTAAGACTTAATACTAATTCATATGTTGAAAATTTATTCTTCTTAATAGAATTTATAATGGTGTCGGTTATCTTAGTAATTTCGTTAATTTTTTCTGTAAAGTTTTTGTTTATGTAGAATTGTTCGTTGTTGTTGCTAATAACATTGTTTACTCTGTTTTGCAATAATATTAGATCGTCATGATCTGGGCTACCGCCTACCCATTTCCACGCAGAGCCAAGGAAGTTAAGGGAACGTACCATTCTTGAGGGTAATGATTCGGGCGTTGGAATAGTCAAGGATTTCGATGTCGGCGTTGAGGATAGTAATGATGGATCTGTAATTGAAAGGAATAGGAAAATGTTTTAAGGTCTTATACTACTTTTGTGTATGACTTTTCCGGATTCAGTGAGAACAGTAGTGTCATTGTCCTCTTTGACTATTTCTTCTTTGAATGGCGCGGTGAGTTTGGAGCCGTGCTTTTTGTAAGTTTTCACAAATATGGTTTGACCTTGTTCATAAGTCTTAGTATCTTTGCGCTTCTTATTGTGATAATTCAGATCGTTTTGCTGTTTTTGCTTAATGGATTCATCATCGTATCACTTCCTCTCTAGCTTTTCCGAAAGTTTCTGGATCGTTGCATAAGTTTCTCCCATAAAAGATATCTAGTGGTCTTTTCCACTAGATATTTGAATTGTATTCATGTGCAGCTTCTTGGAGGAGTTCTTCAAAGGGACAGGTCACTCGGTTTCTCTTCAGACATCTCATGATTACAGAAAGCGTTGAGTGGAAACGCTCCACTTGTCCGTTGACTTCTCTTCTGTTAGTTGGAGTTTTAAGTTTTTTAAGATTTGAATCTTTAAAGTGTCTTCTATCATGAATGTAACTGAAACGGAGTTTAGAGACTTTTCGTTGTCTACAACAACGCATTTTGGAACTCCGTAGAAGAATGGGATATCTCTGAGGGGTTTCTTTACGTCTTCTATTGTGCGAGATTTCAGAAGCCTTACTTGAGCAAGCCTTGTGAATTTATCTAAGGCGGTTAGGACTAGGTGACGTTCAGTTGAATAGATGTCAATATGGACAGTATGTCCGGGATGTAGTGGAATGGGAGTTGGTTTCAGGATGGGATTGGTTGGATGACGCTCGTACTTGCTTTCTTTGCAAACCTTGCATTGACCAATTACCTTTTTGATCTTCGCATTCATTCTGGGAAAATATAATTTTTCTATGATCTGCAATTTGTTTTCAACAGCGTGTCTATGCGCTCTTTTGTGTTCCACTATAATGAGATTTTCTTGTTCAATCTCATTAAGTACATCCTCTACTTGGATTCTAGTGAAACGAATTTTATAAGTTTTGAAATAAAGGGGATATATAAACTGAATAATACCCATGGTATTTTCGTCGGTCATAATTGCGTTCACGATAGTAGGGTTGAGGAATCTTTTAAAAATTCCGATGAGCTTTTCCTTAGTGTAGTTTGTCTCAGTAAGAATATGTCTATTGTACTTAGGAAACGGCGTTTGGTATTCGTACTTCGCTTCGCTTCCCGTCTTCAAAATTAACTGTAATTAACTGCATTAATGGGTGCGTTCGTGAACTGTATCAGATTCTGCGACGAGCTGTCGTCACTATGAGCGGTAGCTGTCAACGAGTAAAGGTTGGTCTTTTGCGGTGGTCTTGACAATGCATCTGTCACTATGTTTGTCCTTCCTGGTTTGTATATCATTTCGTGGTTATACTTCTCTAGTATCGCCTTCCACCTTTTCATTTTGACATTCGTGTTGCGATTACTGAGAGCATATGTCAAAGGTTGGTGATCTGTGTAGATCCTAACCTTTTTAAGACTATACAGGAAGTTGCGCAAGGAGTTTAACGCCCAGATGATGGCGAGCATCTCCTTTTCATTAGCTGCATAAGACTCTTCCGTTTTGCCCAAGGTACGTGAGATAAAAGTTATAGGCTTTCCTTCTTGAGTTAGGACAGCGCCGAATGCGTAATTTGACGCGTCGGTTGTTAATTCGAAGACTTTACTTGGATCTGGATATGACAATATAACTTCTTGAGACATTAGAGAGTTTTTCACAGCTTGGAAAGCTTCAACATTTTTTGACATATTTTTCGATACGCGCCCATGGCCTTCTTCCCCTCTTAAGAGTGTCGTTAGGGGGTTAGCCAATTTTGCGAAACCAGGAATGAATCGGCAGTAGTATCCAGCCATGCCCAGAAAAGATCGCAACTCCTTAAAATTTAATGGAGGACTCCCATTTGTCCACTTGGACTTTAAGGTTCGCCTTTTCCAAAGTAGTGAGTATCAACTCAAGATTCTTGAGATGTTCTTCCTCATCGCTACCGATGACAATAATATCATCTATATATATGTAGCACCTAATTCCAATGTGCTCTCTCAAGATGTCGTCGAGAGTTCTTTGGAACGTTGCGGGTGCGTTCTTCAACCCGAATGGAAGTCGAGTGAACTCGTACTTACCATTATTAACCGATAAAGCGTTTTTCTCGATGTCGGTTTCCTTTAGTGGTATATGGTAGAAAGCACTTTTCAAATCAAGGGTTGAGAATACCTTATTCTTTCCCAGGTTGGTTAGTACCTCGTTTATCTCAGGTATTGGATACCTGTCGTCGATGGTGACCGAATTAAGTTTCCGGTAGTCGATTACTAGCCGAAACTTCTTTTCACCTGAGGCATCCATTTTTTAAGGTACCACCCAGATTGGGGCATTGTAAGGTGACCGAGTAGGTCTAATGATACCGTCCTCCAATAACTTTTTAATCTCTTTATCCACTATCGGTTTGAGGCCATTGGATATGGATACGACTTTGAGTATATTTGAGTGTGGTCTACTGTTCTTATTTGTCCTTTGACAGAGCTTCCATATGTAAGTTTCTCATCTGGGTCGGCGAAGACACCAGGATGTTTATTGAGGACTTGATAAAGTTTTTCCGTTTGGCTATCGTTCAGATGTACCGTTCTGACGTTCAAATTGTTGACCGATTGGGATAGATGTTGTTTTACAGGAATCTTCAGATTTTTGTTAACGATAAGATAGCTTTCTGCAGTATGTATAACAGCGTCCAGCTCTTTCAAGCTATCGTTGCCGATAATACCATGAAATGTTTTCAGAGTGGGTAATACAAAGAATTTGAGGGTTTTCGCGTTTGGACCGAAAAGGTTTAGAATGGCGTGGTGAGTAATTTTTACATTACCGCCTACAGAGTTGGCTAGAAAGGGACTTTTGTTTGGGATTGTTTCTCTTACACATTTGGGATGAATGTAGTTCTTGTTTGATCCCGTATCGATTAGAAATTTTAAGACCTTTCCGCTCTTCGTTCTATATTCGAAATATGGAAGCGAAGAGCAGTTTAATCTAAAAAATGTGCACCGTTAGGGACTTCTTCCTCTTTACAAAACGGTTCATCGGTTAGATCTGGTTCTTGATACTCTTTAACATTATTACCGTTCTGTTCATATGTGTCGACATAGTCGATTATAGTCTGATCGGCTTGTTGGCTGTCATCGACCATTGGAATTTCGGTAGTAGTGTGGAAGTTTCTCTGAATTTTGTTAGGATGGGGTGCGTGTGCAGACCAGGCGGGTCTTTTCTGTACTGGGTGATTTTTTTTGAATTTGGGACGATTTTGATAGTTCACTTGTTTGGAGTAAATCGTTTCGGTCTCCATAGGTTTTGGCTTTTGTTGGTTGCCATAAGGACTTCTGTTGGCTTGGGGTATTTGTTTGATGACTTGACTTTGATTATATGACCACGGATTCTGGTTATTATATTGTGGCTTGCGAGGTCTAGGGGGACCATTTAACAATTCGTGATGGAACTGTTGAGGATGGAACCTTGGTGATTGGTTTGAGACCGACTGCCTTGGTGGAGTACGTGGAGGAAAATAATTTTCGACCCTCCGAACATGTCCCGCCGTATGATTTACGTGCAGCGTGCGGTAGTTCATGTTCTCCAGTTTTAGGCAGAGGTGTAACGCTTGAGGGAGATCGGAGGGTTCCCTCTTGCCTAGAAGAATAGGTAGGTTTCCTTTCAATCCTCTAACAAAAACGTCGAGAGCTTTTTCGCGATATGTACTGACTAGTACATGCATCACCTCAGTGCTCATCTCCATGGTGGATATTTTGTTAAGGATTAGACATAGATGGGCATAAACCGTGTGATAGAATTGTTGTACAGTGCTGTTGCCCTGAACCAGCCCTGTCATCTGGTACTCAAGAGTACCGAGGTCACGCTTGTCTGCGTAGTGCAGAGAAAGACAGCGTGTAATACTCCCCCAGTTTAATAGGGTATTATTAATTCTAAGGCCTGTTCTAATGTCATCTTGACCAACAATTTTATTCCTTACGACGTTAAGAATCCCGAAATAATTCGGTGTACCTTTCAATGGTTCATATAGCCTTAAGATACGGTCTACGCTCTTTTTCCATGACCCATATT
Organism: Eristalis tenax; assembly: GCA_905231855.2. Taxonomy (NCBI): domain Eukaryota; kingdom Metazoa; phylum Arthropoda; class Insecta; order Diptera; family Syrphidae; genus Eristalis; species Eristalis tenax. The sequence continues at coordinate 96,133,837 of HG993124.1, read as the reverse complement.
CTCCAGGCTGACCAGAGAAATCTCTTAAGCTACGGACCACATCGGGAATTTTATCCATGTCAGAGATGTTTGCCCTTTGGTCGTCGGCTATACCTTGGTCGACTTCCTGCCTCATCCCTGCACTTGGATTGAGATACGCACTTATAATTCTCGGCATTTCTCTTGACAAAAGCTGAGATACGATTTGCGTAACTTGCGTTTGTAAACTTGTGCTAGATGTTGATGGAACGGGGTTAATAGGATTTGGGATATCAGTGGGGAGTCTTGGGGGAACTGCTAAATTTTCACTTCGCGACATGGTTAGGTGATAGTCAATGTAGATGTTATAAAATCTATGTACCAATTTTATGATAATATGCTTAATACCGACTTAAATAGTAATAACAGATTTCACTTTGTTCACTTGCTATTGATTGAATATAAATTTTCTTTAACTCCATTTTTCTTAATATGGTTTTTGTTAAAAATTAATTTTTTTTAGTGATTAAATCTTGCTTATCTTTTGTTTTCTCTTTTAATATTTATAACAGCCATAACTGTTTCCTTTTTATCGTCCGGTATAGTTGTGACGGTTACTGAGGGGCATCTTTTCCTCCACACGATTTGAGCTGCAATTGTACTTCTCGTAGGCACTTATTACGATTTATTTTTTATTTATTTTTGAGACACTCGTTCCGATTATGTTCTGTGCGTTTCGCTTTTACACTCGCGTTAACTAATTAGCTTCGCTAAACTTCGCTTTTACACTCGCGTTCACTAATTAACTTCGCTGTACGTATTTAGAACTTATCCGCGAGGTCCCTGCTCGGGCGCCAGTTAATAAATGCTTGACAAGAATTTCCAAAAAAATATAACTTTATTTTATGACTTCCAAATTACAACTGAGGGTTCGTGCTGACTTAGGGTATTTAGTATTGCAGCAATCATGTGAGCGTTTTTAACTCGTGCACCAGGGCATATAGGTATGTATTTTATCTATATATTTTTTTTATAATTTGTGCGCGCACACTGAGTTGTTAATACCCTTAAGAGTCCGAGTTCAAGACACAGTACGGGCCGAAGGTGTAGAGTGAGAAAGGGAGAGGAGGTACATGTACCGGTTTTAAATATCTGCGGATTGTATTCTGGGGCTATTCCTGTCGTGCGGCTGATGAACGAGTCTCTACATTTAACTGTGCGTCCGAAAGTAGTCTTAATGGCAAACTGATGAGTATTCCTGGCTAGATGGGTATTGCGGGTGATCTCATGCAGTTAACAAGCTCACTTGAGAATCGTTTGTTGAAATAGCGATAAAATACGGGTAGTGACGAGGCGATACGTCGATGTTCGAGCGAGTCTAATGACTCTGCAATGTTGTTGTTTCCTATACGTTTTGTCGCTTGCTTTTGGATTCTATTTAGTAGGTGGAAGGTGGTTTTGGGGGCACCAGACCAGATATGCCCGTTGTCCTCAAGTTTGGGGCGTATATACGCGTTATAAATTAAAGCCAAATCAGAAGGGGTGAAGTATTTCTTGTATCGATTGAGGAAATGTAAACATTTCGCAGCATTTTTGGCGACCTCAAATATGTGATCGTTCCAACTAAGTTTTGTGCTGATACACATACCATGGATGGAAAGCTTTCCGGTTTCATCGACGCAGGTGCCTTTCATGTATAATGGCTGATTAACAAGGGTTCGCTTGAGTGACAGCAGACAGTATTGAGTTTTTGAAGCATTGAATTTCACTCGAATGTTCTTTTCCCAGTTAATTCAGCTGTCAAGGTCGGAATTCAATGTGTTTAACATAAGCTGAAGTTGCAATTCTAAGGCCGAAGAGGGGGTCGTGGGTCTTGGAACGAATTTGAAAAGCTGTGGGTGCTGTCATCAGAAAAGGAATGAATTGGATTCTGCGTATATGCCTAACATATATAATTTTATACGCCGTGGTACACCCTTTTTTTGCTTTTAAATAATTTTTTAGTTAAGGATTTTTTTTTTGTTTTTCTGTTTTATGATTTTTATTCGGGATTTTTTTCTTATTTTAATATATATATATATAATTTGTACCTATGTAAGCTGGCCACCATGGTCAACCGCCGGGTCGTTTAAAAAGACCAGCGGCGACGAAGACTGCTTCCTGTCTCGAGCGCGGATCGCTCTACTGAACCGAAGAATATCCTCGTGTGTGCGAGCGACATCCGGTTCGTATTAGAGCCGCCTGTCCACTGTTCTGCGTACAACATGGAGGATTACTGGACATCCGTCTGTATCCTGTATTAAGTCAATAGTTTCTAAATAGAGGAATGTTTCGGAAGGAATAAAGCCGTTAAGGCGCACATTTTCATGGTACATAATATTGGGGTAGTAAGCCCCGAAAATCAGACCGTTTGAAGAAGTCACAGCCCGTGGCATGTGATTATTAAAAACAAGTTCGGCGAACCAGTGATACCTGTTGAAGACCTGTCAAAGACCGTAGTGGAAGTCGCCAATTTTCATGACAAACTTTCAACGTGTTATCATGTCATAGATCATGTATAGCAGTGGCTTACTTATGCCGACCCTGACCAACTTCAAGAAGAGACCCTGCAACCATATGGTATCGAACGCCTTCTCCAAGTCAATCAGACAGGCACCCGGGCACTGATTTTTGTTTTTGTTCCACTGAATGTCGGAAACCAGCTTTGAAACGGTATCATGGCCCGCCCTGAATCTGAACTGGTTGTCCGGTATGATTTTATTTTCATCAAGCCATTGCTTCAGAACTCGAATGACTATATTTTTAAAAATGTTGCTTATGCAAGAAACAAGAATGATCGACCGGATACTTGTCGGAATGGACTTGTCTTCCTCCCGTTTAGGGATCGTTTGCACTAGAGCTGTTTTCCAGTGCGAAGGGTAATGTACCATACTCAGCGCATTGTTGAACAACGTTGCGTAAATTTGAACCGCTGCGGGAGGTAGATGGCGAGGCACATTATTCCGTATTCCATCGATTCCCGCTGACTTTTTATTCCCTTATCGAGTGAAAGATACTCTGGAGATTTTCTTGCGAAGTCAAAATGTGATTTCCATCGTTGTCCGTAATTTCCATAATTTGGCATATAATGCCGTCATGTGCCAAATTATTCACTGACCCTTGTGAATCCTTGATTCTTGGATCGCCATTGACTTATCTCGTTAGGGAGATAGAAGTGGTTTAACAAGGCTCTATTTTCCAGGTCGTGATTCGGCCTACTAACTAAGTTGACCGTATACACTCGCTGAAGCACAGTACCAATAGCTTTCACCTTCTCCTGGGGATCCTCAACCAAGAAGAAGTCATTGTCTAGTACTGCATTACCTGGATAGATACCAACTGATGTCAGTAATTGTTCGTTATTTGTCGTCCTGGGAAGTCGAACGGCCTGAATGTAGTTTTGATCTTCTTCTGGAATACTTTATTTACTTGCGGGACCATACCCGGGTAGATGGATGGTACAGCCCGGATTTTGTTGCCCCAGTGCAAGCTTATAGCCAAGCTATAATTTATTCTTATTAACTGTTGGAGGTTCTTGATATCCGACTTCAGTGCCCTGACTTCCCCGTTTTGCGGATCTGTAAGCCGCCTGTGCAAGAGCTTGAGTCTTTCAGCAGTCTACTTTTGCGCACGTGAAGTGCATCGATGGTAGCATTACGATAGATGTCACTGACATCGATTTGCACTACCTTCGGAATCGCCTTGTCCATGCTACGTTTAATTAAGTCGTCCATTTGTATGAGGTACCTGTCAACCTCCACGTTATTTAGGTTTCTGTTTGTCGGAGGATTGGTCCCACTCGAACGTAGTGGCTAAAGTCCTGGGAAGCGTGGCCAGCGGGCCTTATTGTAATTATAAGGGTGCCTCTGGACATACTCCTCCAGTTCTTCCACCTCGTTCGGGACCTGAATAGCAGCGAAGAGCCCGCAGTGATCGCTCTCGTACTCAACCGCAGTTAAACAGTTCCGCGTGCGTCGTTCCACGTCTAGTATAGTTAGTCGTCTGTCTATCAGCAACAGATCGAGATAGTACCCGCTTCTAGGAAAGGATGGCCTATCCGTTGCAAGCAAATCTAGCTTGAACTCAATATTGTGTTTTAACAACCAGTTATACAATGAGGTCCCTCTGTGGTTATGCACCACATCGCATCACTCTATATGTTTCGAGTTCAAGTCCCTGCCATGATAAAATAGTTCTCTTCCGAACTCAGTCGAAGGCTAGTGAATATAGAATCGAGTTCCGAAATGAAATGGTGATTGTTTCGTGCCTTGTCAGACGCATAGATAGCGATTACATACAACCGCTTCCCACCCCGAAGGGGGATACGTGCGATACACGTTTCTATCGCCTGAAATCATCGCACTTCACCGCTATACACGACCTTATGACAAAGGCCTTTTTTGATTAAGAGAGCGACCCCGCCAGCTAAGAAGGTTCGATCTCTTCGAATGATGTTATAATTATTGTACCTGAGTGTGTGCGTCTGATTTAGCTGAGTCTCTCAAACCATCAGACCGTCAGGACTATGCGTTTGCAGTAAGTTTCCGAAATTGAATTGCCTGCGCAGACATCAGACCGATGTGGCGTTTGGCTCGGCGAACAGCGTGGAGTAGATGAGGTCTACTCGCGCTGCTTGCTCAAGGAACTGTTTTTGGAGCTGAGCGATCTGCCCCTGGATAGCGAGCAGGACCGTCTTCAGATCCAAATCGGCTTCTGGTTGCCTGGCCACCGGGACTGGGGCCACCTTCGGCACTGTCTGTTGTACCGGTAGCCTTCCTGATGCCATTTTAGCATAGGAGATTGCCGGTGTAACAGTGCCTCCATTATCTTTCTGATTTCTTGGATCTTAGGGCATCCCCAATAGTTTGCAGGGCGCCCGCTGGCCTTGCAGAGAACACATTTCAGAATGCTCCTGTCATTAACTTTTTCAGTCCCCAAAGGGCATTCCCCTAGAGTGTGGGTTCCTGCGCATTGACGCAGCGAGACTGCATGTTGCAGTTCGCCGCGGCATGCCCAAACTTTTGACAACGAGTACACTGGAGTGCGTGCCGTGTCGTTTTAGTGTTTCCCATTTGACACCAATGGAGCCTTAATAATTGATGCGCTTTAGGCTATCTAATTTGGTGTCTGGGGTGACCTGTATTAGAAAGAACGGAGGTTTTCTGTTCTCCCTTTTCGCTGCCACAGTGATGAAGGGCTTAACCCCAACGAGCTGGACATCGTCTTTCTGCGCTTTGCGCAGTTCATCGAGGGTCTCCTTGGGATCAGTGTCAGGATGCACTCCCTTAAGGAGCATGGTCTGCATCTTCTCCCCTTTTGGGGTATATGAGAAAAATTCGGCCTCCGCCACTGCTACCCTTTCTTTTATAGCTTGATAGTCTGCCACTGATGAGCAGTGGACAGACAAACTTAATGGACCTTTATACTTAATAAAATAGCCATTTTTGGCGACCAACTTACATAGGATGTCCACGTCCTTTATCTCCAGTCCGAAGACGTTGATCGGAGGGCATCGTTTGTTGTTGTTGCTGCTTCTGCTGCGGTTCTTGCTGCTGCTTGACAGCTGCTGTGCGTTGTCCTTTTGGTAGCTATTGGGACGCCTCCTGTTGTTGCTGCTGGTTTGGTCGCTGTTCTAATTGCTGCTGCTGCTATTTCCAATCTTCTGGCCTCTAATTATTTCTGGATCGCTTTTATGTGCGTATCCAACTCATCCCTCTCCCTCTGTATTATCGCGAGTACCATGCGGTCCTCCACCTCTTCGTCATCCGACTCGGATGACATTAAGGCACTATAGGAGTTCCCTCTACCTCCGTAGGAGAATTTCCCCTCCAGCTCTACTGACTCATAATCGACATTCTCAAATTTATGTGTTTGTTGTTGCTGGTCTGCAGCTATTTCTACAGCTGCTGTTCTTGTTGTTACTGCTGAGATGCTTTTCCGCAACTTTGGTGTCGCCTGATTCGAAACTTTACCAGATTTGGCTGCGGTAGCAGCTTCTTCCCCCTCCTCGACCTCTTCTCCGGTCTATGGTGGGCTGATGCACCAGCCTGCTGGTCTGATGTCCCAGCCACCGGTTCATCATTTTTACCGGTATATCCATCACTCCACTCACGAGTGTTTGCACACTAAATGTCTTTGTTTTTTTTTTCTTATCTTTGTTAAAAAAAGAATCTTTAACTTTCCGCGAGACTGGAACCCGGCACCACTAAGTCACCGGCGGTTATTCTACCGCGAGCCTACTGGCTCTTACTAATTCTTTCCAACACTTTACGCACTGCAATCTTATTACACTCGCACTAAGTCGAAACATGTCTGCTTTTCTCAACATTAAAATTAATTTTTATTGAAAAAAAATGCATGATCCTTAAAACTAGACAAAAATGATTAAATCCATCTTACTATCTTAACAATTCATGTTCTTAAAAAACTATCCTACTGACCCTTCGCAGGTACTCTAAAATAATTTAAACTTGCTTATCTATTTGTCTTTCGGCGCCTACACTACTATTTGTTTTTTTCAGTCCATGTGGACAATCTTTATTATTTGTTCTTACTGGCCAAGAAAACTTGGAAAAAACTTGGCGCTCTAAACATTTTTTCTTGAAACTAAACTTAAACCTAAGCTAATATTAAACCCTAACCCTAACCCTAACCCTAATAAAACCTAAAGTACCTTACTCTATGTCCGTGACATTGCGACGTGTGTACAAGGGCGTGTACGGTTTTTATATGCTTGACATATATAAGTTACGCGCCTTTGCTCACCTTTTTTTTATTTTATATTATTTTTTTTTATATTTTTTATATTCTTTTTTTTATTTATTAATTTTTTTTCGTCTGACTTAACCTAACTTGAACCTACGTAAGTGGGCTGTTGTCCAACAGACCGACTATCACTAACATTAATGTCGCGCTGTAAAAGGCGGAGACTGTAACCACCAAAAGAAGTGCCCCTTTCTTGCACTTTCTCTCCTATCTCGAGCGGGGATCGCTCTACTGAACCGGAGTTGATACTCGTGTTCACGAGCGATATCCGATTCATAGAGGAGTAGCCTGTCAACTGTTCGGCATACAGCGTGGAAGATTATAGGACATCCACTCATGTCCTGAATCAGATTTAACGAATCTAAATAAAGAAAAGCCTCAGGTGGAGTAAAGCCGGTGTGGCGTACCCTCTCATGATACATAAAGTTCGGGTAATAAGCCCCGAAGATCGGACTGTTGCTAGACATCATACACCTTGCAATGTGTCGTCGTGTTACGTTAGCCCTGTTGTACAGGACCTCGTTGGAATAGTACTTCATGCACTTGGACTCATGTGTCCGATAACACCCGAGACAGGTCCTAAGACATCGCATCTCGAACACCCTCATCTTTTCCATCTGGGAAGGGCTCACACCGAACCATGGTAGTCTGCTATGTAGCAGATCACTTTCACCCTGGTATCAAGTTGGCTGCTGTAAAACAACCCACTTGCCACAGCGAAGGCTTTTCTAGCATTGGCCGGAGCCCCCTCTATATGTTTGTGAAAATAGAAAAAATGATCTAACCAAATGCCGAGATATCTGACTATACTTTTCACGATTAACGGCTGGCCCTGAGGGTTAATAATGCAAAACGCCTTCTAGTTCTTACGTGTATCACTTGAAGCCCTGTGCACCGGGGCACGGAAAGGAATAGTTTCACATTTCAGGAAGTTGATAAGCAACTTTCAGTCATAACAAAAATCAGTTATTTTATTTGCATCCCGTTGTAACAGGGTGTTTATGACTACTACCTTCGGTGCTGATCTGTAAGCCACTAGGTCATCGGCATACGGGATTAGGTGCGGCATAGACCTAAGAAGATCTGCAGTAAATATAGCAAACAATAATGGGGATCCTACAGCTCCCTGTTGTAGACCGTTTTCTACACTAAATACTCTACCTGAAGTTACGCCGCCACATTTCACGACGAACTTCCTACCTGTTATCATATCCTAAGATTTATTTAGCCTAAGTCTGACCAACTTAAGGAAAATGCCTTCTAACCAAACGGTATCAAATGCTTTTTCCAAGTCACCCGAACACTGATTTTTTCCATAATCCATTGTATGTCGGAAACCAACTCTGCAGCAGCATGCACTGTCGAATGCCCTGCCCTAAATCCAAACTGGTTGTCCGGCAGAATATTGTGGTCCTCGACCCATGTCTGCAGAGCTCTAATGACAATTTTTTCAAATGCCTTGCTGATGCAAGGAAGAAGACTTATCAACCGAAGATTAGACGGAATGCTTTTGTCTTTATCCCGTTGGTTGATTGGTTGCACTACAGCTGTCTTCCAATGTGCCGGGTAATGTGCATTACTTAGCGCATTGTTAAACAGTGTAGTGTTAATTTCCACTGCCGCCGGAGGGAGATGAGTGAGCACGATATTCGGGATACCATCTGTCCCAGCCGATTTCTTGTTCCTAATGGCTTTAACGACCCCTTGGAGATCTTCCTGAGTGATCACGATGTGATTTACATCTTTGGCGACGGGATTATTAGCCATATTTACGTCATCGAATCTGGTAAGACCAGGATTCTCAGATCGCCATCGACTGAGTGATTTACCAAGGCTCTGTTATCTAGATCGTGATTTTTTCGTCTGACCTCGTTGACCTTATACACTTTCTCGAAATCAGCGCCTATGGTATTAACCTTCTCTTGGGGATCTTCGACCACGAAGAATTCGTCATCTAGCACGGACTCATCTGGATCTATATCAACTGATGTCAGAAGTTGTGCGTTGTTGTTTGTTCTCGGAAGTCGGACGATTGGCATGTCATTTTTATCTTTCCTTACGAGCTTATGGCAAGATTATAATTTATTTTTATTAGTTGTTGGAGGTTTTAGATCTCTGTCTTCCAGACTTCTCGGATCTATAAACCCTCTGTGCACACAGCAGTCTACTTTTGTGCACGTGAAGTGCGTCGATGGTGGCATTCCGATATACATCGCAGTCCTCGGTCGGCACAACCTTCGGTATTGTTCTGTCCATTGTACGCACTATGGCGTCGTCCATTTGTTTGAGGTACCCATCAACCTCCTCGTTCGATAGGTTTCTGTTCGTTGGCGGATTGATCGCCTTATTGTAATTATAGGGATTTCGCTGGACATATTCCCCCAGTTCAACCACCACGTTCGGGAGTTGAATAACCGCTGAGAAAGCAATATGATCACTATCGTACTCAATCACGGTTAAACAATTCCGTGTGCATATGTGTCTACATCCTGTATTGTAAGTCGTCTGCCAATCAATAGTAGATCCAGATAATTCCCGCTTCTGGGAAATGAAGGTATTTCGGTTGCAAGCAAATCAGCTCTCAACTCATCATCCCCAATGAACCAGTTGTTCAAGGCTATCCCCCGTGCGCAATTCCTATTGCATCCCCAATCTTGATGTCTGGAGTTGAAATCTCCTGCAATGATATAATAAGTATCTTCCGAGCTCAGTCGGAGACAAGTGAAGAGAGTTTCGAGCTCTGGAATGAAATTATGTTCGAAATTATTATTATCCGGTGCATAGAGAGTGATCACGTGGAATCGCTTACCTTTCGAGATCCGAATGCGTGCGATACATGTCTCTAGCAAACGAAACCTACCTTTTCCTAACTAAAAGAGCGACTCCGCCTCCATCATGGGTGCGATCTGTCCGAATAATTTTGTAATTATTATACCTGAGGGTGTGCTTTTGGTTAATCTTAGTTTCGCTAACCATTATCACATCAGGATTGTGGTCTCTCAACAGTTGGCCGAAGGAAAGTTTCCTGGTGGTCCCTATTGGTGAATTGACATTTATCGCGAGGATCATAAGGTCGTTAGCTGCGCGTGCAGCCATTATATTAGGGCCGTTGTGGCTTGTTCGCCAGACAGTCTGGAGTAGATGACATCTATTCTGGCTACCTCTTGAAGGAACTGCTGTTCTAAGCGAGCAGTCCGCTCTGCTTGTTCAGCAATGCTTTTTTGCATCTGAGCCATCTGTGCCTGGATAGCCAGCAGGATGGAGCTCAGATCATTGCTTGCCTCCGGCTGCCGGGTCACTGGGACCGTGGCCGCCTTTGGCACTGTCTGTTGTGCACTGCCATGTAGTGGCAGTACACGGTGTGCCTGAGGGGCATTCTATACTTTATCTCGTATGGGGGATCTAATTGTCTAAGTGTATAACAGCCGACTTACATAGTTTTGGAGATCCTTGGTCTCCGCACCGAAGATGTTTATAGGTGGGCATCTGACTCTTGTAGGTTGTGTTTGTTGCTGCTGCTTTTTCGCCTGCTGCTGCTGTTGTTGTTGCTGATGTTTCATCTGCTGCTGCTTTTGTCTTTATTCCGTTGGTTGATTGGTTGCACTACAGCTGTCTTCCAATGTGCCGGGTAATGTGCATTACTTAGCGCATTGTTAAACAGTGTAGTGTAAATTTCCACTGCCGCCGGAGGGAGATGAGTGAGCACGATATTCGGGATACCATCTGTCCCAGCCGATTTCTTGTTCCTAATGGCTTTAACGACCCCTTGGAGATCTTCCTGAGTGATCACGATGTGATTTACATCTTTGGCGACGGGATTATTAGCCATATTTACGTCATCGAATCTGGTAAGACCAGGATTCTCAGATCGCCATCGACTGAGTGATTTACCAAGGCTCTGTTATCTACATCGTGATTTGGTCGTCTGACCTCGTTGACCTTATACACTTTCTCGAAAACAGCGCCTATGGTATTAACCTTCTCTTGGGGATCTTCGACCACGAAGAATTCGTCATCTAGCACGTACTCATCTGGATCTATATCAACTGATGTCAGTTGTGTGCGTTGTCGTTTGTTCTCGGAAGTCGGACGATTAGAACGCCATTTTTATCTTTCCTCTTGAATAATTTATTTACATGCGGGAACATACCCGCATTCCACCTCGTTGTTGGATCGTACATCCCGGATTTTATTGCCCCAATGCAAGTTATGACAATACTATAAGGGGTTTTTGATCAGAGATCTGACGTCCGGAGTTCTCGGATCTGTAAACCGTCTGTGCAAGAGTTTGAGTCTAGACTTACTTACTTACTTAAGTTGGCGCTACAGTCCGAGGTGGACCTGGGCCTCAACCAGCAAGCGTCTCCAGCCAGGTCGATCTTTAGCTAGCTGTCTCCAGTTTCGCACGCATAGTTGGTTGAGGTCCCTTTCCACTTGCGTGCGCCACCTGAGTCGCGGTCTTCCTCTACTGCGCCGTCCCTCGGGGGTGGATTCGAAGGCTTTTCGGGCCGGAGCATTGGTTTCCATCCGCTCTACATGACCTAGCCACCTCAATCGTTGGATCTTCACTCTTCTGGCTAAGCCGATGTCGCTAAACAGCCCGTATAGTTCGTCATTATATCTTCTCCTCCACTCACCATCTATGCAGACGGGACCGAAAATCACACGAAGAATTTTCCTCTCGAAGCAACCAAGAGCAGCTTCATCCGCTTTTGATAAAGTCCATGCCTCCGCGCCAGGATTTGGACTGGGACGATTAAGGTCTTGTAAAGCGTTAGCTTGGTTGTTCGAGAGAGGGCTTTGTTTACCAATTGCTTTCTTAGCCCAAAGAAGCAGCGATTGGCAAGAGTTATTCTTCGTTTGATTTCAGCGCTGGTGTCGCTGTCTGAATTGATAGCGGTGCCTAGGTAGACAAAGTTTTTGACTACCTCAAATTATATCTGTCTGCTGTGACGTTCTGACCGAGACGTCGGTGTTGGGTGTCGTTTCTCGTTGACAGCATATACTTGGTCTTACCCTCGTTTACCGATAAACCTATCTTCGAGGCCTCCGTTGCAGTACCCACAAAAGCGCCATTGACATCACGCTGTGTTCTTCTGATAATGTCAATATCGTCGGCATATGCGAGTAATTGGACGGACTTCTGAAAGATTGTTCCTCTGGTGTTGGCGTTCGAGTTTTGAACAATTCTTTCAAGAACGATGTTGAAAAAGTCACATGACCTTGATGGAGCAGCGTGCATTCTCCATCGTCATCCTACACAAACGGACGAGTTTGGTAGGGATGCTAAAATAGACATTGCTCTGTATAGCTCGTCTCTATAAATGCTATCATACGCAGCCTTAAAGTCGATGAAAAGGTGGTGGGTATCGATTTGTTGCTCCTGGGTTTTCTCCAAAATCTGCCGCAGTGTGAATATTTGGTCGATGGCGGATTTTCCTGGCCTAAAGCCACACTGGTATGGACCGACCAGGTTGTTGACGAATGGCTTTAGGCGCTCACACAGTACGGCAGATAAGATTTTATATGCGATACTTAGGAGACTGATGCCTCTGTAGTTGGCGCAGTTCAAAGGGTCTCCTTTTTTATGGATCGGGCAGACTATGCTGAGGTTCCATTCATCGGGCACGTTTTTCTCCATATTTTACAGATGAGTTGGTGCATTCTCCTTACCAAATCATCGCCTGCGGCCTTAAAAAGCTCGGCGGGTAGGCCATCAGCTCCCGCAGCCTTGTTGGATTTTAGTTTAGATATGGCAATCCTCACTTCATCTGGGTCGGGTGGACGGAATTGTTGATCTTCATCGTCCCTTTCATTGGGGTTGAATGGTTCGTTCTGCCTGACAGCGGGATTTGGTTCTTCGTCGCCGTTATACAGTCTGCAGAAATGGTTTCTCCGTATCCTCAGCATCGACTGTGACTCTACTACGATGTTCCCTTGATCATCCTTACAGGCTTCGGTTCGAACTTTATAACCTTGACTGGTTAACTTTACCCTTTGGTAAAACTTCCTCTTCTGATCGTAGAGCTCCCGAGCAGCTCTTGTCTTTCTTTGCAGTGCCGCTTTGTATACTTCTTGCTTGGCTGCATTCGCCTGCCGACACTCCAGGGGTTTCGTTGTGGTGGCGGATTGAAACCCAGCACATCAGAGGCGGCATCTCTGATGGCTTTTTGGCAATGCTGCCACTGATCTTCAATACTTGATGTTGGCGGCGTAGGATTTCTTAAGAGGTTAAAGTAGACATCGACATCGATCGGAAAAGGATTTGGCAATCTCTTGCGATTGTAGCCGGCTGACGTTGAACTTCCTCACAGTATTTCTTTGTCTTGGCGGTGTTCGTGATATCCGCAACCTTATCTTGGCTACAACAAGGTGGTGGTCCGAGTCAATGTTGGCGCCTCGGAACGTTCGAACATCTATAATACAGGAGGAGTGCCTTGCGTCGCAGCAAAGTCGATCAGCCTAAATCCGTTATCGGATGTGGTGTCGTGTAGGCTGTGCTTCCCGACAGGACTACCAAAGATGTTGTCTTTTCCTAGCTTTGCGTTAAAATCGCCAAGGACAATTTTAATGTCGTAGCTAGGGCATAAGTTTTGTCCAGGAGCTCATAGAACTTGTCTTTGGTGTCGTCATCTTTCTCCTCTGTGGGGGCATGTGCGCATATAAGGCTTATGTTGGCAAATTTAGCCTGAATGCGAATTGTCGTGAGGCGCTCGTTCACGGATCTGAACGATAAGACTTCTTGTCTAAGTCTGCCTCTAACGACAAATCCACATCCAAATAGGCGCTGTTTTTGCTGTTTGAAGCAGTCACCGTAATATATATCACAATTTTTCAGCCTTCTTTTGCCCGGTCCATCCCATCGCACTTCTTGGATGGCGGTTATATCTGCTTTGCAGCAGTCTAGGGCTTCCGCTAATTGTTCGGCTGCACGTGGCCTATAAAGGGACCTTACATTCCACGTACAGATCCGAAGATCGTTATCCGTATATCGTTTGCAGGGTTTGTCATCAGTAAAATCCTCCGTTTCCTAGGCTTGTTGTTGCTTCGTAACTACATATTTTTTATGTGGCCGGGCAGTTACCCCGACGGCACAACCCCCAACCAGGAGGGCCAGTTCGTTTTTTGTCACCCCTAGGACAAGAGGTCGTACTTATAAGTTTGGCAAGTTGAGTTCGGGTGAACTACAACCAGTACCCGATGACTACCACTTGGAGGTAAAATTAGCACAATTGGTGTGTAGAAAACGTTACAACACTGAGCATCGCCAGGTTGACGCCAGTCAATGCCTACCCGATTCCCACAACACCCAACCACCTTGAGTCTAGACAGCAGTCTACTTTTATGCACGTGAAGTGCGTCGATGGTGGCATTTCGATAGACATCGCAGTCATCGGTCGGCACAACCTTCGGTATTGTTCTGTCCATTGTACGCACTATGGCGTCGTCCATTTGCTTGAGGTACCCATCAACCTCCTCGTTGGATAGGTTTCTGTTCAATGGCGGATTGATCGCACTCGACCGGAGTTCCATGGCTAAAGCCCTGGAGAAACGTGGCTAGCGAGCCTTATTGTAATTATAAGGATTTCGCTGGAGATATTAACCCAGTTCAACCACCTCGTTCGGGTGTTGAATAACCGCTGAGAAAGCAAGATGATCACTATCGTACTCAATAGACAGCAGTCTACTTTTATGCACGTGAAGTCCGTCGATGGTGAACAACCGCTGAGAAAGGAAGATGATCCCTATCGTACTCAATCACGGTTAAACAATTCCGTGTGCATATGTGTCTACATCCTGTATTGTAAGTCGTCTATCAATCTATAGTAGATCCAGATAATTCCCGGAAGATCGCTTTGCTTGTTACTTCGAAAGAATTTATTTATCCGTGGGAACATGCTCGGATTGTTGGATCTAACAGCCCTAATCTTATTGTTCCAATACAGGTTAGCAGAAAGTCGGCAATTCTGTGCAATCAAAGTCTGGATGTTTTTGATGAGCGATTTCAGTGTCCTAACTTCCTCCTCTCGTCTGTCCGTAAACCGCCTGTACAAGGTTTTTAATCTTGACAGGAGCCTACTTTTTTGTTGGTGGAGTGCATCGATTGTCGCATTGCGGTACAGGTTTTGGTTTTTTGTAGGTATATACCGAGGTATCGTACTATCCATCGTTCGTGTAATTGTTTCGTCCAATTGAATTAGATACATGTCAATCTCTTCGTTTGACAAGTCTCTATTGGACGGTATGTGGAGCTCATTCGAAGAGAGTGCTCTGGTCATTTATCTGGAGAAGCGTGTCCATCGTGCTCTACTGTAATTGTAGGGATACATTTGAACAAACTCTCCTGATTGGGCAATGTCGTTAGGAATCTTGATTTCGGCACTGAGAATGTGTTCAAACAGTTTACCGTTTGTGAAGTTGTGTGCAGTCTTGCGTCAAACAGCAGTAGATCCAGATAAGAGAAAACGACGAGATCTCTGTTGCTTTCAAATCAAGTCTATACTCGACACTGTGTAAGCAAAACCAGTTATAAAGCTGGTCCCCTCTGTAATTGGAAACTAAGTTTCCCCAATATCCATGTCGGGCATTTAAATCCCCGGCCAAAATGAAATAGTTATCTTCCGAGTCCAGGCTTAGACATCGAAAGAGTGAATCGAGCTCTATATAATAGCAATAAAAGCAAACAGTGAAGTGAGGAGGGAGAATGAGGCCGAGAGGGTGGCCTGGGGGCAGAGGTGGATCGACGCGTGGCACATCAGGCCACAGCGCTGGCCAACCAGAAGATGATGCTGGCTTCTCGACCGATGCCAGCTCATCACGCCACTCTAGAGATGGCGAAAGCGAGAGGGGGAAGAGGAGGAGTCCCCTTCACCCCGCACCTAACCTGGTCCAGAGATCGAAGGCGAAGAAGACCACGCCATCGACCGTGACGTCACCAGCTAAATCAACGGGTGACGAAATAGCTGCAATATACACGGCAGCAACAACAACAGCGACAACAGCTGCACCAACCACAGTAGCGGCAACAACGTCCAAAGCTGCGCTAGCAGCACTAGCATCGGCCACAACGGCAGCTGCAACAATAACAACAGCAGAGACGACGGCGGCTAGCTTACCAACAACATCAGCACCAGCACCGTCGCCTTCAGCAACGGCGGCTGCACTAGCCGACTCGATTATATGCGAGTCGGCAGAAGGAGAAGGGAGATAC
Organism: Eristalis tenax; assembly: GCA_905231855.2. NCBI lineage: Eukaryota > Metazoa > Arthropoda > Insecta > Diptera > Syrphidae > Eristalis > Eristalis tenax. Next base: position 96,117,864 of record HG993124.1, on the reverse strand, counting down.
CTGGGCCAGGGGAACAAGTACCAGGCCTTCTCCGCCAACGAAGAGGATGAAGAGCTGGAGGCTGAGCAAAGTCTCTCACGAATCGAGAGCCGCCAGCTACAACTCAGCGTGAAGAAACGCAAAATAGAGCAGCAGGAGGCGGAACTGGCAGCCGTCGTCCAAGTAATGAAGGAGAAGTTAGCAGCGCGCAAAGTGGCTCAGGCGGCTGCACGGCTGCGACAACAAGCCGTACAGTCGCAAAAACAGCTGGACAGCCAATGCCACCAAAAGCAACAACAACAATCACCAGACATACCACAGGCGCTGCTAAAAGGCACCCAGCAGTTGCAAAAAAAAACGCAGGGTCAGCAGCAGCACCAGCAGAAACATCAGCAACAACAACAGCAGCAGCAGAAACATCAGAAACAACAACAGCAGCAGCAAGCGAAAAAGCAGCAGCAGCAAACACAACCTACGAAAACCAGATGCCCTCCTATAAACATCTTCGGTGCGGAGACCAAGGATCTCCAAAATCTATGTAAGTGGGCTGTAATACACTTAGACAAATTAGATCTCCCATGCGAGATAAAGTATAGAATGCTCCTCAGGCACACCGTGTACTGCCACTATATGGCAGTGCACGAATTAATTAGGCAGGCGTTGGAGAAGGCGGGGAGTGAATACTACACGTACACCCCGAAAGGAGAAAAACTCCAGACTCTGCTCCTCAAGAGCGTAGATCCTTGTACGGATCCGGAGGAAATCCTCGCTGTGCTGCGCCAGGCGCAGAGCGACGATCTCCGCATAGTAGGAGTTAAGCCGTTCGTCACTGCGGTGGCACGAAGGGAGAATAGGCGTTTGCCTATGTTCCTGGTCCAGATAACGCCCCATAGCAACAAAGAGCTCCTCAAGCGAATTAAACACTTGGGGACTGTTGTCATTAAGTGGGAGACATTAAAAAAAAAGTAATCACACGATGCAGTGTGCTAGTTGCCAGAGGTTCGGGCATGCCGCGGCGAACTGCAAGATGGAGTTCCGCTGCGTGAAATGCGCCAAGAACCACAGTAGTGGAGAATGTCCTCTAGGAAAGGACCAAGTCGAGGACAGAGCACCCTCAAATGTGCTTTATGTAGGACTAACGGGCACCCCGCTAGTTATAGGGGCTGCCCAAAAGTGCAAGAACTCAAAAACAAGTTCGAAAGAGGGACACCAAAAACGGTGGCAGCAAAGCCAGTGCCTCGCGTTCCAGCCACCGCTGTTACGCCTGCCATCTCCTATGCCCAAATGGCGTCAGGTAGAAGACCGGCACAACAGACAGTGCCAAAGGCGGCCACGGTCCCAGTGATCCGGCAGCCGGAGGCAAATACTGAGCTCCATCCTGCTGGCTATACACGCACAGATGGCTCAGATGCAAAAATGCATTGCTGAAAAAGCAGAGCGGACTGCTCGCTTAGAACAGCAGTTCCTTCAACAGGCAGCCAGAATAGATGTCATCTACTCCAGACTGTCTGGCGAACAAGCCACAACGGCCCCAATATAATGGCTGCACGCGCAGCTGACGACCTTAAGATCCTTGCGATAAATGTCAATTCACTAATAGGGACCAACAGGAAACTTTCCTTCGGCCAACTGTTGAGAGACCACAATCCTGATGTGATAATGGTTAGCGAAACTAAGCTTAACCAAAAGCACACCCTCAGGTATAATAATAACAATATTATTCGGAGAGACCGCACCCATAATGGAGGCGGAGTCGCTCTTTTAGTTAAGAAAACTATTGATCATAATATCATGTATAGCAATGAAGCGCGTAGGTTTCGTTTGCTAGAGACGTGTATCGCACGCATTCCACTCTCTGGTGGTAAGCGATTGTACGTGATCACTCTCTATGCACCGGATAATAACAATCTCGAACATAATTTCATTCCAGAGCTCGAAACTCTCTTCACTTGTCTCCGACTGAGCTCGGAAGATACTTATCATATCATTGCAGGAGATTTCAACTCCAGACATCAAAATTGGGGATGCAATAGGAATTGCGCACGGGGGATCGCCTTGAACAACTGGTTGATTGGGCATGATGAGTTGAGGGCTGATTTGCTTGCAACCGAAATACCTTCATTTCCCAGAAGCGGGAATTATCTGGATCTACTATTGATTGACAGACGACTGACAATACAGGGTGTAGACACAAGCACACGGAATTGTTTAACCGCAGATTGAGTACGATAGTGATCATCTTGCTTTCTCAGCGGTTATTCAACTCCCGAACGAGGTGGTTGATCTGGCGGAATATGTCCAGCGAAATCCTTATAATTACAATAAGGCTCGCTAGCCACGTTTCTCCAGGGCTTTAGCCATGGAACTCCGGTCGAGTGCGATCAATCCGCCATTGAACAGAAACCTATCCAACGAGGAGGTTGATGGGTACCTCAAGCAAATGGACGACGCCATAGTGCGTACAATGGACAGAACAATACCGAAGATTGTGCCGACCGAGGACTGCGATGTCTATCGGAATGCCACCATCGATGCACTTCACGTGCACAAAAGTAGACTGCTGTCTAGACTCAAACTCTTGCACAGACGGTTTACAGATCCGAGAAGTCCGGCAGTCAGATCTCTGAAGTCAGAGATCAAAAACCTCCAACAACTAATAAAAATAAATTTTAATCTTGCCATAAGCTTGCATTGGGGCAATCAAATCCGGGCTGTACGATCCAACAACCCGGGTATGTTCCCGCAAGTAAATAAATTATTCAGGAGGAAAGATAAAAATGACATTCCAATCGTCCGACTTCCGAGAACAAACGACAACGCACAACTACTGACATCAGTTGATATAGATCCAGGTGAGTCCGTGCTAGATAACGAATTCTTCGTGGTCGAAGATCCCCAAGAGAAGGTTAATACCATAGGCGCTGTTTTCGAGAAAGTGTATAAGGTCAACGAAGTCAGACGGACAAATCACGATCTAGAGAACAGAGCCTTGGTAAATCACTTCTATCTCCGTGAGGAGATCAGTCGATGGCGATCTGAGAATCCTGGTTTCACCAGATTCGATGACGTAAATATGGCAAATAATCCCGTCGCCAACGATGTAAATCACATCGTGATCACTCAGGAAGATCTCCAAGGGGTCTTTAAAGCCATTAAGAACAAGAAATCGGCTGGGACAGATGGTATCCCGAACATCGTGCTCAAGCATCTCCCTCCGGCGGCAGTGGAAAATTACACTACACTGTTCAACAATGCGCCAAGTAATGCACATTACCCGGCACATTGGAAGACAGCTGTAGTGCAACCAATCCCTAAACGGGATAAAGACAAAAGCATTCCGTCTAATCTTCGGTCGATAAGTCTTCTTCCTTGCATCAGCAATCCTTTTGAAAAGATTGTCATGAGAGCTCTGCAGACATGGGTCGAGGACAACAATATTCTGCCGGACAACCAGTTTGGATTTAGGGCAGGGCATTCGACAGTGCATGCTGCTGCAAAGTTGGTTTCCGGCATACAATGGAATATGGATAAAAATCAGTGTACGGGTGCCTGTCTGTTCGACTTGGAAAAGGCATTTGACACAGTTTGGTTAGAAGGCCTTTTCCTTAAGTTGGTCAGACTTAGGCTTAATAAACCATTGCTATACATGATTTATGATATGATAACAGGTAGGAAGTTCGTCGTGAAATGTGGCGGCGTAACTTCAAGTAGAGTATTTAGTGTAGAAAACGGTCTACAACAGGGGGCTGTAGGATCCCCATTATTGTTTGCTATATTTACTGCAGATCTTCTAAGGTCTATGCCGCACCTAATCGCGTATGCCGATGACCTAGTGGCTTACAGATCAGCACCGAAGGTAGTAGTCATAAACACCCTGTTGCAACGGGATGCAAATAAAATAACTGAATTTTGTTATGACTGGAAGTTGCTTATCAACTTCCTGAAATGTGAAACTATTCTTTTCCGTGCCCCGGTGCACAGGGCTTCAAGTGATACGCGTAAGAACTGGAAAGAGTTTTGCATTGTTGGCCATCGGGGCCAGCCATTAATCGTGAAAAGTGTAGTCAGATATCTCGGCATTTGGTTGGATCATTTTCTGTATTTTCACAAACATATAGAAAGGACTCTAGCCAATGCTAGAAAAGCCTTCGCTGTGGCAAGGGGGTTGTTTTACAGCAGCCAACTTGATACCAGGGTGAAAGTGATCTGCTACATGGCCCTTATACGGCCGATCATGGTGTATGGTTGTACCCTATGGTTCGGTGTGAGCCCTTCCCAGATGGAAAAGATGAGGGTGTTCGAGAGACGATGTCTTAGGACCTGTCTCCGGTTGTATCGGACACCTGAGTCCGAGTACAAGAAGTACTATCCCAACAAAGTCCTGTACAACAGGGCTAACGTGAAAAGAATAGACAATTTTATAATTTCTTTAACACGACGACACATTGCAAGGTGTATGATGTCTACCAACAGTCTGATCTTCTGGGCTTATTACCCGAACTTTATGTATCATGAGAGGGTACGCCACACCGGCTTTATTCCACCTGAGGATTTTCTCTATTTAGATTCGTTAAATCTGATTCAGGACATGAGTGGATGTCCTATAATCTTCCACGCTGTACGCCGAACAGTTGACAGGCGACTCCTCTATGAATCGGATATCGCTCGTGAACACGAAGATCAACTCCGGTTCAGTAGAGCGATCCCCGCTCGAGATAGGAGAGAGAGTGCAAAGGAGCGGCACTTCTTTTGGTGGTTACACCAGAACCAGTCTCCGCCTTTGACAGCACAACATTAATGTGATAATGTGTCTGCTGGACAACAGCCCACTTACGTAGGTTTAAGTTAGGTTAAGTAAGACAAAAAAAACAAAATATAAAAAAAAAATCTAAATAAAAATGAATTTTAAAGTTGAAGTTAAAAAGTGAGTAGGTCACATCTTTAACAAAAATGTTCGTCTGTGTTCAAATCTGGTTTGAACTATATATTTTTCTAGATAATACCACATTTTTGTTTTGTTTTGTATGAATGAAAATTTCATATCCTGTTTTCCGAAGTATTCTATTTGCAAGAAACATTTTTCGTAGAAACAATATATACCTGGACCCATTTTACACGGTCAAATTTCGTCAAATTTCCACGAATCAAATGAAAGGTAGTGGCAAAAAAATTCTTGTTATGAAGGACATTCCAATGCAAAATTTCACTGACTTTCCCTCAAATTAGTCGCATATCATAAGTAAAAATCAAATAAATATGCTACTGTTATGAATAAAATTCCATGATCTGAAAATATAGTGATCGTGAGTGAACACACACGTGTCACATCACATCAGTAATCTGAAGAGGGGAAAAGAGAACACAACAACCCAACAAGCTCTCTTCAGCACACATGGCAAGCAGACCTATGCCAACACACATAGTTATGCATATGGTATTCTTGGAATAAATACTATTTGACCCTCTGCAGATCCTGTCAGTACTTCTGCTATTATTATGTTAGTCTCTAAATGTTTTACAATAATACGTGCGCCATTACAGAGGCATCTTTTTGTATTTAAATTTCTTAAAAGTATTATGATTCCTCCAATCCTCAAATTTAATTTATTAGGTGGCATTCCAGAAGCATTCTAATTATTCAAAAATTCCATTGCGTGATTTTCTCAGAAGAATCATCAATAGAGTCGGAACTTAAATAAGTGCTCCGTAAAGTATACTTAAGACTTGTCCATTAATCGTATCAACTTCAGAATTTTTTGGTCAAAGAATAGCAATTTTAGAGAATTGGTCTACTTCATTTGGATTAAGTCTTTCTCCAAATATTTCTCCCATTAATGAACCCTCACATCAATACCTATACGGTAATTCAATTAAGTCATTCACTTGTGCATCAGAATTATGTCAGAATACTGTCACCAACTTTAATTGAAAAACCTCTAAACTCTGGATCTACTGACTGAACATTGCTTGTCAAGTTCAATGTTGTAAATTGCTGCCAGTGCGGACTAAATTTATACTATTGCAGCTCTTGAAACGTGAGGTACAACTGGGAGTGTTTGTCTAAAATCACCGCCAAGCAATAGTACATTACCTTCAAATGGTATATCATTTTGCATTATATCTTTTAATAGTTTGTCAATAGCATTTAAGCTAACAGTAAATTAGTAGTAAACAGTAAATTACTTGCAGTTCGTTCTTCCTTGGTGGAATCAAAACCATCTTGGAGATTTATCGGAATCTGATTTAGAGGACTCGGTAATCCGTAATAGCATTTCTTTTTCTTCTTCCATGCTGTGTTAAAATTTCTTGGACATCCTTAAGCGCTAAGTTTTGGCAATTAACACAAGGTCCAACATGCCTAGCATAGTCTTCGTAAATATGACTTTTGAATTTGTCTCATAAGTTTACAATGTTAAATACACAAATATATGCGAATAATTCCTTTCAATATTTTGGCATGGCACAAAGAGCCGCTGCATTTAATGTGATTTCCCAAGCCAAGTCATCAGGTATTAAGCCCCTCTGCATTCTTTAAAAGTTGCATGTATTACGTTATTATATTTCTTGAAATCTTCAAAGGAACTTGCTCCAGAAATATGTAATAAAAGGAGCTTTAGACAGAATCTTTCGGGATCGGAGGTTAAACTCACAGAGTACATTCTACCAATAACTCTTTCTGCGCCCCTTGGCTTTCAAATGTCGCTCCTCTTGACATACACAAAGTGTTCAGAGATCTCAGTATATAAGTTCTGTCTGGCATCAATATTTTCTTGTTTCAATTCAAGCCATGCCGTCAAAGTTGAATTTGACGAAGTAGCATTTTCAACTGCTTCTCTTTGGTTGGTCAGGTAAATGAACTTGTATTCGTTGAACGGTGTTGCTGATACAAGTGAGAACCAAAGAATCTCCATGTAGCTTCTGATGCAATCACTCATGTTTTGTTCTTGGACATGCATATTTCAATCATGATTGTAAATCTATTTAATTTCAAACAAATATTTTACGGTTTTAATTGTAGCACATAACTCAACATTGATGTGGGAACATTGATTATATGGAACAATCCACCGGTAGTCAATAATTTTCCCATTAACATTTGTCTATTTATCATTGTTTCGTTTAGAAAATCATTTGGAAACTTTTTAGTACATTTTCCTTGGACTACTAATTATGGCTTCCACGTGGTCTTGGATATTTTTCAGTAGCAGAAATTTCAGCTAAAACCAACCTATAGATAAAAGAGTTGTCGTGAGGGTTATGCTTCGATTTTAAAATCCAAAGTATATGAAAATGTGGCAAACCTCTTGTTCGAAATTCAATGACATTAAATGTAACAACAGCCAAGAACTTGATTTGAAGATATATCGCTAAGCAGAGCTTTTAAACTTTAACTGAAAACTCTGGGAACTAAATCAGGTCGATTCTCAAAAGTTTGTCAGGGTTCGAGGTTGTCAACATGTCGATCCATTTGGGATTGCATGTCATTGTGGCAAAAAAGTCAGGTTTAACATATTTCCTAACAATGGCCATGCCATCTTGGTAGTTTTGTGCCATATTCCTTGGACTGCCCTGAAAGCTAGAAGGCAAAAATATTTGTTTATTTATACAAAACAAAACACAAAAAAAGTGGTAATCCCTATGAAAAAAAAAAAAAGAATATCTCCAACCAGATTTGAACACAGACGCAAAACTTGTAAAAGTCCGGCTTTATTCCACCTGAGGATTTTCTCTATTTAGATTCGTTAAATCTGATTCAGGACATGAGTGGATGTCCTATAATCTTCCACGCTGTACGCCGAACAGTTGACAGGCGACTCCTCTATGAATCGGATATCGCTCGTGAACACGAAGATCAACTCCGGTTCAGTAGAGCGATCCCCGCTCGAGATAGGAGAGAGAGTGCAAAGGAGCGGCACTTCTTTTGGTGGTTACACCAGAACCAGTCTCCGCCTTTGACAGCACAACATTAATGTGATAATGTGTCTGTTGGACAACAGCCCACTTACGTAGGTTTAAGTTAGGTTAAGTAAGACAAAAAAAACAAAATATAAAAAAAAAATCTAAATAAAAATGAATTTTAAAGTTGAAGTTAAAAAGTGAGTAGGTCACATCTTTAACAAAAATGTTCGTCTGTGTTCAAATCTGGTTTGAACTATATATTTTTCTAGATAATACCACATTTTTGTTTTGTTTTGTATGAATGAAAATTTCATATCCTGTTTTCCGAAGTATTCTATTTGCAAGAAACATTTTTCGTAGAAACAATATATACCTGGACCCATTTTACACGGTCAAATTTCGTCAAATTTCCACGAATCAAATGAAAGGTAGTGGCAAAAAAATTCTTGTTATGAAGGACATTCCAATGCAAAATTTCACTGACTTTCCCTCAAATTAGTCGCATATCATAAGTAAAAATCAAATAAATATGCTACTGTTATGAATAAAATTCCATGATCTGAAAATATAGTGATCGTGAGTGAACACACACGTGTCACATCACATCAGTAATCTGAAGAGGGGAAAAGAGAACACAACAACCCAACAAGCTCTCTTCAGCACACATGGCAAGCAGACCTATGCCAACACACATAGTTATGCATATGGTATTCTTGGAATAAATACTATTTGACCCTCTGCAGATCCTGTCAGTACTTCTGCTATTATTATGTTAGTCTCTAAATGTTTTACAATAATACGTGCGCCATTACAGAGGCATCTTTTTGTATTTAAATTTCTTAAAAGTATTATGATTCCTCCAATCCTCAAATTTAATTTATTAGGTGGCATTCCAGAAGCATTCTAATTATTCAAAAATTCCATTGCGTGATTTTCTCAGAAGAATCATCAATAGAGTCGGAACTTAAATAAGTGCTCCGTAAAGTATACTTAAGACTTGTCCATTAATCGTATCAACTTCAGAATTTTTTGGTCAAAGAATAGCAATTTTAGAGAATTGGTCTACTTCATTTGGATTAAGTCTTTCTCCAAATATTTCTCCCATTAATGAACCCTCACATCAATACCTATACGGTAATTCAATTAAGTCATTCACTTGTGCATCAGAATTATGTCAGAATACTGTCACCAACTTTAATTGAAAAACCTCTAAACTCTGGATCTACTGACTGAACATTGCTTGTCAAGTTCAATGTTGTAAATTGCTGCCAGTGCGGACTAAATTTATACTATTGCAGCTCTTGAAACGTGAGGTACAACTGGGAGTGTTTGTCTAAAATCACCGCCAAGCAATAGTACATTACCTTCAAATGGTATATCATTTTGCATTATATCTTTTAATAGTTTGTCAATAGCATTTAAGCTAACAGTAAATTAGTAGTAAACAGTAAATTACTTGCAGTTCGTTCTTCCTTGGTGGAATCAAAACCATCTTGGAGATTTATCGGAATCTGATTTAGAGGACTCGGTAATCCGTAATAGCATTTCTTTTTCTTCTTCCATGCTGTGTTAAAATTTCTTGGACATCCTTAAGCGCTAAGTTTTGGCAATTAACACAAGGTCCAACATGCCTAGCATAGTCTTCGTAAATATGACTTTTGAATTTGTCTCATAAGTTTACAATGTTAAATACACAAATATATGCGAATAATTCCTTTCAATATTTTGGCATGGCACAAAGAGCCGCTGCATTTAATGTGATTTCCCAAGCCAAGTCATCAGGTATTAAGCCCCTCTGCATTCTTTAAAAGTTGCATGTATTACGTTATTATATTTCTTGAAATCTTCAAAGGAACTTGCTCCAGAAATATGTAATAAAAGGAGCTTTAGACAGAATCTTTCGGGATCGGAGGTTAAACTCACAGAGTACATTCTACCAATAACTCTTTCTGCGCCCCTTGGCTTTCAAATGTCGCTCCTCTTGACATACACAAAGTGTTCAGAGATCTCAGTATATAAGTTCTGTCTGGCATCAATATTTTCTTGTTTCAATTCAAGCCATGCCGTCAAAGTTGAATTTGACGAAGTAGCATTTTCAACTGCTTCTCTTTGGTTGGTCAGGTAAATGAACTTGTATTCGTTGAACGGTGTTGCTGATACAAGTGAGAACCAAAGAATCTCCATGTAGCTTCTGATGCAATCACTCATGTTTTGTTCTTGGACATGCATATTTCAATCATGATTGTAAATCTATTTAATTTCAAACAAATATTTTACGGTTTTAATTGTAGCACATAACTCAACATTGATGTGGGAACATTGATTATATGGAACAATCCACCGGTAGTCAATAATTTTCCCATTAACATTTGTCTATTTATCATTGTTTCGTTTAGAAAATCATTTGGAAACTTTTTAGTACATTTTCCTTGGACTACGAATTATGGCTTCCACGTGGTCTTGGATATTTTTCAGTAGCAGAAATTTCAGCTAAAACCAACCTATAGATAAAAGAGTTGTCGTGAGGGTTATGCTTCGATTTTAAAATCCAAAGTATATGAAAATGTGGCAAACCTCTTGTTCGAAATTCAATGACATTAAATGTAACAACAGCCAAGAACTTGATTTGAAGATATATCGCTAAGCAGAGCTTTTAAACTTTAACTGAAAACTCTGGGAACTAAATCAGGTCGATTCTCAAAAGTTTGTCAGGGTTCGAGGTTGTCAACATGTCGATCCATTTGGGATTGCATGTCATTGTGGCAAAAAAGTCAGGTTTAACATATTTCCTAACAATGGCCATGCCATCTTGGTAGTTTTGTGCCATATTCCTTGGACTGCCCTGAAAGCTAGAAGGCAAAAATATTTGTTTATTTATACAAAACAAAACACAAAAAAAGTGGTAATCCCTATGAAAAAAAAAAAAAGAATATCTCCAACCAGATTTGAACACAGACGCAAAACTTGTAAAAGTCTTCCCCTCTCTTTTATCTTTAAAATTAATTTTTATTTAAAAAATGCATGGTCCTTAAAAGTAGACAAAAATGATTAAATCTATCTTACTATCTAAACAATTCATGTTCTTAAAAACTATCCTATTGACCCTTCGCAGGTACTCTAAAATAATCTAAACTTACGTATCTATTTGCCTTTCGGCGCCTTCACTACTATCTGTTTATTTTGTTAGATCCATATGGACAATCTTTATTGTCTGTTCTTACTGGCCCAGAAAACTTGGAAAAAACTTGGCGCTCTAAACATTTTTTTTTAAATTTTCTTAAAACTAAACTTAAACCCAAGCTAATACTTAACCCTAACCCTAATAAAACTTAAACTACCTTACTATATATCCATGACATTGCGGACGTGTGTACAGGGCATGTACGGTGTTTATATGCTTGACATATATAAGTTACGTGCCTTTGCTCACCTTTTTTTATATTATTTTTTTTTTATTTTTTGTATATTTTTGTTTTTATTTTGTATTTTATATATATATATAAATATTTTTTTTATTCTGACTTAACCCAACTTATATCTACGTAAGTGGGCTGTTGTCCAACAGGCCGACTATCACTGATTCTCTCTGGTACCCTATCATGATACATAAAGTTCGGGTAATAAGCCCCGAAGGTCAGACTGTTGTCAATGTGTCGTCATGTTAATAAATTATAATTGTCTAGTCTTTTCACGTTAGCCCTGTTGTACAGGACCTCGTTGGGATAGTACTTCTTGTACTCGGACTCAGGTGTCCGATACAACCGGAGACAGGTCCTAAGACATTGTCTCTCGAACACCCTCAGCTTTTCCATCTGGGAAGGACTGACACCGAACCAAAGGGGAAAACCATGCACCATGATCGGCCGTATAAGGGCCATGTAGCAGACCACTTTCACCTTGGTATCAAGTTGGCTGCTCCAAAACAACAGACTTGCCACAGCGAAGGCTTTTCTAGCATTGGTCAGAGTTCTTTCTATATGTTTGTGAAAATACAGAAAATGATCTAACCAAATGCCGAGATATCTGACTACAATTTTCACGATTAACGGCTGCCACTGAGGATTAACAATGCAAAACTCTTTCCAGTTCTTACGCGTATCACTTGAAGCCCTGTGCATCGAGGCACGGAAAAGAATAGTTTCACATTTCAGGAAGTTAATAAGCAACTTCCAATCATAACAGAATCCAGTTATTTTACTTGCATCGCGTTGCAACAGAAGTAACGCCGTCACATTTCACGACGAACTTCCTACTTGTTATCATACCATAAATCATGTATAGCAATGGTTTATTTAGCCTAAGTCTGACCAACATAAGGAAAAAGCCTTCTTACCAAACGTTATTAAATACCTTTTCCAAGTCGAACAGAAAACCAACTTTGCAGCAGCATGCACTTTCGAATGCCCTGACCTAAATCCAAAGTGGTTGTACGGTAGAATATTGTTGTCCTCGACACATGTCTGCAGAGCTCTAATGGCAATCTTTTCAAATGCCTTGCTGATGCAAGGAAGAAGTCTTATCGACCGACGATTAGATTTGTTTAGGAATGCTTTTGTCTTTATCCCGTTTAGCGATTGGTTGCACTACAGCTGTCTTCCAATATGCCGGGTAATGTGCATTTCTTAGCGCATTGTTTAACAGTGTAGTGTAAATGTCCACTGCCGCCGGAGGGAGATGGTTGAGTACGATATTCGGGATACCATCTGTCCCAGCCGATTTCTTGTTCTTAATGGCTTTAAAGACCCCTTGGAGATATTCCTGAGTAATCACGATGTGATTTACATCGTTGGCGGCGATATTATTTGCCATATTTACGTCATCGAATCTGGTAAAACCAGGATTCTCAGCTTGCCATCGACTGAGCTCCTCATGGAGATAGAAGTGATTTACCAAGACTCTGTTCTCTAGATCGTGATTCGGCCGTCTGACCTCGTTGACCTTATACACTTTCTTGATAACAGCGCCTATGGTCTTAACCATCTCTTGGAGATCTTCGACCACGAAGAATTCGACATTTAGCACGGACTCATCTGGATCTATATCAACTGATGTCAGTAGTTGTGCGTTGTCGTTCGTTCTCGGAAGCCGGACGATTGGAATGTCATTTTTATCTTTCCTCCTGAATAATTAATTTACTTGCGGGAAAGTACCCGGGTTGTTGGACCGTACAGCCCGGATTTTAATGCCCCAATGCAAGCTTATGGCAAGATTATAATTTATTTTTATTAGTTGTTGGAGGTTTTTGATCTCTGACTTCAGGGATCTAACTTCCGGACGTCTCGGATCTATAAACCGTCTCGTTGTGCGACGGAACGGACGTGATTGAGTCGCCCATCTACCCTTGATCTGGCGATGTGGTAGATGAGCGGCACCGCATTTACATCTTGTATCAGACTGTGCTTGTCTAGACGGAGAAATGCTTGTGGGGGGACGAAGCCGTTGTGACGCAACCTTTCGTTCTATAATGAATTGGGGTAGTAAGCCCCCGAAATCAAGTTATTGAGTAAGTTCATCGCTCTGGCAGTATGCTCTCGAATCAACTTCACTAGGAATTTGTCCACTCTCATCAGGTTCGCCCTGTTGTGTAAGATCTCATTGAAATAGAATTTCTGTACTGCGACTCTGGAGTTCTCGCATAGAGTTGGCTGTTGTAAAACAACCTCTTGGTAAGAGCAAAAGTGCCTCGGGCCCTGGCCCTGACCAGAGCAGCGTCTACAGGTTTGTTAAAATATAGGTACTGGTCTTGCCAGATCCCCAGGTATCTGACTACAGTCCATTGCTCCAGTGGTTGCCCGTGTCGTCCAACAATTGAGAACTTTCGCCAATTCTTTTTCGTATCCGCCGAGGCCTTATACAACGGCGTCCTGAACAGTATGGTTTCCGATTTCTGAAAGTTGGTTTTCAACTTCCAGTCGTCGCAATCGAAGTCAACCTGCACGAGAGTAGTGTTATCCTCGATCTCTTTGCCTGATCTGTACATGATCAAGTCGTCGTACGTGAGGAAGAGAACTTATCGGACCGAGTAAATGTTAAACAGGATCGGCGAATTAACGGCACCCTGTTGAAGACCATTTTTACATCAAAAATACTTGTGGAGGTAACGTTGCCATTCTTGACTACGATCCTACCTTCTCGAATACGGTGAGAACATGCTCGGGTTGTTGGATCTTACAGACCGAATCTTATCGCTCCAATACGAATTAACAGAAAGTCTGTAATTCTGGACAATTTATGCTTGTATGTTCTTAATGAGCGATTTCAGTGTCCTGATTTTCTTATCTCATCTGTCAGTAAACCGCCTGTACAAGGTTCTTAATATTGACAGAAGCCTACTTTTTTTTTGGTGGAGTGAGTCGATTGTCGCGTTGCGGTACATGTTTTGGTTGTTTGTACGTATATACCTAGGTATCGTACTGTCCATCGATCGTTTAACTGTCTCGCCCATTTGTATTAGATACACGTCAATCTCTTCGTTTGACAAGTTTCTGTTGGACGGAATGTGGAGCTCATTCGATGAGAGTGCTCTCGTCATTTGTTTGGAGAAGCTTATCCATCATGCCCTACTGTAATTGTGGGGATGCGGTTGAATAAACTCTCCTAATTCCGCAATATAGTTTGGAATCTTGATTTTGGTCACTGAGATACGCGAATGTGTTCAAGCAGTTCACCGTTTGTAAGTTTGTGTCTGTCAGCTGCAGTCTTGCGTCTAACAGCATGAGATTCAGATAAGAGCCGCTTCTAGGGAACGACGAGATCTTTGTTGCTTTCAAATCGAGTCAATATTCAACACTGTGTAAGCAGAACCAGCTATAAAGCTGGTCCCCTCTGATATTGGAAACTGTGTTCCCCCAATATCCATGTCGGGCATTTAAGTCCCCGGCCAAAATGAAATAGTTCTCCTCCGAGTCCAGCCTTAGACATAGAAAGAGTGAGTGATAGAAAGATGATGCTCTGATATAGTTGTTCTGGAACTAGGGTTGCCGGAGGAGTAGAGCGACACCGCATTCGACCTCTTTCCACTGCGGAGCTAAATGGAGACGATGCAGGCCTCCATCAGCTCTGGGTTTATAAAGCTCGTTTTTTTCGAGGGACCCTTACCAATGAATTTGCATTCACTGCAAGGGTCTTGAAAGTTATTTCCATCTGCGCCCGTCTTGGTCCTGCAGGGGCGCCAGAATTTGGTCAACTTGCTCTTCTAAGCGATCGTGTGCTCTTGGCACTGAGGCTTGCGGCACTACCTTCGGTAGTTGCTGCTTTTCTGTGCTTATCTGTACAGACGCCATTTCTGCGAAGGTTATTTGAGGGTTGACGGGTATGGCTGCCCGAGTAGATGTTTCACTGGGGGCTGCTTCTGCAGAACAATTTTAGATTTCCGCTCTTGGAATTTAGGGCAGGAATTTAGGAGATCTCTAGAACCCCCTTGTTATATTGTTCCACTGTATTTCAGTGGGTTGAATATTTTTCGGTACCTTTATTCTTACTTATAATAAAATGACGTACTCGATGCGGCCTCACTCTGATCTTCCCCTTGCACCTCCAAGGGTGATGCATTGATGTTGCGGTGTTTCGTTCGGTTGGAAGAAGTTTTCTTTCTTCTTCTCTTTACTGCGCCTTCTGTGGACAACGTTGACTGGTGGCCTGAAGCTGCCACCGGTTTTTTCTGATCATTGTCCGCTTTTAAGAGCGCGGACCGCTCGTGGTTATCCATTTCCCGCACTCACTCGCTTGGGAAACGGAAAAGACGAGGAAAAGAAAAAAAACGATTTCGGGTCTGTCCCCAGTGGGGATTGAACCGGGGTCTCTAGCGTCAAGAGCACTGATCCTTTTTTTTGTTCAATGTAAATATATTTTTATTGCAATCTATATCACCTACTTGCACGACAAAAGAGCTTAAAACTAGCTTAACTAACTTAGCAATACCCAATTGTTCTTAATACTAACCTACTGACCCTATGTGGGTAATCTAAGCTAATCTAATCTACATTATAAATGTGCCTTTCGGATTAGTCTACGTGTTTTTTTAGTCTTTCCTGACAAACTTCATTAAGTCACGCTACAACAAGATATTTATTACCTCGACCTTCGGACCTGATCTGTACGCTACTAGGTCGTCGGCGTACGCAATTAGGTACGGCATGGAACCTATAAGTTCTGCAGTGAATATTGAAAACAAGATCGGCGAACCAATCGCCCCCTGTTGTAGACCCTTTTTTAATGTCAAAGACCGTAGTGGAAGTTACGGCGCCAATTTTCACGACAAACTTTCTACCTGCTATCATGTCATAGATCATAGATATCATGTATAGCAGTGGTTTACTTATGCCGAGTCTGACCAACCTGAAGAAGAGGCCCTCCAGCCAAACGGTGTCGAACGCCTTCTCCAAGTCAATCAGACAGGCACCCGTGCACAGGTTTTTGTTTTTGTTCCACTGACTGTCGCAACCCAGCTTTGACGCGGCATGTATGGTATCATGGCCCGCCGCGGGGGGAAGGTGGCGAAGCACAATATTCGATATGCCATCGATTCCCGCTGGCTTTTTTTTCTTCATCGAGTTAAAGATGCTCTGGAGATCTTCTTGCAAAATCAAGATATGTGCCAAGCTATTGTCACTGGACCTGGTGAATCATGGGTTCTCGGATCGCCATTGACTTATCTCGTTGCGGAGATAGAAGTGGTTTAGATTGATCCCACTCGAACGTAGTTCTGTAGCTAAAGTCCTGGAGTAGCGTGGCCAGCGGGCCTTATTGCAATTATAAGGGTGCGTCTGGACATACTCCTCCAAGTTCTTCCACCTCGTCCAGTATAGTTTGTCGTCTGTCTATTAGCAACAGATAGGAGCCGCTTCTAGGAAAAGGAAAAGGATGGCCCATCGGTTGCAAGCAAATCGAGCTTGAACTCAATATTGTGCTCTACCAACCAGCTATACAAGGAGGTACCCCTGGTGTTATGCACTAAGTTGCCCCATTCAATATGCCTCGAGTTCAAGTCTCCGGCTATGATATAGTAGTTCTCCTGCGAGCATAGTCGAAGACTAGTGATAAGATTATCGAGCTCTCAAATGAAGTACTGATTGATACGTGCCTTTTCAGCCGCATAGATAGCGATCACGTATAACTGCTTACCACCCCGAAGGGGGATGCGTGCGATACACGTTTCTATCACCTGAAATCTTCCAACTTCACCGCTCTACACGACCTTATGACAAAGGCCTGTTTTGATTAAGAGAGCCACCCCGCCGGCTAGGTAAGTTCGATCTCTTCGAATGATGTGATAATTATTGTACCTGAGTGTGTGCGTCTGATTTAGCTTAGTCTCGCAAACCATCAGACCGTCAGGACTATGCGTTTGCAGTAAGTTGCCGAAATTTAATTGTCGTTCAGGTTTGATCAGTGAATTCACATTCACTGCTAGAATTTTTTGGTAACAGGCTGCCTGCGCAGCCATCAGACCGATGTGGCGTTTGGCTCGGCGAACAGCGTGGAGTGGATGAGGTCTTCTGGCGCTGCTTGCTCAAAGAACTGTTTTTGGAGCTGTGCGATCTGCCCCTAGATAGAGAGCAGGACCGTCTTCAGATCCAAATCGGCTTCAGGTTGCCTGGCCACTGGGACTGGGGCCACCTTCGGCACTGTCTCTTGTACCGGTCGCCTTCCTGATGCCATTTGGGCATAGGAGACTGCCGGTGTTAAGGAGCATGATCTGCACCTTCTCCCCTTTTGGGGTATATGAGAAAAACTCGGCCTCCGCCACCGCTAGCCTTTCTTTCATAGCTTGATAGTCTGGTAGTGATGAGCAGTGGACAGACAATCTTAATGGACCTTCATACTTGATAAAAAAGCCATTTTTGGCGACCAACTTACATAGGATGTCCACGTCCTTTGTCTCCAGTCCGAAGATGTTGATCGGAGCGCATCTCTTCTTGTTGACTACGGCCGGTTGATGTTGTTGCTGTTTCTGCTTTTGTTGTTGTTTCTGCTTCTGCTGCGGATTTTGTTGCTGCTGCTTTGGCTGTTGGGACGCCTCTTGTTGTTGCTGCTGCTTTCGTCGCTGTTGTTGTTGCTGCTGTTTTAATTGCTGCTGCTGTTGTTGCTCCTTGGCCAACCTGCTGGCCTCTAATTTTATTTGGATGTCTTTAATGTGCGCATCCAATTCCGCCTTCTCCCTCTGGATTTTTGCAAGTACTTCGCGGTCCTCCTCCTCTTCGTTATCCGACTCGGATGACGTCAACGCACTGTAGGAGTTCCCTCTACCTCCGTAGGAGAATCTCCTCTCGCCTTCTGCTGATTCATATTCGGCATTGTCGAATGGATGTGTTTGTTGTGTCTCATCATCGGCTGTTTCTACAGCTGCTGTTGTTGTTGCTGCTGCTGATGTGCTTGCTGTTGCTGTGGTTACTGCAACTGTTGGTGTTGTTGCTGTGGATATTTCCGCACGGCGTTTCACTAGATTTGGCTGCGGCTGGAGCTTCTTCCTCTTCTTCGACATCGTCTCTGGTCTATCTAGCTGGTGGCCTGACACACTCGCTTGATGGTCTGGCCACCGGGTCGTTATTGTTACCCGTTTTTGCGAGCGCGGTTCGCTTCGCTGCGTCCATCACGCCACTCACGAGTTTTTTCACACTATGTGTCTTTGTGTTTTTAATTATTTATTTTAAAAAAGAAGGATGTTCAGCTTTCCGCGGAATTCGAACCCGGCACCACGATATCACCGGCGATTACATTACCACGAGGCTACTGGTTCTTATTGATTTTAACCTACACTTTATGCACTTCAAATTTAACTACACTCGCACTAAGTCGAAACACGTCTGATCTATTTGGAGGTCTGTGAACGATTAGCGACGACTGCACTGCCGCGAGGCTATTGGTTGTTATTCGTTTTACGTAATCACTTTATGCACTTCAGTCTTACAACACTCGCACTCAGTCGAAACACGTCTGATCTGGTTGGAGGTCTGTGAACGACTGGAATACAAAATTGTCGATTGAAAGATATGTCTTAAGTGAATTATGTTATTCGATTTTCTTTTGTATTTCTCAACCATTTCCTTATTCAAAAATACATTCGTGCATCTGGAGAGCAAATCCGAGACGTATTTGGATTTAAATTGTCCTTCTGCAAAAGTCCATTGCTTTCGCAAGATGTTATCTTTTGGAAAGACAAAACCGTAGATTCGGGTTTCCTTTGTTATTGTTTCCATTGCAATTAAATACTGCACACCTCATTTTGAAAAAATAATCCTTCTATTTAGATCTTCACAAACTCATATATAATAAGTTTAAAATTTTAAACATCCATCATAAATTCCACATCCGTATATAAAAGGGGCCGTATTTTAAGGGCCGATGTTGAATGTGAACCACACCTAAACGTCAAGTTTTATTCTGCATTTCATTTGACATTTCTCAATTTCAGACTAACTCAATTTGAACTATGGAAAGATTCAAAATCGAGCAACGCGCTAAAGTCATTCAGTCTTATTATGAAAATGGGCGTTCAAATCAAAATGCATATCGTACACTTCGTGATTTTTTCGGTCAATTTAATCGTCCAAAGGGCAATTTTTTTGAGCAAACCGGGTCTGTAGAAGATTTGTAAACACCAGTGCATGCTCGTACAGCTAGTACTGCAGAAAATATTGCTGCTGTTCGCGATAGTGTGGCTGAAGAGCCGTCCACCTCAACTTGTCGTCGTGCCCAACAATTGTACCTCTCACGCTCGTTGTTGATGAACATTATGCATTAAGACTTACATTAACACGCTTACAAGGTGCAATTGACTCAAGAACTAAAGCCTCTTGCCCATTTCAAGCGTCGTCAATGGTCAGAATGGTGGCAAGAAATGACAACAGTGGACGATCCATTCTCGAAGAAAATCAGCTTCAGTGATGAGGCACATTTTCACCTCAGTGGATTCGTCAATAAGCAGAATCGATGCATTTGGGCGAATGATAATCCAAGAGTCATTGTCGAAAAATCAATGCACCCACAAAGAGTGACTGTTTGGTGCGGTTTATGGGCTGGCGGCATCATCGGGCCGTATTTTTTCCAAAATGAAGCCGGTTAAGCAGTTACTGTGAATGGTGTTCGCTATCGTGAAATGATAACGAACTTTTTAGATATGAATTGGAAGATATGAATGTGAACGATATGTGGTTTCAACAGGACGGTGCCACTTGCCACACAGCTAACGAAACAATGACTCTTTTGCGCGACAAATTCAATGACCGTGTTATCTCACGTGGTGGCGATGTTAATTGGCCGCCAAGATCATGTGATTTGACACTTGGATTCTTTCTTTGGGGTTATTTGGAAGAAAAGGTGTACATCGATAAGCCAGCAACAATTCAAAAGCGAAAGGATGAGATAATTCGACACATTAACGGCATAGAACCTCAATTATGCTTCAGCGTCATCGAAAATTTGGACCATCGTCGTTTTTCGTCGTCCATCAAATTTGGCCGATATTTTGTTCCATACATAATTGACCAAACCAATATTATCATAATAAAAAGAAATAACAATAATTTCTTAAATAATTTGTGTTTTATTCAAAATCAACATCGGCCCTTTATATATATCCGTATATATAGAAGAGAGCATCCGCTCGTCTCGGCCTTTGACGGCAAAAAATTGACAGATAGGTGGCAAACATGGCGGATTTTCGTAAGTCGTAATCTTGTATACATCATTCTTGATGTGCGCACATTCTTCTGACTGCGGACAACCACGTGTTTCTTTTTTTTTTTAATTCAATTTTATTTTTAAAATTTCATGATAAACTTAATTCTTAGACAAAAATGCTCAAAACTAGGTGGACGAACATTATTACTACTATTTCTAACTTACTGGCCCTCGGCGGGCACTCTTAGCTAAACTTAGCCTTACTCTATGTCTTTCGACTTAAAGAACGTATATAATCAATTATAAATAATATTTTCCGAAATAGAAATTAAGAAAATTTAAAAAAAAATTTAAAACTTATACACTAACTTACATACTACCTTAAAATAACTTAAACTATCTTAAACTAGTTTCAATACATATAGATATATACATGTATATATGATGCTAAAGGGTGATTTTTTAAAAGATATAGGAAAGTTTAAAAAAATAAAAACACATAAAATTGAGAAAAATGCATGAAATCTTTATTTGAAAAGCTACTGAAAACATTAGCTTTAACATAGCCCCGCAAAAAATAGTCTAAAGGCGTTAAATCGCACGATCTAGGCGGCCAATTGACCGGTCCCGAACGTGAAATAAAATGTTCACCGAACTTTTTTTTGCCCAAAATGCAAGAGCTTGAATTGTATGGCATGTGGTTTCAACAAGACGGTGCCACATGCCACACAGCACGCGCAACAATGGAGTTATTGAGAGGCGAGTTCGGTGAACATTTTATCTTACGTTCGGGACCGGTCAATTGGCCGCCTAGATCGTGCGATTTAACGCCTTTAGACTATTTTTTGTGGGGCTATGTTAAAGCTAATGTCCATATAGACAAGCCCGCTTCATTGAAGCATTTACTCGTGAGATACCGGCCGAAATTTTGGAAAGAGTATGCCAAAATTGGACAAAGCGGATGGACCATTTGAGGCGCAGTCAGGTTCAACATTTGCATGAAATAATCTTCACACATTAAATTATATGGACCGTACTATCGATTAAAATAAAGACTTCATGCATTTTTCTGAATTTCATGTGTTTTTTTTTTGAAAAACTTTCTTTTAAAAATTTACCCTTTATATTTTATGTGTTTTTTTTTTGAAAAACTTTCTTTTAAAAATTTACCCTTTATAATTTACCCGTCATATTCATATAATTTTTTGTACTGGGACTCTGGAGTTCGAAAAAGGCAAAGGCCAGCCCTAAGACAAGCCCTCTCAAACAACCGAATCTTTTCTATCAAGGTTGCACTCACTTTGAACCACACGGGACAGCCATAGGTGAGCATTGGCCGGATGAGGGCCATGTAAAACAGCCTCTTTGTAAGGGCAAAAGCGCCTCGAGCCCTGGCCAGAGCAGCATCTACATGTCTGTTTAAATATAGATACTGGTCTAGCTAGATCCCCAGGTATCTGATTGTAGTCCATTGCGCCAGTGGTTGCCCGTGTCGTCCAACAATTGATAACTTTCGCCAATTCTTTTTCGTATCCGCCGAGGCCTTATACAGCGGCGTCCTGAACAATATGGTTTCCGACTTCTGAAAGTTGATTTTCAACTTCCAGTCATCGCAATCTCTCATGAATGAATCGAAGTCACCCTGCACGAGAGAAGTGATGTCCTCGATCTTTTTGCCTGATCTGTACATGATTTTTTCGTGCAATTACGTGAGGAAGAGAACTTATCAGATCGCTCAAGTAAATGTTGAACAGGAGCGGCGAATTAACGGCACCCTGTTGGAGACCATTTTTTACATCCAAAATACCTGTGGAGGTCACGTTGCCATTCTTGACGACGAACCGTCCACCGGTAAGCATGTTACATAGTAGGTATAGCAGTGGTTGGCACAACCATGTGTGTTGACATGTGTGCTAGCATGTGCTATGTGTGTGCTTGCGACATGTTCACATAGAAAATGTGAGCTGTGCACCATCCCACTCGGGCAACATACACGTTGTGATTTTTTTTTTGTGCACATTCAAAATAGGTTTGACATACTTATATTCTTACATATAAAGCTCTTTATATCTTAAGATTACTCGCCTATATGTAAGTAACGTGTAACATTTTCATAACTTTTGAAAAATAAAGTATTTCATCGAAATCTTTTATTTATTTATATTTAATCCAATCTAATCAATGAAATATACTTCAAGTTAAATAAACATGAACCCAATAAAGCAACGCGTCAGGTAATTCTAATGTCTGCACGTGAGAATTTGCGGGTACAGCCAGTTTTAAATAACTTTAAGTTAACATATACACATATATTATCATACATAAATTTCTTCCTACAGAATAAGTTGTTAGTTTTCAATTATTTTTTTTTTACATAGGAGAACATAAAAAACAGAGATCATTATATTCTATTCTATTCTATTCTATTCCATGTTCCCTTCTCCAATAACTTAAATTATATCCTATATCAGTTGCAGAATATTGTACATCACTTTTACATATACATATATATGTTATGATGTTTTGAACTGCTATAACTATTACCTACGCACTAAAAGGCAAAATATAATATCACATTTTGCTAATGTTTATTATGATACACACTTCTTTATACACATAAATCACATGGCAGTAATCTCAATTACTATCGCACCCCCTCGATCGCACATACACTTCTTAGCACTCACTTACTAATACAAGCGAATAACGATGTGTTATATAATTTAGCGGTGGTCTCATCTGGCAATTGTTGGGACAGTCATCTTGTATTGTCACTTCCGAACATAACAAATCATTTAATTTCAGTTGAGTCGCTTGAAACGACTACAGCACTCTGTAATAAGTCCTACATGTAGACATATATTGCAAGCCCAGTGGCTTAAACGAGTTAGGTACATGGCAGCCGTTGAAGAAATGTGCCCCGAAAAATTGCAATTGCTGCGTCCCAGGCACTTCCCCGCAAGATCTACATAAACACGCTTATCAACATAAATGTCATAATTGGATTTGTCTAAAGCGAAGAGAACGTTGTTAGCCTTCGATGGCAGTTGGATACAAAATGGATTTATTATCCCATTGTACAATATGAGTTGCGTCTGCCAATCTTCGTTGTGGCACGAGTCAATGGGCCTTCAGATTGTTAAATAAATGGAATGTATGTAAATGAAGTTGAAGATTGTCCAGGCGGGCGATAACTGCTTTAGTTAAGTGTTGTTTCTCTAAATTAGACTTGATTGTAAGAGATCAGAGCGTCTTACAGAATATTTCTACTTTTTCTTCGTTTCTCATTCCATATATATATAAATATTTCTTGATTTCTATAATTTTTCTTGACTTATTTTACGGTACACAAGTTGATGAACTTAATGCCTAAGACCTTGGGTTGATTTATTTTTTTTTTTTTTTTGATTTCATCAAACCCGGTTTCTGAAAAATATATAGTTATGCAGATCTCGTATGCATTTTGCTTTGAATATATCTATAATAACTCCATTTCTAAATTTTTGCTCTAAGAAAAAACTTTCATGCTTTATGAAAAATAAATAGCGACATTGCCCTTCAATGTATCAGTAAACGCAACTATGTCTCCTTGGACCTTAATATATCGTTGTTTAATAACAACTTATGATACGTTGGGTGTTTCAGTGACAGCTACTATCTTTTTTCTCGCGCTTAAAACCAGTAAAGCTTGCAATGACGACAGTATAACAGATTTGGGGTATAAACACTGCCAATTTCAACTGTGGGAACTCGCAAAAGCAGACAATGCAGGCATTCAAGTGGAGGGCCTTGCTTTGGTAAGTGGAACATTGATGGTGAAGAGTTAAATGCAGCAAAACAGTGAATGGTTGTGTGCCCAAATTTCCCTCCACTGGGAACCACACAAACTAACTCTCATCGTCTGCTGGATTCTGGGGCGGCTCAGAGGAACGGCAGATGTGCCGGCGCTTTTACATATCCTAAAACCTGGACTCTACAAAACGAAGTGGAAAAGTTACTCCCATAAGGAGAGCAAGAATCGGAAGAATGGGTACGGTTCTTCTCTCATTGTGCGTCTGGACAAAGCTTCGATTGAGCCCAGCAGTTCTAGATATGACTCCCGACCTTATTTTCATCTTAGAAGGATTAATTTCTGCTTCATTTCGAAGCAATGCGAATAATGGACATTACCCATGGTAAAATTCATGATAGTCTTTACCCAAACTTTTCAAGAATAGGACAAAGTTTCACTAACAGCCATTCAAGAACCATGGGTGCGGAAGAAACACATTTGTGTCAGGATTGATTGATTCGCAAGACTTATCATGTCTTGTTGTGGCGAAAAGTCTCTCAGCAACCAAGCTTGGACAGTTCTGTGTACAAGATTTGGTTACTGCTGTTATTAATTACGAAGCAAACGGAGAGTAGCATAACTTCGTTGTTGCTTCAGCTTACTTCAACTCTGTTTTGCCGCCAACATCAAAAGCGGTAGTGGAACTCGTACAGTACTGCGATACCAAAAATGTGGGCCTAATCATTTACTGCGATGCTAATGCTCAAAACTTTTTCTAGGGCAGCAGCAAATGCAATAAGATAGTAAATAGTATTCTCGACAACGGACGATTTATTTACCAGAAGGAGACAGAGAACGAGACGAAAGGTTCGGAAAGCAATAGTGCAATATGTCCCTCAAGACAAATTTTGGAGAAGGACAGGGACCTATACCGATCAAAACAAACAAATATTTGCAGTTAATTCGAATATCGAATATGCTTCCTATAAAGACTTTTACGGAAAGATTGAAGCACTCAGTGAAAAAGTTCAAACCGACCAGGCTGGAAACACTCAGAAAACCCGATGGTACCTACCCTGAGTCGAAAACTGAGACCCTTAACCTCGTGTTTGAGCCTCATTTTAAAGGAAACCTAGTCTCAACCACCTCACACCCAGTTCCCACCCCTAGAACAGGAGATGATCTACTAATAAAACTCGCAGAGGCTGGTATCTTTAAATGCCAAGTCACATAATCGCGGTCGAGCGTTTTATAGAGTTGACGGCCATTGTGTTATGCAAGAGCGGCTGTCTCCCCTTCAAAAATAACAGTACCCGCGTTTCATAATTAAGATGGTCTAAAATCCGTTTTACCAGAAAAAATGCAATTAGCACACATAAAAACGCTACAAAAAATGAATTACTTACATAACTAGTTGGCTCTAAAAATGAAAAAAATCTCGAGGAAATAAAAAAATTGTTTCACAACTGTCAAAACCCCGAGTTTGAAGAAGTACATCTTCCTAGAAATTTGTGCTCGTACTTATGATATTACGGTTTGTGAACTTTCAAAGCGCGACCGCTGCATTGTGACTTGTTTAATGGATTAACGTGTATCCTACTTAAAATGTCAGAGCCTAACAGCGCCAACGCGAAAATGGGATATGGGTATAATCGCTGGAAGTGACGGATGAGACTACCAAGTACGTGGTTTCAAGACTCCAGCTACCGATGGCATATAAAGGGTGATTTTTTAAAAGCTATAGGAAAGTTCTTAAAAAAAAAACACATAAAATTCAGAAAAATGCATGAAATCTGTATATATATATAATTTAATGTTTGAAGATTATTTCATGCAAATGTTGGCCTTGACTGCGCCTCATCCATCCGCTTAGTCCAATTTTGCCATACTCTTTCCAACATTTCGGCCGGTATCTCACGAATAAATGCTTCAATGTTGTCTTCCAATGCGTCAATTGAAGCGGGCTTGTCTGTATGGACGTGAGCTTTAACATAGCCCCACAAAAAATAGTCTACAGGCGTTAAATCGCACGATTTAGGCGGCCAATTGACCGGTCCCGAACGTGAGATAAAATGTTCACCGAACTCGCCTCTCAATAAGTCCATTGTTGCGCGTGCTGTGTGGCATGTGGCACCATCTTGTTGAAACCACATGCCATACAATTCAAGCTCTTGCATTTTGG
Organism: Eristalis tenax; assembly: GCA_905231855.2. Taxonomy (NCBI): domain Eukaryota; kingdom Metazoa; phylum Arthropoda; class Insecta; order Diptera; family Syrphidae; genus Eristalis; species Eristalis tenax. The sequence goes on along the minus strand of HG993124.1, from coordinate 96,091,411 downwards.
GCAAAAAAAAGTTGGATATCATGTCACGGTAGCGCTCACCATTCACAATTACGTTACGATTCGCATCATCGTTGAAGAAGAACGGTCCAATGATGCCACCAGCCCATAAACCGCACCAAACTGTGAATTTTTCTGGATGCATTGGTAGCTCTTGCAATGCTTCTGGGTGATATTCACTCCAAAATCGACAATTCTGCTTATTTTCGTACCCATTGAGCCAAAAATAAGCTTCGTCACTGAACGCAATTTTTCGGTAAAGAAGTAAATCTTTGGCCAACTTTCCAAGAGCCCATTCACCAAAAATCTTACGTTGCGGTAGATCGTTCGGCTTCAATTCTTGCACCAGATGTATTTCGAAAGGCATCACACCTAAATCCTTCCGCAAAATATTCCACTTTGTTGAGTAACAGAGGCCCAATTGCAGCGAACGACGGCGAATCGATAATTGATGGTCATCATTAACACTGGCCGATACAGCCGCTTCAGTGGGTCGATTAAACTGACCATAAAATGGAAGAAGCGCGCGATGAACTTTCTTAACAGAGCACGCATTTTGATAATAAAATTCAATAATTTGCAAGCGTTGTTCGTTCGTAAGACGATTCATGGTTAAATTATAGACCAAACTGAAGATGTTTGACTGTGAAACAAAACACGAAACGTGCGTCAGCTGTTTAAACCAGTGTTGCCAAAAAGAAAATAGCTAAAAAATCACCCTTTACCTAGCTCTGCTGCAAAAAGGCATTGACCAGTTACTGCTGGTTTTTAAAAAACACACCCTTGCGCACAGATAGAATAGCCTTCATACCAAAGCTCGGTATATTCCGTCTACTATCCTTCCTGCTGAAACCTTGGTTGGTTGACCTTCGCGCGGAAAATCCTGCGAAACTGTTCTACAAAATCTCGTCGGCAGAATTGAATGCTCGGCAGAATTGAATGCTTTCCTATGCAGAAAGAATGCTAGATATTGAGGATGGTTTTGAGGAATCATTAGTGTTGTGGATCAAAGCAAAGGAAATGGATAGAACTATTTTTGCTGATGTGGACTGTGGTTAATATGTACGTCTGGGGCAAATAGGGGCTGCCCGCAAGGCGGTGTCCTGTTTCCTCTGCTATGGTTCACTCTCTGCTGGATGTTAGCAATGGCTTTAACATCTACACCGAGGCATATGCTGATGACGTAACCGTACTGTCTGTCGGATCGTGACTAGCGCATGTGTCCTCAAAACGGCAGGCAACTCTAGACGTGATCGACGACGGAACGCGATTTAAATTAACCCCCTCGAAACATTTGTTCTTTTCACAAAGGAAATCGACTGATATGACTCAAGTGAAACTTAAAGGCGTCACCATCGCTTTTATCCGATACAGCCAAATATAAGGGCCTTTACGAAACTAAACAGATGGCTCCAAAACCAATGAACGATCTGGCACTGGCGCCTTCCTGGTTTGCGACACCATTAGATTGCACAGTTCATTAGATAATTTGCGTCGAGTTTCAAAGCGGAAACTTATGCGATCATAATGGCCACGAACTCTATTGTGAAGAACTGGTGGAAGGGCAACGTATCTATGACCTCTATTGCGATTGGTATTGTGATCGATACTATTCGTTTTTCTCTTCAAATCTTGTCGTTGGCAAATTTGTGGTCGACATTTTTAGCGCGACAGAATAGCCTAAGATAAACATTGTTTTTATCATACGGATGTAATTTAACTTATGCAGTTTTGTCTGTAAAAAATTGTTATTGAAAAATCATTAGAGAGACAAAACCGCTAGTAAAATATGTTCGGAAATGTATTATTTTATTCAAGTTAGCACAAACAATTTGCTTTGATACGCACATTAGTTCTTGTTCACACTGTATCGGCGAAGCCCTCATATCTCTCTCTAACTGATAAGACCTGACATATATAATAAATAAATTAAATTTATTAGATTAATCGACAATCGACACTCGCAATCGGGGCCTATGTCTGCACAACCCTTTAACCACTTTTTCTCTGAATTTGATCGGCAATTATACTCCACTAACACTTGCCTGTGTCCCGGGTCTAGATAAAGGTCAGAGGAAATATTCTCAGTACCTGAACCTCCGCCGTGTCTACCTGAGTTCTTGGTTAGTGTTTCCATGACTCTCCAGGATGCAGACAAACCAAACGCATGCTCTCTGGAGAATTCTTGCTTTTCATTGGCAAAAAAGACAGCAGGCGACTTAGGTTAGGTTAGGTTGAAGTAGTTGACTGTAGCGCAAGAAGAAGGCGAAGAAGAAGGCTGATTATAATATTGCTCAGTTCAATCAGATTATCGAAAAAGTGGGTCCTCAGAAAGCTGAATCTACGGTTCGAGAGAGCAGTGCAGTTGCATAGCAAGTGTTCAATGGCTTCTTCTTCGTTCTCGTTCCAGCAGCTTCTACAAAAATCATTGTATGGAAGGCTCAGTCTAGAGGCGTGAGTTCCGATGGCATAATGCCCTGTAAGGACACCTATAAGAGATCTGATATTTGGCCTCCCTAGTCTGACCAAGCTAAGCGATCGTTTGGGGTCGATTACAGACCAGCGTTCTGTGGTGACAGGATGCCTCATCACCCTGGGCTTGATGTCCATCCGCGGTTTGTTTGAGCATGCGTTTCTAGCTTTAGCAGATGTTTTATAGTAGCGATAGCCATAGAGGGTGGGTCTCAACCCGGAAAGAGTACACAGTTTGTGCCCTTTGCAGCGGGTTCGCCCGCTTCGCAATTCTCTTGAATGTCACACCGTCCCTGCACCGTCCCGGCATGTACTTGGCAATCTCGTTAAGAGATAGGCGGCAATTAAGAGATGTCTTCGAGTTGAAAGTGACTGATTCGCTGCCTGGCTGTCCGAACAGGTGACGATATTTGTGCTTGATATTACATTATTTTTTAGTCATGAGAGCTTCCTTAATCCCTATTGTTTCAGCCTGTAAGACGCTACACTGATTAGGTGGATGTAGGGAGAGCTGAATGTTCAGATAATTGGAATAAACGCCTTCGAACCATCTGTGAAGATTCGCAATGGACTGTCCAGCGTCTTGTTATCAGACTTCCAATAAAATCTGGTAAGCAGATTGCATAATATCCCTGATCATGGATATATATTTCCCAGCTACTGAGATAGCAATATCATCTGCATAGGCAATGATCTTGCACCCAGTAGCTTCAAATGTCACAAGCAGTTCGTTGACCACTATGTTTCAAAGTAGAGGGGAGAGTACTCTACCCTACGGTGCGACTCTGTTCACAGATTTGTGGATCGTGGTATCACCAAACTTCGAGTTAATCACTCTGTTATTGGGAAGCTGGTGATTAAAAGTCACTATGGGCTTTTCGATCCCGAGTCTGTTGAGTGCTAGGGTTTTGAGGGTTATTGCGTGGGGTTCTATTTTGTTTAAATCTCCCTCGATTTCGACAAAAGCAGTGAGGATAATTTCCTTACTCAATTGATAGTGGCAAAAAGCGTGTGCAGGGCTGTTTCCACAGACTTGCCTTTGTAGCTGCCATGCTGGGAGATCGAAAGTTTCTCAGTGACTATGTGTCGAATGAATAGTGTTTTTAATGGAAAAGATGATAGAATTATGTCATTGCCTATGTGTCGAATGAATACGTCGATCAATTTACCAGTGATTTTAATTTAAATTATGATAGACTTATGGGTCTTAAATCCTTTGGTTTGACATGCGAGCATTTTCCAGTCTTAGGTATAAAGACCACGGCGGTCGTTCTCTAAATTTAAGATACAACCATGTACCATGTACCATGTAACGTCTTACAGTTTAAAAAAAAAAAAAAACTAAAAAATTTGAAATTGAAAATTTATTTAGAAAATGAGTAAAAAGTTCAGTGAAATCGCGCTAAAACAAACGCGGATAACGGATGAAGTCCACAAACTCTGGACAAATTTTAAAAAGGATGGAGAGTCTAGATATTCAGCAGAATATTTCAAAAAGAGACTCGTGCAGCTAGCGAAACTGTGTACTGATTTCCGAATCAATAACGGGTACCTCGAAGATCTGATGGCAGCCAATCCCGACCATCTGTACATTCTTGACGATTATTTTATCCAATTTGAGTCAAGGTACGAGTACATAAAGCATACGTCGAGGAAGAATTTAAAGCAACATCAGGCAAAGGTTCGCCCACCCACACCAAAGTTGCCAGCGGAACCAGATACCGCTAGCTCACAGTTGTTGTTCAAGGGTCTTTTGATGCGTACATCAAACTAAAGGAGGAATGCCGGCACAGTGCCAGCACAGAGACTAATTAAATTTCCATCCATAGTTATCCCATCTTTCTATGGTAGCTACAAGGCATGGACTCTTTTTTGGGAACTGTTTCAGCATTTACATCAGAACGAAGGAATTACTGATATAGAGCGCATCCAGTATCTAAAAGGAAGCTCAAAGGAGGAAGCAGCTAGAATCATCAACCACCTGGCACCGACATCAACAGATTATGCAGCAGCTATAGAGGTGTTGACAAAACGGTATCGAAATCCAGCAGCTTTCATCAATATTAGACACGTACATTCAGAAATGTTCTTATTAAAATCATCACTGCCTGACAACTCATTCGACCTCAAAACAATAAAGGACTCCACGAAGGAAATTTTTTATGCTATAAAGAACTTAGGAGTAGACACAAGTAGCTGGGATCCACTGGTGGTACATTTATTATGTTCTAAGTTAGACGGTCATACAAGGAAATCTTATCAGCAAGCAAGAGGAACATTCACAAAAATACCTACGCTGAAATAACTGTCCGATGTGATTGAATGCAGGTTCCTTGCCTTGGAAAACGGCCGATCCAAACAAACGCAAAAGAGGATAGTACAAGACGGTACATCGTTAAATTGCCATTATTAAAAGATGGCATGAGTTTGGTCGACTAAAGAAAAATGCCATTAAAGCGCTTCTTTATGTTGGAGCGAAGATTTGCAAAAATAGAGATCCTCCAGAAACAATGTTCAGAGTTCATGCAAGAGTACATCAACCTTGGACACATGGAGGAAATAACTAAGGAATACACTTGGAAAACATATTATCTTCCACATCATGCTGAGACAACTGAGAGTGGTGTTCGACGCTTCAGCCAAGACGACATCAGGAGAATCTCTAAACAGTATTTTGATGACCGGACCTACGGTCATAGTGTACACTGCTGACATCGAAAAGATGTACCAACAGATTCTAATCGACCAAGACGATCAACATCTACAACATAGTTCCATATGATAGTTCCGATGATTGTCTCGGAACTAGGTGAAGGAATTTCAAGACCTTCAAAGTGAACTAGTCGAGCTACTTCATGATACTGTGGGTGGGATGATACTGTTCCAATTAAGATTCAAAAGGAATGGGTAGAATTCAAGACGAGCCTAACCACAAAAGAATTCTAAAGTTGGACACATCAAATGAGAGGCTCTAAAGTTGAACTACACGGATTTACGGATGCATCTGCATTTACGGATGCATCAGCGTACGCAGCAGTAGTGTATTTAAGGATTATTCAAGATGACTCTGTTAACATAAGCATTATTGCATCCAAAACTAAGGTTGCGCCAGTAAACTATGCGCAGCAGTATAACTAATGAAATTAATGAAATATATTAGAGACGAAGACGACATGGAAAATTCAAAGGTCATTGCATGGTCCAATTCAACTATTGTATTGAACTGGTTGAGACAACAACCTGTGAAATGGAACACATTTGTTGCCAATCGGGTTCCTTATGTGCAACAACATTTTAAAGATCAAGGAAATACGTACCTGGAATAGATAATCCTGCAGATTTTCCATCAAGAGGATCATTCGGAGACTTTTGTTAAAAAACAACCTGGTGGCACGGTCCAGATTGGTTGACAAAGGATGAACCCCACTGGCCAGTAAACGAATCAGCAAATGAATTAAAATATATGCCGGACATACGAAGAGCACATGCTTGTTTGGCAGTTGAAATAAGCTATACATCAACCAAAGACGACATTTGCTATAAATATTCTTCGTTTTCCTTCATTTGCTACGAGTGACGGCATATTGTTTACGATTCAAACAAAATTGCAAAAAATGCATGAGGCGAGAGCCACTACTTCATGGAAAGTTAGATAGAAATGTCTTCTGAAAGTTGAAAATTCGCAAGTAAGGAGTGCTCAACAATGCTTCGTCGATGACATGGAAAATCTCGGGGCAAATAAGGTGCTAAAATCGTCCAGCAATATATTGTCATTAAATCCATTCAATGGCGCTAATGGAATGCGTCAATCAATTAAAGGCACCCTATGACTTTGTCATCCTCACATCTATTGACAAGGTTAATAATTAATAAAACCAACCTTGACACTCTTCACGAAGGAGTAAAGCTGACCCTGAATCATATTCGGCGAAAGTATTGGATCATTCATGGAACAAACACTGTAAAGGCATTACTTAATCAATGTCTAAAATGTTTCCGAATCAAGGCGTACATCGTGCTTTTCGTCTGCTTGCCTACAAAGGCAGTGCGTATTGAACTGATATCCGATTTAACAAGAGATGGATTCATGGTGGTTTTAAGACGAATGATAAGTCGAAGAGAATCATTGCATCATTTATACAGCGACAATGGAACAAATTTTATAGGAGCAAAAAATATACTGCGTGCGGTGAAACCAAAGCTAGAAGAAACACAACAGCGGTATAAATGGAAATACCCTGCCAAGAATTTAGATGTCGATGAACTGGTGTTGATAAAAAACGAGCCTCTAATACCATCTCGATGGGGTAGTAACTGTTAAAATTGAAAAAGGTATATCAAAACGACCAATAACAAAAGCATTTCCAAGGATAGCGAGCAAAATCATCACATCCTGGAAGACAGTCGAAAGAGAGCCGGAGTAGTATGAAGCAGCCTGCCAAGGTGTCTCTTGCTCTTCTATGTTCAACCGTTCTTGCATCAGTTATGCGGATTATTGCGAGGTATACAATCACCGGCCGGGAAGTTGGAGTGTTCGTCGAGCAATTCGGAACAGCAAAAATTCAGGGCGGGGTGTTCTTCGTACTAGTGATCAAATAAACGTTAACAAAACACGAGATCAAATCACTGAGTTATGCAGTAAGGCAAGCGCTGTGACTAAAGAAGGTCAATGTGATGAACTTGGATGAAGAGTGGAAAAACTTATTCTCAATTTTATATGTAAATAAGAGACTCCGACTAACGCCATTAAGACGGAAAAAGCGTGGTTTACTAGGAACACTTCTCACATCAACATTTGGAGTCAGTGACGAAGTTTATTAAGATATCGAAGCTTTGTATAGCAATCAGAAAGCACTGATTCGAAATACTAAAACCAACACCAAGCTAATGCTATCATCTATTACCAGTGTTATTGTTACAGAAGCAAGAATGGGCAACAAAATAAATACTGTCACCAAAAAGCTAAATGCTGGCCAAGAAGAGATCAACAAAATGGAATCTTGGTAGAATATAGTGGACGAGAATAAGCTTCACATCCATGTAACGAACACATACTTGATTGCTCTGAGTTCTATGCGCTAAATTGAAGTAAAATATAATACCGTCCCTGTAAAAATTGATGTGCAAACATATAAAGAGGTTTATAAACGGCACTCGGTACTTGGAATATGATATAGCTACGGCCCAACTCATGAATGAAACATCTTATATCCTCCGGCCATCAGTATATCACAATATTGAACTATGTGGAGATTGTATTGTCCTTCAAGCAATTTCCAACCAGAACGCTACGATTATGGAGAGAGTTACGGACTCACAACACATGGATGTTTATTAAGCCGGAAGAAACAACGGAATTTATAACTTGTGGATCAGAACGTGAAGAGATAATTCTGAAGGAGACGGGGCACTATTCATATTTCATCAAACTGTTTCATCGAGTCCATGGCCATAAGGCTAGAAGAACAGATACTCAATGAAACCGGAATGATTATGCACTTTAGCAAATCAATTGTTACAATAAACACATCGTTATCTTCACATATTTCTGTTTATATGGAAGAAAATCAAAAAACATCAATATTGGACATATGGTTTTTGTTCAATTGTCACCTCAGCTTTTGTTTTGATTTGTTTATTGGCTGTGATGCTCCAGTATGGAGAGTAGTATATATAGGTATTGAGAACTCGTTTATGCGAGTCCCAGTCAACATTGTTTCGGGTTGCCTTGGCTTTGTTGAAAAGCTTTCTGCAAAGATCTGAATATCACCACAGGCGCTTATTCTTACCCCTAAATTTCCTTAGGAGTCACTATCTTGCTTGAGAGTTCTGTGCCATCCTCCGACGCGTGCACTTGTCTTCGTCGGTGCAGTACGCGTAAAAAAATCTTAGTCCCCGCGGCCTTGCCACCCACAACAACGTCGCGACTGCCCCACAAGGGAAAAAATCAAAATCAAAACAAAGTGCAGTGTAGTGAAGTATTTCGGTGTCGAGTGCGATCGGTCCGCTCCCTCTCGTCCCTCTCCATCCAAAGCCACTGCTGCGCATTCTCGGTCGCAACTTCCGTTTGATTTTATCAGGCGGGTTGAGGCATGACGGATTTTAGATGTGTTTTAGATTTATTGGTGGACCAACTCGAATCGATGTATGGGCATTACACCTACATCGATTGTTGTTGGGAAGCTAACCTGAAAATTACACTTCTCATCTCTGCTTTACCACCCGCAGTCGGAGTTGGTTTTTTCTGATACCAAACCTGGATAGCAATTCAACTTCCAATGAATTTGATGCGCTATCTCACGCCATTTCAAGAATTGTTATCTTGTATCCTCGCACTGAAATTTCCATAGTGGGCTTCGACATTCCGGCCAAACAACATCCGAAGGAAGGTATGTTGAAATCTTTGCTTTGGTAAATAATCTGACACAGCTAGTAAATGCGCCCACACTAATACCTGACATTGCAGATCATTTCGCCAACACCCTGGACCCGTTTCTCCCCTCTCATCCTGACAAATATTCGACTGCTTTTCTGTCACCTTTAGGCTCGTCTAATCATTGTATCAGCTAATTTCTCGTTATCGCTGAAACAGTTAGAGAACAAATTCCGAAAAGGACAGTATGTCTGTACGACAAAGACGATTGGAGCGGTCTAAACAACTTCTTTAGGAATTTTAACGGGTCATTTTGCTTCCTCGATAGTGACGTGGATGCCGCTGCCCATATGATCACAAACATTCTTCTGCAGGGCATGAGATCCTTCCTTCCTCATAGAGTGAAACGTATCAAGCCCAAATCAGATGCATGGTATGACTCGAGCTGTAAAGAGGTTATCAGGTTGAGAGAGTTGGATTTGCGGATATACAAAGCCAACCCTACTGAGGAAAACCGGAATAAGCTTTAACGGGAAAGAAATGACTGTAATGCAAAATTATAAAACGTTTGAAATTCTAGTATGAGGCAAAAAGTATTACAATGTCCCAAGGGTAGCAAAAACTGTTTGTCATAAAACGTAAAGTAAGAAATTCGCACGCTCATTTACAATGACTTGCCAGCTGTCAGCTCTTTAGACAAAGCGAATCTGCTTGCGGCGCATTTGGCAGCCAGATCAACACTGCCAGATTCCAATATGTCGCCACCTGTACCTCAAAGCGTAGATTTCACCGTGGGATAAATCCACTTCTGCACTCGTACAGTTGCAATAGTATGGATGGTATTCCTCCTATACTTCTGAGGAAGTGCTCTTCTGCGCTGGCAAAACTACTGCATATGAATTTTCATTTCTCCTCTTGTTTAGGTCTCTTTCCGAGCAGATGGAAAACAACATTCATCACCCGCCTCATACTGACCTATAGTTCTTCTTTCTTAGGTCATGGAAACGCTGATAAATCATCAGATTATTAAATATCTTGAATCGCGGAAGCTTCTTAACGAATGACAGTACGTTTTCCGCAACAACAGGTCCTCTGCTGATCTGATAGCTGATCTCACCAAAATGTGAAACCAATCTTTATTTCTAAGGCATTTGACAATGTTTAACACCAAGGCTCTGTCCTGACTATGACACTCTTTCTCATTTTTATAAACGATCCCCTGTCTGCTAATTTTAATCCACTCCATTCCTTCGCTGCATAATTCATTTGACAGCGTAATTAACTGGGGAAAGAACAAACTGTCTGCTGTCACTCATGCGAACCGTTGTTAATCAGCCATTATTCATGAAAGGCACCTGTGTCGGTGAAACCGACAAGTTTTCCATCCTTTCCATGTGTATCAACACAACACTTAGTTGGAACGGTCACATATTTGAGGTCGCCAAAAATGCTGCGAAATGTTCAGGTTTCCTCAATCGATGCAAGGTATACTTCACCCCTTCCCATTGGAGCTCCAGCTACATTTCAGAGGCTAATAAATTACGTCCTCTTCGGTCTCCTAGGCCTTGTGTGTTTTTTTGTATTTAGATGATATCGTCACCTATGGTAAAAGTACAAACGACCACAGCAATAAACTTAGAAGGGTTTTACCAGATTAAGGCAGCACAACTCAGACTACAGCCTACAAAAAAGAGATTGCCTGTTTGGGACATATCTCTTCAGAGAAAGGGGCATTTCCAAACTCCAGCACAAAAGCCAGTGTCCAACAATTTCCTAAAATTGTTAAAAATGTGCAATCGTTCATAGGACTTGCCAATTTACGATTTTACAAAAAATATTTATATCCCAAAGACGAAAACGGCGAGGTGTATTGAATGTTATTGGCGAAGTTGCTAATGCCCTTTTTGGTGGAATGGATGATAGGGATGCACAGGGAATCAATACGTCTATACGCGACTTACAAAACACGCAACAAAAAATAGCGCATGTGGTCAATAAACAAATTACTATAATAGCAAACATGAGAGTTTAAATATTTCAGCGAACAGAATAAATGCGATATTTTTAAAGCTAAAATTACCATTTGACGTACAAGTTGACGAACGGTGTTTGGCCATTAATCCCGTTAGGCGAGAGTATATTTTCTTAAATGCAGGGAGTCTTCATCAGTGTGTAAACTATAAAGACGAAATGTATTTAAGCAAACGGAACTTAGTGATTAGAAACGATCATTCTCAGAATTGTTTAATTAATTGGCTTCCTGAATATAAATCGCAAGAATATTGCAATATACATTTATTCAATGCCACACGAGAAATTTGGAATGGTCTAAGTTCAACAAATACATGGCTATTTGTAGTGCCTCAAGATAGTCATTTAAAGTTAATTTGCAACTCCGAAACACAAATACTTCCAATTAGTTGTACAGGGACATTGACCTTGGATGGAGGATGTTAGGCTATGTCACCTGAGGCTACACTTGAAATTAAACTGTTAAGCTCTCAAATATTACACTCTACTTTGGTTCAGATTTCGTTTGTAATATTAAAACTTCTGATATGAAAATAAGACCTAAGTAAAGTAGTAACGATTTAAATCGCATCGGTTTCGAGTTTGTGCTCAATAGTGTTCCACTTGACATGAATTTAACCGAAAATGCCTATACAAAATCGAGCGACGGAAACATGGTACCATCTACAATTGGAAGATGGCACCAGAGCAAGAACAGCCACTTATATTTCAGTGCACATATGAAAATTCCAAAGTCTCCCAAACTATAGTTTGCAGAAAAGAAAGCAGCTAGAATGTATAAAGGAATTCACGCTGCCGAAAACTGCATCAGTTCGATTAGTAAATTAAAAAAAGAAACAAAAAATTTAGTTATTGGATCTATAAGTTATATTTAAATATTTTATAATATCTTGTATTGTCTGTCAAGTTTTTGAGTGATTATAGTAATAACAGGAAATACTGTAATGAGTTAAGTAAAATAAAATATTGAAATCATGCGCGTAAGCAGAAAGAAAAATAGAACACTAAATATTTTAAATAATTCTAAACGTAAGCGATCATATTGTAGAAAAAGTAGTCTTTAACTAGTATAATATATCAGAAATAAATACTGTAAGCTATTTATTAACTCTTTAAGTTAAAGTCCGCCGATCGTTGAGTATGAAAAAAAAGCAACACCAAATTAACGTACGTTATAAAATTATATATTCAATAGTCGAGTCCTCAAATAATAACTCCTATACAAAATAGATATCTTATCAACCTAAGCTCGGTTGACCTTGGTTCCCGAGGGCAAGTCTGTAAATACGAAGGCGAAGAGATAGACGAAGTTCCGGAATGTCGACCCTTCCATAGATTTTTTTTCACAACCAACAAATTGTGACCAGTATGGCTACGATGATGCAAGCCTCTGTAATAATGGAGCAACTAATAGTCTTTTGCGTGAACAAGATTCAGCAAGGAAAAACTAATAGTCGTCAAAAAAGACGTATTTTTACAAAAAATTAGCACTATAAGTCAAAAAATGCTGTGAATCCCAAGTGTAAACCTTCAGTGAAGTATATAATGGACTAATCGGAAACAATACTTTGATTCCAAATAGTGGAAAATTATTTATTTATTATAAAATAACATGATTAAAAATTTGTATTTGCAAAAAAAAAATTCAAAACTATGATTTACAAGATCATGTCTATTTTCCTCAGCTAAAATTAAGAAAATGAATAAGAAAAATCATTCAATTATTTTCTTTATTCCACAATAAATAATGAAATCAATTAGGATCTTCGAACAGATCCCTTAAATAAAGAACAAAATAAAATACTGTCTTGAGTAATAAAAGTATGTGATGAAGCATCCAAAAAAATGTCATGATTTGTCTGCTACGAACCATGTATAATACAACATCCCTATGGAAGATAATTCTCCTATTTGTATGAGGATATGTCGATATCCTGAGATCCGCAAAGAGGAAGTGGATAGCAAATAATTCGCCCAGCCTGGGTCGTACCTGAAAATATGGATCACGCAGGCAAAAGAGTGGCTCATAGTTATCGATTATAGAAAATGAAACAATGTAAATAAGAAAGACAAACATCCTATACAACATGGACATTTAGACAAATTGGGACACGCAGTGTATTTCTCCACATTGGATCTACCAAAAGGTTAATCAAATAGAACTAGAACCTAAAAATAAAGAAAAAAACAGCATTTAGTAATCTATCTCGACACCTCGAGCTTTTACGTGTGACGTTGGGCTTAAAGAATGTACCCGCAACCTTTCAAAGATTTATGAATGAAGCCTTGAAGGACTACAAAGGAAAAATATGCTGTCTGTTTAGATGATATCATTATATTTTCTTCGAGCCTGCAAGAACGTAAGGATTCATTCCATAGAATTCTAGATACACTCAAGAGCTCAAGTGTTAAATTGTTATTGAATTAATCTGAATTTCTACATAAAGAAACAGATAAGGGCATGATAGATAAGGGACTGGTGTTAAACCAAATCCGCACAAAATTGTGACAAAGAAGAACTTCCCTATCCCACAGATAGTGAAAGAAATTCAATTGTTCATAGGATTAACCGAATATTAAAGAAAGTTTATCTCTGATACAAGAAATAATACAATAAGCGACGTTATGCCTTAAAAGGGGTATCAAAATAAACACTGATGACAAAAATTACAGAGGATCTTTTGATAAATTAAATCTACCGACTAAGTCCAAGTTGGGACCCGTGGTAAGGCAAACACATGGACCCCTCTTATTTGCCTAACACACCTTAAATAAACATGAACATTATAGCACAATCGTAAAAGAACTTCTCGCAGTTTGGGCAACCTCACAGTTTTGTCATTATTTATATGGAACTGTTCATCGTCCTTTTGGCGTAGTCTGACTTTCCAATTTAAAAGAACCACATAAATACCAAGGTTGGAAAATTAAGTTAGGAGTGTGTGACTTTAATATTCAATATGTACATTTAATATATACAAAAAAAGTAGTCGACGGCCTCTCTCGCGTAAAGATTAATGCGTTGGGAAAAGAGGATCTAATTACACAACATACTACCGAGTTAGATAATTCAACTTGTGAAATAAGTGATATATTCAAATGATATATATAAAGCTCTTAAAAGATCTTAAATTTGACGAAGATAATGAAATAATGGTCATCAAAACAAAGATCATGTTGGTATGGAAAAAAAATATTTAGAAATAATCCGAAAATATCATATACCTAATTCAAAAACCCCCAAAAATAAACAAATAAATAATTGTCACCTATGTGTGACCAAAATATAATGAAATCCACTACAAACCTACATGAACCCCAAAAGGTTCTAGTGAACTTTATCACATACATTTTGAACAACAACAAAAAATATCTTTCATGCATAAATAAATTTAGTAAATACGCGGCTATTGAAACAATAAGCACTAAACATATATAGATGTTTTAAAAGCATTAATGAAGATCTTTACGTACATGAAATGAAAAAAACCTAAACAAATAACCCTCGATAACGAAAACGCTTTTGTGTCTGAATCATTAAAAAATTCTTAGAAAATAATAAAATCTAATGAACATTGATTGCATAGCTAATCGTCATACACGTAATTCTTACTCAGAACGCATCCATAGCATGTTATGCATGTGCATAGAATTCGTGTAAGGAACCGATACAAAGTATTTGGTTTTGGCTGACAATGGTTACATCTCATTATTCGCGTATGCGGAATCCACGCGCATCGGGTGGTTTATCGAGCAAAATATTGTCGAGTAAGCAAAACTTTGACGCAAATTTGATGCCTGTCGAAGAAAGGTAGAGTCTTTAGTCTTGATTCGGACGCGATCGTAACCTGGTATAAAAAAACCTTTTCAATCGAAAAATATAAAAAGTGCGTTTCATTAAAAAGTATAACATAAAATTGATGGCAGCAGTGAAGATCTTATATACGAGTGGATAACGAATTTCTCTCACAGCAAAATTCGGGACATCGATAATATTGTCCGGGGTTCGTATAGTGCGATTGATTATGACTTATATTTCCATTCAACGAGAAAACGCTACAAGTGAATTAGAGTCTCGATAAAAAGCTGTTGCTGAATAGTTTTTTTATAATCCTAAATTGAAAGCCGCAAATGAGTGGACATGTGTATGTGTAAATGAAAATTTCACACAAAGTGAAGTGATATCAGAAAAACAGCACGCGGATCTTCAAGCAACAATGAGGGAGACCAGCAATAACTATCAGGAACATCAATAGAAGAAGTAACAACAGTAGCCGAGGAAAATGAAAGCAATTCTACCGTTATTTCTGTAAGTAAGAAGTGAACAGAATAAGTCAACAATAGATTGTAAACCGGCGATTATTGCATAAAATACCTGTTAATAAAGTCTAAAGATGAGTCAGATAAACACCTTAATGAGTGAAGCAGATTTTAGCGAGGACGATCTCAATAAAAAATAATATACCCGATAATGAGTTTAGATAGTTTGATTAAAATAATCACATATTTTGACAGCGATCCGATTTCATACAAAATTGCAATGGATTTAGCTACTGAGGATCAGAAACGATGTCTATTACCTATTATCAAAATCAGAATATTTGGTAACACAGAAATTCGGCTTAAGAATAAAAAAGTAAATACGTGGGAATAATTATGGACTAAATAGGGTTTTTGGAAAAACGTATTCAAGTATGCAGTTGCATACGGAAATTACTAAGCTTAGGCAACTTCCCAAAGAAACGGTGATTCAATACACGCAAAGTTGCGAAACTTTAACGCGTGGACGCATTTAAGCTGTACATAGCGAAAATTATTTTGATCCAACTAATGAGAGCGAAATAATTGGTATTGAGAAAGATATGCTTGTTGGGTATGTATTCGGATTTACCAGGGAGATAGGCACATTTGTCAACACGCAAAGACCCAAAACCATGGCGGAAGCTTCACAGCTAGCGTTGGAAGAAGAGAACAGACTCGGGTATTATAGCATTGCAAATAAAGACTATGCAGGGAAAAATGTAGTTAACATACATCATACTAATGTAAAATGATTTGTTTGTGGATGAACTGGACACATATCCAAAAAAAAAACACAGTAATAGTAACTATAATGATATTTCAACGAGTAGGGAGTTTTGTTTAAATTTCAGGGTTATAGAAACAATAATGGCAATACACACTTTTAATAACAGGAATAATCATCAACGAGATGATTGAATTAGAAATAGATACGAAAGCAAACCATTAAATAGAAAAAATTATTATGTAAAAGACATGGAAGGAACGCAAAATAAATCATAAACAGGAGGAACAGGAAAAGTCTTATAAAAAATGTGTACATGAGGAAGATGTAGTTTTTAATGAAATGATTTTAATGAAAATGCAAACATAAATAGAGTCGGTGGTGTAAAGATTAGAACAAAATACTATAATAACTTTGATTCTAAGATTACATTTTTTGTTGTTAAAGAAGATTTCATCGGGTACTACGACGGTATAGTCGGACAAATAATACACTCTGAAAGAAAATATGTCAAATGAGGAGTCAGGTAAAAGAAGGATGGTATAATCCGTCCCAGTATATCACCATGGTCTAGCCCATTATGGTTGGTCCCCAATGATATGAGCGGCATACGCAAATGGGGAATGGATTTCCGCATTTCCCACGCCATATGGCCACTTCGAATTTCTTCGAATTACATTTAAGCTAAAAAAAGCTCCTGCGTTCTTTCAATGCCTTACGTAAAGGGTGATTTTTTAAAAGCTGTAGGAAAGTTTTTCAAAAAAAACACATAAAATTCAGAAAAATGCACGAAATCCTTATTTGAATCGATAGTACGGTCCATATAATTTAATGTTTGAAGATTATTTCATGCAAATGTTGACCTTGACTGCGCCTCAAATGGTCCATCCGCTTAGTCCAATTTTGGCATACTCTTTCCAAAATTTCGGCCGGTATCTCACGAAATCAATGTTGTCTTTCATTGAAGCGGGCTTGTCTGTATAGACATGAGCTTTAACATAGCCCCACAACAAATAGTCTAAAGGCGTTAAATCGTACGATCTAGGCGGCCAATTGACCGGTCCCGAACGTGAAATGAAATGCCTCTCAATAAGTCCATTGTTGCGCGTGCTGTGTGGCATGTGGCACCGACTTGTTGAAACCACATGTCATGCAAGTCAAGCTCTTGCATTTTGGGCAAAAATTCACACCAGCCCATAAACCGCACCAAACTGTGACTTTTTCTGGATGCATTGGTAGCTCTTGCAATGCAATGCTGGCTGATATTCACTCCAAAATCGACAATTCTGCTTATTTACGTACCCATTTAGCCAAAAATGAGCTTCGTCTTAAACTGACCATACCATGGAGAAGCTAAATTATAGACCAAACTGAAGATGTTTGACAGTGAAACAAAACACGAAACGTGCGTCAACTGTTTAAACCAGTGTTGCCAAAAAGATAATAGCTAAAAAATCATCCTTTACTTATGTGGCAACTTGGAGAGAGAACTTTTACATAACAAGCGACAGACACATAAAATAAACCATAACCCAGGGCAATTTAAGCACAACTCAGGTAAATTTAGGTAGAATCGCAACAGAGACACAATTCAGGGAAGTTTAGGCATGACAATCATTCAGGACAACTTAGCCAGAACAATTTCAACCACAATCATTCAGGGTACAGCAATCAAAACCATTCAGGCCAATTCCGTAAAATTTCAATCAAAACACCCCAGGGCAAAATTATCACAACAGGCAAGTCTTCAATCCCTCAGGGCAGATTCGAAATGCACATAATAATCAGAATAATATTCGGCAAGAAGAAATTCACAATATAGAGCCCGCGTTTTTTCTGAGACAAAATATTCCTAGATGTAACCATAAAGCACTCATCGATACGGGTTCAACCATGAGCATTATAAATTCCAAATCAGTTGATTGTTCGAAATTTAGAATCTTCGAAAAAGTTAAAATGAAACTGCAAACCATTAATAATATCACAACAGAAACAGTAGATAGAATTATTACTAGCATCCCCAAAGAATTCAATTATGACCCAAAAGGGGCAGTCAAGTGGTTTCAAAGGGATTTAGGTAAAAAACCATATGACATCCTGATCAGGATGGACATTTTGAAGAAAATTGTCGAAACGCTCGATTTTGATAACAAAAGCATAACTCTTAATAACGGCACTATGTTATTTTCTTTTTTTTTTCCAATGTAATTTTGTTTTATTATATTCAATGAAACTATACTATACTAGACAAAATAACTTAAAACTAGATTAACTAACTTGACTGCGAGCGACATCCCGTTCATATTGAAGTCGTACGACATGGAAAATTACAAGACATCCGTGTGGATCCTGTATTAGGCCAATTGTGTCGAGGTAGAGGAACGCCTCGGAAGGAATAAACCCGGTAAGGCGCACTCTCTCACGATACATTACGTTGTGGTAGTGAGCCCCAAAGATCAGACTGTTAGCAGAAGTCATAGCTCTATTCAGCTTAATAATAAAATTATCAATCCTGTTCAAGTTTGCCTCGTTGTACAGGACCTCGTTGCGATAGTACTTCTTGTACTCAGACTCGGGTGTACGATACAACCGGGCATGTCCGAAGACACTGTCTCTCGAACAACCTCATCTCTTCCATCTGGGAATTACTCAAGTTGAACCACAATGGACACCCCTATGCCATAATTGACCGGATGATGGTTTCATGCCCCGCCCTGAATCCGAACTGGTTGTCCGGTATGATATTATTTTCCTTAACCCATGGTTTCAGAACTCGAATGACTATCTTTTCAAAGACCTTGCTTATGCATGGAAGAAGACTGATCGACCGGAGATTTGCTTGAATGGTCTTGTCTTTGTCACGTTTAGGGATCGGCTGAACCACAGATGTTTTCCAGTGAGCTGGATAATGTGCATTTTTCAGCGAATTATTGTTGCGTAAATATGGATCGCTACGGGGGGAAGGTGGCAAAGTACAATATTCGGTATTCCATCGATTCCGACTGAATTTTTCTTCCTCAGAGAGTTGAAGATACCCTGGAGATCTTCTTGAGAAGTCAAGATTGATTTACATCGTTGGCGACGCCAGTATTTGCCACGTTAACGTCACTGAAACTGTCGAAACCAAGATTCTCAGATCGCCATTGACTTATCCCCATGCGGAGTTAGAAGTGGTTTAACAAGGCTCCGTTCTCCAGATCGTGATTCGGCCTACTAATATCGTTGACCGTGTACACTCGCTGGAACACAGCACCGATTGCTTTCACCTTCTCCTGAGGATCTTCAACCACGAAGAAGTCATTATATAGCACTGCCCTGGATCCATGCCAACTGAAGTCAGTATCTGTTCGTTATTTGTTGTCCTAGGAAGCCTAACAGTCTGAATGTCGTTTTGATCTTTCCTCCGAAATATTTTGTTTACTTGAGGCCACATACCCGGGTTGTTAGAACGTACAGCCCGGATTTTATTGCCCCAGTGCAAGCTTATAGCCAAGCTATAATTGATACGTATTAATTGTTGGAGGTTCTTGATCTCCGACTTCAGTGCCCTGACTTCCGGATTTTGTGGATCTGTACAAGAGCTTGAGTCTTGACAGCAGCCTCCTTTTGCACACGTGAAGTGCATCGATGGTAGCATTTCGATAAACATCGCTGTCATCGATTTGTACTGCCTTCGGAATGATCTTGTCCATGGTACGTTTGATTACGTTATCCATTTGTCTGAGGTACCTGCGAACATATTCGTTTGTCAGGTTTCTGTTCGTCGGCGGATTGATCCCACTCGAACTTAGTTCTGTGGCTAAAGACCTGGAGAAGCGCCAGAGGACCTTATTATAATTATA
This sequence comes from Eristalis tenax, assembly GCA_905231855.2. Classification (NCBI taxonomy): domain Eukaryota; kingdom Metazoa; phylum Arthropoda; class Insecta; order Diptera; family Syrphidae; genus Eristalis; species Eristalis tenax. The sequence continues at coordinate 96,071,670 of HG993124.1, read as the reverse complement.
AGGGTGCCTCTGGACATATTCCCCCAGTTCTCCCAGGAGCTGAATAGTCGCGAAGAGTCCGCAGTGATCACTTTCGTACTCAATCGTAGCTAGGCAGTTCCGTGTGCGTCTTTCCACATCTAGTATCGTTAGTCTTTTGTCGATTAGCAATAAATCCAGATAGCGATACGCGATTCTGGGATACGATGTTGCAAGCAAATCTAGCTTGAACTCAATATTGTTCTCTGCCAACCAGTTATACAGTGGGGTTCCCCTGTCATTATGCATTCTATTGCCCCTTTCTCTATGTTTGGCTTTCAAATCCCCGGCGATGATGTAATAGTTTTCCTCCGAGCCAAGTCGAAGGCTATTGAAAATAGTGTCGAGTTCTGAAATAAAGTTTCGATTGAGGGCACTATTGTCAGCTGCATAGATCGCGATCACATAAAACCACTTTCCACCCTGGAGCGGAATGTGTGCAATACACGTTTCTAGAACTTGAAATCTGCGCACTTCACTGCTATACATGACCTTATGACATAGGCCTTTTTTGATTAGGAGAGCAACCCCGTCCCCTTGCAAGGATTGGGCCCGGTCTCTTCGAATTATGCGTTAGTTCTTGTACCAGAGTTTGCGCGTTTGGTTCAGGCTAGTTTCGTTGACCATCAACACGTCTGGATTGTAGATTTGCAGAAGGTTACCGAGCGTTAGTTTTCGTGCAGTCCTAATCAGTGAATTCACATTCACTGCTAGGATCTTAAGGTTACTGGCTGCGTGCGCAGCCATTAGGAATTTGTTGCGTTAGGCACGGCAAGCAACGTCGAGTAGATGAGGTCTACCCGCGCTGCTTGCTCTTGGAACTGCTTTTGGAGCTGAGTGATCTGCCAATGGATAAAGAGCAGGACCGCCTTCAGATTCATTTCAGCTTCGTGTTGCCTGGTCACGCAGCTACCTTCGGCACTGTCTGTTGTATCGGTCGGCTACCTGATGCCATTTGGGCATAGGAGACTGCCGACGTAACAGTGGTAGATGGAGCCTGAGGCGCTTCTAACATGTTTGTTTTCTATTTAGACTCTATGAGTTTTCTGAGTTCTTGGACTCTAGGGCATCCCCGATAGTTTGCCGGTCTTACAGATTACGCACACTAGCTTACTCCTGTCTTCGACCTTTTCCGTCCCTAAGGGACATTCCCCTTGGATGTGGGTTTTAGCGCATTTGACGCAGCGAGACTGCATGCTGTAGTTCGCCACGGCATGCCCAAACCTCTGACAGCGAGCACATTGGAGTATGTACTTGGTATTTTTTAATGTTTCCCATGTAACAGAAATAGCGATTAATGCGCTGAAGGCTGTCTGGGCTGACCTGGACAAGGAAGAACGGAAGTTTCCTATTCGCCCCAACGAACGTGACGTCGTCGATCTGCGCCTGGGGCAGATCAGCGAGGATATCCTCGGAATCAGTAGCAGGATCCACGCCATTAAGGGACATGGTCTGCATTTTTTCTCCTTTGGGAGTATACGAAAAAAAACTCGGCCCCGCCGACGTTAACTCTTCTTTTACAGCGCGGTAGCCTGCCACTGATAAGCAGTGGACAGATAGCCTTAAGGGTCCTTTATATTTAATAAAAAAGGAGTTTTCAGTGGCCAACTTACATAGTATATCAACGTCCTTAGTTTCCATTCCGAAGACGTTTATTGGCGGGCATCTCTCTGCTTTCGGTGTTGTTGTTTGCTGCTGCTGCTGTTGGTTCTGCTGCTGCTGTTGGTTCTTCTGCTGCTGTTGGTTAATCTGCTGCTGTTGTTTATGCGGCCGTTGTTGTAGTTGCTGCTGTTGTTGTTGTTGCTGCTGGTGTTTTTGGTGTTTGGTAGCTGATTTACGCTGTCCCTTTGGCAGTTGTTGAAGTTGTTGCTGCAGCTTTGGCTGCTGTTGTTGTGCAGCGTCTTTGGCCGCTCTACTGGCTTTTTTTTTTTTTTTTTTGATTGCATGTATATGTGCATCCAGCTCCTTTCTCTTCCTCTGGACTTTGAGCAGTTGCTCTCTGTCCTTCCCCTCTGTCCTAGGGAACTGACACTGCCGACTCGAAAAGGACGTCGTCTACTGATTATTGTTGTTTTGTTGTTGCTGTTACTTTTGTGTTGGCTGCTGATATTGTTGTTGTTGTTGCTATTGTAGTTGCAGTTGCTGCTGCTGCTCTTGTTGTCGGCTTTCCAGCAACGTACATGTCGCCTGAGGTCACCTCAGTGAAAGTAGTTCGGCGTTTTACCGCGGTTGGCTGCGGTACCAGCTTCTTCCTCTCTTCGGCTTGGCTTGGTACACCAGTTTGGTGGCCTGATGTGCCCGCCACCGGTTCACTATTTCTACCCGTTTTTGGGAGCGCGGGTTGCTCCTCTGCTTCCATCACGCCACTCACACAATGTGTCTCGGTTGTTTGTTCATAAAAAAAGAATGAAATTTTTTTGGATTTACATGGGTATTGAACCCGATTCGCCCGTATCACGAGCGATGACGCTACTTTACATTACTTTAAAATTAATTTTTATTAAAAAAAAAATCCATGATCCTTAACACTAGACAAAAATGAGAAAATCTGTCCCACTATCTAAACAATTCATGTTCTTAAGAAACTATCCTACTGACCCTTCACAGGTGCTCTAAAATAATCTAAACTTGCTTATCTGTTCGCCTTTCGGCGCCTGTACTACCATTTGTTGTTTTCAGTCCATGTGGACAATTTGTATTATTTGTTCTTACCGGCCAAGAAAACTTGGAAAAAACTTGGCGCTCTAAACATTTTTTTTTAAATTTTCTTAAAACTAAACTTAAACCTAAGCTAATATTAAACCCTAACCCTAACCCTAATAAAACCTAAAGTACCTTACTCGATGTCCGTGACATTGCGCCGTGTGTACAAGAGCGTGTTCGGTTTTTATATGCTTGACATATATAAGTTACGCGCCTTTGCTCACCTTTTTTTTATTTTATATTGTTTTTTTTTTGTATTTTTTATATATATATTTTTTGGTATTTTTTATATTCTTTTTTTTTTTATTTGTTTATTTTTTTTTTTTTTTCGTCTGACGTAACCTATCTTAAACCTACGTAAGTTGGCCGTTGCCCAACAGACCGACTATCACTGACATTAATGTCGCGCTGTCAAAGTCGGAGACTGGTTCTGGTGTAGCCACCAAAAGAAGTGCCGCTTCTTTGCACTCTCTCTTCTATCTCGAGCGGGGATCGCTCTGTTCTGGCCTTTTCTCCCTGCGGGTTAACATTGCAAAACTCTTTCCAGTTCTTACGCGTATCACTTGAAACCCTGTGCACCGGGGCACGGAAAAGAATAGTTTCACATTTCAGAAAGTTGATAAGCAACTTCCAGTCAAACAATATTCAGTTATTTTATTTGCATCCCGTTGCAACAGGGTGTTTATGACTACTACCTTCGGTGCTGATCTGTAAGCCACTACGTCATCGGCATACAGCTTAGAAGATCTGCAGTAAATATGGCAAGCAATAATGGGGATCCTACAGCCCCCTGTTGTAGACCGTTTTCTACACTAAATACTCTATTTGAAGTTACGCCGCCGCATTTCACGACGAACTTTCTACCTGTTATCGTATCATAAATCATGTATAGGAATGGTTTATTTAGCCTAAGTCTGACCAACTTAAGGAAAATGCCTTCTAACCAAACGGTATCAAGTGCCTTTTCCAAGTCGAACAGAATTCTCAGATCGCCATAGACTGATCTCCTCACGGAGATAGAAGTGATTTACCAAGGCTCTGTTCTCTAGATCGTGATTTGGCCGTCTGACCTCGTTGACCTTATACACTTTCTCGAAAACAGCGCCTATGGTATTAACCTTCTCTTGGGGATCTTCGACCACGAAGAATTCGTCATCTAGCACGGACTCATCTGGATCTATATCAACTGATGTCAGAAGTTGTGCGTTGTTGATTGTTCTCGGAAGTCGGACGATTGGCATGTCATTTTTATCTTTCCTTACGAGCTTATGGCAAGATTATAATTTATTTTTATTAGTTGTTGGAGGTTTTAGATCTCTGACTTCAGTGATCTGACTTCCAGACTTCTCGGATCTGTAAACAGTCTGTGCAAGTGTTTGAGTCTAGACAGCAGTCTACTCTTGTGCACGTGAAGTGCGTCGATGGTGGCATTCCGATATACATCGCAGTCCTCGGTCGGCACTACCTTCGGTATTGTTTTGTCCATTGTACGCACTATGGCGTCGTCCATTTGATTGAGGTACCCATCAACCTCCTCGTTCGATTGGTTTCTGTTCGTTGGCTGATTGATCGCACTCGACCGGAGTTCCATGGCTAAAGCCCTAGAGAAACGTGGCCAGCGAGACTTATTGTAATTATAAGGATTTCGCTGGACATATTCCCCATATTCCACCTCGTTCGGGAGTTGAATAACCGCTGAGAAAGGAAGATGATCACTATCGTACTCAATCACGGTTAAACAATTCCGTGTGCTTTTGTCTACATCCTGTATCATAAGTCGTCTGTCAATCAATAGTAGATCCAGATAATTCCCGCTTCTGGGAAATGAAGGTATTTCGGTTGCAAGGAAATCAGACCTCAACTCATCATGCCCAATCAACCAGTTGTTTAAGGCGATCCCCCGTGCGCAATTCCTATTACATCCCCAATCTTGATGTCTGGAGTTGAAATCTCCTGCAATGATATAATAAATATCTTCCGAGCTCAGTCGGAAACAAGTAAAGAGAGTTTCGAGCTCTGGAATGATATTGTTTGAGATTATTATTATGCGGTGGATAGAGTGATGACGTGCAATCGCGCTTTATTGCTATACATAATCTTATGATTAATAGTTTTCTTATCTAAAAGAGCGACTCTGCCTCCATTATGGGTGCGGTCTCTCCGAATAATATTGTAATTATTATACTTGGGGTGTGCTTTTGGTTAAGCTTAGTTTCGCTAACCATTATCACATCAGGATTGTGGTCTCTCAACAGTTGACCGAAGGAAAGTTTCCTGTTGGTCCCTATTAGTGAATTGAGATTTATCGCGAGGATCTCAAGGTCGTTAGCTGCGCGTGCAGCTATTATATTGGGGCCGTTGTGGCTTGTTCCATACAGTCTGGAGTAGATGATATCTGGTCTGGGTGCCTGTAGATGGAACTGCTGTTTTAAGCGAGCAGTCCGCTTTGCGTGTTTAGCAATGCTTTTTTTCATCTGAGCCGTCTGTGCCTGGATAGCCAGCAGGATGGAGCTCAGATCATTACTTGCCTCCGGCTGTCGGGTCACTGGGACCGTGGCCGCCTTTGGCACTGTCTGTTGTGCCGGTCTTCCTACGCCATTTGGGCATAGGAGATGACAGTCGTAACAGCGGTGGCTGGAACGCGAGGCACTGGTTTGCTGCCACCATTTTAGGTGTCCTCCTTTCGAACTTGTTTTTAAATTTTTGCACTTTGGGGCAGCCCCTATAACGGGGCGGCCGTTAGTCCTACATAAAGCACATTTGAGGGTGCTCCTGTCCTCGATTTGGTCCTTTCCTAGAGGTCATTCTCCACTACTGTGGTTCTTGGCGCATTTCACGCAGCGGAACTCCATCTTGCAGTTCGCCGCGGCATGCCCGAACCTCTGGAATCTAGCACACTGCATCGTGTGCGTACCTTTTTCTAATGTCTCCCACTTAATAGCAACAATCGCCAAGTGTTTAATTCTCTTGAGGAGCTATTTGTTGCTAGTGGGCGTTATCTGGACCAGGAACATAGGCAAACGCATATTCTCCCTTCGTGCCACCGCAGTGACAAACGGCTTAACTCCTACTATGCGGAGATCGTCGCTCTGCGCCTGGCGCAGCACAGCGAGGATTTCGACCGGATCCGTGTAAGGATTTACGCTCTTAAGGAGCAGAGTCTGGAGTTTTTCTCCTTTAAAACTAGCTTAACTAACTTAACAATTCATAATTGTTCTTAATGCTAACATACTGACCCTATGCGGGTACTCTAAGCTAATCTTATCAACATTATACAAGTGCCTTTCTGCATAATCTATGTGTTTTTTATTAAGCCTTTGTCGACACACTGTTATTCAATTTTTATGTACCAAGAAAACTGATAAAAAACTTGGCTAAACTTAACTACTTAACCTACCTACCTAACCTACCCTAACATAAAACTTATGTACTTATGTTATCTTAATTATGTAAGGACGCGTGCACCAGGGCGTGTACGAGTATGTTATGTATATGCCTAACATATATAGTTTATACGCCGTGGTGCACCTGTTTTTTTGGGTTTGTTTTTTTTTGTATTTTTCGTTTTAAATTTTTTTTTCTTAATAACTACATACCTTAAAACCTATATAAGCAGGCCACCATGTTCAACTACCGGGTCGTTACAAAAGGCCAGCGGCGGCGGAGACTGGTTTCGGTGTAACCACCAGTAAAATTGCCGATCTTTGGCAGACTGCTTCCTATCTCGAGCGGGGATCGCTCGACTGAACCGAAGAAGATCCTCGTGGGTGCGAGCGACATCCGGTTCGTATTGGAGTCTCTTGTCCACTGTTCGGCGTACGACATGGAAATTACAGGGTATCTCGTCTGTATCCTGTATATAATTGGCCTGATGAGGGCCATGTAGCTGATTACCTTCACCCTGGAATCAAGTTGGCTGCTGGAAAACAAACCCCTTGATATAGCAAAGGCCATTTTAGCTTTCAATATCTCAATATCTATCTCTCTATCTCAATATCTATACGTTTGTCAAAATACAGATATTGATCTAACCCAACGCCAAGATATCTGACTACACTTTTCACATCTAACAGCCGTCCATGTGGGTCCAAAAATCCCAACTTTCACCAGTTTGTGTATCCCATGATGCCATGTACAACAGGGTTCTGAAAAGGATAGTTTCACAATTCAGGAAGTTGATAATCGACTTCCATTCGTCGCAAAATCGATGAATTTGTTCGAAGTCACGTTGCAACAAGATATTTTTTACCTCCACCTTCGGACCTGACCTGTACACTACTAGGTCGTCGGCGTATGCAATTAAGTGCGGCATGGAACCTTTAAGTTCTGCAGTGAATATTGAGAACAAGATCGGCGAACCAATCGCCCCCTGTTGTAGACCATTTTTAATGTCAAAGACCGTAGTGGAAGTTACGTCGCCACTTTTCACGACGAACTTTCTATCTGTTATCATGTCATAGATATTGTATAGCAATGGTTTACTTATGCCTAGACTGACTAGCTTGATGAAGAGGCGCTCCAGCCAAACGGTATCGAACGCGCCAAGTCAATCAGGCAAGCACCCGTGCACTGTTTTTTGTCTTTATTCCAATGAATGTCGGACACCAGTTTAGACGCAGCATGTATGGTTCATGCCCCGCCCTGAATCCGAATTGTTTGTCCGGTATGATTCTTCTGCAGCGAGTTAAAGATACCCTGGAGATCTTCCTGAGGAACCAAAATGTGATTTCCATCATTGGCGACGGCACTATTTGCCATGTAATCGTCATTGAACCTGGTGAAACCTATGCTCTCAGATCGCCATTGTCTTATCTCATTACGAAAATTACTGTGGTTCAGCAGGGCTTCGTTCTCCAGTTCGCGATTCGGCCTACGAACTTCGTTAACCGTATACACTCGCTGGAATACAGCACCGATTGCTTTCACCTTCTCCTGAGGATCTTCAACCACGAAGAAGTCATTGTCTAGCACTGCCCCATCTGGATCTATGCCAACTGAAATCAGTAACTGTTCGTTATTTGTTGTCCTTGGAAGTCTAACAGTCTGAATGTCGTTTTGATCTTTCCTCCGAAATATTTTGTTTACTTGAGGGAACATACCCGGGTTGTTAGAACGTACAGCCCGGATTTTATTGCCCCAGTGCAAGCTTATAGCTAAGCTGTAGTTTATTCGTATTAAATGTTGGAGGTTCTTGATCTCCGACTTCATTGCCCTTACTTCCGAGTCTGATAGCTTAAGTATTGATAGCAGTCTACTTTTGTGCGCGTGAAGTGCATCGAATGTAGCATTTCGATAAACATCGCTGTCATCGATTTGTACTGCCTTCGGAATGATCTTGTCCATGGTACGTTTGATTACGTTATCCCTTTGTCTGAGGTATCTGTCAACCTTCTCGTTTGTCAGGTTTCTGTTCGTCGGAGGATTGATCCCACTCGAACGTAGTTCCATGGATAAAGACCTGGAGAAGCGTGGCCAGCGGGCCTTATTATAATTATAAGGGTACCTCTGGACATATTCTCCCAGTTCTTCCACCTCGTTCGGGAGCTGAATAGCCGCGAAGAGTCCGCAGTGATCACTTTCGTACTCAATAGTAGCTAAGCAGTTCCGTGTGCGTCTTTCCACGTCTAGTATCGTTAGGCGTTTATCGATTAGCAATAAGTCCAAATAGAACCCGCTTCTGGGATACGATGATCTGCTTGAACTCAATATTGTTCTCTGCCAACCAGTTATACAGTGGGGTTCCCCTGTCATTATGCACTCTACAGCCCCATTCTCTATGTTTGGCGTTCAAATCGCCGACAATGATGTAATAGTTTTTCTCCGAGCTTAATCGGAGGCTATTGAAAATAGTGTCGAGTTCTGAAATAAAGTTTCGATTGAGGGCACTATTGTCAGCTGCATAGATCGCGATCACATAAAACCGCTTTCCACCCTGGAGCGGAATGTGTGCAGGTGACTACACTTTTCACATCTAACAGCCGTCCATGTGGGTCCAAAAATCCCAACTTTCACCAGTTTGTGTATCCCATGATGCCATGTACAACAGGGTTCTGAAAAGGATAGTTTCACAATTCAGGAAGTTGATAATCGACTTCCATTCGTCGCAAAATCGATGAATTTGTTCGAAGTCACGTTGCAACAAGATATTTTTTACCTCCACCTTCGGACCTGACCTGTACACTACTAGGTCGTCGGCGTATGCAATTAAGTGCGGCATGGAACCTTTAAGTTCTGCAGTGAATATTGAGAACAAGATCGGCGAACCAATCGCCCCCTGTTGTAGACCATTTTTAATGTCAAAGACCGTAGTGGAAGTTACGTCGCCACTTTTCACGACGAACTTTCTATCTGTTATCATGTCATAGATATTGTATAGCAATGGTTTACTTATGCCTAGACTGACTAGCTTGATGAAGAGGCGCTCCAGCCAAACGGTATCGAACGCGCCAAGTCAATCAGGCAAGCACCCGTGCACTGTTTTTTGTCTTTATTCCAATGAATGTCGGACACCAGTTTAGACGCAGCATGTATGGTTCATGCCCCGCCCTGAATCCGAATTGTTTGTCCGGTATGATTCTTCTGCAGCGAGTTAAAGATACCCTGGAGATCTTCCTGAGGAACCAAAATGTGATTTCCATCATTGGCGACGGCACTATTTGCCATGTAATCGTCATTGAACCTGGTGAAACCTATGCTCTCAGATCGCCATTGTCTTATCTCATTACGAAAATTACTGTGGTTCAGCAGGGCTTCGTTCTCCAGTTCGCGATTCGGCCTACGAACTTCGTTAACCGTATACACTCGCTGGAATACAGCACCGATTGCTTTCACCTTCTCCTGAGGATCTTCAACCACGAAGAAGTCATTGTCTAGCACTGCCCCATCTGGATCTATGCCAACTGAAATCAGTAACTGTTCGTTATTTGTTGTCCTTGAAAGTCTAACAGTCTGAATGTCGTTTTGATCTTTCCTCCGAAATATTTTGTTTACTTGAGGGAACATACCCGGGTTGTTAGAACGTACAGCCCGGATTTTATTGCCCCAGTGCAAGCTTATAGCTAAGCTGTAGTTTATTCGTATTAAATGTTGGAGGTTCTTGATCTCCGACTTCATTGCCCTTACTTCCGAGTCTGATAGCTTAAGTCTTGATAGCAGTCTACTTTTGTGCGCGTGAAGTGCATCGATGGTAGCATTTCGATAAACATCGCTGTCATCGATTTGTACTGCCTTCGGAATGATCTTGTCCATGGTACGTTTGATTACGTTATCCCTTTGTCTGAGGTATCTGTCAACCTTCTCGTTTGTCAGGTTTCTGTTCGTCGGAGGATTGATCCCACTCGAACGTAGTTCCATGGATAAAGACCTGGAGAAGCGTGGCCAGCGGGCCTTATTATAATTATAAGGGTACCTCTGGACATATTCTCCCAGTTCTTCCACCTCGTTCGGGAGCTGAATAGCCGCGAAGAGTCCGCAGTGATCACTTTCGTACTCAATAGTAGCTAAGCAGTTCCGTGTGCGTCTTTCCACGTCTAGTATCGTTAGGCGTTTATCGATTAGCAATAAGTCCAAATAGAACCCGCTTCTGGGATACGATGATCTGCTTGAACTCAATATTGTTCTCTGCCAACCAGTTATACAGTGGGGTTCCCCTGTCATTATGCACTCTACAGCCCCATTCTCTATGTTTGGCGTTCAAATCGCCGACAATGATGTAATAGTTTTTCTCCGAGCTTAATCGGAGGCTATTGAAAATAGTGTCGAGTTCTGAAATAAAGTTTCGATTGAGGGCACTATTGTCAGCTGCATAGATCGCGATCACATAAAACCGCTTTCCACCCTGGAGCGGAATGTGTGCAATACACGTTTCTAGCACTTGAAATCTGCGCACTTCACTACTATACATGACCTAATGACACCGCCCCCTTGCAAGGATTAAGGCCGATCTCTTCGAATTATGTAGTAATTTTTGTACCAGAGTTTGCGCGTTTGGCTCAGCTTAGTTTCGCTGACCATTGTGGATTTGCAGAAGGTTACGGAGCGTTAGTTTTCATTCAGTCCTAATCAGTGAATTCACATTTACTGCCAGGATCTTAAGGTTACTGGCTGCGTGCGCAGCCATTTGGAAGTTGTGCTGAGCGATCTACCCCTGTATATAGAGCAGGACCGTCATAAGGTCCATTTCAGCTTCGGGTTGCCTGGCCACTGGGACCGCAGCCACCTTCGGCGCTGCCTGTTGTACCTGTCGCCTACCTGATGCTATTTTGGCATAGGAGACTGCCGGTGCAACAGTGGTATATAGAGCTTACTTACTTAACAAATCATAATTGTTCTTAATACTAACCTACTGACCCTATGCAGGTACTCTAAGCTAATTTAATCTAAAATTATGAACGTGCTTTTCGGCTTAATATACTTTTTTTTAGTCTTTGATGACAAACTTCATTAATTTGTTATGTGCCAAGAAGACTTATAAAAAACTTGGCTAAACTTAATATAACTACTTAACCTACCTTATACTAACTTACCCTAACATAAAACTTAGGACTATCTTAATTATGTCCGTAACATATATAGTTTATACGCCGTGGTGCACCTTTTTTGGGTTTTTGTTTTACATACTTTCTTTTTTTTTTTGGATTTTTTGGTTTATAATTTTTTTTTTTAATATTTTATTTTATAATTTTTGTGGATTTTTTTTTTTGGTTTTCTTATGTTTTATATTCTCTTTTTTTTTCCCTCAATAACTACCTTAAGACCTACGTAAGTTAGCTTGATGAAGAGGCGCTCCAGCCAAACGGTATCGAACGCGCCAAGTCAATCAGGCAAGCACCCGTGCACTGTTTTTTGTCTTTATTCCAATGAATGTCGGACACCAGTTTAGACGCAGCATGTATGGTTCATGCCCCGCCCTGAATCCGAATTGTTTGTCCGGTATGATTCTTCTGCAGCGAGTTAAAGATACCCTGGAGATCTTCCTGAGGAACCAAAATGTGATTTCCATCATTGGCGACGGCACTATTTGCCATGTAATCGTCATTGAACCTGGTGAAACCTATGCTCTCAGATCGCCATTGTCTTATCTCATTACGAAAATTACTGTGGTTCAGCAGGGCTTCGTTCTCCAGTTCGCGATTCGGCCTACGAACTTCGTTAACCGTATACACTCGCTGGAATACAGCACCGATTGCTTTCACCTTCTCCTGAGGATCTTCAACCACGAAGAAGTCATTGTCTAGCACTGCCCCATCTGGATCTATGCCAACTGAAATCAGTAACTGTTCGTTATTTGTTGTCCTTGGAAGTCTAACAGTCTGAATGTCGTTTTGATCTTTCCTCCGAAATATTTTGTTTACTTGAGGGAACATACCCGGGTTGTTAGAACGTACAGCCCGGATTTTATTGCCCCAGTGCAAGCTTATAGCTAAGCTGTAGTTTATTCGTATTAAATGTTGGAGGTTCTTGATCTCCGACTTCATTGCCCTTACTTCCGAGTCTGATAGCTTAAGTCTTGATAGCAGTCTACTTTTGTGCGCGTGAAGTGCATCGATGGTAGCATTTCGATAAACATCGCTGTCATCGATTTGTGCTGCCTTCGGAATGATCTTGTCCATGGTACGTTTGATTACGTTATCCCTTTGTCTGAGGTATCTGTCAACCTTCTCGTTTGTCAGGTTTCTGTTCGTCGGAGGATTGATCCCACTCGAACGTAGTTCCATGGATAAAGACCTGGAGAAGCGTGGCCAGCGGGCCTTATTATAATTATAAGGGTACCTCTGGACATATTCTCCCAGTTCTTCCACCTCGTTCGGGAGCTGAATAGCCGCGAAGAGTCCGCAGTGATCACTTTCGTACTCAATAGTAGCTAAGCAGTTCCGTGTGCGTCTTTCCACGTCTAGTATCGTTAGGCGTTTATCGATTAGCAATAAGTCCAAATAGAACCCGCTTCTGGGATACGATGATCTGCTTGAACTCAATATTGTTCTCTGCCAACCAGTTATACAGTGGGGTTCCCCTGTCATTATGCACTCTACAGCCCCATTCTCTATGTTTGGCGTTCAAATCGCCGACAATGATGTAATAGTTTTTCTCCGAGCTTAATCGGAGGCTATTGAAAATAGTGTCGAGTTCTGAAATAAAGTTTCGATTGAGGGCACTATTGTCAGCTGCATAGATCGCGATCACATAAAACCGCTTTCCACCCTGGAGCGGAATGTGTGCAATACACGTTTCTAGCACTTGAAATCTGCGCACTTCACTACTATACATGACCTAATGACACCGCCCCCTTGCAAGGATTAAGGCCGATCTCTTCGAATTATGTAGTAATTTTTGTACCAGAGTTTGCGCGTTTGGCTCAGCTTAGTTTCGCTGACCATTGTGGATTTGCAGAAGGTTACGGAGCGTTAGTTTTCATTCAGTCCTAATCAGTGAATTCACATTTACTGCCAGGATCTTAAGGTTACTGGCTGCGTGCGCAGCCATTTGGAAGTTGTGCTGAGCGATCTACCCCTGTATATAGAGCAGGACCGTCATAAGGTCCATTTCAGCTTCGGGTTGCCTGGCCACTGGGACCGCAGCCACCTTCGGCGCTGCCTGTTGTACCTGTCGCCTACCTGATGCTATTTTGGCATAGGAGACTGCCGGTGCAACAGTGGTATATAGAGCTTACTTACTTAACAAATCATAATTGTTCTTAATACTAACCTACTGACCCTATGCAGGTACTCTAAGCTAATTTAATCTAAAATTATGAACGTGCTTTTCGGCTTAATATACTTTTTTTTAGTCTTTGATGACAAACTTCATTAATTTGTTATGTGCCAAGAAGACTTATGAAAAACTTGGCTAAACTTAATATAACTACTTAACCTACCTTATACTAACTTACCCTAACATAAAACTTAGGACTATCTTAATTATGTCCGTAACATATATAGTTTATACGCCGTGGTGCACCTTTTTTGGGTTTTTGTTTTACATACTTTCTTTTTTTTTTGGATTTTTTGGTTTATAATTTTTTTTTTTAATATTTTATTTTATAATTTTTGTGGATTATTTTTTTTGGTTTTCTTATGTTTTATATTCTCTTTTTTTTTTCCCTCAATAACTACCTTAAGACCTACGTAAGTTGGCCACCATGGTGTAACCACCAGTAAAATTTCCGATCTTTGGGAGACTGCTTCCTATCTCGAGTGGGGATCGCTCGACTGAACCGAAGAAGATCCTCGTGGGTGCGAGCGACATCCGGTTCGTATTGGAATCGCCTGTCCACTGTTCGGCGTACGACATGGAAGATTACAGGGCATCCGTCTGTATCTTATATTAGGCCATTTTAATGTAGGAATACTTCGGGAGGAATAAAGCCGTTAAGACGCACCCTTTCATGGTACATAATATTGGGGTAGTAAGCCCCGAAGATCAGACTGTTGGAGCTTAATAATAAAATTATCTATCTGTTCACGTTTGCCTCGTTGTACAGGACCTCGTTAGGATAGTACCTCTTGTACTCAGACTGGTGTACGATACAACCGGAGTCAGCACCGAAGACACTGTCTCTCGAACAACCTCATCTTTCCATCTGGGAAGGACTCACGTTGAACCACAACGGACAACCGTACGCCATAATTAGCCCGATGAGGGCCATGAAGCAGATTAACTTCACCCTGGTATCAAATTGTTAAGTTAAAACAACCTCCTTCCGCAGCAAAGGCCTTTCTGGCTTTCGTCAGAGCAATATCTATATGTTTTATCAAAATACAGATAGTGATCCAGCCAAATGCCGAGATATCGAACTACACTTCTCACAGCAAACGGCCTTCCCTTGGGTCAACTATGCCGAACTTGCGCCAGTTTTGGCGAACATCCCGCGACGCCATGTACAACGGGGTCCTGAAAAGGGTAGTTTCACACTTAAGGAAGTTGATAACCAACTTCCAGTCGTCGCAAAATCGCTGAATTTTCTCGAAGCCGCGCTGCAACAACATATTTATTACCTCGACCTTCGGACCTGATCTGTACGCTACTAGGTCGTCGGCGTACGCAATTAAGTGCGGCATGGAACCTATAAGTTCTGCAGTGAATATTGAGAACAAGATCTATTTAGACCATTTTTAATGTCAAAGACCGTAGTGGAAGTTACGTCGCCACTTTTCACGACGAACTTTCTACCTGTTATCATGTCATAGATCATGCATAGCAGTGGTATACTTATGCCGAGCCTGACTAACTTGAAGAAGAGGCCCTCCAACCAAACGGTGTCGAACGCCTTCTCCAGATCAATCAGTCAGGCACCCGTGCATTGATTTTTGTTTTTGTTCCACTGAATGTCGGAAACCAGCTTTGACGCGGCATGTATTGTATCAAGCCCCGCCCTGCATTCGAACTGGTTATCCGGTATGACTTTATTTTCATCAACCCATTGCTTCAGAACTCGAATGACTAACTTTTCAAAAACCTTGCTTATGCAATTAAGAAGACTGATCGACCGGAGATTTGTCGGAATTGACTTGTCTTTGTCCCGTTTATGGATCGGTTGCACTACAGCTGTTTTCCAGTGCGAAGGGTAATATGCATTACTCAGCGCATTGTTGAACAACGTTGTGTAAATTTGGACTGCTGCGGGGGGAAGATGGCGAAGCACAATATTCGATATTCCATCGATTCCCGCCGACCTTTTCTTCTTCATCGAGTTAAAGATACTCTGGAGATCTTCTTGCGAAATCAAGATGTGATTTCTATCATTGGCGACGGCATTATGTGCAAAATTATCGTCACTGAACCTGGTGAATCCTGGATTCTCGGATCGCCATTGACTTATCACGTTTGATCTTTCCTCCGGAATATTTTATTTAGTTGCGGGAACATACCCGGGTTGTTGGATCGTACAGCCCGGATTTTGTTGCCCCAGTGCAAGCTTATAGCCAAGCTATAATTTATTCTTGACAGCAGTCTATTGTTGTGCACGTGAAGTGCATCGATGGAAGCATTTCGATAGACGTCACTGACATCGATTTGCACTACCTTCGGAATCGTCTTGTGCATGGTACGTTTTCCATTTGTCTGAGGTACCTGTCAACCTCCGCGTGAGTTAGGTTTCTGTTTGTGAATTGATCCCACTCGAACGTAGTTCTGTGCCTAAAGTCCTGGAGAAGCGTGGCCTGCGGGCCTTATTGTTATTATAAGGGTGCCTCTGGACATACTCCTCCAGTTCTCCCACCTCGTTCGGGAGCTGAATAGCAGCGAAGAGCCCGCAGTGATCACTCTCGTACTCAACAGCAGTTAAACAGTTCCGCGGGCGTCATTCCACGTCTAGTATAGTTAGTCGTCTGTCTATCAGCAATAGATCCAGATAGAGCCCGCTTCTGGGATACGATGGCCTATCGGTTGCAAGCAAATCTAGCTTGAACTCAATATTGTGCTCTACCAACCAGCTATACAAGGAGGTACCCCTGGTCTTATGCACTATGTTGCCCCATTCAATATGCCTCGAGTTCAAGTCTCCGGCTATGATATAATAGTTCTCCTCCGAGCATAGTCGAAGGCTAGTGAAAAAGTATCGAGCTCTGATATGAAGTACTGATTGATACGTGCCTCTTCAGATGCATAGATAGCGATCACGTATAACTGCTTACCACCCCGAAGGGGGATGAGTGCGATCCATGTTTCTACCGCCTGAAGTCTTCGCACTTCACCGCTATACACGACCTTATAACAAAGGCCTTTTTTGATTAAGAGAGCGACCCCGCCAGCTAGGTAGGTTCGATCTCTTCGAATGATGTTATAATTATTGTACCTGAGGGTGTGCGTCTGATTTAGCTTAGTCTCTCAAACCATCAGACCGTCAGGTCTATGCGTTTGCAGTAAGTTTCCGAAATTTAATTGCCTGCGCAGACATCAGACCGATGTGGCGTTTGGCTCGGAGAACAGCGTGGAGTAGATGAGGTCTACTCGCGCTGCTTGCTCAAGGAACTGTTTTTGGAGCTGAGCGATCTGCCCCTGGATAGAGAGCAGGACCGTCTTCAGATCCAAATCGGCTTTTGGTTGCCTGGCCACTGGGACTGGGGCCACCTTCGGCACTGTCTGTTGTACCGGTAGCCTTCCTGATGCCATGTGGGCATAGGAGGCTGCCGGTGTAACAGTGGTAGCTGCAGCATGGGACACTTTTTGCCTATATTATCTTCCTGATTTCTTGGTGCCCTGGTGCCCGCTGGTCTTGCAGAGAACACATTTCAGAATGCTCCTGTCATCAACTTTTTCAGTCCCCAAAGGGCACTCCTCTCGAGTGTGGGTTCCTGCGCATTTGACGCAGCGAGACTGCATGTTGCAGTTCGCCGCGGCATGCCCGAACCTTTGACAACGAGCACACTATAGTGTATGCCGTGTCTTTTTTAGTGTTTCCCATTTGACACCAATAGATTGATGCGTTTGAAGTTTTCTGTTCTCCCTTTTCGCTGCCGCAGTGATAAAGGGCTTAACCCCAACGAACTGGACATCGTCGCTCTGCGCTTTGCTCAGTTCAGCGAGGATCTCCTTGGGATCAGTGTCAGGATCCACGTCCTTAAGGAGTATGGTCTGAACTTGCACCTCTTGTGTGGTGTACGAGAAAAACTCGGCCTCCGACACTGCTAGCCTCTCTTTAATAGCTTGATAGTCCGCCACTGATAAGCAGTGCACAGACAATATTAATTGACCTTTATACTTAATAAAATAGCCATTTTTGGCGACCAACTTACAGAGTGTCGACGTCCTTTGTCTCCAGTCCGAAGACGTTGATCGTAGGGCATCTCTCCTCGTTGACTGCGGCCGGTTGATGTTGCCGCTTTTTCTGCTTGCCGCTGGTTCTGCTGGGGTTTTTTGTTACTGCTGCTTTGGCTGCTCTTGTTGTTTTTGTTTGGCAGCTGTTGGGACGCCTCTTGTTGTTGCTGCTGCAGCAGTTTCTCCTTGGCCAACTTTCCGGCCTCTATTTTTTTTTGATGGCTTTTATGTGCGCATCCAATTCCGCCTTCACCCTCTGGATTTTTGCGAGTACCTCGCGGTCATCCTTTCCTTCGTCGCCCGACTCGGATGACATTAACGCACTATAGGAGTTCCCTCTACCACCGTAGGAGTTTCTCCCCTCGCTTTCTTCTGGTTCATATTCGACATTGTCGAATGGATGTGTTTGTTGTGGCTCATCATCGGCTGTTTCAAAAGCTACTGTTGTTGTTGCTGCTGCTGAAGTGCTTGCTGTTGCTGTAGTTACTGCAACTGCTGTTGCTGTTGCTGCTCACCAGATTTGGTTGCGGCTGGAGCTTCTTCCTCCTCTTCGACCTCGTCTCCGATCTCTCTAGCTATTGGCCTGACACACTCGCTTGGTGGTCTGATGTGGCAGCCATCGGTTCATCAAGTTTACCCGTTCTTGCGAGCGCGGGTCTCTCCTCTGCGTCCACTACGCCACTCACGACTTTACTCACACTATGTGTTTTTGTGTTTTTAATTATTTATTAAAAAAAAGGATCTTCAGCTTTCCATGGGATTCGAACCCGGCAACATGATATCACTGCCGATTGCACTTTTATTTTTTCAGTGCAATTTTGATTTTTATTGTAATTTATGTTACTTATTTGCTAGACAAAATATATTTAAAACTAGCCTAAATATCTTAACAATAACTTATTTTATTAATTCCTAACTTACTGACCCTATTCGAGTACTCTAAGCTAATCTAATTAATATATAAAATGTGCCTTTCGGCGTATACTACTTTTAGTCTTTACAGACGATCAATATAGCATTTGAAGCACCAATAAAACACAAAAAACTTGGCTTATATCAGAGGGCATCCCTCCACGTCCTATATTAGGCCAATTTTATCGAGATAGAGGAATGCTTCAGGTTTGGATAGTAAGCCCCAAAGATCAGACTATTTGAAGAAATCATAGCTCGTGCAATGTGCCTTCTGATCAGCTTAATAATAAAATTATCTATCCTGTTCAAATTTGCCTCGTTGTACAGGACCTCGTTAGGATAGTACTTCTTGTACTCGGACCCGGGTGTACCACAATGGACAACCGTACACCATAATTGGCCTAATGAGAGCCATGTAGCAGATTACCTTCACCCTGGTATCAAGTTGGCTGCTGTAAAACAACCTCCTTGCCGCAGCAAAGGCCTTTCTGGCTTTCGTCAGAGCAATATCTATACGTTTGTCAAAATACAGATAGTGAGCCAGCCAAATGCCGAGATATCGAAATACACTTTTCACAGCTAACGGCCGTCCGTGCGTGTCAAATATGCCGAACTTGCGCCAGTTTTGGCGAATATCCCGCGACGCCATGTACAACGGGGTCCTGAAAAGGGTAGTTTCACACTTCAGTAAGTTGATAACCAACTTCCAGTCGTCGCAAAATCGCTGAATTTTCGCAAGCTTATAGCCAAGCTATAATTTATTCTTATTACCTGTTGGAGGTTCTTGATCTCCGACTTCAGTGTCCTGACTTCCACGTTTTGCGGATCTGTAAACCGCCTGTGCAAGAGCTTTAGTCTTGACAGCAGTCTACTTTTGTGCACGTGGAATGCATCGATGGTAGCATTTCGATAGACGTCACAGACATCGATATGCACTACCTTCGGAATCGTCTTGTCCATGGTACGTTTAATTACGTCGTCCAATTGTATGAGGTACCTGTCAACCTCCGCGTAAGTTAGGTTTCTGTTTGTCGGCGGATTGATCCAACTTGAACGTAGTTCTGTGTGTGTTATAAGGGTGCCTCTGGACATACTCCTCCAGTTCTTCCACCTCGTTCGGGAGGTGAATAGCAGCGAAGAGCTCGCAGTGATCACTCCGCGGGCGTCGTTCCACGTCTAGTATAGTTAGTCGCCTATCTATCAGCAACAGATCCAGATAGGACCCGCTTCTGGGATACGATTGCCTATCGGTTGCAAGCAAATCTAGCTTTAATTCAATATTGTGCTCTACCAACCAGCTATACAAGGAGGTACCCCTGGTCTTATGCACTATGTTGCCCCATTCAATATGCCTCGAGTTCAAGTCTCCGGCTATGATATAATAGTTCTCCTCCGAACATAGTCGCAGGCTTGTGAAAAGAGTATCGAGCTCTGAAATGAAGTACTGATTGATACGTGCCTCTTCAGACGCCTAGATAGCGATCACGTATGACTGCTTACCACCCCGAAGGGGGATGCGTGCGATACATGGTTCTGTCGCCTGAAATCTTCGCACTTCACCGCTATACACGACCTTATGACAAAGGCCTTTTTTGATTAAGAGAGCGACCCCGCCAGCTAGGTAGGTTCGATCTCTTCGAATGATGTTATAATTATTGTACCTGAGTGTGTGCGTCTGACTTAGCTTAGTCTCGCAAACCTTCAACACGTCAGGATTATGCGTTTGCAGTAAGTTGCCGAAGTTTAATTGTCGTTCGGGTTTGATCAGTGAATTCGCATTCACTGCTAGAATTTGTAGGTTACAGGCTGCCTGCGCAGCCATCAGACCGATGTGGCGTTTGGCTCGGCGAACAGCGTGGAGTAGATGAGGTCTACTCGCGCTGCTTGCTCAAGGAACTGTTTTTGTAGCTGAGCGATCTGCCCCTGGATAGAGAGCAGGACCGTCTTCAGATCCAAATCGGCTTCAGGTTGCCTGGCCACTGGGACTGGGGCCACCTTTGGCACTGTATGTTGTACCGGTCGCCTTCCTGATGCCATTTGGGCATAGGAGACTGCCGGTGTGACAGTGGACGCTGGAGCACGGGGCACTGACCTCGCTTCCACCATTTTTCCTTTCCTGTTTGCCTCCATTATCTTCCTGATTTCTTGGAACTTAGAGCATCCCCGATAGTTTGCAGTATGTCCGCTGGTATTGCAGAGAACACATTTCAGAATGCTCCTGTCATCAACTTTTTCAGTTCCGAAAGGGCACTCCCATTGAGTGTGGGTTCCTGCGCATTTTACGCAGTGAGACTGCATGTTGCAGTTCCCCGCGGCATGCCTGAACCTTTGACAATGAGCACACTGGAGTGTATGCCGTGTCTTTTTTAGTGTTTACCATTTGACACGAATGGAGCCTAAACGATTAATACGTTTAAGGCTATCTAATTTGGCGTCTGGGGTGACCTGTATTAGGAAGAACGGAAGTTTTTTGTTCTCCCTTTTCGCTGCCG
The DNA here is from genome assembly GCA_905231855.2 of Eristalis tenax. NCBI lineage: Eukaryota > Metazoa > Arthropoda > Insecta > Diptera > Syrphidae > Eristalis > Eristalis tenax. The sequence continues at coordinate 96,050,791 of HG993124.1, read as the reverse complement.
CAGTGATGAAGAGCATAACTCCAACGAACTGGACAACGCCGCTCTGCGCTTTGCGCAGTTCAGCGAGGATCTCCTTGGGATCAGTGTCAGGATCCACGCCCTTAAGGAGCATGGTCTGCACCTGCTCCCCCTTCGGGGTATATGAGAAAAACTCGGCCTCCGACACCGCTAGCATCTCTTTAATAGCTTGATAGTCCGCCACTGATAAGCAGTGCACAGACAATATTAATTGACCTTTATACTTAATAAAATAGCCATTTTTGGCGACCAACTTACAGAGTGTCGACGTCCTTTGTCTCCAGTCCGAAGACGTTGATCGGAGGGCATCTCTCCTTTTTGACTGCGGCCGGTTGATGTTGTCGCTTTTTCTTCTTGTGTTGTTGTTGCTGCTTCTGCTGTGCCTGGTTCTGCTGGGGTTTTTTGTTACTGCTGCTTTGGCTGCTATTATTGTTTTTGTTTGGCAGCTGTTGGGACGCCTCTTGTTGTTGCTGCTGCAGCAGTTTCTCCTTGGCCAACTTTCCGGCCTCTATTTTTTTTTGATTGCTTTTATGTGCACATCCAATTCCGCCTTCTCCCTCTGGATTTTTGCGAGTACCTCGCGGTCATCCTTTCCTTCGTCATCCGACTCGGATGACATTAGCGCACTATAGGAGTTCCCTCTACCACCGTAGGAGTTTCTCCTCTCGCCTTCTTCTGGTTCATATTCGACATTGTCGAATGGATGTGTTTGTTGTGGCTCATCATCGGCTGTTTCAACAGCTACTGTTGTTGTTGCTGCTGCTGTTGCTGTAGTTACTGCAACTGCTGTTGTTGTTGCTGCTCACCAGATTTGGTTGCGGCTGGAGCTTCTTCCTCCTCTTCGACCTCGTCTCCGGTCTCTCTAGCTGGTGGCCTGACACACTCGCTTGGTGGTCTGATGTGGCAGCCATCGGTTCATCAAGTGTACCCGTTCTTGCGAGCGCGGGTCTCTCCTCTGCGTCCACCACGCCACTCACGACTTTACTCACACTATGTGTTTTTGTGTTTTTAATTATTTATTTAAAAAAAAGGATCTTCAGCTTTCCGCGGGATTCGAACCCGGCAACATGATATCACCGCCGATTGCACTTTTTTTTTTTTTTCAATGCAATTTTGATTTTTATTGTAATTTATGTTACTTATTTGCTAGACAAAATATATTTAAAACTAGCCTAAATATATTAACAATAACTTATTTTATTAATTCCTAACTTACTGACCCTATTCGAGTACTCTAAGCTAATCTAATTAATATATAAAATGTGCCTTTCGGCGTATACTACTTTTAGTCTTTACAGACGATCAATATAGCATTTGAAGCACCATTAAAACTCAAAAAACTTGGCTTAACCTAACTAAATTAAAAAATCTTAAAATACCTTAAAAACTTACTTAACCTAACAAACACCTTAAAACTAACTTAAATATATCCGTGAGAGACAGACGTGTGCACCAGGGCTTATATGTTATGTATATGCTTAACATATACATCCATACGCCGTGGTGCACATTTTTCTTTTAGATTTTTTAATTTTTTGTCTTAAAACTAACTTAATTCTATGTAAGCTGGCCACCATGGTCAACTGTCTCGTCGTTTGGGATAGCCAGCGTCGGCTGAGACCGGTTCTGGTGCAACCACCAGTAAAAGTGCCGTTCTTTGGCACACTCTCTCCTGTCCCGAGCAGAGATTGCTCTACTTAACCGGAGGAGATCCTCGTGGCTGCGAGCGACATCCGGCTCGAATTGGAGTCGCCTGTCCACTGTTTGGCGTACGACATGGTAGATCAAAGGGCATCCCTCCACGTCCTATATTAGGCCAATTTTATCGAGATAGAGGAATGCTTCAGGTTTGGATAGTAAGCCCCAAAGATCAGACTATTTGCCTTGCCGCAGCAAAGGCCTTTCTGGCTTTCGTCAGAGCAATATCTATACGTTTGTCAAAATACAAATACAAAATACGGTCGTCCGTGCGGGTCAACTATGACGAACTTGCGCCAGTTTTGGCGAATATCCCGCGACGCCATGTACAACGGGGTCCTGAAAAGGGTAGTTTCACACTTCAGTAAGTTGATAACCAACTTCCAGTCGTCGCAAAATCGCTGAATTTTGTCGAAGATGTGCAGTGAATATTGAAAACAAGATCGGCGAACCAATCGCCCCCTGTTGTAGACCATTTTTAATGTCAAAGACCGTGGTAGAAGTTACATCGCCATTTTTCACGACAAACTTTCTACATGTGATCATGTGATGGATCATGTATAGCAGTGGTTTACTTATGCCGAGCCTGAAAAGCTTGAGGAAGAGTCCCTCCAACCAAACGGTATCAAAGGCCTTATCCAAGTCAATCAAACAGGCACCCGTGTATGGTATCATGCCCCGCCCTGAATCCGAACTGGTTGTCCGGAATGAATTTATTTTCATCAACCCATTGCTTCAGAACGCGAATGACTATCTTTTTCGGTATTCCATCGATTCCGACTGACTTTTTCTTCCTCAGAGAGTTGAAGATACCCTGGAGATCTTCTTGAGAACTCAAGATGTGATTTACATCGTTGGCGATGGCAATATTTACCATGTTAGCGTCACTGAACCTGGTGAAGTCAAGATTTTCAGATCGCCATTGACTTATCTCCATGCGGAGGTAGAGGTGGTTTAACAAGGCTCTGTTCTAAAGATCGTGATTCGGCCTACTAATATCGTTGACCGTATACACTCGATGGAACACAGCACCAATAGCTTTAACCTTCTCCTGAGGATCCTCAACAGCACTGCCCCATCTGGATCGATGCCAATTGAAGTCAGTAAGTGTTCGTTATTTGTCGTCCTCGGAAGTCTTACTAGTCGTTTTGATCTTTCCTCCGGAATATTTGATTTACTTGCGGGAACATACCCGGGTTGTTGGATGGTACAGCCCGGATTTTATTGCCCCAGTGCAAGCTTATAGCCAAGTTATAATTTATTCGTATTAACTGTTGGAGGGTCTTGATTTCCGACTTCAGTGTCCTGATTTCCGCGTTTTGTAGATCTGTAAAACGCCTGTGCAAGAGTTTGAGTCTTGACAACAGCCTACTTTAGTGCACGTGAAGTGCATCGATGGTAGCATTTCGATACACATCGCTGTCATCGACTTGTACTACCTCGCCGGTTGCACTACTGCAAGGTTATTGGTTCTTATTAATTTTAAACTACACTTTATCCACTTCAAATTTAACTATACTCGCACTAAGTCGAAAAAGAGTGATGACGCTACCGACTGAGCTATCGACGCTATATAGTTTGCCGTGTTATTTTGCGCACTTGAAAATTACTATTCCGCACTGAAGCCGAACACGTCTGCACTGTTTTTTTTTTATTTTTTTATTTTTTTTTTTTTATTTTTTTAATTCATTTTTATTTCAATAATCCGATCGACTTACATACTAAACAAAAATGCTTAAAACTAGTTGGACGAACATTGTTACTATTTCTAACTTACTGGCCCTCCGCGGGCACTCTAAGCTAAACTTAAACTTATCCTATGTCTTTCGACTTAAACTAAAAATTCATATGATTAAGACTAATTATCTTAACTGTACATTTAAGTATTAAGAAAAAATTTTTTACAAAAAAAACTTAATGAAAGAACTTTTTTTTTTTTTAAGTAAAACCTATATACTAACTTACTAATAACTTACACACTACCTTAAAAATAACTTAAACTAACTTAAACTAAACTACATACATATACACATGTATATATGATGATATATACATGTGTATATATATGTACTTAATATAAACACTGTATACACAAAGGTACACGCAGGTGTACGCATGTGAATACTCGCCAATTTTTGTTTTTTTTTTTTATTTATTTACAACTTACAAGCTACCTTAAAACTACCCTAGGCTATGTAGGTCGGCCATGGCTTACCGCTCATAGATTTGCATCTCAATTGCTGCAAGACAGTAGCCGACTGCTCCCCCTTTCGGGGATACGTACTACCCTTTCTATCCCGGGTCTAAAGGGTTCGACGAGGGAGTTCCCCCTCTCCCCAGCCACCAGAATTTTCGGTGTTGCATTGCAACATCCCGAACATCTCTCCTTGATACCGCCGTACTGAACCGGAGGAGACCCTCCTCAGCTCGTTGTGCGACGGAACGGTCGTAGTTGAGTCGGCCATCCACAGTTGATCTGGCTATGTGGTAGATGAGCGGTACCGCATTTATATCTTGTAACAGTCCGTTCTTGTCAAAATGGAGAAAGGCTTCTGGGGGGACGAAGCCATTGTGGCGTACCCTTTCGTGGTATTGTGTATTGGGGTAGTAAGCCCCCGAGATCAGGTTATTGACCGAGTTTATCGCTCTGGCAGTATGACCTCGAATCAACTTCACTAGGAAATTGTCCACTCTTATCAGGTTTGCCCTGTTGTATAAGACCTTATTGGAATAGAATTTTTTGTACTGGGACTCTGGAGTTCGATAAAGGCGAAGGCAAGCCCTAAGACAAGCCCTCTCGAACAACCGAATCTTTTCCATCAAGCTTGCACTCACGTTGAACCACACGGGACAACCGTAGGTGAGCATTGGCCGGATGAGGGCCATGTAGCAGATAACCTTCACCCTCGCATCGAGTTGGCTGTTGTAAAACAGTCTCTTTGTAAGGGCAAAAGCGCCTCGGGCCCTGGCCAGAGCAGCATCTACATGTTTGTTAAAATATAGATACTGGTCTAGCCAGATCCCCAGGTATCTGACTACAGTCCTTTGCACCAGTGGTTGCCCGTGTCGTCCAACAATAGAGAACTTTCGCCAATTCTTTTTCGTATCCGCCGAGGCCTTAAACAACGGCGTCCTGAACAATATGGTTTCCGACTTCTGAAAGTTGATTTTCAACTTCCAGTCATCGCAATCTCTCATGAATGAATTCAAGTCACCCTGCACGAGAGTAGTGATGTCCTCGATCTTTTTGCCTGATCTGTACACGATCAAGTCGTCGGCGTACGCAATTACGTGAGGGAGAGAACTTATCAGATCGCTCAAGTAAATGTTGAACAGGATCGGCGAATTAACGGCACTCTGTTGGAGACCATTTTTGACATCAAAAATACCTGTGGAGGTCACGTTGCCATTCTTGGCTACCGGCTACCGGTAAGCATGTTACACAGTAGGTACAGCAGTGGTGTGCTAATACTCAGCCGATTGAGCTTGTAAAAGAGACCTTCTAACCATACGGTCTCAAAGGCCTTCTCCAGATCAATCAGGCAGGCACCCGTACATTGTTTCTGTCTCTTGTTCCATTGGATATCCGATACCAGTTTCGACGCGGCGTGAATGGTGTCATGCCCCGCTTTGAAACCGAATTGGTGTTCGCAAGAAAACTAATTGACCGGAGGTTGCACGGATTCGAAGAATCTTTGCCTCTCTTGGATATGGGTTGCACAATCGCAGTTTTCCAATGCTCCGGATAATGTGCATTATTCAAAGCATTGTTAAACAGGATTGTGTACATATTAACCACTTCCAGGGGGATATGTCTTAGCACAATGTTCGAGATCCCGTCGACTCCCACTGACTTCTTCTTTTTTATTGATTCGAAGACCGCTTTAAGATCTGTCTTCGAAATGAACGGGGGATGAACCCCTTCGTCGGCGATGACATTATCTGCCATGTTAACATCATTGAACACGACAAAGCCAGTGTTCTCAGATCGCCATTGTTGCAGATCTTCACGAAGAAGCGTGTTGTTAACCAGTACGCGGTTCTCCAGGTCGTGGTTCGGTCGAACGTTCACCTTGTACACTTCCTGAAAGACCGCGCCAAGTACTTCCACTTTTTCTTGCGGATCTTCGACCACAAAGAAGTTGTCGTCAAGTACAGCGTTATCTGGATCAATACCTGCTGTAGTCAGTATTTGTTCGTTGTCCGTCGTTCTAGGGAGCTTAAGACACGGAAGATCACTTTGCTTGTTGCTTCTAAAGAATTTGTTTATCTGCGGGAACATGCTCGGGTTGTTGGATCTTACAGCCCGGACCTTGTCGTTCCAATACGAATTAACAGAAAGTCTGTAATTCTGAGCAATTAATGTTTGTATGCTCTTAATGAGCGATTTCAGTGCCCTAACTTCCTCGTCTCGTCTGTCCGTAAACCGCCTGTACAAGGTTTTTAATCTTGACAGGAGTCTACTTTTTTGTTGGTGGAGTGCGTCAATTGTCGCATTGCGGTACATGTTCTGGTTGTTTGTGCGTATATACCGAGGTATCGTACTGTCCATCGTTCGTTTAATTGTCTCGTCCAATTGTATTAGATACATGTCAATCTCTTCGTTTGACAAGTTTCTATTGGACGGTATGTGGAGCTCATTCGAAGAGAGTGCTCTCATCATTTGTCTGGAGAAGCGTGTCCATCGTGCCCTCCTGTAATTGTAGGGATACGTTTGAACAAACTCTCCTAATTCCGCAATGTCGTTAGGAATCTTGATTTCGGCACTGAGTCCGAAATGGTCACTGAGATACACGAATGTGTTCAAACAGTTTACCGTTTGTGAAGTTGTGTCTGTCAGCTGCAGTCTTGCGTCAAACAGCAATAGATCCAGATAAGAGCCGCTTCTCGGAAACGACGAGATCTCTGTTGCTTTCAAATCGAGTCTATACTCGACACTGTGCAAGCAAAACCAGTTATAAAGCTGGTCCCCTCTGTAATTCGAAATCATGTTTCCCCAATATCCATGTCGGGCATTTAAGTCCCCGGCCAAAATGAAATAGTTATCTTCCGAGTCCAGCCTTAGACATCGAAAGAGTGAATCGAGCTCAGATATAGTTGTTCTGGAACTAGGGTTGCCGGAGGAGTAGACCGACACCGCATACAACCTTCTTCCACTGCGGAGCGAAATGCACACGATGCAGGCCTCCAACTCCTGAAACATTCGTACTTCACTACTATACACTACTTTGTGTTGTATGTTATTTTTAATGAAGATCGCAACATCGCCTCCACCACTGAAATTGGGCCGGTCTCTTCTGATAACATTGTAATTACTGTGCTCCAATTTGCCTCTCTGAGTTAGCTTGGTTTCGCTAATCAGCATCAGCTCTGGGCTTTGATCGTCCAACAATCTATAGAGCTCGGTTTTTCGTAGGACCCCTATCAATGAATTTACATTCACTGCAAGGATCTTAAAAATTCTCTCTGTCTGCGCATCCATTAGGACTTTTGACGTGCTGAGTTCTGCAGGAGCGCCAGAATTTGGCCGACCTGCTCCTCTAACCGAGCCATACGCCCTTCAATGGAAGCTTTCCATTCGGGCGCTTGTTCGTGTGCCCCTGGCACTGAGACTTGCGGCACTACCTTCGGTAGCTGCTGCTTTTCCGTACTCCTTTGACCAGACGCAATTTGGGCGAAAGTCAATTGAAGTGTGACGGGTATGGCTGGCCCGAGTGGAATTTTCACTGGGGGCTGCTTCTGCAGAACCATTTTTTCTTTCCGCTCTTGAAACTTAGGGCAACCCCGATAGTTAGCGGTGTGCCCCGCGTTCCCACAGAGTACGCACTTGAGCTGACTTTTGTCAGCTGCTCCCTCTTTCCCCAGCGGGCATTCCTCCGCCTTGTGGTTTTGACTGCACTTCACGCATCGAGGCTGCATTCGGCAGTTCGACGCGGCGTGACCAAACCTTTGGCAGCGAGCGCATTGTATAATGCCGTCGCGCCTTCGTATGTTTTAACAGACGCAATGATAGTCATATAATCGAGAGATATCGTTTACCTTGTCTATTTTGCTATTGGGTGACAACTGTACAATAAAGAATGGTAATTTCCGCCCCTCCCTTCTTGCCTTAGCTGTGGTGAAGGGCTTGACCCCGACGAACTCGAGACCGTCACACACATGCTCTTTGAACAGTTGGAGGATCTCCTCCGCTTCAAGCGGTGCGGAGATCTTTAACAATTTCGACTGGAGTTTCTCTCCTTTTGGTGTGAAGGAGAAGAACTCCATCTTCGCACGCTTTAGCACCCTCTTAACTTTATTATGATTTTCTACTGTCTTGCAGCAGATCGAATGCTTCTCTAAGGCTTTATTTTTTTTAATTAAAAAATTACCACTACCTACGGCCGTCCTACATATCTGTGCAGTGTAAATGATGTCCGCCTTGTAGAGGTTAATCGGTGGCACTTTTTCTTTTTTCGTTTGCTGTGGTTTTTGCTGGTGTACTGCATGCTGCTGCTTCTTCTGTTGTTGCGATGTTGCTTGCTGGGCTGCTTTCTGTGGTTGCTGCTTCTGCTGTTGGCTGTTGCTGCTTTTTTTGCTTTTTTGCTGCTTGCTGTTGTTGTTGCTGCGGCTGCTTTTCCAGCTGACTTGGTTCGGGCAACTTTTTTTGTAGTTGCCCGAGTTGTAGGACAGCTTGTTCCTCCCTCCTTCTCCTTTCGAGAGTTCTTCTTCTAAGCTCTCTTATTTCTTGGAGGTGTTTGTCAGTCTCCTCCCTCAGATTTGAGACTTTCTATTGTTTCTAGCGGATTATTGCCTCCACTTCTTCTTCTGTATCGGAGGGCATCGATTCAAAGCTGTTGCTGCTTATTGCAAATCGGCCCTCCCTCCCATCAGACACATATGAATACCCGTCATCTATGGTCTCGTTCGATGACGTCGACGATGCGCTCTCTTCATCCTCCGGTGACGCGTTATTGTTGCGTCGCTTCGAACTGATGGAACGAGCGGACTGCCCGTTCTGCTCCATACCTTGCACTGACTCACTTTCAGAGTGCAATTATCGGCTCGACGGGAAAAACGATAAAAAATGATGTATCCCCAGCGGGACTCGAACTCGCCCCTCCTGGTCCACGGGTGTGGTCTTTTTTTTTTTTTTTTTTGTAATTTTGTTTTTATTTTATTAAATTTAACTTACATGCTAGACAAAAGAACTTAAAGCTAGCTTAACTAACTTAACAATTCATAAATTGTTCTTAATACTAACCTACTGACCCTATGCGGGTACTCTAAGCTAATCTAATCTACTTTATAATGTGCCTTTCGGCTTAATCAACTTGTTTTTTTTTTAGTCTTTAGTGACAAACTTCATTTATTTATTTATTTATTTGCCAAGAAAACTTATAAAAAACTTGGCTAAACTTAACTTAATTACTTAACCTACCTTATACTAACTTACACTAACATAAAACTTAGGACTATCTTAACTATGTCCGTAACAGTATGGACGCGTGCACCAGGGCGTATGTGTTATGTATATGCTTAACATATATAATTTATACGCCGTGGTGCACCTTTTTTGGGTTTTTGTATTATAATTTTTTTTTTTTTTTTTTTTTTTTCCCCTTAATAACTACCTTAAGACCTATGTAAGTTGGCCACCATGGTCAACTACCGAATCGTTTAAAAGGCCAGCTGTGGCGGAGACTGGTTTTGGTGTAACCACCAGTAAAATTGCCGATCTTTGGCAGACTGCTTCCTATCTCGAGCGGGGATCGCTCGGCTGAACCGAAGAAGATCCTCGTGGGTGCGAGCGACATCCGGTTCGTATTGGAGTCGCCTGTCCACTGTTCGGCGTACGACATGGAAGATTACAGGGCATCCGTCTGTATCCTGTATTAGGCCAATCATGTCTAAATAGAGGAATGCTTCGGGAGGAATAAAGCCGTTAAGGCGCACCCTTTCATGGTACATAATATTGGGGTAGTAAGCCCCGAAGATCAGACTGTTGGAAGAAGTCATAGCTCGTGCAATGTGCCTTCTGATCAGCTTAATAATAAAATTATCTATCCTGTTCAAGTTTGCCTCGTTGTACAGGACCTCGTTAGGATAGTACTTCTTGTACTCAGACTCGGGTGTACGATACAACCGGAGACAGGACCGAAGACACTGTCTCTCGAACAACCTCATCTTTTCCATCTGGGAAGGACTCACGTTGAACCACAACGGACAACCGTACGCCATAATTGGCCTGATGAGGGCCATGTAGCATATTACCTTCACCCTGGTATCAAGTTGGCTGCTGTAAAACAACCTCCTTGCCGCAGCAAAGGCCTTTCTGGCTTTCGTCAGAGCAATATCTATATGTTTGTCAAAATACAGATATTGATCCAGCCAAATGCCAAGATATCTAATCACACTTTTCACAGCTAACGGCCGTCCTTGCGGGTCAACTATGCCGAACTTGCGCCAATTTTGGCGAATATCCCGCGACGCCATGTACAACGGGGTCCTGAAAAGGGTAGTTTCGCACTTCAAGAAGTTGATAACCAACTTCCAGTCGTCGCAAAATCGCTGAATTTTTTCGAAGTCACGCTGTAACAGGCTATTTATTACCTCGGCCTTCGGACCTGATCTGTACGCTACTTGGTCGTCGGCAATTAAGCAATTAAGTGCGGCATGGAACCTATAAGTTCTGCAGTGAATATTGAGAACAAGATCTATTTAGACCATCTTTAATGTCAAAGACCGTAGTGGAAGTTACGTCGCCACTTTTCACGACGAACTTTCTACCTGTTATCATGTCATAGATCATGCATAGCAGTGGTTTACTTATGCCGAGCCTGACTAACTTGAAGAAGAGGCCCTCCAACCAAACGGTGTCGAACGCCTTCTCCAGATCAATCAGTCAGGCACCCGTGCATTGATTTTTGTTTTTGTTCCACTGAATGTCGGAAACCAGCTTTGACGCGGCATGTATTGTATCAAGCCCCGCCCTGCATTCGAACTGGTTATCCGGTATGACTTTATTTTCATCAACCCATTGCTTCAGAACTCGAATGACTAACTTTTCAAAAACCTTGCTTATGCAATTAAGAAGACTGATCGACCGGAGATTTGTCGGAATTGACTTGTCTTTGTCCCGTTTATGGATCGGTTGCACTACAGCTGTTTTCCAGTGCGAAGGGTAATATGCATTACTCAGCGCATTGTTGAACAACGTTGTGTAAATTTGGACTGCTGCGGGGGGAAGATGGCGAAGCACAATATTCGATATTCCATCGATTCCCGCCGACCTTTTCTTCTTCATCGAGTTAAAGATACTCTGGAGATCTTCTTGCGAAATCAAGATGTGATTTCTATCATTGGCGACGGCATTATGTGCAAAATTATCGTCACTGAACCTGGTGAATCCTGGATTCTCGGATCGCCATTGACTTATCACGTTTGATCTTTCCTCCGGAATATTTTATTTAGTTGCGGGAACATACCCGGGTTGTTGGATCGTACAGCCCGGATTTTGTTGCCCCAGTGCAAGCTTATAGCCAAGCTATAATTTATTCTTGACAGCAGTCTATTGTTGTGCACGTGAAGTGCATCGATGGAAGCATTGCGATAGACGTCACTGACATCGATTTGCACTACCTTCGGAATCGTCTTGTGCATGGTACGTTTTCCATTTGTCTGAGGTACCTGTCAACCTCCGCGTGAGTTAGGTTTCTGTTTGTGAATTGATCCCACTCGAACGTAGTTCTGTGTGTGTTATAAGGGTGCCTCTGGACATACTCCTCCAGTTCTTCCACCTCGTTCGGGAGGTGAATAGCAGCGAAGAGCTCGCAGTGATCACTCCGCGGGCGTCGTTCCACGTCTAGTATAGTTAGTCGCCTATCTATCAGCAACAGATCCAGATAGGACCCGCTTCTGGGATACGATTGCCTATCGGTTGCAAGCAAATCTAGCTTTAATTCAATATTGTGCTCTACCAACCAGCTATACAAGGAGGTACCCCTGGTCTTATGCACTATGTTGCCCCATTCAATATGCCTCGAGTTCAAGTCTCCGGCTATGATATAATAGTTCTCCTCCGAACATAGTCGCAGGCTTGTGAAAAGAGTATCGAGCTCTGAAATGAAGTACTGATTGATACGTGCCTCTTCAGACGCCTAGATAGCGATCACGTATGACTGCTTACCACCCCGAAGGGGGATGCGTGCGATACATGGTTCTGTCGCCTGAAATCTTCGCACTTCACCGCTATACACGACCTTATGACAAAGGCCTTTTTTGATTAAGAGAGCGACCCCGCCAGCTAGGTAGGTTCGATCTCTTCGAATGATGTTATAATTATTGTACCTGAGTGTGTGCGTCTGATTTAGCTTAGTCTCGCAAACCATCAACACATCAGGATTATGCGTTTGCAGTAAGTTGCCGAAATTTAATTGCTTGCGCAGCCATCAGACCGATGTTGCGTTTGGCTCTGTCTACTCGCGCTGCTTGCTCAAGGAACTGTTTTTGTAGCTGAGCGATCTGCCCCTGGATAGAGAGCAGGACGGTCTTCAGATCCAAATCGGCTTCAGTCCCCAAAGGGCAATCCCCTTGAGTGTGGGATCCTGCGCAGTTGACGCAGCGGGACTGCATGTTGCAGTTCGCCGCGGTATGCCCGAACCTTTGACAACGAGCACACTAAATTGTGTGCCTTGCCTTTTTTAATGTTTCCCATTTGACACCAATGGAGCCTAAACGATTGATGCGCTTTAGGCTATCTAATTTGGTGTCTGGGGTGACCTGTATTAGGAAGAACTGAAGCTTTCTGTTCTCCCTTTTCGCTGCTGCAGTGATGAAGGGCTTAAACCCAACGAACTGGACATCGTCGTTCTGCGCTTTGCGAATTTTGCGAGAATGTCCTTGGGATCAGTGTCCGGATCCACGCCCTTAAGGAGCTTGGCCTGCAGCTTCTCTCCTTTTGGGGTGTACGAGAAAAACTCGGCCTCCGCCACCGCTAGCCTTTTCTTAATACCTTTATAGTCTACCATTGATGAGCAGTGGACAGACAATCTTATTGGACCTTTATACTTAATAAAAAAGCCATTTTTGGCGACCAACTCACATAGGATGTCCACGTCCTTTGTCTCTAGTCCGAAGACGTTGATCGGAGGGCATCTCTCCTTGTTGGCTGCGGCCGGTTGATGTTGCTGCTATTTTTGCTTTTGTTGTTGTTGCTGCTTCTGCTTCTGCTGTGGTTTTTGTTGCTGCTGCTTTGGCTGCTGCTGTTGTTGTTGCTGTTTTACAGCTGCTGTGCGTTGTCCCTTTGGCAGCTGTTGGGACCCCTCTTGTTGTTGCTGCTGCTTTGGTCGCTGTTGTTGTTGCTGCTGCTGCTGTTGCTCCTTGGCCAACCTACTGGCCTCTAACTTTTTTGGATGGCTTTTATATGCGCATCCAATTCCGCCTTCTCCCTCTGGATTTTTGCGAGTACCTCGCGGTCCTCCTCCACTTCGTCATCCGATTTGGATGATTTTAACGCACTTTAGGTGTTCCCTCTACCACCGTAGGAGAATCTCCGCTCACCTTCTGCTGTTTCATATTCGACATTGTCGAATGGATGGTTTTGTTGTGGCTCATCATCGGCTGTTTCTACAGCTGCTGTTGTTGTTGCTACTGCTGGGGTACTTGCAGTTGCTTTGGCTCTGGCTGTTGTTGTTGCTGCGGATATTTCCGCAATTTTGGTACCGCCTGAGGCGAAACTGGAACTCCGCTTCACAAGATTTGGCTGCGGCTGCCGCTTCTTCCTCCTCTTTGACCTTGTCTCTGGTCTATCTGGTTGGTGGCCTGACACACCCGCTTGGTGGTCTGATGTGCCAGCCACCGGTTCATCATTGTTTATTTTAATTCGTTTCTTCATACATATTAATATTATATAAATATTAATATTAACCCCAAAATACATAGAGAAAACCCGCTCAAGCAACCAAATATTTGTCTGGCGATGCTGCTGAAGGAAACAGAAGGCACACAAATGTATAGATGACCACATATCATAACAATATCCATACATTCCATTCAGATCATGGAATTTTATTCATAACAGTAGCATATTTATTTGATTTTTGCAAATGATAGGCGACTAATTGAGGGAAAGTCAGTGGAATTTAGCACTGGCATGTCCTTCACAATAAGGATTGTTTTCCATTTCATGATAGAACATTTCGGACATTTTAAATAGAATACTTCGAACAACAGAATATGAAATGTTTATTTATACAAAACGAAACACAAAAAGTGGTATTGCCCATAAAAAAGAAAAAAAAAAGAATAGTTCCAACCAGATTAGAGCACAGACAACTTGTAAAACATGTGAACTTAAAGCGATTTAAAATTTATTTGAACGGAATTATTTTTTACAATTGAGTTTACAACTAGACTTACAAACTAAAGGTTAGGGTGTTGGCTTAACAATAGGTGTCAAACTGATATAGTTAGTTTAATTTAGTATTTGTTATTATTGTAGGTTTTGTTTTATCTCCTACAATGGCTTGTGCTTACATCAGATTGTTCAAGTCCGTGTGTTCATGGTGGTCCTTTTGGGATGGGGTGGTGATGTGGTAGCCGACTTAGCCTCGATTTTTTTTTTAATTCTTTTTTATTTTTTAAAATTCATGATAAACTTAATTGCTAGACAAAAATGCTTATAACTAGTTGGGCGAACATTGTTACTGCTATTTCTAACTTACTGGCCCTCGGCGGGCACTCTAAGCTAAACTTAACCTTACTATAGGTCTTTCGACTTAAAGAACACGTAAATCAATTATAAATAATATTTTCCGATATTGGGATTAAGAAAATTTTAAAAAGAAAAACTAAATGACCGAACGTTTTTAATAAAACTTATACACTAACTTACATACTACCTTAAAATAACTTAAACTAGTTTCAATATATATAGATTTATACATGTATATATGATATATATAAATATTTACATATTAACAGCTTACTAACTACCCTAAAACTAAGATACGTAAGTCGGCCATAGGTTGCAGCTCATAGTTATACATCCAATCCACTGCAAGACAGGGACCGACTATTCCCCAATTGGGGGATCTGAGATACCCTTACTACCCGGGGTCTAAAGGGTTCGAGGATGGAGTTCCCTCACTCACCGGCCACCACAGCTTTGGATGTTGCATAGTGAATCGGAGGAAGCCTTCCTCAGCTCGTTGTGCGACGGAGCGGTGTTGGTTGAGTCGCCCATCCACAGTTGATCTGGTGATGTGATAGATGAGCGGTACCGCGTGTACGTCTTGTATCAGATCGTGCTTATCCAAATGTAGGAATGCTTCTGGGGGGACGAAGCCGTTTTGACGTACCCTCTCGTGGTATTGTGTATTGGGGTAGTAAGCCCCCGAGATCAGGTTATTGACCGAGTTTATCGCTCTGGCAGTATGACCTCGAATCAACTTCACTAGGAAATTGCCCACTCTTATCAGGTTCGTCCTGTTGTATAAGACCTCATTGGAATAGAATTTTTTGTACTGGGACTCTGGAATTCGATAAAGGCGAAGGCAAGCCCTAAGACAAGCCCTCTCAAACAACCGAATCTATTCCATCAAGCTTGCACTCATGTTGAACCACACGGGACAGCCATAGGTGAGCATTGGCAGGAGGAGGGCCAAGTACATTCACCCTCGCATCGAGTTGGCTGTTGTAAATCAGTCTCTTTGTAAGGGCGAAAGCGCCTCGGGCCCTGGCCAGAGCAGCATCTTTGTTAAAATATAGATACTGGTCTAGCCAGATCCCCAGGTATCTGACTGCAGTCCTTTGCGCCAGTGGTTGCCCGTGTCGTCCAACACTAAAGAACTTTCGCCAATTCTTTTTTGTACCCGCCGAGGCTTTATACAACGGCGTCCTGAACAATATAGTTTCCGACTTCTGAAAGTTGATTTTCAACTTCCAATCATCGCAATCTCTCATAAATGAATCGTGATGCCCCCAATCTTTTTGCCTGATCTGAACACGATCAAGTCGTCGGCGTACGAAATTACGTGAGGAAGAGAACTTATCAGATCGCTCAAGTAAATGTTGAACAGGATCGGCGAATTAACGGTACCCTGTTGGAGACCATTTTTTACATCAAAAATACCTGTGGAGGTTACGTTGCCATTCTTGACGACGAACCGTCTACCGGTAAGCATGTTACACAGTAGGTACAGCAGTGGTTTGCTAATGCCCAGCATATTGAGCTTGTAAGAATGACCTTCTAACCATACGGTGTCAAAGGCCTTCTCCAGATCAATCAAGTAGGCACCAGTACATTGTTTCTGGCCCTTGTTCCATTGGATATCCGACACCAGTTTCGACGCGGCATGAATAGTGTCATGCCCCGCTTTGAAACCGAATTGGTTTTCTGGAATTGACTTCGCCTCGATGATTTGTGATTGGTGATTGCTATTGCTGCTCTGGTAGAATCAATGCAGCTCGTTGTTCGACGTCGTTGGAAAGTGCTGCTTATTGAGGAGACTTAACGCGTCGAGAAAGCGTTGTCCGGGGATTGTGTTTCTTAGGTTCCTGATATCCTCGTTAAAATGGTTGCTGATCTCTTGTTACTGCTTTCTGAACAGTGTCACCATGTACTGTTGCAGGGGGATGATGCGTGCTTGGTCGTAAAGCCTATTGTTGCAGTGGTACCTTTGACGGTCCCTGTCGAAGGTGAGTCCGGTACATATTTTTCTTTCGAAAATTGCGAGCTTCGTCATGCTGTTCTTTTAGATGGTGTGCCAGATTGGGAAGCCGTACGCTAAGAACTGCTGCTTGTATAGCCTAGGTTGGCCTTCTTAAGGGTCAGTTTCGAATGACTGTTGAACTTCAACCTTTCCGTGAAGTTAACGCCAAGATACTTGACCTTTTGTTGATTATTTCTGTACCGTTAGTTAGCACTACCTTTATGCTTCGACATTTGGTTGCTGATCTGCATCCACCTCTGGATGGTCTCCTTAAGCACATAAGTACCAATTTCCCAACATTGATACGAATACCCCATTTGGTATAGTAGCCAAATTTGTTCGCTGTTTGGATTTCGACCCTTTTGCGCGGCTATCTGTGGTGACGTCGAGCAGGCATAAGTCAGCGAGTCATCTGCGAATAGACAGCATTTTACTGCGTCAGTTAGATGTTGTTGATCTGACGTGTAGATGTTGAAAATCCACTGTCCCCGCTTTGATCCTTGTGCAATTCCCGCCTTGGTGCTCCGCTCTGTTGACTTGCTGCTTTCAACTGAGACGTAGAATCTTCTGGAATGCAGAAAGCTATAGATATGATTCTGATGAAGTTGGAGGGGAGTCTTTTCCTCAGCATTTGCCTATGGTGATAAAGGTTTTGGATATGTACGGGTAAGTGACTATACCTTGTCCTGGGCTTTTTTTGCTGGTCTAAGGCGTTGTTGATTGAGTTCTCGAGTCCTTCAACCGCTGTGTCAATCTCCGCATTGGAGAGGTTCCTTGTTACTGGCGGTATGTGGATGTTCCCCAGAATATCTTCTTGTAGCTTAGATACATCCAGCTGATGTAGGTTGACGAAGTCCCCTTCTGGGCGGCTGTTGGTAAATATCGGATTTTCCAAGTTACACACAGTTTGACCGCCTCGTGATCGGAATCACTCGTTAGCGTCTCACAGGAATAGTTCCGGATCTCCGGTAGGATGCTTACCAGGTTAAAGGTAGCCAGAAATAAATTCAGTATCGATGGTTTCTTTTGGTAAGTGGGCTTGGGCTGGAAAATCACGATCAGGGAGTGACTGTCCGCATTTTCCTCTAGCCATTTGACGGTGGCTTCCCCATATCGATCTGACTCTGTGTTCTGCCACAGAAAATGTCTTGCATTGAAGTCACCACCTATATGCCCGTAAGTATGTCCTGATAAGAGCGCAATAAGCACATCAAGATCATGACATATATTGACACCATTGCTTTTATGACGGTGAAAATGCTCAGGACCATTAGCGTCTCCGTGGCTGTTACATGGATTACGACTCCAGTGGCCTCAAATACCATTAGGTTGTAAACCACGATCTTGGTGCAGTTGATGGTCTTCCTGACGAGAGTGGCAATACCCCGTTTCCCATTTCCTATAAAAAGAAAAAAAAATTAGCGAAAACCAGATTTGAACATAGATGCAAAACTTGTAAAAGATGTGAATTGTTCACCAACGCACTCGGCCAACCGAACAGTTATCTCTCATGGTTTTTATTTCGTGTACATTCGATATACAAACATATTATTACACATCTCCAATACATATGGGGACGTATGATGCATGGTTATAGGCGCACATACTTCTGACTCAGCTACGTACAACCATGTGTGTTGACATGCGTGTGCTAGCATGTGCCATGTTTTTTTTTTAACTTTAAAATTCATTTTTATTTAAAAAAAATCCATGATCCTTAAAAAATAGACAAAAATGATTAAATCTATCTTACTATCTAAACAATTCATGTTCTTAAAACTATCCTACTGACCCTTCACAGGTACTCTAAAATAATCTACACTTACTTATCTATTTGCCTTTCGGCGCCTACACTACTATTTGTTTTTTTTTCCAATCCATGTGGATAATCTTTATTGTTTGTTCTTACTGGCCAAGAAAACTTGTAAAAAACTTGGCGCTCTAAACATTTTTTTTTAAATTTTCTTAAAACTAAACTTAAAATAAAATTACAAACTAACCCTAATAAAAACCTAAACTACCTTACTCTATGTCCGTGACATTGCGGACGCGTGTGCAAGGGCGTGTGCGGTGTTTATATGCTAGACATATATAAGCTACACGCCTTTGCTCACCTTTTTTTTTTTTTTTATTATTTTAATTTTTTTTTTCTTTTATATATATATGTATACATATATATTTTTTTTTGTTCTTTTTTTTTTTTTTTTTGTCTTACTTAACCTAACCTATGTAAGTGGGCTGTTGTTCAACAGACCGACTATCACATTAATGGTGCTGTCAAAGGCGGAGACTGGTTCTGGTGTAACCACCAAAAGAAGTGCCGCTCCTTTGCACTCTCTCTCCTATCTCGAGCGGGGATCGCTCTACTGAACCGGAGTTGATCTTCGTGTTCACGAGCGATATCCGATTCATAGAGGAGTCGCCTGTCAACTGTTCGGCGTACAGCGTGGAAGATTATAGGACATCCACTCATGTCCTGAATCAGATTTAGCGAATCTAAATAGAGAAAAGCCTCAGGTGGAATAAAGCCGGTGTGGCGTACCCTCTCATGATACATAAAGTTCGGGTAATAAGCCCCGAAGATCAGACTGTTGGTAGACATCATACACCTTGCAATGTGTCGTCGTGTTAAAGAAATTATAAAATTGTCTATTCTTTTCACGTTAGCCCTGTTGTACAGGACTTCGTTGGGATAGTACTTCTTGTACTCGGACTCAGGTGTCCGATACAACCGGAGACAGGTCCTAAGACATCGTCTCTCGAACACCCTCATCTTTTCCATCTGGGAAGGGCTCACACCGAACCATAGGGGACAACCATACACCATGATCGGCCGTATAAGGGCCATGTAGCAGATCACTTTCACCCTGGTATCAAGTTGGCTGCTGTAAAACAACCCCCTTGCCACAGCGAAGGCTTTTCTAGCATTGGCTAGAGTCCTTTCTATATGTTTGTGAAAATACAGAAAATTATCCAACCAAATGCCGAGATATCTGACTACACTTTTCACGATTAATGGCTGGCCCCGATGGCCAACAATGCAAAACTCTTTCCAGTTCTTACGCGTATCACTTGAAGCCCTGTGCACCGGGGCACGGAAAAGAATAGTTTCACATTTCAGGAAGTTGATAAGCAACTTCCAGTCATAACAAAATTCAGTTATTTTATTTGCATCCCGTTGCAACAGGGTGTTTATGACTACTACCTTCGGTGCTGATCTGTAAGCCACTAGGTCATCGGCATACGCGATTAGGTGCGGCATAGACCTTAGAAGATCTGCAGTAAATATGGCAAACAATAATGGGGATCCTACAGCCCCCTGTTGTAGACCGTTTTCTACACTAAATACTCTACTTGAAGTTACGCCGCCACATTTCACGACGAACTTCCTACCTGTTATCATATCATAAATCATGTATAGCAATGGTTTGTTTAGCCTAAGTCTGACCAACTTAAGGAAAAGGCCTTCTAACCAAACGGTATCAAATGCCTTTTCCAAGTCGAACAGACAGGCACCCGTACACTGATTTTTATCCATGTTCCATTGTATGTCGGAAACCAACTTTGCAGCATGCACTGTCGAATGCCCTGCCCTAAATCCAAACTGGTTGTCCGGCAGAATATTGTTGTCCTCGACCCATGCCTGCAGAGCTCTAATGACAATCTTTTCAAATGCCTTGCTGATGCAAGGAAGAAGACTTATCGACCGAAGATTAGACGGAATGCTTTTGTCTTTATCCCGTTTAGGGATTGGTTGCACTACAGCTGTCTTCCAATGTGCCGGGTAATGTGCATTACTTAGCGCATTGTTGAACAGTGTAGTGTAATTTTCCACTGCCGCCGGAGGGAGATGCTTGAGCACGATGTTCGGGATACCATCTGTCCCAGCCGATTTCTTGTTCTTAATGGCTTTAAAGACCCCTTGGAGATCTTCCTGAGTGATCACGATGTGATTTACATCGTTGGCGACGGGATTATTTGCCATATTTACGTCATCGAATCTGGTGAAACCAGGATTCTCAGATCGCCATCGACTGATCTCCTCACGGAGATAGAAGTGATTTACCAAGGCTCTGTTCTCTAGATCGTGATTTGTCCGTCTGACTTCGTTGACCTTATACACTTTCTCGAAAACAGCGCCTATGGTATTAACCTTCTCTTGGGGATCTTCGGCCACGAAGAATTCGTTATCTAGCACGGACTCACCTGGATCTATATCAACTGATGTCAGTAGTTGTGCGTTGTCGCTTGTTCTCGGAAGACGGACGATTGGAATGTCATTTTTATCTTTCCTCCTGAATAATTTATTTACTTGCGGGAACATACCCGGGTTGTTGGATCGTACAGCCCGGATTTTATTGCCCCAATGCAAGCTTATGGCAAGATTATAATTTATTTTTATTAGTTGTTGGAGGTTTTTGATCTCTGACTTCAGAGATCTGACTTCCGGATTTCTCGGATCTGCAAATCGTCTGTGCAAGAGTTTGAGTCTAGACAGCAGTCTACTTTTGTGCACGTGAAGTGCGTCGATGGTGGCATTCCGATAGACATCGCAGTCCTCGGTCGGCACAATCTTCGGTATTGTTCTGTCCATTGTACGCACTATGGCGTCGTCCATTTGTTTGAGGTACCCATCAACCTCCTCGTTCGATAGGTTTCTGTTCTTTGGCGGATTGATCGCACTCGACCGGAGTTCCATGGTTAAAGCCCTGGAGAAACGTGGCCAGCGAGCCTTATTGTAATTATAAGGATTTCGCTGGACATATTCCGCCAGATCAACCACCTCGTTCGGGAGTTGAATAACCGCTGAGAAAGCAAGATGATCACTATCGTACTCAATCGCGGTTAAACAATTCCGTGTGCTTGTGTCTACACCCTATATTGTCAGTCGTCTGTCAATCAATAGTAGATCCAGATAATTCCCGCTTCTGGGAAATGAAGGTATTTCGGTTGCAAGCAAATCAGCCCTCAACTCATCATGCCCAATCAACCAGTTGTTCAAGGCGATCCCCCGTGCGCAATTCCTATTGCATCCCCAATCTTGATGTCTGGAGTTGAAATCTCCTGCAATGATATAATAAGTATCTTCCGAGCTCAGTCGGAGACAAGTGAAGAGAGTTTCGAGCTCTGGAATGAAATTATGTTCGAGATTGTTATTATCCGGTGCATAGAGAGTGATCACGTACAATCGCTTACCACCAGAGAGTGGAATGCGTGCGATACACGTCTCTAGCAAACGAAACCTACGCGCTTCATTGCTATACATGATATTATGATCAATAGTTTTTTTAACTAAAAGAGCGACTCCGCCTCCATTATGGGTGCGGTCTCTCCGAATAATATTGTAATTATTATACCTGAGGGTGTGCTTTTGGTTAAGCTTAGTTTCGCTAACCATTATCACATCAGGATTGTGGTCTCTCAACAGTTGGCCGAAGGAAAGTTTCCTGTTGGTCCCTATTAGTGAATTGACATTTATCGCAAGGATCTTAAGGTCGTCAGCTGCGCGTGCAGCCATTATATTGGGGCCGTTGTGGCTTGTTCGCCAGACAGTCTGGAGTAGATGACATCTATTCTGGCTGCCTGTTGAAGGAACTGCTGTTCTAAGCGAGCAGTCCGCTCTGCTTGTTCAGCAATGCATTTTTGCATCTGAGCCATCTGTGCCTGTATAGCCAGCAGGATGGAGCTCAGATCAGTATTTGCCTCCGGCTGCCGGATCACTGGGACCGTGACCGCCTTTGGCACTGTCTGTTGTGCCGGTCTTCTACCTGACGCCATTTGGGCATAGGAGATGGCAGGCGTAACAGCGGTGGCTGGAACGCGAGGCACTGGCTTTGCTGCCACCGTTTTTGGTGTCCCTCTTTCGAACTTGTTTTTGAGTTCTTGCACTTTTGGGCAGCCCCTATAACTAGCGGGGTGCCCGTTAGTCCTACATAAAGCACATTTGAGGGTGCTCCTGTCCTCGACTTTATCCTTTCCTAGAGGACATTCTCCACTACTGTGGTTCTTGGCGCATTTCACGCAGCGGAACTCCATCTTGCAGTTCGCCGCGGCATGCCCGAACCTCTGGCATCTAGCACACTGCATCGTGTGCTTACTTTTTTTTAATGTCTCCCACTTAATGACAACAGTCCCCAAGTGTTTAATTCGCTTGAGGAGCTCTTTGTTGCTATCGGGAGTTATCTGGACCAGGAACATAGGCAAACGTCTATTCTCCCTTCGTGCCACCGCAGTGACAAACGGCTTAACTCCTACTATGCGGAGATCGTCGCTCTGCGCCTGGCGCAGCACAGCGAGGATTTCCTCCGGATCCGTAGAAGGATCTACGCTCTTGAGGAGCAGAGTTTGGAGTTTTTCTCCTTTCGGGGTGTACGTGTAGTACTCATTCCCCGCCTTCTCCAACGCCTGCCTAATTAATTCGTGCACTGCCATATAGTGGCAGTACACGGTGTGCCTGAGGGGCATTCTATATTTTATCTCGTATGGGAGATCTAATTTATCTAAGTGTATTACAGCCCACTTACATAGATTTTGGAGATCCTTGGTCTCCGCACCGAAGATGTTTATAGGAGGGCATCTGGTTTTCGTAGGTTGTGTTTGTTGCTGCTGCTTTTTCGCTTGCTGCTGCTGTTGTTGCTTCTGATGTTTCTGCTGCTGCTGTTGTTGTTGCTGATGTTTCTGCTGCTGCTGTTGTTGACCCTGCGTTTTTTTTGGCGACTGCTGGGTGCCTTTTAGCAGCGCCTGTGGTATTTCTGGTGATTGTTGTTGTTGCTTTTGCTGGCATTGGCTGTCCAGCTGTTTTTGCGACTGTACGGCTTGTTGTCGCAGCCGTGCAGCCGCCTGAGCAGCTTTGCGCGCTGCCAACTTCTCCTTCATTACTTGGACGACGGCTGCCAGTTCCGCCTCCTGCTGCTCTACTTTGCGTTTCTTCACGCTGAGTTGGAGCTGGCGGCTCTCGATTCGTGAGAGACTTTGCTCAGCCTCCAGCTCTTCATCCTCTTCGTTGGCGGAGAAGGCCTGGTACCTGTTCCCCAGGCCCA
Source organism: Eristalis tenax (assembly GCA_905231855.2). NCBI lineage: Eukaryota > Metazoa > Arthropoda > Insecta > Diptera > Syrphidae > Eristalis > Eristalis tenax. The sequence continues at coordinate 96,027,342 of HG993124.1, read as the reverse complement.
GGTATCTCCCTTCTCCTTCTGCCGACTCGTATATAATCGAGTCGGCTAGTGTAGCCGCCGTTGCTGAAGGCGGCGCTGCTGGTGCTGATGTTGTTGGTAAGCTAGCCGCCGTCTTCTCTGCTGTTGTTATTGTTGCAGCTGCCGTTGTGGCCGATGCTAGTGCTGCTAGCGCAGCTTTGGACGTTGTTGCCGCTACTGTGCTTGGTGCAGCTGTTGTCGCTGTTGTTGTTGCTGCCGTGTATATTGCAGCTATTTCGTCACCCGTTGATTTAGCTGGTGACGTCACGGTCGATGGCGTGGTCTTCTTCGCCTTCGATCTCTGGACCAGGTTAGGTGCGGGGTGAAGGGGCCTCCTCCTCTTCCCCCTCTCGCTTTCGCCATCTCTAGAGTGGCGTGATGAGCTCGATGATGAGCTCGGTCGAGAAGCCAGCATCATCTTCTGGTTGGCCAGCGCTGTGGCCTGATGTGCCACGCGTCGATCCACCTCTGCCCCCAGGCCACCCTCTCGGCCGCATTCTCCCTTCTCACTACACTGTTTGCCTTTATTGTTATTTTTTAAAAAAAGAATTACGTGTCTCTGTCACTATCCCACCCTCGGTATTTGAACCGGGGCCTCCCACACCTGGGGTATGCACACTATGTACTAGGCCACAGGCTTCTTGCGGATCCTTGCTTCGGAATTGCACTTCACGCACTGATGTGATTTTTATTGCTGAGAATGATTTTGTTTTGTTTCACTTACACGTCCACTCGATTTGAATGCCGGAGAGCGACTGATGTGCCATGTGTGTGCTTGCCATGTGCACCTTGCGTAGAATTTGTATAGAATTGGTATGTGTATATTCTTTCATTTCTTCATATCTCTGTGAACCCAGGACAATATGGTACATGTTTGAGTTCAGGAACGTCAAAACTCTATTGTGCTTACAAAAAAAAAAATAACAAAAAAGTGGTATTGCTTATAAAAAGAAAACAAAAGAAAAAAAACATGACAACCGCAGCCAGTTTTGAAAAAAACTTCACACAGAAAATGTGAGCTGTGCACCTTTACCCTTTAAAATTCATTCTTATTTAAGAATTCAAGATCCTTAAAACTATACCAAAATGATTAAATCTATCTTACTATCTAAACAATTCATGTTTTTAAAATCTATATCTATCTATCCTACTGACCCTTCACAGGTACTCTAAAATGATCTGAACTTACTTATCTATTTGCCTTTTGCGTCTACACTTCTATTCCAGGTTTGTTTCCAGTCCATATGGACAATCTTTATTGTTTGTTCTTACTGGCCAAGAAAACTTAGAAACACCATGACGCTCTAAATATTTTTTTTTTTTTTAAATTTTCTTAAAACTAGCTAAACCTAAGCTTTATTAGGGTTTAACCCTGATAAAACCCAAATTACTTTACACTATGTCCGTGACATTGCGGATATATGCTTGACATATAACTTAAATGTTTTATATTGATTTTTTATTAAAACAAAAAAAAACTTTTACTTTCTGTCCGGAGGCTACCGATGTATTCAAAGATATCTTACTAACTAACTTCAAAACAATTTTCCACTTACTTATTTATACTCTACTTTTGCTAACTCATCTAAGGTGATTTTGCGCGTGGCGACGGATATCGGATATCGGACGGGAATGATGCAGCGAATGAAATTGTCATAAAAGTGAGAAAATGGAGAGGCTCGCGTTCCGTGTAGGATAAGAAGTTACACGTTAAAATTAAGATTCTCCTGAATTTTATTTTGCTTAGGAATTTCGTTATTGTAATTTTTGATTGAAAGTTTTAGCTTCCTATTTTTTCTCAATAGGATTAATATTGAAACGACTATTACGATTACGATTATCAGAATAGTTGATTAAGCAGCGTAATTAATATTTTTATGAAATTTAGGAAGTTTTATATACTCCAAGTTTACAACATTTTGAGTAACAATGTCTTCGAAACTTAACTGTTTTGTAAAATTATAACGTCTTTCTTCTTCATAGAAACATGTATCTTTAAATTCAATGTTCGTATTGCTAAGTGTTTTATTTAAAAGTTTTATTGTACAATTGTTGAAACTTATGAAAAAATTTCCAAGAAGTTTTATTCTTCTATCGTCAAAATAATTTTCCAATTCTTGTCCATTCATATTCTTACATATTATGGTACTATCATCTAATTGACTTATTTTGAATACATTGTATTTCCTTAATTTACCATTATTATTAGTTAAACAGTTATATACTTTTTTCAAATCTTGTTTTTACAATATGTCTTTATTGTCGTACTGAAATTTAGTTATAGTTGAAGGCCCACTATTTTATATGTTTCTGGGACTTTAATAGCAATAATTAGTGTATCTTCATTATATATTAAAAGTCCTGTTCTAACGTATTTCAGTTTGTAAAAGTCGAGTTTTGTCGCGATAATTTCTGTTGCAGTTAATATGCTAGGATAAATTATTCCATGCTTAGCTGATGCTATGTTGTCTAGAAACTGGTTTATTTTCTCTTCTAACATACGGAGTTTCATTAATTGATCTAGTTTTATTTGTTGGCTGATAACTCGTTTTTCATTGACGGTCATTTCTGAATAAGCCCTATTAAGTTCTTCCCTGTCTGCTTCTATGATTTGCTTCAACAAAATAATACTTTCATACAGATGCAAATTTATTTCAATTTGATTATTTATGCTTTTAATTGTATTTTCACTGTTCTCTTCAGCTATTTGAAGTTGGTCCGCTATTTCCTTTCTATCACCGTCGTCCATGGTTCTAAACAACCAATTTTGTGCTTTACCCACTACGTTTACGAGTCCCCATTTTTGTCTGCTTTCTTTTTTTTTGGTTCTAGTGTTCTTATTTTTGCATCAAATGTTCTTAGTTCTTTCCTTATGATAAGGTGATTTCCTATTTGTAATTTTTGAATATTTCCTCCTATTAACTCTATAGTACGACTTATGTCTCTAGTATTTATTACATGTAGTATCCTCCTAAAGTCTTGTATTAACTAGAGTGGATTGATATCACTTGTTACTGCCCTGTGTACTTTTTGAATAAGTGTTATGTCTATCTTTCTCATAGCTACTAATATTTTTTGTAATGTAGAATGGAACTTTTCTACGTCGCTATTGCCTGTGCGAGTGTTTGATTTTGTGAAATGGCGATCGACTACCTGTTCCCTTAGAAATTCTTTTAAGAGATCTGATTTAAACTCATTATCCGTTATGATTTTCAATGGTTTACCGAATTTGGAGAAATGCTCCTCTAATGTTTCTATTTTTTTTTTTGTCCAGTTTCGGTTTGGCAGGAAGTAAGCATATTCTTCCTTTGTGAGTTTATCAACAAGTGTTAAGAAAGGGTTTTTCCTGAAGTAATATATGTCAATATGAATAATTTCATTGGGCCAACTTGGTGTCTGACTAAGTTCGTATTTGAGTTTTATTGGCTTACGTTCATATTTTGTCTCTAAGCATATCTTGCAGTTATGATCTTGCAGTTAATGATGCTAGTAATTTCTTTAATTAGGTGAGGATAGTAGATTTTGTTTTTCAAGCTGTGGTATGTTTCGATAATTCCGCTATGGGCACTTTCTTGGGTATGATATAGGGAGATTTGTTTATGTGCTTCTTCTAATATTCCGATTTCTTTTGCTCTTAACGTTGTTTTTATAAATTAAATTTGCTTATCATGTCCGAAAAGTTATATCAATAATTGCTGAATTTTGTTAAACTCGTGGTATGAGAGCTCAGTATAGATTCCGATAAGAACTGGCTTAATGTATCTTTTAAGTACGTCCGTCCAATAATCTTTTTCCCTAGTCATGTCGATGAATATTATACGTCTGTTGTGTAGTATCTCTATTTCTTTGTCAGCATCTTTGGTCAATATGAGTTGTGTCTTGTACTTGTTTTCGATGGTTTCTTTTATTTGAAAATGGTCAAGTTGTTGCTCTTCTTGTGAATGTGTTGTTGCATTGTCTGACAAATTGTTAACTGACTGGTTGTCGCTAGATTCTTTCCCTTTGCTATTCTCAGGAATCCTGCTTAAGAAGTCCGCTACCATGTTCTCTTTTCCTCTAGTTCTCTTTTCCTCTTTTCCTCTAGGTATTCTATGTCGAATTGGTACTCATGCAACTGGAGTAGCCATCTCTGTGTTCGCTGACTAAATTCTTTTCCTGAAAACTTTTTATTTAGATATTTTGTTGGTAAATGATCAGTAATAATTTAGAATCGTTTTCCCCACAGGTACGGTCTAAAGTACGTTACTGCCCATACAATCGACGAGAACAACTTGTCAGTAACAGAGAAGTTCTATTCATGATCATTGAGGGATCTCGCAGCGTAACATACAGGTTGCCCTTCTTGCGTCGGTAAAAGCTGTGAAATTTTTAGTGAAATCGGGAAATTTTAAAATTAGGTGCTTAATTTTATTTACTTTTAATGCTTCAAAAACCTGAATATATTTTGGGTCATTGGTATTTATTTTCTTATCTTTTCTTAAATATTTCACTGGATTAGCTATTTTGGCCTAATCTTTCACGAATTTCCGGTAATACCCCGTGGCTCCTAAGAAACCTTTCAGCTGTTTCTAAGTCTTGGGTAAAGGGTAATCTTCAATGCATTTTATCTTCATTGGGTCAGGGATTCGGCTTCGGCTGTAAGGATATGGCCTAAAAATTCAGTATTTCTTTTCAAGAAAGAACATTTGTATATATCATTTTCTTAGGTGCTCTCGTAAACTTGTTGAAGATATCAAGATGTCATCAAGATACACAACGCATATTTTATTTATATAGTCCCTAAGTATGTCGTTCACTAGGCGTTGGAATGTCGCGGGTGCTTTCTTGAGCCCGAACGGCATTCGTATATATTCATACAGACCACAAGGTGTGGCAAATGCAGTTTTTGGGATGTCATCTGAATTTACCTTGATTTGGTGGTATCCCTTTGCGAGATCTAGGGACGAGAAATACTGTGCTCTAGCCAGTGTATCTAGTATACCCTCAATATTAGGTAACGGGTATTTATCATCGACTGTTATCTCGTTGAGTTTCCGGTAGTCAACGCAAGGGCGAAACTTTTGTTTTCCAGAATTATCCATTTTCTTTTTCACTATCGCAATTGGCGAAGCATATCTGCTGTTAGATTTCCTGATTATGCCTTGGTCCTCCATTTGTGCTATTTGCCGTCGTACTTCCTCTTCATGTTGTGGGGGAAACCGATAAATCTTAGCATTGATCTGTTGGTCTGTCGTTGTTCGAATTTCGTGTGATATAATGTTCGTATTAGTTAGCTGATCGTCTTCATGGTATATTAAATTTTTACATTGATTTAAGAGATTTGGAATTGCGTTCCTTTCCTCTTCATTGAGATGGTCCACGTCTACTGTTTTTTCATTCGAGTATTACTTTTCAAGTGCACAAAATAACACGGCAAATTATAGAGTGTCGATAGCTCAGTGGGTAGCGTCATCGCTCAGTCGCTCTCCGGCATTCAAAGCGAGTGAACGGCGAACGAAAAAAAAAGCAAAACAAAATCATTTTCACCAATGAAAATCACATCAGTGCGTGAAGTGCGATTCTGAAGCTAGGTTCCGCAACAAGCTTGTGGCCTTCTCTTAAAATTCATTTTTATTTAAAAAAATTCATGATCCTTAAAACTAGACAAAAATGATTAAATCTATCTTACTATATAAGCAATTCATGTTCTTAAAAGAAAAAAACTATCCTACGACCCATCACAGGTACTCTAAAATAATCTACACTTGCTTATCTATTTGCCTTTCGGCGCCTATACTACTTTTTTTTTCAGTCCATGTGGACGATCTTTATTATTTGTTCTTACTGGCCAAGAAAACTTGGAAAAAACTTGGCGCTCTAAACATTTTTTTTTTAATTTTCTTAAAACTTAACTTAAACCTAAGCTAATATTAAACCCTAACCCTAATAAAGCCTAAAGTACATTTTTTTTTTTTTTCAATTCATTTTTATTTTTTACTTCATAAAATACTTAAATACTAGACAAAAATGCTTAAAACTAGTTTAACGAACACTGCTAGATGTAACTTACTGGCCCTCGGCGGGCGCTCTAAGCTAAACTTAAACTTATGCTATGTCTTTCGACCTAAACTTACAACGGATATATTTAAACGAAACATGGATATTGAATCAAAAATTTTAAATTAAGAAAATTGGGAAAAAAAACTTAATTACAGAACTGTTTTCTTAAAACTTATATGCTAACTTACATACTACCTTAAAATAACTTAGGCTACCTTATGCTAAACTTACATACATATATACATGTATGTACTTAATATATATACATGGGTATACACAGAGGTACAAACAGGTGTACACATATGTATACCAATCTTATTTTTTTCGTACTCTTTCGTGGTATTGTGAATTGGGGTAGTAAGCCCCTGAGATCAAGTTATTGACCGAGTTCATCGCTCTGGCAGTATGACCTCGAATCAACTTCACTAGGAAACTGTCCATTCGTATCAGGTTCGCCCTGTTGTATAAGATCTCATTGGAGTAGAATTTTCTGTACTGGGACTCTGGAGTTCTATAAAGGCGAAGGCAAGCCCTAAGACAAGCCCTCTCGAACAACCGAATCTTTTCCATCAAGCTTGCACTCACTCACGAGCAGGTGAGCATTGGCCGGATGAGGGCCATGTAGCAGATAACCTTCACCCTCACCCCTAAAACAGTCTCTTTGTAAGGGCAAAAGCGCCTCGGGCCCTGGCCAGAGCAGCATCTACATGTTTGTTAAAATATAGATACTGGTCTAGCCAGATCCCCAGGTATCTGATTGTAGTCCTTTGCGCCAGTGGTTGCCGTGTCGTCCAACAATAGAGAATTTTCGCCAATTCTTTTTCGTATCCGCCGTTGATTTTCAACTTCCAGCCATCGCAATCTCTCATGAATGAATTCAAGTCACCCTGCACGAGAGTAGTGATGTCCTCGATCTTTTTGCCTGATCTGTACACGATCAAGTCGCCGTCGTACGCAATTACGTAACTTATCAGATCGCTGAAGTAAATGTTGAACAGGATCGGCGAATTAACGGCACCCTGTTGGAGACCATTTTTGACATCAAAAATACCTGTGGAGGTCACGTTGCCATTCTTGACGACGAACCGGCTACCGGTAAGCATGTTACACAGTAGGTACAGCAGTGGTTTACTAATGCTCAGCCGATTGAGCTTGTAAAAGAGACCTTCTAACCATACAATGTCAAAGGCCTTCTCCAGATCAATCAGGCAGGCACCCGTACATTGTTTCTGTCTCTTGTTCCATTGGATATCCGATACCAGTTTCGACGCGGCGTGAATGGTGTCATGCCCCGCTTTGAAACCGAATTGGTGTTCGCAAGAAAACTAATTGACCGGAGGTTGCACGGATTCGAAGAATCTTTGCCTCTCTTGGATATGGGTTGCACAATCGCAGTTTTCCAATGCTCCGGATAATGTGCATTATTCAAAGCATTGTTAAACAGGATTGTGTACATATTAACCACTTCCAAGGGGAGATGTCTTAACACAATGTTCGAGATCCCGTCGACTCCCACTGACTTCTTCTTCTTTATTGATTCGAAGACCGCTTTCAGATCTGTCTTCGAAATGAACGGGGGATGAACCCCTTCGTCGGCGATGACATTATCTGCCCTGTTATCATCATTGAACACGACAAAGCCAGTGTTCTCAGATCGCCATTGTTGCAGATCTTCACGAAAAAGCGTGTTGTTAACTAGTACGCGGGTCTCCAGGTCGTGGTTCGGGCGAACACTCTCGTTCACCTTGTGCACTTCCTGAAAGACCGCGCCAAGTACTTCCACTTTTTCTTGCGAATGTTCGACCACAAAGAAGTTGTCGTCAAGTACAGCGTTATCTGGATCAATACCTGCTGTAGTCAGTATTTGTTCGTTGTCCGTCGCTCTAGGGAGCTTAAGACACGGAAGATCGCTTTGCTTGTTGCTTCTAAAGAATTTGTGTATCTGCGGGAACATGCTCGGGTTGTTGGATCACACAGCCCGGACCTTGTCGTTCCAATACGAATTAACAGAAAATCTGTAATTCTGAGCAATTAATGTTTGTATGTTCTTAATGAGCGATTTCAGTGTCCTAACTTCCTCGTCTCGTCTGTCCGTAAACCGCCTGTACAAGGTTTTTAATCTTGACAGGAGTCTACTTTTTTGTTGGTGGAGTGCGTCAATTGTCGCATTGCGGTACATGTTCTGGTTGTTTGTGCGTATATACCGAGTTATCGTACTGTCCATCGTTCGTTTAATTATCTCGTCCAATTGTATTAGATACATGTCAATCTCTTCGTTTGACAAGTTCACTGGGGGCTGCTTCTGCAGAACCATTTTTGATTTCCGCTCTTGGTATTTCGGGCAACCCCGATAGTTAGCGGTGTGCCCTGCGTTCCCGCAAAGTACGCACTTGAGCTGACTTCTGTCAGCTGCCCCCTCTTTCCCCAGAGTACACTTCTCCGCACTGTGGTTCTCTCCGCACTTTACGCAACGAGGCTGCATTTGGCAGTTCGACGCGGCGTGCCCGAACCTTTGGCAACGGAAGCACTGTGACATGCCATCGCGCCGTCTTATACTGTCCCATTTGCATTGCCAGCCATCTAAGAAGATTGTTTTTCTTAGATTGTCTAGTTTGCTTTTGGGTGAAAACTGTACTATATATAGGGGTAGTTTCCGCCATAACTGTGGAGAAAGGCTTAACCCCGACGATGTCGATTCCCTCACACACTTGCTCTTTGAGCAGTTGGAAGATCTTCTCCGGATCGTGCAGAAGAGTGGTCCTCAACAGGCGGGACTGGCGTTTTTCGCCTTTTGTCGTGAAAGGGAAGAACTCCAACCTCGAGATCTTTAGATATTCTTTCAATTCGTTATAGCCATCTACTGACTTGCAGTGGATTGCATATTTATTTGTACCCTTGTTTTGACATATAAAATAATTACCTGCTCTTACGATGGTCTTACACACATTCGCTGTTCGTTCTATGTGCTCCGTGTACACGTTGATTGGTGGCACCTTTTATTTTTTTTGCTGCTGTTGGTTCACCGTCTGCTCTCGCTGTTGTGTTGCTGGCCGCTTTTGAGTTGCTGGCCGCTGTTGTGCTGCTGGCCGCTGTTGTTGCTGGGTTGCTGGCCTCTGTTTTGGCTGTGCTGCTTGCATTTGCTGGTTCACTGGCTGATGTTGCTGTTGCACGGCTGGCTGTGGCTGAACAGCTGCAGGTCGCTGTTGTTCCTCAATTGCATGGTGCAAATGTTGCTGAAGCTTCTTTTGTTGGTGCTGCTTCTTTGGCACTTGTTGTTGCTGTTGGGCCTTCGTTTTTTGCGCCAACCTTCTACTCTCAAGAGTACAAGCTTTCAGCTCTCTAATTTCATGCAGGAGTCGCTGAATTTTCTCCTGCATGTTATCTATTTGAGTTTCTTTTAAGCGAAGAACACGCTCAATTTCGTCTTCTGTGTCGGTGTCCAGCGAGTCGAAGCTGTTGCTGCTGACAGCGAATAAGCCCTCCCCTCCGTCGGACACGTATTGCATAATTTCCTCCTCCTCCGACTCGGCGAAGCCGCTTCAGTGAGGTCTCCCCCCTTCATCCCTTTGGGTGATTCATTTAAATTGCTGAGCTTTCCGCTTTCGGGAGACGTCGTTTTTCTCCTCCTCTTCCCTGTTCCTTCTTTGGGCACTGTTATTTGGCTGCTTGGCTCTGCCACCGGTCTATGAAGGTCAATGTCCGCATCTAAGAGCGCGGACGGCTCTTTGTTTTCCATTTCCCTGCACTCACTTATGTAAATAGTTTATAGCGCACATACAGGAAAAAAAAAAAAGTTTTAACTTTTGGTTCGGATTCGAACCGGGCATCTGTCGAGCCAAGAGCACCGACTGTAACTTTAAAATTTTAACTTTAAAATTCATTTTTATTTAAAAAAAAAATCCATGATCCTTAAAAATAGACAAAAATGATTAAATCTATTTTACTATCTAAACAATTCATGTTCTTAAAAATATCCTACTGACCCTTCACAGGTACTCTAAAATAATCTACACTTACTTATCTATTTGCCTTTCGGCGCCTACATTACTATTTGTTTTTTTTTTTCAATCCATGTGGATAATCTTTATTGTTTGTTCTTACTGGCCAAGAAAACTTGAAAAAAACTTGGCGCTCTAAACATTTTTTTTTAAATTTTCTTAAAACTAAACTTAAAATAAAATTACACCCTAACCCTAATAAAACCTAAACTACCTTACTCTATGTCCGTGACATTGCGGACGTGTGTGCACGGGCGTGTGCGGTGTTTATATGCTAGACATATATAAGTTACACGCCTTTGCTCACCTTTTATTTTTTTTTTTGTTTATATATATATATATATATATATATATATATATATATATATTTTTATTTTTTTTGTCTTACTTAACCTAACCTAAACCTACGTAAATGGGCTGTTGTCCAACAGACCGACTATCACATTAATGTTGTGCTGTCAAAGGCGGAGACTGGTTCTGGTGTAACCACCAAAAGAAGTGCCGCTCCTTTGCACTCTCTCTCCTATCTCGAGCGGGGATCGCTCTACTGAACCGGAGTTGATCTTCGTGTTCACGAGCGATATCCGATTCATAGAGGAGTCGCCTGTCAACTGTTCGGCGTACAGCGTGGAAGATTATAGGACATCCACTCATGTCCTGAATCAGATTTAACGAATCTAAATAGAGAAAAGCCTCAGGTGGAATAAAGCCGATGTGGCGTACCCTCTCATGATACATAAGGTTCGGGTAATAAGCCCCGAAGATCAGACTGTTGGTAGACATCATACACCTTGCAATGTGTCGTCGTGTTAAAAAAATTATAAAATTGTCTATTCTCTTCACGTTAGCCCTGTTGTACAGAACTTCGTTGGGATAGTACTTCTTGTCAGAGTCCTTTCTATATGTTTGCGAAAATACAGAAAATGATCCAACCAAATGCCGAGATATCTGACTACACTTTTCACGATTAATGGCTGGCCCCGATGGCCAACAATGCAAAACTCTTTCCAGTTCTTACGCGTATCACTTGAAGCCCTGTGCACCGGGGCACGGAAAAGAATAGTTTCATATTTCAGGAAGTTGATAAGCAACTTCCAGTCATAACAAAATTCAGTTATTTTATTTGCATCCCGTTGCAACAGGGTGTTTATGACTACTACCTTCGGTGCTGATCTGTAAGCCACTAGGTCATCGGCAATACGCGATTAGGTGCGGCATAGACCTTAGAAGATCTGCAGTAAATATAACAAACAATAATGGGTATCCTACAGCCCCCTGTTGTAGACCCTTTTCTACACTAAATACTCTACTTGAAGTTACGCCGCCACATTTCACGACGAACTTCCTACTTGTTATCATATCATAAATCATGTATAGCAATGGTTTATTTAGCCTAAGTCTGACCAACTTAAGGAAAAGGCCTTCTAACCAAACGGTATCAAATCCCTTTTCCAAGTCGAACAGACAGGCACCCGTAAACTGATTTTTATCCATATTCCATTGTATGTCGGAAACCAACTTTGCAGCAGCATGCACTGTCGAATGCCCTGCCCTAAATCCAAACTGGTTGTCCGGCAGAATATTGTTGTCCTCGACCCATGTCTGCAGAGCTCTTGCTGATGCAAGGAAGAAGACTTATCGACCGAAGATTAGACGGAATGCTTGTGTCTTTATCCCGTTTAGGGATTGGTTGCACTACAGCTGTCTTCCAATCTGCCGGGTAATGTGCATTACTTAGCGCATTGTTGAACAGTGTAGTGTAATTTTCCACTGCCGCCGGAGGGAGATGATTGAGCACGATGTTCGGGATACCATCTGTCCCAGCCGATTTCTTGTTCTTAATGGCTTTAAAGACCCCTTGGAGATCTTCCTGAGTGATCACGATGTGATTTACATCGTTGGCGACGGGATTATTTGCCATATTTACGTCATCGAATCTGGTGAAACCAGGATTCTCAGATCGCCATCGACTGATCTCCTCACGGAGATAGAAGTGATTTACCAAGGCTCTGTTCTCTAGATCGTGATTTGTCCGTCTGACTTTGTTGACCTTATACACTTTCTTGAAAACAGCGCCTATGGTATTAACCTTCTCTTGGGGATCTTCGACCACGAAGAATTCGTTATCTAGCACGGACTCATCTGGATCTATATCAACTGATGTCAGTAGTTGTGCGTTGTCGTTTGTTCTCGGAAGTCGGACGATTGCAATGTCATTTTTATCTTTCCTCCTGAATAATTTATTTACTTGCGGGAACATACCCGGGTTGTTGGATCGTACAGCCCGGATTTTATTGCCCCAATGCAAGCTTATGGCAAGATTATAATTTATTTTTATTAGTTGTTGGAGGTTTTTGATCTCTGACTTCCGGACTTCTCGGATCTGTAAATCGTCTGTGCAAGAGTTTGAGTCTAGACAGCAGTCTACTTTTGTGCACGTGAAGTGCATCGATGGTGGCATTCCGATAGACATCGCAGTCCTCGGTCGGCACAATCTTCGGTATTGTTCTGTCCATTGTACGCACTATGGCGTCGTCCATTTGTTTGAGGTACCCATCAACCTCCTCGTTCGATAGGTTTCTGTTCTTTGGCGGATTGATTGCACTCGACCGGAGTTCCATGGTTAAAGCCCTGGAGAAACGTTTCCAGCGAGCCTTATTGTAATTATAAGGATTTCGCTGGACATATTCCGCCAGATCAACCACCTCGTTCGGGAGTTGAATAACCGCTGAGAAAGCAAGATGATCACTATCGTACTCAATCGCGGTTAAACAATTCCGTGTGCTTGTGTCTACACCCTGTATTGTCAGTCGTCTGTCAATCAACAGTAGATCCAGATAATTCCCGCTTCTTTGAAATGAAGGTATTTCGGTTGCAAGCAAATCAGCCCTCAACTCATCATGCCCAATCAACCAGTTGTTCAAGGAATTGCTGTTCTAAGCGAGCAGTCCGCTCTGCTTGTTCAGCAATGCTTTTTTGCATCTGAGCCATCTGTGCCTGTATAGCCAGCAGGATGGAGCTCAGATCAGTATTTGCCTCCGGCTGCCGGATCACTGGGACCGTGACCGCCTTTGGCACTGTCTGTTGTGCCGGTCTCCTACCTGACGCCATTTGGGCATAGGAGATGGCAGGCGTAACAGCGGTGACTGGAACGCGAGGCACTGGCTTTGCTGCTACCGTTTTTGGTGTCCCTCTTTCGAACTTGTTTTTGAGTTCTTGCACTTTTGGGCAGCCCCTATAACTAGCGGGGTGCCCGTTAGTCCTACATAAAGCACATTTGAGGGTGCACCGGAACTCCATCTTGCAGTTCGCCGCGGCATGCTCGAACCTCTGGCATCATGACACTGCATTGTGTGTTTACCTTTTTTTAATGTCTCCCACTTAATGGCAACAGTCCCCAAGTATTTAATTCGCTTGAGGAGCTCTTTGTTGCTATCGGGAGTTATCTGGACCAGGAACATAGGCAAACGCCTATTCTCCCTTAGTGCCACCGCAGTGACGAACGACTTAACTCCTACTATGCGGAGATCGTCGCTCTGCGCCTGGCGCAGCACAGCGAGGATTTCCTCCGGATCCGTAGAAGGATCTACGCTCTTAAGGAGCACAGTCTGGAGTTTTTCTGCTTTCGCGGTGTACGTGTAGTACACCATCACCGCCTTCGCCAACGCCTGCCTAATTAATTCGTGCACTTCTATATAGTGGCAGTACACGGTGTGGTTGAGGGGCATTCTATACTTTATTTCGTATGGGAGATCTAATTTGTCTAAGTGTATAACAGCCCACTTACGTAGATTTTGGAGGTAGTCTCCACACCGAAGATGTTTATAGGTGGGCATCTGACTCTCGTAGGTTGTGTTTGTTGCTGCTGCTTTCTCGCAGCTGCTGCCGCTTCTGTTGACTCTGCTGCTGTTGACCCTGCCTTTTAACAGCGCCTGTGGTGGGTCTGGTGATTGTTGTTGTTGCTTTTGCTGGCATTGGCTGTCCAGCTGTTTTTGCGACTATACGGCTTGTTGTCGCAGCCGTGCAGCCGCCTGAGCTGTTGTTATTGTTGCAGCTGCCGTTGTGGCCGACGCTAGTGCTGCTAGCGCAGCTTTGGACGTTGTTGTCGCTACTGTAGTTGGCGCAGCTGTTGTCGTTGTTGTTGTTGCTGCCGTGAATATTGCAGCTATTTCGTCACCCATTGATTTAGCTGGTGACGTCACGGTCGATGGCGTGGTCTTTTTCGCCTTCGACCTCTGGACCAGGTTAGGTGCGGGGTGAAGGGGCGTCCTCCTCTTCCCGCTCTCGCTCTCGCCATCTCTAGAGTGGCGCAGTGGGAACAAATGGGGATTAGGTGGAACTGGCCGCAGTCGTCCAAATAACGAAGGACAAGCTTGCAGCGCGCAAAGCGGCTCAGGCGGCTGCACGGCTGCGACAACAAGCCGTACAGTCGCAAAAACAGCTGGACAACCAATGCCAGCAAAAGCAACAACAACAACCACCAGGCACACAACAGGCGCTGCAAAAAGGTACACAGCAGCCGTATACCTTCCATACGAGATAAAGTATAGAATGCCCCTCAGGCACTCCGTGTACTGCACTATATGGCAGTCCTTGCTTGGCAAGGAGGTTGTTTTTCAGCAGCCAACTTGATACCAGGGTGAAGGTAATCTGCTACATGGCTCTCATTAGGCCAATTATGGTGTACGGTTGTCCATTGTGGTACACCCGGGTCTGAGTACAAGAAGTACTATCCTAACGAGGTCCTGTACAACGAGGCAAATGTGAACAGGATAGATAATTTTATTATTAAGCTGATCAGAAGGCACATTGCTCGAGCTATGATTTCTTCAAATAGTCTGATCTTTGGGGCTTACTATCCAAACCTGAAGCATTCCTCTATCTCGATAAAATTGGCCTAATATAGGACGTGGAGGGATGCCCTCTGACCTTCCATGTCGTACGCCGAACAGTGGACAGGCGACTCCAATACGAGCCGGATGTCGCTCGCAGCCACGAGGATCTCCTCCGGTTAAGTAGAGCAATCTCTGCTCGGGACAGGAGAGAGTGTGCCAACGAACGGCACTTTTACTGGTGGTTGCACCAGAACCGGTCTCAGCCGACGCTGGCTATCCCAAACGACGAGACAGTTGACCATGGTGGCCAGCTTACATAGAATTAAGTTAGTTTTAAGACAAAAAATTAAAAAATCTAAAAGAAAAATGTGCACCACGGCGTATGAACGTATATATTAAGCATATACATAACATATAAGCCCTGGTGCACACGTCTGTCTCTTACGGACATAATTATGTTAGTTTTAAGGTGTTTGTTAGGTTAAGTAAGTTTTTAAGGTATTTTAAGATTTTTTAATTTAGTTAGATCAAGCCAAGTTTTTTGAGTTTTATTGGTACTTCAAATACTATATTGATCGTCTGTAAAGACTAAAAGTAGTATACGCCGAAAGGCACATTTTATATATTATTTAGATTAGCTTAGAGTACTCGAATAGGGTCAGTAAGTTAGGAATTAATAAAATAAGTTATTGTTAAGATATTTACGCTAGTTTTAAATATATTTTGTCTAGCAAATAAGTAACATAAATTACAATAAAAATCAAAATTGCATTGAAAAAAAAAAAAAGTGCAATCGGCGGTGATATCATGTTGCCGGGTTCGAATCCCGCGGAAAGCTGAAGATCCTTTTTTTTAAATAAATAATTAAAAACACAAAAACACATAGTGTGAGTAAAGTCGTGAGTGGCGTGGTGGACGCAGAGGAGAGACCCGCGCTCGCAAGAACGGGTACACTTGATGAACCGATGGCTGCCACATCAGACCACCAAGCGAGTGTGTCAGGCCACCAGCTAGAGAGACCAGAGACGAGGTCGAAGAGGAGGAAGAAGCTCCAGCCGCAACCAAATCTGGTGAGCAGCAACAACAACAGCAGTTGCAGTAACTACAGCAACAGCAGCAGCAACAACAACAGTAGCTGTTGAAACAGCCGATGATGAGCCACAACAAACACATCCATTCGACAATGTCGAATATGAACCAGAAGAAGGCGAGAGGAGAAACTCCTACGGTGGTAGAGGGAACTCCTATAGTGCGCTAATGTCATCCGAGTCGGATGACGAAGGAAAGGATGACCGCGAGGTACTCGCAAAAATCCAGAGGGAGAAGGCGGAATTGGATGTGCACATAAAAGCAATCAAAAAAAAATAGAGGCCGGAAAGTTGGCCAAGGAGAAACTGCTGCAGCAGCAACAACAAGAGGCATCCCAACAGCTGCCAAACAAAAACAATAATAGCAGCCAAAGCAGCAGTAACAAAAAACCCCAGCAGAACCAGGCACAGCAGAAGCAGCAACAACAACACAAGAAGAAAAAGCGACAACATCAACCGGCCGCAGTCAACAAGGAGAGATGCCCTCCGATCAACGTCTTCGGACTGGAGACAAAGGACGTCGACACTCTGTAAGTTGGTCGCCAAAAATGGCTATTTTATTAAGTATAAAGGTCAATTAATATTGTCTGTGCACTGCTTATCAGTCCGCCACTGAAGCTATTAAAGAGAGGCTAGCGGTGTCGGAGGCCGAGTTTTTCTCATATACCCCGAAGGGGGAGCAGGTGCAGACCATGCTCCTTAAGGGCGTGGATCCTGACACTGATCCCAAGGAGATCCTCGCTGAACTGCGCAAAGCGCAGAGCGGCGATGTCCAGTTCGTTGGAGTTATGCTCTTCATCACTGCGGCAGCGAAAAGGGAGAACAGAAAACTTCCGTTCTTCCTAATACAGGTCACCCCAGACACCAAATTAGATAGCCTTAAACGTATTAATCGTTTAGGCTCCATTCGTGTCAAATGGGAAACACTAAAAAAGACACGGCATACACTCCAGTGTGGTCATTGTCAAAGGTTCAGGCATGCCGCGGGGAACTGAAACATGCAGTCTCACTGCGTAAAATGCGCAGGAACCCACACTCAATGGGAGTGCCCTTTGGGAACTGAAAAAGTTGATGACAGGAGCATTCTGAAATGTGTTCTCTGCAATACCAGCGGACATACTGCAAACTATCGGGGATGCTCTAAGTTCCAAGAAATCAGGAAGATAATGGAGGCAAACAGGAAAGGAAAAATGGTGGAAGCGAGGTCAGTGCCCCGTGCTCCAGCGTCCACTGTCACACCGGCAGTCTCCTATGCCCAAATGGCATCAGGAAGGCGACCGGTACAACATACAGTGCCAAAGGTGGCCCCAGTCCCAGTGGCCAGGCAACCTGAAGCCGATTTGGATCTGAAGACGGTCCTGCTCTCTATCCAGGGGCAGATCGCTCAGCTACAAAAACAGTTCCTTGAGCAAGCAGCGCGAGTAGACCTCATCTACTCCACGCTGTTCGCCGAGCCAAACGCCACATCGGTCTGATGGCTGCGCAGGCAGCCTGTAACCTACAAATTCTAGCAGTGAATGCGAATTCACTGATCAAACCCGAACGACAATTAAACTTCGGCAACTTACTGCAAACGCATAATCCTGACGTGTTGAAGGTTTGCGAGACTAAGCTAAGTCAGACGCACACACTCAGGTACAATAATTATAACATCATTCGAAGAGATCGAACCTACCTAGCTGGCGGGGTCGCTCTCTTAATCAAAAAAGGCCTTTGTCATAAGGTCGTGTATAGCGGTGAAGTGCGAAGATTTCAGGCGACAGAACCATGTATAGCACGCATCCCCCTTCGGGGTGGTAAGCAGTTATACGTGATCGCTATCTAGGCGTCTGAAGAGGCACGTATCAATCAGTACTTCATTTCAGAGCTCGATACTCTTTTCACAAGCCTGCGACTATGTTCGGAGGAGAACTATTATATCATAGCCGGAGACTTGAACTCGAGGCATATTGAATGGGGCAACATAGTGCATAAGACCAGGGGTACCTCCTTGTATAGCTGGTTGGTAGAGCACAATATTGAGTTAAAGCTAGATTTGCTTGCAACCGATAGGCAATCGTATCCCAGAAGCGGGTCCTATCTGGATCTGTTGCTGATAGATAGGCGACTAACTATACTAGACGTGGAACGACGCCCGCGGAGTGATCACTGCGAGCTCTTCGCTGCTATTCACCTCCCGAACGAGGTGGAAGAACTGGAGGAGTATGTCCAGAGGCACCCTTATAACACACACAGAACTACGTTCGAGTGGGATCAATCCGCCGACAAACAGAAACCTAACTTACGCGGAGGTTGACAGGTACCTCATACAATTGGACGACGTAATTAAACGTACCATGGACAAGACGATTCCGAAGGTAGTGCATATCGATGTCAGTGACGTCTATCGAAATGCTACCATCGATGCATTCCACGTGCACAAAAGTAGACTGCTGTCAAGACTAAAGCTCTTGCACAGGCGGTTTACAGATCCGCAAAACGTGGAAGTCAGGACACTGAAGTCGGAGATCAAGAACCTCCAACAGGTAATAAGAATAAATTATAGCTTGGCTATAAGCTTGCGAAAATTCAGCGATTTTGCGACGACTGGAAGTTGGTTATCAACTTACTGAAGTGTGAAACTACCCTTTTCAGGACCCCGTTGTACATGGCGTCGCGGGATATTCGCCAAAACTGGCGCAAGTTCGGCATATTTGACACGCACGGACGGCCGTTAGCTGTGAAAAGTGTATTTCGATATCTCGGCATTTGCCTGGCTCACTATCTGTATTTTGATAAACGTATAGATATTGCTCTGACGAAAGCCAGAAAGGCCTTTGCTGCGGCAAGGAGGTTGTTTTACAGCAGCCAACTTGATACCAGGGTGAAGGTAATCTGCTACATGGCTCTCATTAGGCCAATTATGGTGTACGGTTGTCCATTGTGGTACACCCGGGTCCGAGTACAAGAAGTACTATCCTAACGAGGTCCTGTACAACGAGGCAAATTTGAACAGGATAGATAATTTTATTATTAAGCTGATCAGAAGGCACATTGCACGAGCTATGATTTCTTCAAATAGTCTGATCTTTGGGGCTTACTATCCAAACCTGAAGCATTCCTCTATCTCGATAAAATTGGCCTAATATAGGACGTGGAGGGATGCCCTCTGATATAAGCCAAGTTTTTTGAGTTTTATTGGTGCTTCAAATGCTATATTGATCGTCTGTAAAGACTAAAAGTAGTATACGCCGAAAGGCACATTTTATATATTAATTAGATTAGCTTAGAGTACTCGAATAGGGTCAGTAAGTTAGGAATTAATAAAATAAGTTATTGTTAAGATATTTAGGCTAGTTTTGAGTATATTTTGTCTAGCAAATAAGTAACATAAAATAAAATAAAAATCAAAAATTACATTGAAAAAAAAAAGTGCAATCGGCAGTGATATCAAGTTGCCGGGTTCGAATCCTGCGGTAAGTCGAAGATAATTTTTTTTAAAATTAATTATTAAAAACACAAAGACACATAGTGTGAGTAAAGTCGTGAGTGGCGTGATGGACGCAGAGGAGAGACCCGGGCTCGCAACAACGGGTAAACTTGATGAACCGGTGGCTGGCACATCAGACCAAAAAGCGAGTGTGTCAGGTCGAAGAGGGGGAAGAAGCTCCAGCCGCAGTCAAATCTGGTGAAGCGCCGTACGGGAATTTCCGCAACAACAACAACAGCAGTTGCAGTAACTACAGCAACAGCAAGCACTTCAGCAGCAGCAACAACAACAGCAGCTCCTGAAACAGCCGATGATGAGCCACAACAATCACATCCATTCGACAATTACGAATATGAAAACAACAACAACAACAGCAGCAGCCAAAGCTGCAGCAACAAAAACCCCAGCAGAACCAGGCACAGCAGAAGCAGCAACAACAACAAAAGCAGAAAAAGCGGCAACATCAACCGGCCGCAGTCAACAAGGAGAGATGCCCTCCGAACAACGTCTTCGGACTGTAGACAAAGGACGTGGACATCCTATGTAAGTTGGTCGCCACAAATGCCTATTTTATTAAGTATAAAGAAGTATAAAAGTATAAAAAAATCAATTAAGATTGTCTGTCCACTGCTAATCAGTGGCGGACTATCAAGCTATTAAAGAAAGGCTAGCGGTGTCGGAGGCAGAGTTTTTCAAATGCGCAGGAACCCACACTCGAGAGGAGTGCCCTTTGGGGAATGAAAAAGTTGGTGACAGGAGCATTCTGAAATGTGTTATCTGCAAACCAGCGGGCACCCTGCAAACTATCGGGGATGCCCTAAGGTCCAAGAAATCAGGAAGATAATATAGGCAAAAAGTGTCCCATGCTGCAGCTACCACTGTTACACCGGCAGCCTCCTATGCCCACATGGCATCAGGAAGGCTACCGGTACAACAGACAGTGCCGAAGGTGGCCCCAGTCCCAGTGGCCAGGCAACCAGAAGCCGATTTGGATCTGAAGACGGTCCTGCTCTCTATCCAGGGGCAGATCGCTCAGCTCCAAAAACAGTTCCTTGAGCAAGCAGCGCGAGTAGACCTCATCTACTCCACGCTGTTCTCCGAGCCAAACGCCACATCGGTCTGATGTCTGCGCAGGCAATTAAATTTCGGAAACTTACTGCAAACGCATAGACCTGACGGTCTGATGTTTGAGAGACTAAGCTAAATCAGACGCACACCGTCAGGTACAATAATTATAACATCATTCGAAGAGGTCGAACCTACCTAGCTGGCGGGGTCGCTCTCTTAATCAAAAAAGGCCTTTGTCATAAGGTCGTGTATAGCGGTGAAGTGCGAAGACTTCAGGCGGTAGAAACATGGATCGCACTCATCCCCCTTCGGGGTGGTAAGCAGTTATACGTGATCGCTATCTATGCATCTGAAGAGGCACGTATCAATCAGTACTTCATATCAGAGCTCGATACTTTTTCACTAGCCTTCGACTATGCTCGGAGGAGAACTATTATATCATAGCCGGAGACTTGAACTCGAGGCATATTGAATGGGGCAACATAGTGCATAAGACCAGGGGTACCTCCTTGTATAGCTGGTTGGTAGAGCACAATATTGAGTTCAAGCTAGATTTGCTTGCAACCGATAGGCCATCGTATCCCAGAAGCGGGTCCTATCTGGATCTGTTGCTGATAGATAGGCGACTAACTATACTAGACGTGGAACGACGCCCGCGGAGTGATCACTGCGAGCTCTTCGCTGCTATTCACCTCCCGAACGAGGTGGAAGAACTGGAGGAGTATGTCCAGAGGCACCCTTATAACACACACAGAACTACGTTCGAGTGGGATCAATCCGCCGACAAACAGAAACCTAACTTACGCGGAGGTTGACAGGTACCTCATACAATTGGACGACGTAATTAAACGTACCATGGACAAGACGATTCCGAAGGTAGTGCATATCGATGTCAGTGACGTCTATCGAAATGCTACCATCGATGCATTCCACGTGCACAAAAGTAGACTGCTGTCAAGACTAAAGCTCTTGCACAGGCGGTTTACAGATCCGCGAAACGTGGAAGTCAGGACACTGAAGTCGGAGATCAAGAACCTCCAACAGGTAATAAGAATAAATTATAGCTTGGCTATAAGCTTGCGAAAATTCAGCGATTTTGCGACGACTGGAAGTTGGTTATCAACTTACTGAAGTGTGAAACTACCCTTTTCAGGACCCCGTTGTACATGGCGTCGCGGGATATTCGCCAAAACTGGCGCAAGTTCGGCATATTTGACACGCACGGACGGCCGTTAGCTGTGAAAAGTGTATTTCGATATCTCGGCATTTGCCTGGCTCACTATCTGTATTTTGATAAACGTATAGATATTGCTCTGACGAAAGCCAGAAAGGCCTTTGCTGCGGCAAGGAGGTTGTTTTACAGCAGCCAACTTGATACCAGGGTGAAGGTAATCTGCTACATGGCTCTCATTAGGCCAATTATGGTGTACGGTTGTCCATTGTGGTACACCCGGGTCCGAGTACAAGAAGTACTATCCTAACGAGGTCCTGTACAACGAGGCAAATTTGAACAGGATAGATAATTTTATTATTAAGCTGATCAGAAGGCACATTGCACGAGCTATGATTTCTTCAAATAGTCTGATCTTTGGGGCTTACTATCCAAACCTGAAGCATTCCTCTATCTCGATAAAATTGGCCTAATATAGGACGTGGAGGGATGCCCTCTGATATAAGCCAAGTTTTTTGAGTTTAATTGGTGCTTCAAATGCTATATTGATCGTCTGTAAAGACTAAAAGTAGTATACGCCGAAAGGCACATTTTATATATTAATTAGATTAGCTTAGAGTACTCGAATAGGGTCAGTAAGTTAGGAATTAATAAAATAAGTTATTGTTAAGATATTTAGGCTAGTTTTGAGTATATTTTGTCTAGCAAATAAGTAACATAAAATAAAATAAAAATCAAAAATTACATTGAAAAAAAAAAGTGCAATCGGCAGTGATATCAAGTTGCCGGGTTCGAATCCTGCGGTAAGTCGAAGATAATTTTTTTTAAAATTAATTATTAAAAACACAAAGACACATAGTGTGAGTAAAGTCGTGAGTGGCGTGATGGACGCAGAGGAGAGACCCGGGCTCGCAACAACGGGTAAACTTGATGAACCGGTGGCTGGCACATCAGACCAAAAAGCGAGTGTGTCAGGTCGAAGAGGAGGAAGAAGCTCCAGCCGCAGTCAAATCTGGTGAAGCGCCGTACGGGAATTTCCGCAACAACAACAACAGCAGTTGCAGTAACTACAGCAACAGCAAGCACTTCAGCAGCAGCAACAACAACAGCAGCTCCTGAAACAGCCGATGATGAGCCACAACAATCACATCCATTCGACAATTACGAATATGAAAACAACAACAACAACAGCAGCAGCCAAAGCTGCAGCAACAAAAACCCCAGCAGAACCAGGCACAGCAGAAGCAGCAACAACAACAAAAGCAGAAAAAGCGGCAACATCAACCGGCCGCAGTCAACAAGGAGAGATGCCCTCCGAACAACGTCTTCGGACTGTAGACAAAGGACGTGGACATCCTATGTAAGTTGGTCGCCACAAATGCCTATTTTATTAAGTATAAAGAAGTATAAAAGTATAAAAAAATCAATTAAGATTGTCTGTCCACTGCTAATCAATGGCGGACTATCAAGCTATTAAAGAAAGGCTAGCGGTGTCGGAGGCAGAGTTTTTCAAATGCGCAGGAACCCACACTCGAGAGGAGTGCCCTTTGGGGAATGAAAAAGTTGGTGACAGGAGCATTCTGAAATGTGTTATCTGCAAACCAGCGGGCACCCTGCAAACTATCGGGGATGCCCTAAGGTCCAAGAAATCAGGAAGATAATATAGGCAAAAAGTGTCCCATGCTGCAGCTACCACTGTTACACCGGCAGCCTCCTATGCCCACATGGCATCAGGAAGGCTACCGGTACAACAGACAGTGCCGAAGGTGGCCCCAGTCCCAGTGGCCAGGCAACCAGAAGCCGATTTGGATCTGAAGACGGTCCTGCTCTCTATCCAGGGGCAGATCGCTCAGCTCCAAAAACAGTTCCTTGAGCAAGCAGCGCGAGTAGACCTCATCTACTCCACGCTGTTCTCCGAGCCAAACGCCACATCGGTCTGATGTCTGCGCAGGCAATTAAATTTCGGAAACTTACTGCAAACGCATAGACCTGACGGTCTGATGGTTTGAGAGACTAAGCTAAATCAGACGCACACCCTCAGGTACAATAATTATAACATCATTCGAAGAGATCGAACCTACCTAGCTGGCGGGGTCGCTCTCTTAATCAAAAAAGGCCTTTGTCATAAGGTCGTGTATAGCGGTGAAGTGCGAAGACTTCAGGCGGTAGAAACATGGATCGCACTCATCCCCCTTCGGGGTGGTAAGCAGTTATACGTGATAGCTATCTATGCATCTGAAGAGGCACGTATCAATCAGTACTTCATATCAGAGCTCGATACTTTTTCACTAGCCTTCGACTATGCTCGGAGGAGAACTATTATATCATAGCCGGAGACTTGAACTCGAGGCATATTGAATGGGGCAACATAGTGCATAAGACCAGGGGTACCTCCTTGTATAGCTGGTTGGTAGAGCACAATATTGAGTTCAAGCTAGATTTGCTTGCAACCGATAGGCCATCGTATCCCAGAAGCGGGTTCTATCTGGATCTATTGCTGATAGACAGACGACTAACTATACTAGACGTGGAATGACGCCCGCGGAACTGTTTAACTGCTGTTGAGTACGAGAGTGATCACTGCGGGCTCTTCGCTGCTATTCAGCTCCCGAACGAGGTGGCAGAACTGGAGGAGTATGTCCAGAGGCACCCTTATAATAACAATAAGGCCCGCAGGCCACGCTTCTCCAGGACTTTAGGCACAGAACTACGTTCGAGTGGGATCAATTCACAAACAGAAACCTAACTCACGCGGAGGTTGACAGGTACCTCAGACAAATGGAAAACGTACCATGCACAAGACGATTCCGAAGGTAGTGCAAATCGATGTCAGTGACGTCTATCGCAATGCTTCCATCGATGCACTTCACGTGCACAACAATAGACTGCTGTCAAGAATAAATTATAGCTTGGCTATAAGCTTGCACTGGGGCAACAAAATCCGGGCTGTACGATCCAACAACCCGGGTATGTTCCCGCAACTAAATAAAATATTCCGGAGGAAAGATCAAACGTGATAAGTCAATGGCGATCCGAGAATCCAGGATTCACCAGGTTCAGTGACGATAATTTTGCACATAATGCCGTCGCCAATGATAGAAATCACATCTTGATTTCGCAAGAAGATCTCCAGAGTATCTTTAACTCGATGAAGAAGAAAAGGTCGGCGGGAATCGATGGAATATCGAATATTGTGCTTCGCCATCTTCCCCCCGCAGCAGTCCAAATTTACACAACGTTGTTCAACAATGCGCTGAGTAATGCATATTACCCTTCGCACTGGAAAACAGCTGTAGTGCAACCGATCCATAAACGGGACAAAGACAAGTCAATTCCGACAAATCTCCGGTCGATCAGTCTTCTTAATTGCATAAGCAAGGTTTTTGAAAAGTTAGTCATTCGAGTTCTGAAGCAATGGGTTGATGAAAATAAAGTCATACCGGATAACCAGTTCGAATGCAGGGCGGGGCTTGATACAATACATGCCGCGTCAAAGCTGGTTTCCGACATTCAGTGGAACAAAAACAAAAATCAATGCACGGGTGCCTGACTGATTGATCTGGAGAAGGCGTTCGACACCGTTTGGTTGGAGGGCCTCTTCTTCAAGTTAGTCAGGCTCGGCATAAGTAAACCACTGCTATGCATGATCTATGACATGATAACAGGTAGAAAGTTCGTCGTGAAAAGTGGCGACGTAACTTCCACTACGGTCTTTGACATTAAAAATGGTCTAAATAGATCTTGTTCTCAATATTCACTGCAGAACTTATAGGTTCCATGCCGCACTTAATTGCTTAATTGCCGACGACCAAGTAGCGTACAGATCAGGTCCGAAGGTCGAGGTAATAAATAGCCTGTTACAGCGTGACTTCGAAAAAATTCAGCGATTTTGCGACGACTGGAAGTTGGTTATCAACTTCTTGAAGTGTGAAACTATCCTTTTCAGGACCCCGTTGTACACCGCTTCGGGGGATACTCGCCTAAACTGGCGCAAGTTCGGCATAGTTGACCCGCAAGGACAGCCGTTGGCTGTGAAAAGTGTAGTAAGATATCTTGGCATTTGGCTGGATCAATATCTGTATTTTGACAAACATATAGATATTGCTCTGACGAAAGCCAGAAAGGCCTTTGCTGCGGCAAGGAGGTTATTTTTCAGTAGCCAACTTGATACCAGGGTGAAGGTAATCTGCTACATGGCTCTTATCAGGCCAATCATGGCGTACGGTTGTCCATTGTGGTTCAACGTTCCAAGATGGAAAAGATGAGGCTGTTCGAGAGACAGTGTCTTCGGACCTGTCTCCGGTTGTGTCGTACACCCGAGTCTGAGTACAAGAAGTACTATCGTAACGAGGTCCTGTACAACGAGGCAAACGTGAACAGGATAGATAATTTTATTATTAAGCTGATCAGAAGGCACATTGCACGAGCTATGACTTCTTCCAACAGTCTGATCTTCGGGGTGTACTACCCCAATATTATGTACCATGAAAGGGTGCGCCTTAACGGCTTTATTCCTCCCGAAGCATTCCTCTATTTAGACATGATTGGCCTAATACAGGATACAGACGGATGCCCTGTAATCTTCCATGTCGTACGCCGAACAGTGGACAGGCGACTCCAATACGAACCGGATGTAGCTCGCACCCACGAGGATCTTCTTCGGTTCAGTCGAGCGATCCCCGCTCGAGATAGGAAGCAGTCTGCCAAAGATTGGCAATTTTACTGGTGGTTACACCAAAACCAGTCTCCGCCACCGCTGGCCTTCTTAAACGACCCGATAGTTGACCATGGTGACCAACTTGCATAGGTTTTAAGGTAGTCATTAAGGGAAAAAAAAAAAAAAAAAAAAAGAAAACAACAAAAACAAAGAAAAAAAATCAAAAAAAAAAAAAATTTAAAACAAAGTATATGTAAAACAAAAACCCAAAAAAAGGTGCACCATGGCGTATAAACTATACATGTTAAGCATATACATAACATATACGCCTGGTGCACGCGTCCGTACTGCTACGGACATAATTAAGATAGTCCTAGTATAAGGTAGGTTAAGTAGTTATGTTAAGTTTAGCCAAGTTTTTTATAAGTTTTCTTGGCACATAACAAATAAATGAAGTTTGTCATCAAAGACTAAAAAAAAGTATATTAAGCCGAAAAGCACGTTCATAATTTTAGATTAAATTAGCTTAGAGTACCTGCATAGGGTCAGTAGGTTAGTATTAAGAACAATTATGATTTGTTAAGTTAGTTAAGCTCTATATACCACTGTTGCACCGGCAGTCTCCTATGCCAAAATAGTATCAGGTAGGCGACAGGTACAACAGGCAGCGCCGAAGGTGGCTGCGGTCCCAGTGGCCAGGCAACCCGAAGCTGAAATGGACCTTATGACGGTCCTGCTCTATATACAGGTTTAGATCGCTCAGCACAACTTCCAAATGGCTGCGCACGCAGCCAGTAACCTTAAGATCCTGGCAGTAAATGTGAATTCACTGATTAGGACTGAATGAAAACTAACGCTCCGTAACCTTCTGCAAATCCACAATGGTCAGCGAAACTAAACTGAACCAAACGCGCAAACTCTGGTACAAAAATTACGACATAATTCGAAGAGATCGGTATTAATCCTTGCAAGGGGGCGGTGTCATTAGGTCATGTATAGTAGTGAAGTGCGCAGATTTCAAGTGCTAGAAACGTGTATTGCACACATTCCGCTTCAGGGTGGAAAGCGGTTTTATGTGATCGCGATCTATGCAGCTGACAATAGTGCCCTCAATCGAAACTTTATTTCAGAACTCGACACTATTTTCAATAGCCTCCGACTAAGCTCGGAGAAAAACTATTACATCATTGTCGGCGATTTGAACGCCAAACATAGAGAATGGGGCTGTAGAGTGCATAATGACAGGGGAACCCTACTGTATAACTGGTTGGCAGAGAACAATATTGAGTTCAAGCAGATCATCGTATCCCAGAAGCGGGTTCTATCTGGACTTATTGCTAATCGATAAACGCCTAACGATACTAGACGTGGAAAGACGCACACGGAACTGCTTAGCTACTATTGAGTACGAAAGTGATCACTGCGGACTCTTCGCGGCTATTCAGCTCCCGAACGAGGTGGAAGAACTGGAGGAGTACTTCCAGAGGCACCCTTATAATTACAATAAGGCCCGCTGGCCACGCTTCTCTAGGACTTTAGCCACAGAACTACGTTCGAGTGGGATCAATCCTCCGACAAATAGAAACCTGACGAACGAAGAGGTTGACAGGTACCTCATACAAATGGACGACGTAATTAAACGCACCATGGACAAGACGATTCCGAAGGTAGTGCAAATCGATGTCAGTGACGTCTATCGAAATGCTACCATCGATGCACTTCACGTGCACAAAAGTAGACTGCTGGCAAGACTCAAACTCTTGCACAGGCGGTTTACAGATCCGCAAAACGCGGAAGTCAGGGCACTGAAGTCGGAGATCAAGAACCTCCAACAGTTAATAAGAATAAATTATAGCTTGGCTATAAGCTTGCGAAAATTCAGCGATTTTGCGACGACTGGAAGTTGGTTATCAACTTACTGAAGTGTGAAACTACCCTTTTCAGGACCCGTTGTACATGGCGTCGCGGGACATTCGCCAAAACTGGCGCAAGTTCGGCATATTTGACACGCACGGACGGCCGTTAGCTGTGAAAAGTGTATTTCGATATCTCGGCATTTGGCTGGATCAATATCTGTATTTTGACAAACATATAGATATTGCTCTGACGAAAGCCAGAAAGGCCTTTGCTGCGGTAAGGAGGTTGTTTTACAGCAGCCAACTTGATACCAGGGTGAAGGTAATCTGCTACATGGCCCTTATCAGGCCAATTATGGCGTACGATTGTCCGTTGTGGTTCAACCTGAGTCCTTCCCAGATGGAAAAGATGAGGTTGTTCGAGAGACAGTGTCTTCGGTCCTGTCCCCGGTTGTATCGTACACCCGAGTCTGAGTACAAGAAGTACTATCCTAACGAGGTCCTGTACAACGAGTCAAACTTGAACAGGATAGATAATTTTATTATTAAGCTGATCATAAGGCACATTGCACGAGCTATGACTTCTTCCAACAGTCTGATCTTAGGGGCTTACTACCCCAATATTATGTACCATGAAAGGGTGCGCCTTAACGGCTTTATTCCTCCCGAAGCATTCCTCTATTTAGACATGATTGGCCTAATACAGGATACAGACGGATGCCCTGTAATCTTCCATGTCGTACGCCGAACAGTGGACAGGCGACTCCAATACGAACCGGATGTAGCTCGCACCCACGAGGATCTTCTTCGGTTCAGTCGAGCGATCCCCGCTCGAGATAGGAAGCAGTCTGCAAAAAATTGGCAATTTTACTGGTGGTTACACCAAAACCAGTCTCCGCCACCGCTGGCCTTCTTAAACGACCCGATAGTTGACCATGGTGACCGACTTGCATAGGTTTTAAGGTAGTCATTAAGTAAAAAAAAAAAAAAAAAAGAAAACAACAAAAACAAAAAAAAAAAATTAAAAAAAAAAAAAAATCAAAAAAAAAAAAATAAAAGAAAAAAAATTTAAAAAAAAAACCCAAAAAAAGGTGCACCATGGCGTATAAACTATACATGTTAAGCATATACATAACATATACGCCTGGTGCACGCGTCCGTACTGTTACAGACATAATTAAGATAGTCCTAAGTTTAATGTTAGGGTAAGTTAGTATAAGGTAGGTTAAGTAGTTAAGTTAAGTTTCGCCAAGTTTTTTATAAGTTTTCTTGGCAAATAAATAAATAATAAATAAATAAAGTTTGTCACTAAAGACTAAAAAAACAAGTAGATTAAGCCGAAAGGCACATTAATAAAGTAGATTAGAATATGAATGGTTAAGTTAGTTAAGCTAGTTTTAAGTTCTTTTGTCTAGCATGTAAGTTAAATTTAATAAAATAAAAACAAAAGTACACAAAAAAAAAAAAATAACTCACAGCCGTGAACCAGATGGGGCTGAGTTCGAGACCCAGTGGGGGCGAACAATTTTTTTTTCTTTTCGCGTTCTGAATTGCAACGACGAAGGGATGGAGTAAGTGCAGAGTATGGAGGAGAAAGGTCAGTCCGCTCGCCTAGAAGTGGACGGCGTGAATCAACCGGTGGCAGAGGAATCACGCCACCATCCAACAGTGCCTAGAGATGGCACCACGAAGAGGAGGAGGAAAAGACAGACCACCTCCAGTTCGAAACGACGCAACACAGCGTCAAATGACAAAAACGAGGAAGAAAGTGCAGCGTCTACGTCATCGAACGAGACATCACACGATGCCGATGTAGAAGACGCATATTCGTATATGTCCGAGGGTTGGGAGGGACGATTCGCAGTAAGCAGTATTAGCTTTGAATCGGTGCCCTCCGACACTGAAGAAGAAGTGGAGGCGTTAATTCGCTCCAAAGAAGATAAGGTGACTGATCACGAGATCAGAAAACTTCGTGCAAGTACTCTCGCAGAGAAGAAGAAAGAGAGAGGAGGAACAAAGGGCATTATGGGCCGAGCAACAACAGTTGCCACTCAATCTGGAGCAAAGACAACAACAGCAATCTGCAAAAAAGCAGAAAAAGCAGCAACAACAAAAATCAGCTCAGCTACAAAAGCAAGCAGCAGTACAACAGCAAAAGCAGAAACAACAGTTGCAGTTCAGCAACATCAACAAGCAACATCTGAACAACCGAAGCAGCAGCAAAAGACAGCACCGCAGCAACATCAGCGTCCAGCAATACACCAACAGCAGTAGCAGAGAACGAAAAAGTAAAAGGTACCACCTATCAACGTTTTCGAGGAGGACATACTAAAAACTGCACAGGTATGTAGGACGGCCGCGGGTATTGGTAATTTTAGCATAAGCAAAAATAAAGGTAACAACAAATATGCAATTCGCTGCAAGACAGTGAATCAGCATAATATGGTGAATGGGGCTCTAACGATTTCGGAGACGGAGTTCTTTTCTTTCACACCGAAAAAAGAAAAACTTAAGACAATGTTGCTGAAGTTATCCGTGCCGCTTGGAACGGAAAAGGTCTTCCAACTGCTCAAAGAACAAGTGTGTGATGGTGTCGAGATCGTCGAGGTCAAGCCCTTCACCACAGCCAAGGATAAGAGGAAGGGGCGGAAACTTCCCTTTTATAATGTACAAATGACACCCAACAGCAAATCGGTATATCTATATCACATAAAGACATTAGAGGATTGGGATTGCATATGGGAGAGCATACTAAGGAGCGATGGCATTCTCCAATGCGTTCGCTGCCAAAGGTTTGGGCACGCCGCGTCGAACTGCCAAATGCAGCCTCGATGCGTTAAGTGCAGTGAAAACCACAAAGCGGAACAACAGACAAACCAAAAGGAGCGGAAAACCAAAAGGGTTCTGCAGAAGCAGCCCACAATGAAAAATCCACTCGGGGCAGCCATACCCGTCACACATCAATTGACCTACGCCCAAATGGTAACTAGAGCACACGAACCAGCACCCGAATGGAAAGCTTCCATTGAAAGGCGTATGGCTCGGTTAGAGGAGCAGGTCGACCAAATTCTGCAGAACCCAGCACTTGCAGTGAATGTAAATTCATTGATAGGGGTCCTACGAAAAACCGAGCTCTATAGATTGTTGGACGATCAAAGCCCAGAGCTGATGCTGATTAGCGAAACCAAGCTAACTCAGAGAGGCAAATTGGAGCACAGTAATTACAATGTTATCAGAAGAGACCGGCCCAATTTCAGTGGTGGAGGCGATGTTGCGATCTTCATTAAAAATAACATACAACACAAAGTAGTGTATAGTAGTGAAGTACGAAGGTTTCAGGAGTTGGAGGCCTGCATCGTGTGCATTTCGCTCCGCAGTGGAAGGAGGTAGTATGCTTTGTCGGTCTACTGCTCCGGCAACCCTAGTTCCAGAACAACTATATCAGAGCTCGATTCACTCTTTCGAAGTCTAAGGCTGGACTCGGAAAATAACTATTTCATTTTGGCCGGGGACTTAAATGCCCGACATGGATATTGGGGAAACTTAGTTTCCAATTACAGAGGGGACCAGCTTTATAACTGGTTTTGCTTGCACAGTGTCGAGTATAGACTTGATTTGAAAGCAACAGAGATCGCGTCGTTTCCGAGAAGCTTTATCTGGATCTACTGCTGTTTGACGCAAGACTGCAGCTAACAGACACAACTTCACAAACGGTAAATTGTTTGAACACATTCGTGTATCTCAGTGACCATTGCGGACTCAGTGCCGAAATCAAGATTCCTAACGACATTGCCGCATTAGGAGAGTTTGTTCAAATGTATCCCTACAATTACAGTAGAGCACCATGGACACGCTTCTCCAGACAAATGACCAGAGCACTGTCTTCGAATGAGCTCCACATACCGTCCAATAGAAACTTGTGAAACGAAGAGATTGACATGTATCTAATACAATTGGACGAGATAATTAAACGAACGATGGACAGTACGATACCTCGGTATATACGTACAAACAACCAAAACATGTACCGCAATGCGACAGTTGACGGACTCCACCAACAAAAAAGTAGGCTCCTGTCAGGATTAAAAACCTTGTACAGGCGGTTTACGGACAGACGAAACGAGGAAGTTAGGATACTGAAATCGCTCATCAAAAACATCCAAACTTTGATTGCACAGAATTACCGATTTTCTGCTAATTCGTATTGGAACGACAAGATCCGGGCTGTAAGATCCAACAATCCGAGCATGTTCCCACAGATAAATAAATTCTTTCGAAGAACGACGGACAACGAACAAATACTGACTATAGCAGGTATTGATCCAGATACGGCCGTACTCGACGATAACTTCTTTATGGTCGAGGATCCGCAAGAAAAAGTGGAAGTACTTGGCGCGGTCTTTCAGGAAGTGTACAAGGTTCGCCCAAACCACGACCTGGAGAACCGCGTACTAGTTAACAACACGCTTCTTCGTGAAGATCTGCAACAATGGCGATCTGAGAACACTGGCTTTGCCGTGTGCAATGATGTTAACATGGCAGATAATGTCATCGCCAATGAAGGGGTTCTTCCCCCGTTCATTTCGAAGACAGATCTTAAAGCGGTGTTACCGGAAAAAAGGGAAAGAGGGACCACAAACACTTGACTTCACAAATTACAATTTATTTCAAAAGCAAAAAAAAATTTAAACCTAGCTTAAGTACTAACAATAGTTCTTGGATTGATTTTTACTTAACAAAGAAAAAAAATATATAAGGAAAACGTAAATTAACAATCTAAGTTATATTTAAAAAAAAAAGAAAATTGATTTATGGGCAAGCCCAGAGACAGAACACTACACAGGAAAAAAAAAAAAATAAAAAAAAAACACCCGAAATTCAACGCGTCACCGCCAGGTTTCGAACCCACGTAGCCGCTGTCCGAAGAACCCTCGCGCCTTGTCCTTAACGATTCGGCCAACGAAACCTATCGGCGCGACAAAAAGGGACCTAGGTACACTTCACTACACGACAAATCTAATTAGGTGATTATAAAAATAAATATGTGAAATAAGAAAAATATAAAAAAAATAAAATAAACAGGGTGTACTTCTTTCCCAAAAAAAAAAAATAAAAATAAATGAATCGATGCAATTCAAATAAAAAGAAATGAATGCAATAGAAAGTAATAACTACGTCAATCCAACAAAAGTAATTAAAAGAAATAAGATTAAAAACAAAAAAAAAATAGAATGAGTTTCCTTCCCGACACTGAAGAAGAAGTGGAGGCGTTAATTCGCTCCAAAGAAGATAAGGTGACTGATCACGAGATCAGAAAACTTCGTGCAAGTACTCTCGCAGAGAAGAAGAAAGAGAGAGGAGGAACAAAGGGCATTATGGGCCGAGCAACAACAGTTGCCACTCAATCTGGAGCAAAGACAACAACAGCAATCTGCAAAAAAGCAGAAAAAGCAGCAACAACAAAAATCAGCTCAGCTACAAAAGCAAGCAGCAGTACAACAGCAAAAGCAGAAACAACAGTTGCAGTTCAGCAACATCAACAAGCAACATCTGAACAACCGAAGCAGCAGCAAAAGACAGCACCGCAGCAACATCAGCGTCCAGCAATACACCAACAGCAGTAGCAGAGAACGAAAAAGTAAAAGGTACCACCTATCAACGTTTTCGAGGAGGACATACTAAAAACTGCACAGGTATGTAGGACGGCCGCGGGTATTGGTAATTTTAGCATAAGCAAAAATAAAGGTAACAACAAATATGCAATTCGCTGCAAGACAGTGAATCAGCATAATATGGTGAATGGGGCTCTAACGATTTCGGAGACGGAGTTCTTTTCTTTCACACCGAAAAAAGAAAAACTTAAGACAATGTTGCTGAAGTTATCCGTGCCGCTTGGAACGGAAAAGGTCTTCCAACTGCTCAAAGAACAAGTGTGTGATGGTGTCGAGATCGTCGAGGTCAAGCCCTTCACCACAGCCAAGGATAAGAGGAAGGGGCGGAAACTTCCCTTTTATAATGTACAAATGACACCCAACAGCAAATCGGTATATCTATATCACATAAAGACATTAGAGGATTGGGATTGCATATGGGAGAGCATACTAAGGAGCGATGGCATTCTCCAATGCGTTCGCTGCCAAAGGTTTGGGCACGCCGCGTCGAACTGCCAAATGCAGCCTCGATGCGTTAAGTGCAGTGAAAACCACAAAGCGGAACAACAGACAAACCAAAAGGAGCGGAAAACCAAAAGGGTTCTGCAGAAGCAGCCCACAATGAAAAATCCACTCGGGGCAGCCATACCCGTCACACATCAATTGACCTACGCCCAAATGGTAACTAGAGCACACGAACCAGCACCCGAATGGAAAGCTTCCATTGAAAGGCGTATGGCTCGGTTAGAGGAGCAGGTCGACCAAATTCTGCAGAACCCAGCACTTGCAGTGAATGTAAATTCATTGATAGGGGTCCTACGAAAAACCGAGCTCTATAGATTGTTGGACGATCAAAGCCCAGAGCTGATGCTGATTAGCGAAACCAAGCTAACTCAGAGAGGCAAATTGGAGCACAGTAATTACAATGTTATCAGAAGAGACCGGCCCAATTTCAGTGGTGGAGGCGATGTTGCGATCTTCATTAAAAATAACATACAACACAAAGTAGTGTATAGTAGTGAAGTACGAAGGTTTCAGGAGTTGGAGGCCTGCATCGTGTGCATTTCGCTCCGCAGTGGAAGGAGGTAGTATGCTTTGTCGGTCTACTGCTCCGGCAACCCTAGTTCCAGAACAACTATATCAGAGCTCGATTCACTCTTTCGAAGTCTAAGGCTGGACTCGGAAAATAACTATTTCATTTTGGCCGGGGACTTAAATGCCCGACATGGATATTGGGGAAACTTAGTTTCCAATTACAGAGGGGACCAGCTTTATAACTGGTTTTGCTTGCACAGTGTCGAGTATAGACTTGATTTGAAAGCAACAGAGATCGCGTCGTTTCCGAGAAGCTTTATCTGGATCTACTGCTGTTTGACGCAAGACTGCAGCTAACAGACACAACTTCACAAACGGTAAATTGTTTGAACACATTCGTGTATCTCAGTGACCATTGCGGACTCAGTGCCGAAATCAAGATTCCTAACGACATTGCCGCATTAGGAGAGTTTGTTCAAATGTATCCCTACAATTACAGTAGAGCACCATGGACACGCTTCTCCAGACAAATGACCAGAGCACTGTCTTCGAATGAGCTCCACATACCGTCCAATAGAAACTTGTGAAACGAAGAGATTGACATGTATCTAATACAATTGGACGAGATAATTAAACGAACGATGGACAGTACGATACCTCGGTATATACGTACAAACAACCAAAACATGTACCGCAATGCGACAGTTGACGGACTCCACCAACAAAAAAGTAGGCTCCTGTCAGGATTAAAAACCTTGTACAGGCGGTTTACGGACAGACGAAACGAGGAAGTTAGGATACTGAAATCGCTCATCAAAAACATCCAAACTTTGATTGCACAGAATTACCGATTTTCTGCTAATTCGTATTGGAACGACAAGATCCGGGCTGTAAGATCCAACAATCCGAGCATGTTCCCACAGATAAATAAATTCTTTCGAAGAACGACGGACAACGAACAAATACTGACTATAGCAGGTATTGATCCAGATACGGCCGTACTCGACGATAACTTCTTTATGGTCGAGGATCCGCAAGAAAAAGTGGAAGTACTTGGCGCGGTCTTTCAGGAAGTGTACAAGGTTCGCCCAAACCACGACCTGGAGAACCGCGTACTAGTTAACAACACGCTTCTTCGTGAAGATCTGCAACAATGGCGATCTGAGAACACTGGCTTTGCCGTGTGCAATGATGTTAACATGGCAGATAATGTCATCGCCAATGAAGGGGTTCTTCCCCCGTTCATTTCGAAGACAGATCTTAAAGCGGTGTTACCGGAAAAAAGGGAAAGAGGGACCACAAACACTTGACTTCACAAATTACAATTTATTTCAAAAGCAAAAAAAAATTTAAACCTAGCTTAAGTACTAACAATAGTTCTTGGATTGATTTTTACTTAACAAAGAAAAAAAATATATAAGGAAAACGTAAATTAACAATCTAAGTTATATTTAAAAAAAAAAGAAAATTGATTTATGGGCAAGCCCAGAGACAGAACACTACACAGGAAAAAAAAAAAATAAAAAAAAAACACCCGAAATTCAACGCGTCACCGCCAGGTTTCGAACCCACGTAGCCGCTGTCCGAAGAACCCTCGCGCCTTGTCCTTAACGATTCGGCCAACGAAACCTATCGGCGCGACAAAAAGGGACCTAGGTACACTTCACTACACGACAAATCTAATTAGGTGATTATAAAAATAAATATGTGAAATAAGAAAAATATAAAAAAAATAAAATAAACAGGGTGTACTTCTTTCCCAAAAAAAAAAAATAAAAATAAATGAATCGATGCAATTCAAATAAAAAGAAATGAATGCAATAGAAAGTAATAACTACGTCAATCCAACAAAAGTAATTAAAAGAAATAAGATTAAAAACAAAAAAAAAATAGAATGAGTTTCCTTCCCCCATGTGGGAGAAGTCACCTGTCCTCTTCCTGGCCTCGTCGTTCAGCTCCGCTTCCCCGTCTGTGTACGTCACCTCCTGTCCCTTTCTTACTCTTATGTTCTTTTTTTTTTCCACTTTTTTTTTTGTCATTATTCTTCACTTCTTTTTTTTTCTCTTTTCGTTTTTTTTTTTTTTTTTTTTTTTTTCCAACTGACTTCGTCCTACCCTTTTGTTTTTTTTTCTAATCCCACACTAGTGATTTTTTTTTTTTACTTTTAACTCTAGAACACCTGGTCTGGCGAACCACTTTTATTTCCTTAATATGTCACAAATTTCCCACACTCCATCTATCTATTAAAGACTTTTCGCCACACTCTTAGCACCCGCCCGTATGTGTCTTCGCATGAATTTATCTCGCCTAGGACCACTGGCTGGACCACCCCTGAAGAGGTAACAAAAAAAAGGAATGCTCTCGGAAGTTAGATCGAATCGCAAGAAAAAAAAAAAGAAACTAGCAAACCCCGACTCTTCTACGGTGCGGTTTTCTTTTTTTTTTTTTTTTAATTCCGCGGCCAGCCTACCGATAACTCGCGCGTCCGATCCAATCCGTAGCTTCTCACCAACTCCCCCAAATCACGCTCAAACCCGCCTACATCCCAACGCCACCCACGCCATCCCGATCGGATGTTCACTTTCTCGTTCTCCTTGCGGGACGAACGTCTGTTGGATCGATCACCCGATCCAGGAGACCGCTATCCTTTCATCACGCGACACTAGGAACACCTCGCTTCCTAGAGAAGGAGAAAACCCAAGGCACACCAACGGATTCGCACCCGCAGGAAAAAAAGAAAGCTTAGAAGTCGCACTCGCCTTGCGTCGGTATTGAACATGCCAACCCTGCGCGACAACCATGCACCCTACACTCAGCGCTACTGGGATGATGTAACAATTACAGGATTCTAGCAACGTCACGATCAATGCCCCATACGCCCACCTCCCGTGACGAATCTGTAGCATATTTCTAGGTGAAAACCTTTCAACAGTAGGAACCCATAATATACCTCCCTTCCTTTCGAAAGGTTTTCACCGAGAAATATCCTAAAGAGCGTCGGTTTGGCGGTGATATGGTTTCAAATCCTTGACGTGCCATACCCCCGCTAACTTCCCCTTAGTGTCTGACAATTCGTATGTCCACGGAGACACTCTCCGCATCACCTCAAACGGTCCTACGTACTTCGGTGCAAGTTTGGCAGTGAAATACTTTGCCGCATCCGACAACACGAAGTTCTTCCTTAGCACCATGTCCTTCGGGTAGAATTTGACGTCCCTCCGCCTCAGGTTATAGAACGTCTTACACTTTTTGGCTGCGTCCTGCAAACGATAACGTACATCAGCGAAAAGCTCCTTTAGAGCTGCCGTACGTGCTTCCATGCCCTCGGCTCTATCCGCCCTATAACCATCGGCGGGAATCGGAGAGTTTTCCCCACTAACCGACATTTCCCGACCGAACAATACGAAGAACGGAGTCGTCTTCAGAACCTCGTGCGTCGAGTTCCGGATCGCACATGCTACCTTCGGGAGAAGTATATCCCAAGTGCGGTGATTGTCAGACACGTATGCTCGGAGCATGGTCTTAACGGTCTGATTATATCGCTCAGCCGGATTGGCCTGTGGGTGGTAAAAGGCCGTGAAGTCTAACGTAACGCCGTACGTAGTCGCCATCTCAGACATTTCCCTGCTCTTGAACTGTACGCCATTGTCACAAACGATCCACCTAGGGACACCAAACACCAAGAATACCTGCTCCTCCAGAATAATCCTGACCGATCTAGCAGTAGCTGACCTAACAGGAAAGAACAGCGGAAACTTAGAGAAATGGTCAACCACTGTAAGGATATACTGAAAGCCCCTCGTAGATCTTGGTAGCGGTCCCACAAAGTCAACGCATAGCATCTCCCACGGCTTGGAAACATGGCACCGGGACGCCAAGAGTCCTGCGGGTTTCTGCAGGTCGGGTTTGATTGCTTGGCAAACTGGACATCCTCGCACATAACGCGCAATACTCTGCCTCATCCTAGGCCAATAGTATTGCCGGGACACTTTGTCCATGGTCTTCTGTACCCCACCATGTCCGCTTAAGACGTCGTCGTGGCACTGTTGAAGGATCTTGGCTCTCCCTTCCCTTGGAATGACACGTTTCCACTGTTCTTCCTCTGAAACTAGCTTTGGAAACTTGGCTGGCACATGCTTAAGAAGGGCTCCGCTATCAATTCGCCAATCCGGGTACCTCTCACCACTCTCATTCACCATCTGACACATCTTAAGGTACCAGGGATCCTGGGTAGCGACGGTGACCGTTGCTACTTCCTCATTTGCCCTAGATAA
Source organism: Eristalis tenax (assembly GCA_905231855.2). NCBI lineage: Eukaryota > Metazoa > Arthropoda > Insecta > Diptera > Syrphidae > Eristalis > Eristalis tenax. Next base: position 95,988,183 of record HG993124.1, on the reverse strand, counting down.
GGCATCGGGTACCAGATGTTCCCTCCCTTTCCGATGGACGATGGTGAAGTCGAACTGCTGCAATCTGACGGCCCACCGAGCCAACCTACCCTGTGGATCTTTCAAATTGTTCAGCCAGACTAAAGAGTGATGATCGGTCACCACCGTGAACTTACTGCCTTCCAGATATGGGCGAAGCTTCTCTATTGCCCAAATCACGGCAAGACACTCTCGCTCGGTCGTAGAGAAGTTTCGCTCAGTTCTGGTAAGCGTTCGGCTAAGATAGCTCACCACTTTCTCTCCCTCGTCAGGTACCTCCTGAGTAAGTACAGCCCCTATACCTACGCCAGAGGCATCTGTGTGCACAGTGAAGGGCAGGTCGAAGTTCGGACAAGTAAGAATCGGTGCCCGTACTAATCTATCCTTCAATGTCCGAAAAGCCACCTCACACTTGTCTGTCCACTCGAACTTCCTTTTCTTTTTTAACAGCTCGGTGATTGGAGCAATGAGATCGGAGAAGTTGTGGACGAAACGACGATACCAGGATACCATCCCGATGAACCTCCGCACCCCGGAAACCGCGGTTGGCCTCGGGTACTCGACCATACACCGTACTTTCTCCGGATCGACAAGAAGACCCTTCTCATTCACGAGATAGCCCAAGTACCTCAACTCTGACTTGCAGAACTCGCATTTTTCCCGACTTAATACCAGCCCCGCCTCCTGGATACGCGTCAACACTTCCCTTAGCACTTTTAGATGCTGCTCAAAAGTCTCCGTGACGATAATGATGACATCGTCGAGATACACAAACACGTCAGGTTCAAGGCCGGCTCCAATGATTGTATCAATAAATCGTTGCCACGTCGCTGGAGCGTTATGGAGGCCAAATGGTATGCGGCCGAATTAATACAACCCCTTCCCGGGAATAGTAAACGTGGTGTACCTCTTCGAAGACTCGGCCATGGGTATCTGCCAGTAAGCGGACTTGATATCCAAGGAGGAGAGGAATTTTGCGTTTCTCAACTTGTCGAGAGTGGCGGACACATAGGGAATGGGATACGCATCGCGCTCAGTCACCTGGTTAAGTTTGCGAAAATCCACGCAGAAGCGGTACTTCCCATCCTTTTTCTTAATCAGCAGGATAGGCGAAGACCAAGGACTGGACGAAGGCTCAATCACTCCCGCTTGAAGCATCTCATCCACCTCTTTGTTGATTTGGCTCTGTACTATCGGAGAAACTGGATAATACCGTTGTTTGATGGTTAGTACAACCCAAATCTTCACCCATGGTGCTGAATATGTTGTCCACCAAGACCTCTAGCTCCTCCCGTTGCGCTGATGAAAGCCTCTCCCTTCCTTCACTGACGCACACCTCGTCAGCAAAATTCCACACTCGCTTGGCTAAATCTGGCACAATACCGAACTGCTCCCAAAAATCGGCCCCCAGGATAAGGCTGTGTGCTAGTTTCGGAATGACGAGAACCTCCATCACCTTCACGTTGCCCTCCAACCTGAGAGGAACGCTAACTGCCCCTAAGACATCGACCCCTTCCCCATTTGCTACGGTTACGGATTCTATATCGACCTTAGCTACAGAACAACCTAACGACCTTACCGAGGCCCATCCTGGCCCACCAAGAATCGTGCGAGAAGCTCCAGAATCCAGCAACCCTAACAACTGCACCCCATAAATATCCACATTAAGATATGGACGACGATCACCACCCCTGCTTTGTAACATAAAGTCAAGCGCTGCAGAAGGAAATAGCGCTTGACATGCGGAATCGAACACCTGACTCAACGACCCGCCTGTCCTAGAGTCCCTACCCCGTTTCCCGCGGCAGACGTCCGAGGAGAGCAACGTGGACAACGACTGCGAATAACCCCAGCAGTGTTGCACCCGTAGCACCGAACCGGTTGTGGACACCTTGCCGCGATGTGACCCGGCTCCTTGCATCTGAAGCAAGATAAGGGTGTCGGAGCCCTGAACGATGTTGCGGCAATAGCTGGTGCCTCCTCATGAGCTGGAACCCCAACGTAAGCCAGATCTGGCTCGAGAAGTGCCATTCTCCGAGTCGGGGGAGGCGCGAAACTCTCCACTAAGTAGCGTGTAGCTTCGAGACGGTGCCCAACCTCCACAAGATGGTCCAGAGATTTTATCTCTACCAAGGCCATTTGCGATTGGTAGAATGGTGAGAGGTTCCGGCGAATCTGTTTCAGCTTCGTCTCTTCACTACACTGCTCACTTAGACGGTCGAAAAGGCACTGCATCACGCTAACGTATATCCCGATTGTCTCCGACTGTCCTTGGGTTCTACCCCTGATCTCCGCCCACAGCCGCTCCTCGTACCCCGGCGGTAGAAACTCAGCCCTCAAACTATCTAACAGACCCCGCCAATTTCGAAAACGGAGTTTATTCGCCCTGTACCATATGGCAGCCTTCCCCTCGAACAAATCGTAAGCGGACAAATACACCTCGTCCGTGGTGAATCCCCTGGCTTCCCTCAACTCCTCCACTTTCTCAAGGAAGCTGGTGACCGACTGACCCGAGTCTCCGCTAAATTTAAGTCCCCATTTCATCACCGGTACCTTTTTCGTTGGTGGCAAGAGTGGTGATGACGCGGCTCTTGGATGGGAATAGGTGACTGGGCTTACTGGAGCGTCAAATCTCTCGTCCACGTGTAGGTTAAGTTCCTGAACTCCCTGTACAGGTGCAGCTGCACCTCCTACATCTACCGCTGCCTTGACATCCAAATTGGATAGAATGCCTACCACCTGCTGCCTTGCATCTGCCACAAAAGCCTTGTCTTCGGCCGTATCACAGATCGACCTACCTAGACGCCGTAACACCCATTCTGCTTTCGCAACTATTTTTTTAAATTCGCCCGAGTGCTCATTGCCTACGAAATCTCCTGTCAGCTTAAACAGTTCGTCTAGCTTCGCGGTAACTGCCGTCTTATCCTCTTCGAAGCTGAAAGGATACTCCGGCAGAATGAAACTAGCGTCTCTTCGGATGGCAGTACGCAGCATCTTCCTCATTTCATCTACCGTGGCACCCTTCAGCCCTCGCACGTCTAACTCGTAAGTTAACTCCTCTGCGCTCAACCTATTTACGTCCATCTTCTTGTTTTTTTTTTTATTTATTATTCTATTCTTGAAGACGAGGCAAGGATGAACACAGACTTATCCTCCTAGAGGGTAACACACCAAATTCACAAAAGGGTATACAAAAAAAAAATAATTTCCCTACGATATTCGCGATAACGATCCTGGCACGATTTTTATTCTTCCTGGATCTCCGCCGAAGCTTTTGCCCCACGTTGGGCGCCAAAATGTTACCGTCGAAATCCCCGAGACCGATTGGGGTTGGGCGGAAGAACGCCAGCCGCTCAATGGAGAATGGCCGTGAGTTAAGATGGTAAGTTTGGGCGCCACGCAGTTGCCCTTCCGCTCAACACGCTTCTTACCTCTAGAACTGCGACTAGGGGGAGGAATCCAATCTCCACCAAAAAAATCAACACCCGGTCCAAAACAAAACAGCGAAAGAGAAAAAAAAAAAGGGAAAGAGGGACCACAAACACTTGACTTCACAAATTACAATTTATTTCAAAAGCAAAAAAAAACTTAAACCTAGCTTAAGTACTAACAATAGTTCTTGGATTGATTTTTACTTAACAAAGAAAAAAAATATATAAGGAAAACGTAAATTAACAATCTAAGTTATATTTAAAAAAAAAAGAAAATTGATTTATGGGCAAGCCCAGAGACAGAACACTACACAGGAAAAAAAAAATAAAAAAAAAACACCCGAAATTCAACGCGTCACCGCCAGGTTTCGAACCCACGTAGCCGCTGTCCGAAGAACCCTCGCGCCTTGTCCTTAACGATTCGGCCAACGAAACCTATCGGCGCGACAAAAAGGGACCTAGGTACACTTCACTACACGACAAATCTAATTAGGTGATTATAAAAATAAATATGTGAAATAAGAAAAATATAAAAAAAAATAAAATAAACAGGGTGTACTTCTTTCCCAAAAAAAAAAAATAAAAATAAATGAATCGATGCAATTCAAATAAAAAGAAATGAATGCAATAGAAAGTAATAACTACGTCAATCCAACAAAAGTAATTAAAAGAAATAAGATTAAAAACAAAAAAAAATAGAATGAGTTTCCTTCCCCCATGTGGGAGAAGTCACCTGTCCTCTTCCTGGCCTCGTCGTTCAGCTCCGCTTCCCCGTCTGTGTACGTCACCTCCTGTCCCTTTCTTACTCTTATGTTCTTTTTTTTTTCCACTTTTTTTTTTGTCATTATTCTTCACTTCTTTTTTTTTTCTCTTTTCGTTTTTTTTTTTTTTTTTTTTTTTTCCAACTGACTTCGTCCTACCCTTTTGTTTTTTTTTCTAATCCCACACTAGTGATTTTTTTTTTTTACTTTTAACTCTAGAACACCTGGTCTGGCGAACCACTTTTATTTCCTTAATATGTCACAAATTTCCCACACTCCATCTATCTATTAAAGACTTTTCGCCACACTCTTAGCACCCGCCCGTATGTGTCTTCGCATGAATTTATCTCGCCTAGGACCACTGGCTGGACCACCCCTGAAGAGGTAACAAAAAAAAGGAATACTCTCGGAAGTTAGATCGAATCGCAAGAAAAAAAAAAGAAACTAGCAAACCCCGACTCTTCTACGGTGCGGTTTTCTTTTTTTTTTTTTTTTAATTCCGCGGCCAGCCTACCGATAACTCGCGCGTCCGATCCAATCCGTAGCTTCTCACCAACTCCCCCAAATCACGCTCAAACCCGCCTACATCCCAACGCCACCCACGCCATCCCGATCGGATGTTCACTTTCTCGTTCTCCTTGCGGGACGAACGTCTGTTGGATCGATCACCCGATCCAGGAGACCGCTATCCTTTCATCACGCGACACTAGGAACACCTCGCTTCCTAGAGAAGGAGAAAACCCAAGGCACACCAACGGATTCGCACCCGCAGGAAAAAAAGAAAGCTTAGAAGTCGCACTCGCCTTGCGTCGGTATTGAACATGCCAACCCTGCGCGACAACCATGCACCCTACACTCAGCGCTACTGGGATGATGTAACAATTACAGGATTCTAGCAACGTCACGATCAATGCCCCATACGCCCACCTCCCGTGACGAATCTGTAGCATATTTCTAGGTGAAAACCTTTCAACAGTAGGAACCCAAAATAGCGGTCTTCGAATCAATAAAAAAGAAGAAGTCAGGGCGAGTCGACGGGATCTCGAACATTGTGCAAAGACATATCCCCCTGGAAGTGGTTAATATGTACACAATCCTGTTTAACAATGCTTTGAATAATGCACATTATCCGGAGCATTGGAAAACTGCGATTGTGCAACCCATATCCAAGAGAGGCAAAGATTCTTCGAATCCGTGCAACCTCCGGTCAATTAGTTTTCTTGCGAACACCAATTCGGTTTCAAAGCGGGGCATGACACCATTCACGCCGCGTCGAAACTGGTATCGGATATCCAATGGAACAAGAGACAGAAACAATGTACGGGTGCCTGCCTGATTGATCTGGAGAAGGCCTTTGAGACCGTATGGTTAGAAGGTCTCTTTTACAAGCTCAATCGGCTGAGTATTAGCACACCACTGCTGTACCTATTGTGTAAGATGCTTACTGGTAGACGGTTCGTAGTCAAGAATGGCAACGTGACCTCCACAGGTATTTTTGATGTAAAACATGGTCTCCAACAGTGTGCCGTTAATTCGCCGATCCTGTTCAACATTTACTTGAGCGATCTGATAAGTTCTCTCCCTCACGTAATTGCGTACGCCGACGACTTGATCGTGTACAGATCAGGCAAAAATATCGAGGACTTCACTACTCTCGTGCAGGGTGACTTCAATTCATTCATGAGGGATTGCGATGACTGGAAGTTGAAAATCAACTTTCAGAAGTCGGAAACCATATTGTTCAGGACGCCGTTGTATAAAGCCTCGGCGGATACGAAAAAGAATTTGCGAAAGTTCTCTATTGTTGGACGACACGGGCAACCACTGGCGCAAGGGACTGTAGTCAAATACCTGGGGATCTGGCTAGATCAGTATCTTTATTTTAACAAACATGTAGATGCTGCTCTGGCTGGGGCCCGAGGCGGTTTTGCCCTTACAAAGAGACTGTTTTACAACAGCCAACTCGATGCGAGGGTGAAGGTTATCTGCCTTTATAGAACTCCAAAGTCCCAGTACAGAAAATTCTACTCCAATGAGATCTTATGCAACAGGGCGAACCTGATACGAGTGGACAATTTCCTAGTGAAGTTGATTCGAGGTCATACTGCCAGAGCGATGAACTCGGTCAATAACTTGATATCGGGGGCTTACTACCCCAATTCATTATATCACGAAAGGTTACGTCACAACGGATATGTCCCCCCCCCCCCCCCCCCCCGAAGCATTCCTCTATTTGGATTCGAACGGTCTGATACAAGACATAAATGCGGTACCGCTCCTCTTTCACATCGCCCGTTCAACTGTGGATGGGCGACTCAACCACAACCGCTCCATTGCACAACAAGCTGAGGAAGGCCTCCTCCGGTTCACTGTGGCGGTATCAAAGCGGGATGTGCGAGATGCTGAAATGCAGCATCGGAAATTCTGGTGGTTGGAGAGCGAAGGAACCCTCGTCGAACCCGATAGACCCTGGGTAGAAAGGGTAATGCGGACTCCCGCATGGGAGCAGTAGTCGGTCACTGTTTTGGAGCTGAGCAGCCGCAACCTATGGCCGTCTTACATAGTTTAGGGTAGTGTGTTAAGGTAGCTTTTAAGATATAAATAGCAAAAAAAAAAGTGTAGTATACACATTCGTACACATGTGTGTACCACATGTTAGTCGTTCATAGACCTCCTCCCAGTGCAGACGTGTTTCGGCTTAGTGAGATTATAGTAGAACTCAAGTGCTCAAGTGCATAAAGTGTCGCTGAAAACTATAACACCGAATAGCTTCGCGGTAGCGTGATCGCGGGTGAGTCAATGGTGCCGGGTTCAAATCCTGAAAAAAAAATAGTATGGAGTCAGTTGAGCGAGCCGAGCTCCATAAATCGGGTGATGTTGTACCGGTGGCTGGGACATCAGACCACCAGTCAACACCAGAGGGGAGGAAGAAAAGGAGGAAGAAGCTCCAGCCACAACCGAGCGTGTCGAAGCGCCGCTCCAGTGTCGGATCAGGCGACACCAAAAGGCCGTAAAAGCCACAAAAAAAAAAACAGCAGCAACAATAACAACTGCAGCAGCCACATCAGCTGTATTGTACGACGGCGTACAATACGAGTCCACAGAAGGCGAGGGGAGATTCTCCTACAGCGGAAGAGAGGATTATGCTCTGACGTCATCTGAATCGGATGACGAAGAAGAACAAGACCGGGAGCAGCTGGTGAAGAGCCAGAGAGAGGGAGGAGCTGGACGCCCACATCCAAGCCCTCCAAATCAAATTAAGGGCCAGGAAAGCGGTCAAAGAGGCTGCACAACAACAGCAGCAACAACAGCATAAACAAAAACAGCAACAACAGCAAGAGCAACAACAACAGCAGACTAACCAGCAGCAACAAGTGCAGTCCCCACAGTTGCCAAAGGGACAACGTTCGACAGCTGTCAAGAAACAACAGCAGCCACAGCAGCATCAGCAACAGCAACAAAAACAACAGCAACAGAAGCAGCCGCAGCGGAAGCAGACGCAGCAGCAACAACAGCATCAGCAACCAGCCCAGAAGGAGAGATGCCCGCCGATTAACGTGTTCGGACTGGATACGAACGACGTTGATAAACTATGTAAGTTGGCCACTAAAAATGCATATTATATAAAATATAAAGGGCCCTTAAGATTGTCTGTCCACTGCTCATCAGTGGCAGACTACCATGTCATTAAAGAAAGGCTAGCGGTGGCGGAGGCCGAGTTATTCTCGTATACTCCAAAAGGGGAAAAGGTGCAGACCATGCTCCTTAAGGGCGTGGATCCTGACACTGATCCTCGCTAAACTGCGCCAAGCACAGAGAGACGATATCCAGTTTGTCGGGGTTAAGCCCTTCTACACTGCGGTATCGAAAAGGGAGAACAGGAAACTTCCGTTCTTCCTAATCCAGGTCACCCCAGACACGAAAACAGACAGCCTAAAACGTATCAATCGTTTAGGCTCCATTTATGTCAAATGGGAGACACTAAAAAAGACAAGACACACACTCCAATGTGCTCGTTGTCAAAGGTATGGGCATGCCGCGGCGAACTGTAACATGCAGTCTTGCTGCGTCAAATGCGCAGGTACCCACATTAGAGGGGAATGCCCTTTGGGGACGGACAAAGTCGAAGACAGGAGCAAGCTGAAATGTGTACTCTGTAAGACCAGCGGGCACCCTGCAAACTATCGGGGATGCCCTAAGGTCCAAGAGATAAGAAAAAGCATAGAGGCCAAAAGGAAAGAAAAAATGGTAGAAACGAGGCCAGTACCACGTGCTCCAGCTACCACTGTTACACCGGCAGTTTCCTATGCCCAAATGGCATCAGGTAGGCGACCGGTACAACAGACAGCGCCGAAGGTGGCTGCGGTCCCAGTGGCCAGGCAACCTGAAGCCGACTTGGATCTGAAGACGGTCCTGTTCTCCATCCAGGGGCAGATCGCTCAGCTACAAACACAGTTCCTAGAGCAAGCAGCGCGAGTAGACCTCATCTACTCCACGCTGTTCGCCGAGCCAAACGCCACATCGGTATGATGGCTGCGCAGGCAGCTCGTAACCTTAAAATTCTAGCAGTGAATGTAAATTCACTGATTAAAACCGAACGTAAAATGAACTTCGGTAACCTTCTGCAAATCCACAATCCAGACGTGTTGATGGTCAGCGAAACTAAGCTGAACCAAACGTGCAAATTCTGGTACAAGAATTACCACATAATTCGAAGAGACCGGCCCCAATCCTTGCAAGGGGGCGGGGTTGCTCTCCTAATCAAAAAAGGTCTATGTCATAAGGTCTTGTATAGCAGTGAAGTGCGAAGATTTCAAGTGCTAGAAACGTGTATTGCACGCATTCCGCTACAGGGTGGAAAGCGGTTATATGTGATCGCGATCTATGCAGCTGACAATAGTACCCTCAATCGGAACTTTATTTCAGAGCTCGATACTCTATTCACGAGCCTTCGACTTAGCGCAGCGGAAAACTATTATATCATTGCCGGGGATTTGAACGCCAAACATAGGGAATGGGGTAATAGAGTGCATAATGACAGGGGAACCCCACTGTATAACTGGTTGGCAGAGCACAATATTGAGTTCAAGCTAGATTTGCTTGCAACCGATAGGCCATCCTATCCCTGAAGCGGGTCCTATCTGGATTTGTTGCTGATAGGCAGACGACTGACTGTACTAGACGTGGAAAGACGCACGCGGAACTGTTTAACTGCGGTTGAGTACGAGAGTGATCACTGCGGGCTCTTGGCAGCTATTCAGCTCCCGAACGAGGTGGAAGAACTGTAGGAGTATGTCCAGAGGCACCTTTATAATTATAATAAGGCCCGCTGGTCACGCTTCGCCAGAACTTTATCCACAGAACTACGTCCGAGTGGGATAAATCCTCCGACAAACAGAAACCTGACGAACGAAGAGGTTGACAGGTACCTCATTCAAATGGACGACGTAATTAAACGAACCATGGAGAAAACTATTCCGAAGGTAGTACAAATCGATGACAGCGATGTTTATCGAAATGCTACCATCGATGCACTTCACGCGCACAAAAGTAGGCTGCTGTCAAGACTCAAACTCTTGTACAGGCGGTTTACAGACCCACAAAATCCGGGCTGTACGATCCAACAACCCGGGTATGTTCCCTCAAGTAAACAAAATATTTCGGAGGAAAGATCAAAACGACATTCAGACTGTTAGACTTCCAAGGACAACAAATAACGAACAGTTACTGACTTCAGTTGGCATAGATCCAGATGGGGCAGTGCTAGACAATGACTTCTTCGTGGTTGAAGATCCTCAGGAGAAGGTGAAAGCAATCGGTGCTGTATTCCAGCGAGTGTATACGGTTAACGAAGTTCGTAGGCCGAATCGCGAACTGGAGAACGAAGTCCTGCTGAACCACAGTAATCTTCGTAATGAGATAAGACAATGGCGATCTGAGAACCCAGGTTTCACCAGGTTCAATGACGATTACATGGCAAATAGTGCCGTCGCCAATGATGGAAATCACATCTTGATTTAGCAAGAAGATCTCCAGGGCATTTTTAACTCACCGAAGAAAAAAAAGTCAAAGGGAATCGATGGAATACCGAATATTGTGCTTCGTCAACTTCCCCCCGATATAGTACAGATTTACACAACACTGTTTAACAATATGCTAAGTAATGCATATTACTCAAGGCACTGGAAAACAGATGTTGTGCAACCGATCCCTAAACGCGGCCAGCCTACCGATAACTCGCGCGTCCGATCCAATCCGTAGCTTCTCACCAACTCCCCCAAATCACGCTCAAACCCGCCTACATCCCAACGCCACCCACGCCATCCCGATCGGATGTTCACTTTCTCGTTCTCCTTGCGGGACGAACGTCTGTTGGATCGATCACCCGATCCAGGAGACCGCTATCCTTTCATCACGCGACACTAGGAACACCTCGCTTCCTAGAGAAGGAGAAAACCCAAGGCACACCAACGGATTCGCACCCGCAGGAAAAAAAGAAAGCTTAGAAGTCGCACTCGCCTTGCGTCGGTATTGAACATGCCAACCCTGCGCGACAACCATGCACCCTACACTCAGCGCTACTGGGATGATGTAACAATTACAGGATTCTAGCAACGTCACGATCAATGCCCCATACGCCCACCTCCCGTGACGAATCTGTAGCATATTTCTAGGTGAAAACCTTTCAACAGTAGGAACCCAAAATAGCGGTCTTCGAATCAATAAAAAAGAAGAAGTCAGGGCGAGTCGACGGGATCTCGAACATTGTGCAAAGACATATCCCCCTGGAAGTGGTTAATATGTACACAATCCTGTTTAACAATGCTTTGAATAATGCACATTATCCGGAGCATTGGAAAACTGCGATTGTGCAACCCATATCCAAGAGAGGCAAAGATTCTTCGAATCCGTGCAACCTCCGGTCAATTAGTTTTCTTGCGAACACCAATTCGGTTTCAAAGCGGGGCATGACACCATTCACGCCGCGTCGAAACTGGTATCGGATATCCAATGGAACAAGAGACAGAAACAATGTACGGGTGCCTGCCTGATTGATCTGGAGAAGGCCTTTGAGACCGTATGGTTAGAAGGTCTCTTTTACAAGCTCAATCGGCTGAGTATTAGCACACCACTGCTGTACCTATTGTGTAAGATGCTTACTGGTAGACGGTTCGTAGTCAAGAATGGCAACGTGACCTCCACAGGTATTTTTGATGTAAAACATGGTCTCCAACAGTGTGCCGTTAATTCGCCGATCCTGTTCAACATTTACTTGAGCGATCTGATAAGTTCTCTCCCTCACGTAATTGCGTACGCCGACGACTTGATCGTGTACAGATCAGGCAAAAATATCGAGGACTTCACTACTCTCGTGCAGGGTGACTTCAATTCATTCATGAGGGATTGCGATGACTGGAAGTTGAAAATCAACTTTCAGAAGTCGGAAACCATATTGTTCAGGACGCCGTTGTATAAAGCCTCGGCGGATACGAAAAAGAATTTGCGAAAGTTCTCTATTGTTGGACGACACGGGCAACCACTGGCGCAAGGGACTGTAGTCAAATACCTGGGGATCTGGCTAGATCAGTATCTTTATTTTAACAAACATGTAGATGCTGCTCTGGCTGGGGCCCGAGGCGGTTTTGCCCTTACAAAGAGACTGTTTTACAACAGCCAACTCGATGCGAGGGTGAAGGTTATCTGCCTTTATAGAACTCCAAAGTCCCAGTACAGAAAATTCTACTCCAATGAGATCTTATGCAACAGGGCGAACCTGATACGAGTGGACAATTTCCTAGTGAAGTTGATTCGAGGTCATACTGCCAGAGCGATGAACTCGGTCAATAACTTGATATCGGGGGCTTACTACCCCAATTCATTATATCACGAAAGGTTACGTCACAACGGATATGTCCCCCCCCCCCCCCCCCCCCGAAGCATTCCTCTATTTGGATTCGAACGGTCTGATACAAGACATAAATGCGGTACCGCTCCTCTTTCACATCGCCCGTTCAACTGTGGATGGGCGACTCAACCACAACCGCTCCATTGCACAACAAGCTGAGGAAGGCCTCCTCCGGTTCACTGTGGCGGTATCAAAGCGGGATGTGCGAGATGCTGAAATGCAGCATCGGAAATTCTGGTGGTTGGAGAGCGAAGGAACCCTCGTCGAACCCGATAGACCCTGGGTAGAAAGGGTAATGCGGACTCCCGCATGGGAGCAGTAGTCGGTCACTGTTTTGGAGCTGAGCAGCCGCAACCTATGGCCGTCTTACATAGTTTAGGGTAGTGTGTTAAGGTAGCTTTTAAGATATAAATAGCAAAAAAAAAAGTGTAGTATACACATTCGTACACATGTGTGTACCACATGTTAGTCGTTCATAGACCTCCTCCCAGTGCAGACGTGTTTCGGCTTAGTGAGATTATAGTAGAACTCAAGTGCTCAAGTGCATAAAGTGTCGCTGAAAACTATAACACCGAATAGCTTCGCGGTAGCGTGATCGCGGGTGAGTCAATGGTGCCGGGTTCAAATCCTGAAAAAAAAATAGTATGGAGTCAGTTGAGCGAGCCGAGCTCCATAAATCGGGTGATGTTGTACCGGTGGCTGGGACATCAGACCACCAGTCAACACCAGAGGGGAGGAAGAAAAGGAGGAAGAAGCTCCAGCCACAACCGAGCGTGTCGAAGCGCCGCTCCAGTGTCGGATCAGGCGACACCAAAAGGCCGTAAAAGCCACAAAAAAAAAAACAGCAGCAACAATAACAACTGCAGCAGCCACATCAGCTGTATTGTACGACGGCGTACAATACGAGTCCACAGAAGGCGAGGGGAGATTCTCCTACAGCGGAAGAGAGGATTATGCTCTGACGTCATCTGAATCGGATGACGAAGAAGAACAAGACCGGGAGCAGCTGGTGAAGAGCCAGAGAGAGGGAGGAGCTGGACGCCCACATCCAAGCCCTCCAAATCAAATTAAGGGCCAGGAAAGCGGTCAAAGAGGCTGCACAACAACAGCAGCAACAACAGCATAAACAAAAACAGCAACAACAGCAAGAGCAACAACAACAGCAGACTAACCAGCAGCAACAAGTGCAGTCCCCACAGTTGCCAAAGGGACAACGTTCGACAGCTGTCAAGAAACAACAGCAGCCACAGCAGCATCAGCAACAGCAACAAAAACAACAGCAACAGAAGCAGCCGCAGCGGAAGCAGACGCAGCAGCAACAACAGCATCAGCAACCAGCCCAGAAGGAGAGATGCCCGCCGATTAACGTGTTCGGACTGGATACGAACGACGTTGATAAACTATGTAAGTTGGCCACTAAAAATGCATATTATATAAAATATAAAGGGCCCTTAAGATTGTCTGTCCACTGCTCATCAGTGGCAGACTACCATGTCATTAAAGAAAGGCTAGCGGTGGCGGAGGCCGAGTTATTCTCGTATACTCCAAAAGGGGAAAAGGTGCAGACCATGCTCCTTAAGGGCGTGGATCCTGACACTGATCCTCGCTAAACTGCGCCAAGCACAGAGAGACGATATCCAGTTTGTCGGGGTTAAGCCCTTCTACACTGCGGTATCGAAAAGGGAGAACAGGAAACTTCCGTTCTTCCTAATCCAGGTCACCCCAGACACGAAAACAGACAGCCTAAAACGTATCAATCGTTTAGGCTCCATTTATGTCAAATGGGAGACACTAAAAAAGACAAGACACACACTCCAATGTGCTCGTTGTCAAAGGTATGGGCATGCCGCGGCGAACTGTAACATGCAGTCTTGCTGCGTCAAATGCGCAGGTACCCACATTAGAGGGGAATGCCCTTTGGGGACGGACAAAGTCGAAGACAGGAGCAAGCTGAAATGTGTACTCTGTAAGACCAGCGGGCACCCTGCAAACTATCGGGGATGCCCTAAGGTCCAAGAGATAAGAAAAAGCATAGAGGCCAAAAGGAAAGAAAAAATGGTAGAAACGAGGCCAGTACCACGTGCTCCAGCTACCACTGTTACACCGGCAGTTTCCTATGCCCAAATGGCATCAGGTAGGCGACCGGTACAACAGACAGCGCCGAAGGTGGCTGCGGTCCCAGTGGCCAGGCAACCTGAAGCCGACTTGGATCTGAAGACGGTCCTGTTCTCCATCCAGGGGCAGATCGCTCAGCTACAAACACAGTTCCTAGAGCAAGCAGCGCGAGTAGACCTCATCTACTCCACGCTGTTCGCCGAGCCAAACGCCACATCGGTATGATGGCTGCGCAGGCAGCTCGTAACCTTAAAATTCTAGCAGTGAATGTAAATTCACTGATTAAAACCGAACGTAAAATGAACTTCGGTAACCTTCTGCAAATCCACAATCCAGACGTGTTGATGGTCAGCGAAACTAAGCTGAACCAAACGTGCAAATTCTGGTACAAGAATTACCACATAATTCGAAGAGACCGGCCCCAATCCTTGCAAGGGGGCGGGGTTGCTCTCCTAATCAAAAAAGGTCTATGTCATAAGGTCTTGTATAGCAGTGAAGTGCGAAGATTTCAAGTGCTAGAAACGTGTATTGCACGCATTCCGCTACAGGGTGGAAAGCGGTTATATGTGATCGCGATCTATGCAGCTGACAATAGTACCCTCAATCGGAACTTTATTTCAGAGCTCGATACTCTATTCACGAGCCTTCGACTTAGCGCAGCGGAAAACTATTATATCATTGCCGGGGATTTGAACGCCAAACATAGGGAATGGGGTAATAGAGTGCATAATGACAGGGGAACCCCACTGTATAACTGGTTGGCAGAGCACAATATTGAGTTCAAGCTAGATTTGCTTGCAACCGATAGGCCATCCTATCCCTGAAGCGGGTCCTATCTGGATTTGTTGCTGATAGGCAGACGACTGACTGTACTAGACGTGGAAAGACGCACGCGGAACTGTTTAACTGCGGTTGAGTACGAGAGTGATCACTGCGGGCTCTTGGCAGCTATTCAGCTCCCGAACGAGGTGGAAGAACTGTAGGAGTATGTCCAGAGGCACCTTTATAATTATAATAAGGCCCGCTGGTCACGCTTCGCCAGAACTTTATCCACAGAACTACGTCCGAGTGGGATAAATCCTCCGACAAACAGAAACCTGACGAACGAAGAGGTTGACAGGTACCTCATTCAAATGGACGACGTAATTAAACGAACCATGGAGAAAACTATTCCGAAGGTAGTACAAATCGATGACAGCGATGTTTATCGAAATGCTACCATCGATGCACTTCACGCGCACAAAAGTAGGCTGCTGTCAAGACTCAAACTCTTGTACAGGCGGTTTACAGACCCACAAAATCCGGGCTGTACGATCCAACAACCCGGGTATGTTCCCTCAAGTAAACAAAATATTTCGGAGGAAAGATCAAAACGACATTCAGACTGTTAGACTTCCAAGGACAACAAATAACGAACAGTTACTGACTTCAGTTGGCATAGATCCAGATGGGGCAGTGCTAGACAATGACTTCTTCGTGGTTGAAGATCCTCAGGAGAAGGTGAAAGCAATCGGTGCTGTATTCCAGCGAGTGTATACGGTTAACGAAGTTCGTAGGCCGAATCGCGAACTGGAGAACGAAGTCCTGCTGAACCACAGTAATCTTCGTAATGAGATAAGACAATGGCGATCTGAGAACCCAGGTTTCACCAGGTTCAATGACGATTACATGGCAAATAGTGCCGTCGCCAATGATGGAAATCACATCTTGATTTAGCAAGAAGATCTCCAGGGCATTTTTAACTCACCGAAGAAAAAAAAGTCAAAGGGAATCGATGGAATACCGAATATTGTGCTTCGTCAACTTCCCCCCGATATAGTACAGATTTACACAACACTGTTTAACAATATGCTAAGTAATGCATATTACTCAAGGCACTGGAAAACAGATGTTGTGCAACCGATCCCTAAACGGGACAAAGACAAATCTATTCCAACAAATCTCCGTTCGATCAGTCTTCTTCCGTGCATAAGCAAGGTTTTCGAAAAGATAGTCATTCGAGTTCTGAAACAATGGGTAGAGGAAAATAAAATCATACCGGACAACCAATTCGAATTCAGGACGGGGCATGAAACCACACATGCCGCGTCCAAACTGATGTCCGACATTCAATGGAATAAAGGCAAAAAACAATGCACTGCCTGATTGACTTGGAGAAAGCGTTCGACACCGTTTGGTTGGAGGGCCTCTTCCTCAAGCTGGTCAGGCTTGGTATAAGTAAACCATTGCTATACATAATCTCTGACATGATAATAGGTAGAAAGTTCGTCGTGAAAAGTGGCGACGTAACTTCTACCACGGTCTTTGACATTAAAAATGGTCTGCAACAGGGGGCTATTGGTTCGCCGATCTTGTTCTCAATATTCACTGCAGAACTTATAGGTTCCATGCCGCACTTAATTGCTTAATTGCCGACGACCTAGTAGCCTACAGATCAGGTCCGAAGGTCGAGGTAATAAATAGCCTGTTACAGCGTGACTTCGAAAAAATTCAGCGATTTTGCGACGACTGGAAGTTGGTTATCAACTTCTTGAAGTGTGAAACTATCCTTTTCAGGACCCCGTTGTACACGGCTTCGGGGGATACTCGCCTAAACTGGCGCAAGTTCGGCATAGTTGACCCGCAAGGACAGCCGTTGGCTGTGAAAAGTGTAGTAAGATATCTTGGCATTTGGCTGGATCAATATCTGTATTTTGACAAACATATAGATATTGCTCTGACGAAAGCCAGAAAGGCCTTTGCTGCGGCAAGGAGGTTATTTTTCAGTAGCCAACTTGATACCAGGGTGAAGGTAATCTGCTACATGGCTCTTATCAGGCCAATCATGGCGTACGGTTGTCCATTGTGGTTCAACGTTCCAAGATGGAAAAGATGAGGCTGTTCGAGAGACAGTGTCTTCGGACCTGTCTCCGGTTGTGTCGTACACCCGAGTCTGAGTACAAGAAGTACTATCCTAACGAGGTCCTGTACAACGAGGCAAACGTGAACAGGATAGATAATTTTATTATTAAGCTGATCAGAAGGCACAATGCACGAGCTATGACATCTTCCAACAGTCTGATCTTCGGGGCGTACCACCCCACTATTATGTACCATGAAAGGGTGCGCCTTAACGGCTTTATGCCTCCCGAAGCATTCCTCTATTTAGACATGATTGGCCTAATACAGGATACAGACGGATGCCCTGTAATCTTCCATGTCGTACGCCGAACAGTGGACAGGCGACTCCAATACGAACCGGATGTAGCTCGCACCCACGAGGATCTTCTTCGGTTCAGTCGAGCGATCCCCGCTCGAGATAGGAAGCAGTCTGCCAAAGATTGGCAATTTTACTGGTGGTTACACCAAAACCAGTCTCCGCCACCGCTGGCCTTCTTAAACGACCCGATAGTTGACTATGGTGACCAACTTGCATAGGTTTTAAGGTAGTCATTAAGGAAAAAAAAAAAAAAAAAAAAAAAGAAAACAACAAAAACAAAGAAAAAAAAATCAAAAAAAAAAAATTTAAAACAAAGTATATGTAAAACAAAAACCCAAAAAAAGGTGCACCATGGCGTATAAACTATACATGTTAAGCATATACATAACATATACGCCTGGTGCACGCGTCCGTACTGCTACGGACATAATTAAGATAGTCCTAGTAAAAGTAGGTTAAGTAGTTATGTTAAGTTTAGCCAAGTTTTTTATAAGTTTTCTTGGCGCATAACAAATAAATGAAGTTTGTCATCAAAGACTAAAAAAAAGTATATTAAGCCGAAAAGCACGTTCATAATTTTAGATTAAATTAGCTTAGAGTACCTGCATAGGGTCAGTAGGTTAGTATTAAGAACAATTATGATTTGTTAAGTTAGTTAAGCTCTATATACCACTGTTGCACCGGCAGTCTCCTATGCCAAAATAGCATCAGGTAGGCGACAGGTACAACAGGCAGCGGCGAAGGCGGCTGCGGTCCCAGTGGCCAGGCAACCCGAAGCTGAAATGGACCTTATGACGGTCCTGCTCTATATACAGGGGTAGATCGCTCAGCACAACTTCCAAATGGCTGCGCACGCAGCCAGTAACCTTAAGATCCTGGCAGTAAATGTGAATTCACTGATTAGGACTGAATGAAAACTAACGCTCCGTAACCTTCTGCAAATCCACAATGGTCAGCGAAACTAAGCTGAACCAAACGCGCAAACTCTGGTACAAAAATTACGACATAATTCGAGGAGATCGGCCTTAATCCTTGCAAGGGGGCGGTGTCATTAGGTCATGTATAGTAGTGAAGTGCGCAGATTTCAAGTGCTAGAAACGTGTTTTGCACACATTCCGCTCCAGGGTGGAAAGCGGTTTTATGTGATCGCGATCTATGCAGCTGACAATAGTGCCCTCAATCGAAACTTTATTTCAGAACTCGACACTATTTTCAATAGCCTCCGACTAAGCTCGGAGAAAAACTATTACATCATTGTCGGCGATTTGAACGCCAAACATAGAGAATGGGGCTGTAGAGTGCATAATGACAGGGGAACCCCACTGTATAACTGGTTGGCAGAGAACAATATTGAGTTCAAGCAGATCATCGTATCCCAGAAGCGGGTTCTATCTGGACTTATTGCTAATCGATAAACGCCTAACGATACTAGACGTGGAAAGATGCACACGGAACTGCTTAGCTACTATTGAGTACGAAAGTGATCACTGCGGACTCTTCGCGGCTATTCAGCTCCCGAACGAGGTGGAAGAACTGGGAGAATATGTCCAGAGGTACCCTTATAATTATAATAAGGCCCGCTGGCCACGCTTCTCCAGGTCTTTATCCATGGAACTACGTTCGAGTGGGATCAATCCTCCAACGAACAGAAACCTGACAAACGAGAAGGTTGACAGATACCTCAGACAAAGGGATAACGTAATCAAACGTACCATGGACAAGATCGTTCCGAAGGCAGTACAAATCGATGACAGCGATGTTTATCAAAATGCTACCATCGATGCACTTCACGCGCACAAAAGTAGGCTGCTGTCAAGACTCAAACTCTTGTACAGGCGGTTTACAGACCCACAAAATCCGGAAATCAGGGCACTACAGTCGGAGATCAAGAACCCCCAACAATTAATACGTATCAATTATAGCTTGGCTATAAGCTTGCACTGGGCAATAAAATCCGGGCTGTACGATCCAACAACCCGGGTATGTTCCCTCAAGTAAACAAAATATTTCGGAGGAAAGATCAAAACGACATTCAGACTGTTAGACTTCCAAGGACAACAAATAACGAACAGTTACTGACTTCAGTTGGCATAGATCCAGATGGGGCAGTGCTAGACAATGACTTCTTCGTGGTTGAAGATCCTCAGGAGAAGGTGAAAGCAATCGGTGCTGTATTCCAGCGAGTGTATACGGTTAACGAAGTTCGTAGGCCGAATCGCGAACTGGAGAACGAAGCCCTGCTGAACCACAGTAATCTTCGTAATGAGATAAGACAATGGCGATCTGAGAACCCAGGTTTCACCAGGTTCAATGACGATTACATGGCAAATAGTGCCGTCGCCAATGATGGAAATCACATCTTGATTTAGCAAGAAGATCTCCAGGGCATTTTTAACTCACCGAAGAAAAAAAAGTCAAAGGGAATCGATGGAATACCGAATATTGTGCTTCGTCAACTTCCCCCCGATATAGTACAGATTTACACAACACTGTTTAACAATATGCTAAGTAATGCATATTACCCAAGGCACTGGAAAACAGATGTTGTGCAACCGATCCCTAAACGGGACAAAGACTAATCTATTCCAACAAATCTCCGTTCGATCAGTCTTCTTCCGTGCATAAGCAAGGTTTTCGAAAAGATAGTCATTCGAGTTCTGAAACAATGGGTAGAGGAAAATAAAATCATACCGGACAACCAATTCGAATTCAGGACGGGGCATGAAACCACACATGCCGCGTCCAAACTGATGTCCGACATTCAATGGAATAAAGGCAAAAAACAATGCACTGCCTGATTGACTTGGAGAAAGCGTTCGACACCGTTTGGTTGGAGGGCCTCTTCCTCAAGCTGGTCAGGCTTGGTATAAGTAAACCATTGCTATACATAATCTCTGACATGATAATAGGTAGAAAGTTCGTCGTGAAAAGTGGCGACGTAACTTCTACCACGGTCTTTGACATTAAAAATGGTCTGCAACAGGGGGCTATTGGTTCGCCGATCTTGTTCTCAATATTCACTGCAGAACTTATAGGTTCCATGCCGCACTTAATTGCTTAATTGCCGACGACCTAGTAGCCTACAGATCAGGTCCGAAGGTCGAGGTAATAAATAGCCTGTTACAGCGTGACTTCGAAAAAATTCAGCAATTTTGCGACGACTGGAAGTTGGTTATCAACTTCTTGAAGTGTGAAACTATCCTTTTCAGGACCCCGCTGTACACGGCTTCGCGGGATACTCGCCTAAACTGGCGCAAGTTCGGCATAGTTGACCCGCAAGGACAGCCGTTGGCTGTGAAAAGTGTAGTAAGATATATGGCATTTGGCTGGATCAATATCTGTATTTTGATAAACATATAGATATTGCTCTGACGAAAGCCAGAAAGGCCTTTGCTGCGGCAAGGAGGTTATTTTTCAGTAGCCAACTTGATACCAGGGTGAAGGTAATCTGCTACATGGCTCTTATCAGGCCAATCATGGCGTACGGTTGTCCATTGTGGTTCAACGTTCCAAGATGGAAAAGATGAGGCTGTTCGAGAGACAGTGTCTTCGGACCTGTCTCCGGTTGTGTCGTACACCCGAGTCTGAGTACAAGAAGTACTATCCTAACGAGGTCCTGTACAACGAGGCAAACGTGAACAGGATAGATAATTTTATTATTAAGCTGATCAGAAGGCACATTGCACGAGCTATGACTTCTTCCAACAGTCTGATCTTCCCCAATATTATGTACCATGAAAGGGTGCGCCTTAACGGCTTTATTCCTCCCGAAGCATTCCTCTATTTAGACATGATTGGCCTAATACAGGATACAGACGGATGCCCTGTAATCGATCGCACCCACGAGGATCTTCTTCGGTTCAGTCGAGCGATCCCCGCTAGAGATAGAAAGCAGTCTACCAAAATTTTACTGGTGGTTACACCAAAACCAGTCTCCGCCACCGCTGGCCTTTTTAAACGACCCGGGAGTTGACCATGGTGGCCAGCTTACATAGGTTTTAAGGTAGCTAATAAGAAAAAAAATTAAAAAAAAAAATTATATATATATAAAACAAAAACCAAAAAAAAGGTGCACCACGCCGTATAAATTATATATGTTAAGCATATACATAACATATACGCCCTGGTGCACGCGTCCGTACTGTTACGGACATAATTAAGATAGTCCTAAGTTTTATGTTAAGGTAAGTTAGTATAAGGTAGGTTAAGTAGTTTTAGTGTAAGTTTAGCCAAGTTTTTTTATAAGTTTTCTTGGCACATAATAAATGAATCAAGTTTGTCAGGAAAGACTAAAAAAAAAAAAACAAGTAGATTAAGACGAAAGGCACCTTTATGATTTTAGATTAGATTAGCTTAGAGTACCCGCGTAGCGTCAGTAGGTTAGTATTAAGAACAATTCATGAATTGTTAAGTAAGTTAAGCTAGTTTTAAATTCTTTTGTCTAGCATGTTACATTTCATACAATAAAAACAAAATTAAACAAAAAAAAAAAAAAAAGTGTACCACATGTTATGTATTATTGTACATAATGTAAGAACATATATATATACATATGAGTATATCATTATATACACATATATATATGTACGTAGTTTAGCTTAAGTTAGTGTAAGTTATTTTTAAGGTAGCATGTAAGTTAGTGTATAGGTTTTAAGAAAAAAAATATAGTTCTGTTATTAAGTTTCTTCAATTTTTCTTAATATTAGTCGTACATATAAATTTATTTTCCTTTGTTTAAAAAAGCATTGTTAGATTAAGTCGAAAGACATAGATTAAGATTATGTTTAGCTTAGATAGCCCGCCAAGAGCCAGTAAGTTAAAATAGAATCATTGTTCGTCCAACTAGTATTAAGCATTTTTGTCTAGTATGTAAGTATTTAATGAATTGATAAATAAAAATGAATTAAAAATAAAGGGTGGAAAGCGGTTATAAGTGATCGCGATCTATGCAGCTGACAATAGTGCCCTCAATCGAAACTTTATATCAGAACTTGACACTCCTTTTAGACTAACCTCGGAGGAAACCTATTAGATCATTGCCGGGGATTTTGATTTGGATCGATGACAGCGATGTTTATCGAAATGCTACCATCGATGCACTTTACGTGCACAAAAGTAGACTGCTGAAAGACTTAAGGTCTTGCACAGGCGGTTTACAGACCCACAAAAGGCGGAAGTCAGGGCACTGAAGTCGGAGATCAAGAACCTCCAACAGTTAATAAGAATAAATTATAGCTTTGCTATAAGCTTGCACTGGGGCAATAAAATCCGGGCTGTACGTTTTAACAACCCGGGCATCATCCCTCAAGTAAACAAAATATTTCGGAGGAAAGATCAAAACGACATTCAGACTGTTAGGCTTCCTAGGACAACAAATAACGAACAGCTACTGACTTCAGTTGGCATGGATCCAGATAAGGCAGTGCTAGATAATGACTTCTTCGTGGTTGAAGATCCTCAGGAGAAGGTGAAATCAATCGGTGCTGTATTCCAGCGAGTATATACGGTTAACGAAGTTCGTAGGCCGAATCGCGAACTGGAGAACGAAGCCCTGCTGAACCACAGTAATCTTCGTAATGAGATAAGACAATGGCGATCTGAGAACCCAGGTTTCACCAGGTTCAATGACGATTACATGGCAAATAGTGTTGTCGCCAATGATGGAAATCCCACCTTGATTTCTCAAGAAGTCCTCCAGGGTATCTTTAACTCGCTGCAGAAGAAAAAGTCAGTGGGAATCGATGGTATACCTAATATTGTGCTCCGCCATTTTCCCCCCGGAACTGTGCAGATTTTCACAACATTGTTTAACAATGCGCTAAGTAATGCATATTGCCCAAAACATTAGAAAACAGCTGTGGTGCAACCAATCCCTAAACGGGACAAAGACAGATCAATCCCGACGAACCTTCGGTCGATCAGTCTTCTTCTTTGCATAAGCAAGGTTTTTGAAAAGATTTTCATTCGAGTTCTGAAAGAATGGGTTAAGGAAAATAATATCATACAGGACAACCAATTCGGATCCAGGGCGGGGCATGAAACCATTCATGCTGCTTCTAATCTGGTGTCCGACATTCATTGGAATAAAGACAAAAATTAATGCACAGGTGCTTGCCTGATTGACTTGGAGAAAGCGTTCGATACCGTTTGGCTGGAGGGCCTCTTCCTCAAGCTAGTCAGGCTAGGCATAAGTAAACCATTGCTATACATGATCTATGACATGATAACAGGTAGAAAGTTCGTCGTGAAAAGTGGCGAGGTAACTTCTTAAACGGTATTCACTGCAGATCTTATAGGATCAATGCCGCACTTAATTGCGTACGCCGACGATATAGTGGCGTACAGATCAGGTCCGAAGGTCGAAGTAATAAATATCTTGTTGCAACGTGACTTCGAACAAATTCAGGGATTTTGCGATGAATGGAAGTTGATTATCAACTTCCTGAAGTGTGAAACTATCCTTTTCAGGACCCCGTTGTACATGGCATCATGGGATACGCGCACAAACTGGCGTAAGTTCGGCATAGTTGACCCACAGGGACGGCTGTTAGATGTGAAAAGTGCAGTCAGATATCTTGGCATTTGGTTGGATCAATATCTGTATTTTGACAAACATATAGATATTGCTCCGACGAAAGCCAGAAAGGCCTTTGCTGCGGCAAGGAAGTTGTTTTACAGCAGCCAATTTGATATCTGCTACATGGCCCTCATCCGCCCAATTATGGCGTACGGTTGTCCGTTGTGGTTCAACTTGAGTCCTTCCCAGATGGAAAATATGAGGTTTTTCGAGAGACAGTGTCTTCGGTCCTGTCTCCGGTTGTATCGTACACCCGAGTCTGAGTACAAGAAGAAAAGGGTGATTTATTCGCTATTATCTTTTTGGCAACACTGGTTTAAACAGCTGACGCACGTTTCGTATTTTGTTTCACTGTCAAACGTCTACAGTTTGGTCTATAATTTAACCGTGAATCGTCTTACAAACGAACAACGCTTGCAAATTATTGAATTTTATTACAATGCGTGCTCTCTTAAGAAAGTTCATCGCGCGCTTCTTCCATTTTATGGTCAGTTTAGACGAAGCTCACGTTTGGCTCAATGGGTACATTAATAAGCAGAATTGTCGATTTTGGAGTGAATATCAGCCAGAAGCATTGCAAGAGCTACCAATGCATCCAGAAAAAGTCACAGTTTGGTGCGGTTTATGGCTGGTGCATGACATGTGGTTTCAACAAGACGGTGCCACATGCCACACAGCACGCCCAACAATGGACTAATTGAGAGGCGAGTTCGGTGAACATTTTATTTCACGTTCGGGACGTTTCAATTGGCTTCTAGATCGTGCGATTTAACGCCTTTAGACTATTTTTTGTGAGGCTATGTTAAAGCTCATGTCTATACAGACAAGCCCACTTCAATTGACGCATTGGAAGACAACATTGAAGCATTTATTCGTACGATACCGGCCGAAATGTTGGAAAGAGTATGCCAAAATTGAACTAAGCGGATGGACCATTTGAGGCGCAGTAAATGTCAACATTAGCATGAAATAATCTTCAAACATTAAATTATATGGACCGTACTATCGATTCAAATAAAGATTTCATGCATTTTTCTGAATTATATGTGTTTTTTTTTTTAACTTTCCTATAACTTTCAAAAAATCGCCCTTTACTATCCTAATGAGGTCCTGTACAACGAGGCAAACGTGAACAGGATAGATAATTTTATTATTAAGCTGATCAGAAGACATGTTGCACTAGCTATGACTTCTTCCAACAGTCTGATCTTAGGGGCTTACTACCCCAATATTATGTACCATGAAAGGGTGCGCCTTAACGGCTTTATTCCTCCCGACGCATTGCTCTATTTAGACACGTTTAGCCTAATAAAGGATACAGACGGATACCCTGTAATTTCCATGTCGTACGCCGAACAGTGGACAGGCGACTCCACTACGAACCGGAGGTCGCTCGCACCCACGAGGATCTTCTTCGGTTCAGTCGAGCGATCCCCGCTCGGGATAGGAAGCAGTCTGCCAAAGATCGGCAATTTTACTGGTGGTTACACCAAAACATGTCTCCGCCACCGCTGGCCTTTTTAAACACCCTGTAGTTGACCATGGTGGCCAGCTTACATAGGTTTTAAGATAGTTATTAAGAAAAAAAAATGTAAAACAAAAACACAAAGAAAGGTGCACCACGGCGTATAAACTATATATATTAAGCATATATATAACATACTCGTATACGCCCTGGTGCACGCGTCCTTACTGTTACGTACATAGTTAAGGTAGTGTTGAGTTTTATGTCAGGGTAAGTTAGGATGAGGTAGGTTAAGTAGTTAAGTTAAGTTTAGGCAAGTTTTTTATCAGTTTTCGTGGTATATAAAAGACTTAAAAAAAAGGACGTAGATTAAGCCGAAAGGCACATGTATAATGTAGATTAGATTAGCTTAGAGTAGCCGCATAGGGTCAGTAGGTTAGTATTAAGAACAATTATGAATTAAGTTAGTTAAGCTAGTTTTAAAGGACAAAAACTCCAGACTCTGCTCCTTAAGAGCGTAGATCCTTCTACGGATCCGGACGAAATCCAATGCAAAAAAGCATTGCTGAACAAGCAGAGCAGACTGCTCGCTTAGAACAGCAGTTCCTTCAACAGGCAGCCGGAATAGATGTCGTCTACTCCAAACTGTCTGGCGAACAAGCCACAACGGCCACAATATAACGGCTGCACGCGCAGCTAACGACCTTAAGATCCTCGTGATAAATGTCAATTCACTAATAGACACCACAATCCTGATGTGATAATGGTTAGCGAAACTAACCTTAACCAAAAGCACGCCCTCAGGTAAAATAATTACAATATTATTCGGAGAGACATGGGTGCGGTCTCTCATATGGAGGCGGAGTCGCTCTTTTAGTTAAGAAAACTATTAATCACAATATCATGTATAGCAATGAAGCGCGTAGGTTTCGTTTGCTAGAGACGTGTATCGCACGCATTCCGCTCTCGGATTGTAGGTTATTGCACGTGATCACTCTCTATGCACCGGATAATAATAATCTCGAAAATAATTTCATTTCAGAGCTCGAAACTTTCTTCACTTTTTTCCGACTGAGCTCGGGAGATACTTATTATATCAATGCAGGAGATTTCAACTCCAGACATCAAGATTGGGGATGCAATAGGAATTGCGCACGGGGGATCGCCTTGATCAACTGGTTGATTGGGCATGATGAGTTGAAGGCTGATTTGCTTGCAACCGAAATACCTTCATTTCCCAGAAGCGGGAATTATCTGGATCTACTTTTGATTGAAAGACGAGTGACAATACGGGATGTAGACACAAGCACGGAATTTTTTAACCGCGATTGAGTACGATAGTGATCATCTTGCTTTCTCAGCGGTTATTCAACTCCCGAACGAGTTGGTTGAACTGGGGGAATATGTCCAGCGAAATCCTTATAATTACAATAAGGCTCCACGATCTAGAGAACAGAGCCTTGGTAAATCACTTTTATCTCCGTGAGGAGATCAGTCGATGGCGATCTGAGAATCCTGGTTTTACCAGATTCGATGACGTAAATATGGCAAATAATCCCGTCGCCAACGATGTAAATCACATCGTGATCACTCAGGAAGATCTCCAAATGGTCTTTAAAGCCATTAAAAACAAGAAATCGGCTGGGACAGATGGTATCCCGAACATCGTACTCAATCATCTCCCTCCGGCGGCAGTGGAAATTTATACTACACTGTTTAACAATGCGCTAAGTAATGCACATTATCCGGCACATTGGAAGACAGCTGTAGTGCAACCAATCCCCAAACGGGATAAGGACAAAAGCATTCCGTCTAATCTTCAGTTGATAAGACTTCTTCCTTGCATCAGCAAGGCATTTGAAAAGATTAGTCATTAGAGCTCTGCAGACATGGGTCGAGGACAACAATATTCTGCCGGACAACCAGTTTGGATTTAGGGCAGGGCATTCGACAGTGCATGCTGCTGCATAGTTGGTTTCCGACATACAATGGAATATGGATAAAAATCAGTGTACGGGTGCCTGTCTCCTCGACTTGGAAAAGGCACTTGATACCGTTTGGTTAGAAGGCCTTTTCCTTAAGCTGGTCAGACTTAGGCTAAATAAACCATTGCTATACATGATTTATGATATGATAACAGGTAGGAAGTTTCTCGTGAGATGTGGCGGCGTAACTTCAAGTACAGTATTTAGTGTAGAAAATGGTCTACAACAGGGGGCTGTAGGATCCCCATCATTGTTTGCTATATTTACTGCAGATCTTCTAAGTTCTATGCCGCACCTAATCGCGTATGCTGATGACCTAGTTTCTTACAGATCAGCACTGAAAGTAGTATTCATAAACACCCTGTTGCAATGGGATGCAAATAAAATAACTGAATTTTTTTATGACTGGAAGTTGCTTATCAACTTCCTGAAATGTGAAACTATTCTTTTCCGTGCCCCGGTGCACAGGGCTTCAAGTGATACCCGTAAGAACTGGAAAGCGTTTTGCATTGTTAACACTCAGGGCCAGCCGTTAATCGTGAAAAGTGTAGTCAGATATCTCGGCATTTGGTTAGATCGTTTTCTGTATTTTCACAAACATATAGAAAGGACTCTGACCAATGCTAGAAAAGCCTTCGCTGTGGCAAGTGGGTTGTTTTACAGCAGCCAACTTGATACCAGGGTGAAAGTGGTCTGC
Organism: Eristalis tenax; assembly: GCA_905231855.2. Classification (NCBI taxonomy): domain Eukaryota; kingdom Metazoa; phylum Arthropoda; class Insecta; order Diptera; family Syrphidae; genus Eristalis; species Eristalis tenax. The sequence goes on along the minus strand of HG993124.1, from coordinate 95,960,029 downwards.
TACATGGCTCTTATACGGCCGATCATGGTGTATGGTTGTCGGTGTGAGTCCTTCCCAGATTGAAAAGATGAAGGTGTTCGAGAGACGATGTCTTAGGACCTGTCTCCGGTTGTATCGGACACCTGAGTCCGAGTACAAGAAGTACTATCCCAACGAGGTCCTGTACAACAGGGCTAACGTGAAAAGAGTACACAATTTTATAATTTCATAAACACGACGACACATTGCAAGGTGTATGATGTCTACTAACAGTCTGATCTTCGGGGCTTATTAACCGAACCTTATGTATTATGAGAGGGTATGCCACACCGGCTTTATTCCACCTGAGGCTTTTCTCTATTTAGATTCGTTAAATCTGATTCAGGACATGAGTGGATGTCCTATAATCTTCCACGCTGTACGCCGAACAGTTGACAGGCGACTCATCTATGAATCGGATATCGCTCGTGAACACGAGGATCAACCCCGGTTCAGTAGAGCGATCCCCGCTCGAGATAGGAGAGAGAGTGCAAAGGAGCGGCACTTCCTTTGGTGGCTACACCAGAACCAGTCTCCGCCTTTGACAGCGCGACATTAATGTCAGTGATTGTCGGTCTGTTGGACAACAGCCCACTTACGTAGGCTTAAGTTAGGTAAAGTCAGACGAAAAAGAAATAAATAAATAAAAATTAAATAAACAAATAAGAAAGAAAAAAAAAATATAAAATAAAAAAAAAGGTGAGCAAAGGCGCGTAACTTATATATGTCAAGCATATAAAAACCGTACACGCAATTGTAAACACGTCGCAGTGTCACGGACATAGAGTAAGGTAGTTTAGGTTTTATTAGGGTTAGGGTTTAATGTTAGCTTAAGTTTAAGTTTAGTTTTAAGAAAATTAAAAAAAAATGTTTAGAGCGCCAAGTTTTTTCCAAGTTTTCTTGGCCAGTAAGAACAAATAATAAAGATTGTCCACATGGACTGAAGAAAAACAAATAGTAGTATAGGCGCCGAAAGGCAAATAGATAAGCAAGTGTAGCTTATTTTAGAGTACCTGTGAAGGGTCAGTAGGATAGTGTTTTAAGAACATCAATTGTTTAGATAGTAAGATAGATTTAATCATTTTTGTCTAGTTTTTTAAGGATCATGGATTTTTTTAATAAATATGAATTTTAAAGTTTAAAAAAGAGCTTTCGACTTCACGTAGTACAGAGAAGATGGTATCTACTCGTAGTGACTGTTCAAGGAGTCGCTGTTCAAGTTTAGCTGTGTGCTCCACTTGTCCAGCGAGGGTTTTGACGATCTGTTGTATCTGTGCCTGCATAGCAAGCAAGATAGACTGATCTGAGGTCACCCCAGGTTGCCTGAGAGACTGCAAATTACAGTTCGCCGCAGCGTGTCCCAGTCGCTGACATCGAGCACATTGTAAAATGGGGCAAATTTGTTCTCACTTTGCCCATTTTACCCTAGGCTGGCATCGGGCGTAACCTGAAGATCGGCAAATACCTGTTCTCCTTACATGACACCGCAGTGACAAACGGCTTGACACTAACGAATTTAATGCTGCACCCGGCGCAGAGTGAGGAGCTCTTTCGGATCAATAGAAGGATCCACGTTCTTTAGAAGGATCGTTTGGAGCCTGTTCTCTTTCGGGGTGTACGTGTAAAACCCCATTCCCGACATCGTCAGCTCTTCAATGATCCTTCTGTACGGTATCATGTTGTAGCACTTAATTGTCTTCATATTATTATTGTGATAGTGTATCATATAACCTTAATCGGTGTCTTCTGCTCCTGTTGTTGTTGCCGCTTCGGTTGTTACTGGGGTTGTTGTTGTTTCTGCTGTCTTATTAGGGGCTGCTGCTGTAGTGATTGCTTGTGTTGCAGCTGCTTCTGTTGCGGCATCTGCTGTTGCGGCTGGTTAGGTTGTGGCTGCTGCTGTTACTGTTGTCGTTTCTGTTGTTGTAACTGCAGCTGCTCTTGCTGGGCTGCATTACACGCCGCCTTTCTTGCAGTTAAATTTCGCCGGATGGCCGAGATCTCGGCGTCCAGCTCCTCCCGTTGTTGGAGGCGTCTATTGAGCGCCTCGAACTGCTCCTGGTTATCCTCCTCTGCCTGCGTAGCTTCGAACACAGAGAATGTATTTAAGCTCCTTATCGAACTATATCGTGAACTGCGGTCGGTATCAAGTCCATCTCCAAAGTAAATGCCCTTTCCCCGTTTAGGCGGATATCCCGCGAAGCCATGTACAACGGGGTCCTGAAAAAGTTACTTTCACAATTCAGTCGTCGCAAAATAGCTGAATTTTCTCGAAGTCACGAAGTCAGGATATGTATTATCTCGACCTTCGGACCTGCAGTGAATATTGAAAACAAGATCGCCCAATCGCCCCTTGTTGCAGACCATTTTTAATGTCAAAGACCATAGTGGAAGTTACGTCGCCAATTTTCACGACAAGCTTTCTACCTGTTTACACATTCCGAGCCTGACCAACTTCAAGAAGAGGTCCTCCAACCAAACGGTGTCGAACGCCTTCTCCAAGTCAATCAGACAGGCCCCCGTGTACTGGTTGTTATTTTTGCTAAACTGAATGTCATGCCCGCCCTGAATCTGAACTGGTTATTCGGTATGACTTTATTTTCATCAACCCATTGCTTCAGAACTCGAATGACTATCTTTTCAAAAACCTTGCTTATGCAAGGAAGAAGACTGATCGACCGGAGATTTGTCGGAATTGACTTGTCTTTGTCCCGTTTATGGATCGGTTGCACTGCAGCTGTTTTCCAGTCCGCTGGGTAATTTGCGCATTGCTGAACAGTGTTTTGAAAATCTGCACTGCTTCGGGAGGAAGATGACGAAGAACAATATTCAGTATTCCATCGATTCCCTCAGACTTTTTCTTCTTCATGGAGTTAAAGATACTCTGGAGATCTTCTTGCGAAATCCAGATCAACCTGATGAATCCTGGATTCTCGGATCGCCATTGGCTCATCTCGTTGCGGAGATAGAAGTGGTTTAGCAAGGCTCTGTTTCCAGTTCCAAGCAGCAATCAGAATCCGAGCAAAAAAGGCTCTGTTTCCAGTTCGTGATTTGGCCTACTAACATCGTTGAACATGTACACTCGCTAAAACACAGAACCAAAAGCTTTCAACTTCTCCTAGGGATCCTCAACTACGAAGGCGTCATTGTCTAGCACTGCCCTACCTGGATCAATGCTCTGACTTCCGCGTTTTGCGGATCTGTAAACCGCCTGTGCAAGAGCTTGAGTCTTGAGAACAGTCTACTTTTGTGCACGTGAAGTGCATCGATGGTAGCATTTCGATAAACGTTATGCCCAGACGTCTGCCCTTCGGAATAGTCTTATCCATCGTACGTTTAATTACATCGTCCATTTGTATGACGCACCTGTCAACCTCCGCGTTATTTAGGTTTCTGTATGTCGGAGGATTGACCCCACTCGAACGTAGTTCTGTGGCTAAAGTCCTAGAGAATCGTGGCCAACGGACCTTATTGTAATTATTAGGGTGCCTGGACATACTCCTCCAGTTCTTCCACCTTGTTCGGAAGCTGAATAGCCGCTAAGAGCCCGCAGTGATCTAGCAATCTCGTACTCAACCGCAACCAAACAGTTCCGCGTGCGTCTTTCCACGTCTAGTATAGTTAGTCGGCCGTCTAACAGCAACAGATCCAGATAGGGCCCGCTTCTGGGATAAGATGGCCTATGGGTTGCAAGCAAATCTAGCTTTAACACAATATTGTGCTCTGCCAAACAGCTATAGTAATAGGTGCCCCTGGTGTTATGCACTATGTTGTCCCATGCAATTTGCCTCGAGCTCAAGTCTCCGGCTATGAAAAAGTGGTTCCCCTCCAAGCTAAGTGAAAAGAGTGTGAAAAGAGTATTGAGCTCTGAAATGAAGTAGTGATTGATACTTAAATTTTCAGCCGCATAGGTAGTGTCCAAGTTTATCGTATAATCATGTAATAATATCACACTCTGTCCACGAGCGTGGGACCAGACACACAAGTAGAAATTCACGCATATCTCGTTCCCACAGCGAAATATCGCGATTCATATTTCCCAAGGTGAATTTTCTGATAAGCGTCTGTTCTCACACTCGTGGAGGAAAGAAACAATTTTGTAAAACCCGTTGAGGTAAATAAAATGAGTTGAATATAATCCGTCGTCACAGCACGACCTAAGAAATTTGTATTAAATTTATTTAACATAAATTTGGCGACCGTGACAGGACACTCTTGCCAAAGTTTAGCAACACCTTCGGTAACAGTGCAAGTGCGTGAAAAGTGTAGTGCAGTGAGAGTTTAGAAAAAATAGCAGAAAATACAAAATGTTAAAAGCGTTAGAGGAAACCGAAATAGAAGAGTATGCGAAGCAGCAAGAAATAATTCGCGAGGAATTATGTCGAATCGTGCGGAACTATGGGAAAGACGCGGATGACAGGAAAACTCCATCCTTGTGAATTGGAGCACCCCTACTTCAAGAAGGATTTCTTCGAGGCAGTACACAAGGTGGTAGAGCGTATGCGAAGTGTAGTAACAGTATAATCGAAGCTGCAATCAGAATCCGAGCAAATTTATGAAATAGGGTAGGCGAGTGGTGGAATGGCAATCGGTGGAGCCAAGCAGCAAGGTGTTGTTCCCAAGCAGAAAGCAGCAATACCGACCTCTGACCCATTTTTATCACAACAAGCCACAAGGAGCTCCATCAATCACAAGGATAGATTTCATTTGCGAATGAAAATTTTTAAAAGATCATTGGACAAGTGTGTAGCGGAGACGGCAGGGATGCGTACGGAACATTTCTGTCACATGAAATCAAAAACAATTCAGCAGAATTGGGATGAGATAACGCTTCTCTACAGATAGGTTGAAGAGTTGTTATCAGTTGAGGAACTCGAGTGCTACTACAACATGCAAGAGCGAGTAGAAGAAAGTTTATAAATGTTGTTTGAAAGTGCAACACCAGCACACCGTCCACAGCAGACGGAATCAATAGTTAATACCACGATGAGATTACCAAAAATAGAACTTCCGAAGTTTGACGGAAGTTATCTCAATTGGCGCCAATTCTACGATCTCTTCAAACAACTAATTCATGACCAGCCAATACCAGCGGCTCAAAAACTGTACTTTTTGAGAGCATACGTTACTGGAGAGGCACATAGCCTGATTCAGCATTTCCAAGCTACCAACGATAGTTACGATATTGCTTGGAATACTCTGGTGGAGCGTTATGACAACAAGAGACTTTTGCTTACTGCTCAATTCAATCGATTACTCTTGCAACCATCAACAACTGGAACCGCAACTAGCATCAGAAAGTTAAACGATACAACAAAAGAGGTTATGCAGGCAATTACTAACTTGGGATTCAACGTCAACCACTGGGACCCAATGGTAGTTCATTTGATGCTGCAGAAAATGGATGAAGACAGTAGAACGCTTTTCGAACAGTCAAAAGATGATCCAATGAGCAGTACTTCTCTGGAAGAATTTCTAAGGTTCGTAAAGTCCAGATTCCAAGCCTTGGAGGCCATTAGCAGACCAAGAGAGGGGAGGAAGACTGCCAGTGTTGCAACACGTTCCGATTGTATCGTTAATTGCTATATGTGCAATTCAGGTAAGCATAAGATATTCAATTGCTCAAATTTTCTTACTCTCTCAGGTGAAGATCGAAACTGTTTAAAGCCGGGTCACTTCTCCCAATCATGTCAGTCACGAGGATGCCAGAAGTATAGCAGTCGACATAATACTCTTCTTCATCAAGGGCAGCACCAGCAGAAGACAAAATTCAGCCGACAGCAAGAATCTATTTAGCAAGCACGTCAGCAAAAACCCGTTCAACATCTAATGCAAGATCCACGTCAGAGTCGGCAGCATCAACTCAACAAGGGAAATGATCAAAATGTGCATCAGTCTGGTAAGTCTTGTAAAGACAATATTAAGTTATATGCAGATCAGCCATGGAGCTCTTCTGCCAATGCAGCAATTGGTTGCAGGATGAGAAACCGTCAATTCTATCTCGCTACGGCTGTCGTGTCATTTCGTCGTTTGGAAAACGAATTCCGTGCCGCGTGCTCCTAGATTCGTGGTCGCAGTTACATTTTGTCACCACAACGCTGGCTCAAGCCTTGGGAATCAAGAAGCGTCGAATTGATGTACCTATCAGCGGAATTGGTGGTCAAGAATGCAAAGCCGAATATGTGACCTCAACTACATTCGAATCCAGAACATCGGCATATAAAGCAACAATTGAGGCAACCATAATTCCCCGAATAAGCGAATATCAACCTAGTTACGAGGTGTAAATGTCTTGGGAGATACCAGTCCACATTCAATTAGCAGACCCTTCGTTCTAAAAGTGCCAACGGAAATGCCGAAAACTCACTATGTACTTCCTCATCATTGCGTGATGAAACCTGATAGCTCATCAACAAAGCTACGGGTGGTTTTTGATGAATCGGCAAATACAACATCCGGGCATCCTCTGAATGACCTACTAATGGTAGGCTCGACGGTGCAACTAGATTTTTTTTCCATCATAGTGAACTTCAGAGCTCATAAATACGTTTTTATCGGGGACATAACAAAAATGTATCGCCAAATTTTGGTAAGCCCTGAAGATCGACCATTTCAGTTCATTCTTTGGAGAGCAGAACCTAATCGTCCTTTGCAGATTTATCAGTTGAACACCATCACTTACGGAATGGCCTCTGCTTCATATATAGCAACGAGGTGTCTTTTGAAATTGGCTGAGGACAACCGGGACAGATACAGCCGAGCCTCTATGGCACTCAACCACAATGTATATGTTGACGACTGTCTTACAGGAGCTAACACAGTCGAAGATCCTCAAGAGCTGCTGCAGGAAATTATTCTGTTGCTGAAATCCGTCGGCTTCGAATTAAGGAATTTTTGTGCTAATAATCCAGCGATTTTGAAGAACATTCCTGAAGAGCACAGAGAGAAGTTTGTGACTTTTCATCAATCAGGGATCATAAGGACATTAGCGTATAAATGGACAAATTAGTTGGAGCAGTTTGAATCTTTAAGCGAGCTCAGGATCCCACGTAATGTATTAATTCCATCGGCGAAGGTAATTGAGATACATGCATTTTCAGATAGTAGCTTAAGTGCATTTGGCTCGTGTGTATACATAAGATCTATAGACGAGGACGGCAATATCTACGCTCAATTGTTTTGTTTAAAATCCAGAGTTGGACCCTTAAAAAGCACAAGCATTGCTCGATTGGAACTGCTGGGTGCAGTTCTCATGGCTATAAATCCAGCTGATCTCGTATCCAGGGGCTCAAGCCTTGCAGCACTTCGCAGATCTACGATTTGAATTCCCGGGACTGAATTTCTCTCGCTACCTGAGGAGTCATGTGTAAGCCCAGAGTGTAACATGCCTGATGATGTTCCAGAGCGACGTTAGGTAAAATCTGTGCTAACAGTTTCTCAGTCTTACGATGAGTGCCTCCTAAAAGGTGTCAACCATAAAAATTAATTTTTTGCGCTGCAAAAACTCTTCGCATGGTGCTTCCGATTTGATAAGAATTCTCGAAAATCGGAATGATTGAGGAGCACAGGAAAATTGACAGTAGAAGAACTGATGCAGGGCCGTCGCTTGATTTTCTTGTTTCCTCAAAGAACAGCATTCCCAGAAGAGTATCATGAATTACACAGAAGCGGGATTGTGAATAAGAACTCGAAGCTCGCGAACCCTGTCCCATTCTTTGATGAGAAAACCGGGTTAATTCGAGTCGGAGGACGATTAAAGAATGCGTCCATTCTAGCAGATGCTAAGCATCAGGTTTTGATGCCAAAGAACAACATCGTGACGACTCTGTTGCTTGATAATCTACATCGAACACATATGCATGCATCGCACAGGGCATTAATTACAATATCAAGGCAAGAGTATTGGATTCTGAGCGTAGGCAGAATGGCTCGTCAAATAATTGGTAGATGCATATTTTGCCTCCGATCGAAACCAACTACCGTAGAACAACTAATGGGAAATCTACCAACGGAAAGAGTGAACCCGGCCCGTCCTTTTTACCATTCTGGGGTAGACTTCTGTGAACCAATAAAAACACACTATAAAGTCAGAGGTAAGACTCCCACTAAATCCTATTTAGCAGTATTTGTGTGTTTTTCCACTAAAGCAGTACGTAGTAGATTTGTCATCGGAAGCATTTATCAATGCGTTGAAACGTTTTATAGGGAGAAGAGGGATATGTAGTACCATCTTCTGCGATAACGCAACCAACTTTGTCGGTGCAAAATCTTGCAGAGCTGAAAAGGGCATTCCACTCTGAAAAAATACGATCTGCTGTTGAATCGATGTGTCTTCAAGATGGAATAAACTGGAAATGTATACCGCCCAGATCCCCACACCTTGGAGGCTTGTGGGAAGCGGCAGTGAAATCTGCAAAAGGAATATTAATTCGCCATCTGCGTGAAGCCTCGTTTACCTATGAGCAACTGCTTACAGTGGTCATCCAAGTAGAAGCCGTCTTAAACTCACGTCCTTGGACTGCAATATCGCCGGATCCCAATGACCTCGAAGCTTTAACTCCTGGTCACTTCTTAACTGGTGCACCTTTAACAGCTTTACCGGAGCCAGACGTTACAGATAACAAATTAAGTTGTCTCAACAAATTTCGTCAAATGCAGCACATTCAGCAACACTTTTGGAAACGATGGTCCTTAGAATATTTGCCTCTCTTGCAACGGAGGATGAAATGGAAGACCGAATCAAACAACTTAAGTCCTGGGACACTAGTTGTCATAAAAGAAGATAATATCCCACCTATGAGATGGAAACTGGGACGCGTTGTAGAAGTGTTTAAGGGAAGCGATTCTTTAGGACGAGTGGCAAAGGTTGGAACGCAAACTGGAACATATCAACGAGCAGTACATACATTGTGCCCTTTACCATTGGAAAAAACGTTGGATGATTCTGAGCCTAGTGAAGAAAAGCGTTATAAAAAAATCCAAAGTGAACATTCTCGGCCAAGGAGTACCCGAAATAGAAAATTTACCAAAGCTTCTCTACTAGCTGCGGTATTGTTAGCATTCCTCATCATACCCAGATCAACGGCAGAGATAAATGAAGACATTGTTGTAAACAAACTGGACGACGTAGGACTGTATTTCGAGGATATTGGAAGAATTCACACAATCAATAGCTATATAAAAAAGATAATAAAGATAAATATCTACTACAACTTAACAGCCTATTGACATGAGTTAGAAGAAATAAAGTCATATCTCAAGCTATTTGATACAATATGCACAAAGGAAGTAACGCAACACGCAAACTGCAGCCCGATAATCGAAGCAATCAGTTACAGGATTCTCGTCATTGAACACAACAACAAGCTCTTGCACGACTCCCACTCATCGAAACACGATAGAAACAGGTTAGCAAGATCTCCGTTCGACTTCATTGGTACAGTGGCTCACAGTTTATTTGGGATTTTAGACCAAGATGATGAAAAGCACATAGAAAATGAAATAATATTTGCCAAGAAAAACGAACAACACCTGGCGGAGTTGATACACAAGCAAAGTTCTATTGCGGATTCCACCACAAATATTCTGAAAAGAAATACAATGGAAATAAATCAACAATTTCAGATTCTCAGAGAACATCTCTCCCAAGCAGTAAACGTCATTTGCAAGACCCAAGGGATAAATGAGGTAAGTTTAAATTTGTCCTCACTAACGTCTTGTTTGACTTTAATGATCACAAATTTCGAACGCATTCAAGATGGCTTGTTGGATATTCTGCTAGATCTAAACCGGATCAGCTTTCCCTCCAGATGCAGTTGATACGGAACAACCTGCCACCAACATTGAGCCTACCCAAAGGATCCGTTACCGACATCTACAAAATAGCGACAGTTTGGGTCGTAGTCTGAATGAATCAATTGTATATGAGATGCAGTTGCCACTCACCAATCCGCAAGAATTTCAAGTTTTTAATTTAATAAAGATTCCCATACGCTACCAAAATTCGAGTTACATGGTCGACAGCAATTGTTCCTATCTCGCAGTCACCTTAGCGAGAGATAAATTCTTTTCATTAAAAGAGATGGAATTAGCTTCGTGCACATATCTTCAAATTGGGAACTATTTCTGTGCTCAGATGCATCCAACATAAATACATCGCGATAGAGGTAATTCTAATATTTGTGAAATGGCTTTATTGAACAGCGATCAAAACGCACTGTCAGAATGCACCAATGATCATTGGATAAATCTCAAGGCATCCAATGCCTGGATATTTTCAATAGTATCGAGCATAACTGGTCACTTCATTTGTCAAGGCAATTAATGTTCCATACATCTGATTGGGAACGTCTTAGTTCAGTTCAAAATGGCATGTGTATTAAAACTGGCCGCCGTCATCATTCACGGGCGGATTGAATACAGCAGTCGTATAAAAGGCTCCTTTATACCAACTGTAAACATCTCCAACTGGATAATGCATCAAAATTTGACTAAAGACATTGCGGAGCCACCCGAGATAATTGACATTGACTTTTCAAATTTTAAGAAACTTAAGGACAAGATAGACGATGTCATTGATCAAAGCAAGAATCTTCCGGAAACCGATGGTATGAACATGCATGACTATCACCACTATGGGTTGACCTACTTTCTGTTGGCTGGCATGATTGGGATGATCGTTGCGTATCGATACCACCACAGGAGACCAAAGCCGATGCCTAGACGTAATTTTGAAGTTAATGTTCAAGATTTAGGTTTAAAGCGTTAGGAACCCTCAAGAGGGGGGGAGTATGTTTAAGTTTATCGTATAATCATGCAATAATATCACACTCTGTCCACGAGCGTGGGACCAGACACAAAAGTCACGCATATCTCGTTCCCACAGCGAAATATCGCAAGTTATATTTCCCAATTTGAATTTTCTGATAAGCGTCTGTTCTCACACTCGTGGAGGAAAGAAACAATTTTGTAAAACCCGTTGAGGTAATATATAACTGCCAAGGGGGATGCGTGCGATACATGTTTCTATCACTTCAAATCTTCGCACTTCCCCTCTATATACGACCTTATGGTTCATCATGTTTTCCCGTTTTTACGAGCGCGGGTCGCTCCATTGCGTCCATCACGCCACTCACTACTTTATTCACACTATGTGTCTTTGTGTTTTTAATTATTAATTTTTAAAAAAAGTATCCTTAATTTCCTCGGGTTTCGAAGCCGGCACCACGATTTCACCGGCGATTACTCTACCGCGAGGCTACTGGTTCTTATTGACTTTATGACACACTTTACGCACTTCACTAAAATTTAATACTCGCACTAAGTCGCAACACGTCTGATCAGTTCGGAGGTCTATGAACGACTGACTGGTATGCACATGCATAACATGCTATGGATGCGTTCTGAGTGAGAATTACGTGTATGACGATTAGCTGTGCAATCAATGTTCATTAGATTTTATTATTTTCTACGAAATTTTTAATGATTCAAACACAAAAGCGTTTTCGTTATCGAGGGTTATTTGTCTAGGTTTTTTTCATTTCATGTACGTAAATATCTTCATTAATGCTTTTAAAACATCTGTATATGTTTAGTGTTTATTGTTTCAATAGCCACGGACTTACTAAATTTATTTATACACGCAAGATATTTTTTGTTGTTGTTCAAAATGTATGTGATAATGTTCACTAGAACCTTTTGCTGTACTTCTAGGTTTTTAGTGGATTTCTTTAAATTTTGGTCACACATAGATGACAATTATTTATTTGTTTATTTTTGGGAGTTTTTGAATTAGGTATATGATATTTTCGGATTATTTCTAAATAATTTTTTTCCATACCAACATGAGTTTTGTTTTTACGACCATTATTTCATTAACTTCGTCAATTTTAAGATCTTTTAAGAACTTTATATATATCATTTGAATATATCACTTACTTCACAATTTGAATTATCTGACTCGGTTGTATGTTGTGTAATTAGATCATCTTCTCCCAACGCATTAATCTTTACCCTATTTTATATGTAATATTAAATTCATACTCTCCTAACTTAATTTTCCACCCTTGGAATTTATTTGGTTCTTTCAAATTGGAAAGTCAGACTACGCCAAAAGGACGATGAACAGTTCCAAATAAATAATGACAAAACTGTGAGGTTGCCCAAACTGCGAGAAGTTCTTTTACGATTGTGCTATAATTTTCATCTTTATTTATGGTATGTTAGGCAAATAAGAGGGGTCCATGTGTTAGCCTTACCACGGGTCCCAACTTGGACTTACCAACAGCAAAGTCGGTAGATAGAAAAAATGTCTATTTATTAAGTCATTTGTTATTAAGGTTTTTAATTTATCAAAAGATCCTCTGTAATTTTTGTCATCAGTGTTTATTTTGATACCCCTTTTAAGGCATAACGTCGTTTATTGTATTATTGGATTTGGTTTAACACCAGTCCCTTATCTATCATGTCCTTATCTGTTTATTTATGTAGAAATTCAGATTAATTCAATGACAATTTAGCACTTGCGCTCTTAAGTGTATCTAGAATTCTATGGAGTGAATCCTTACGTTCTTGCAGGCTCGAAGAAAATATAGTGATATCATCTAAACAGACAGCATATTTTTCCTTTGTAGTCTTTCAATGCTTCATTCATAAATCTTTGAAAGGTTGCGGGTACATTCTTAAAGCCCAACGCCACCCGTAAAAGCTCGAAGTGTCTTTAGGTTATAGTTCTATTTGATTAACCTTTTGTTAGATCCAATGTGGAGAAATACACTGCGTGTCCCAATTTTTCTAAATGTCCATGTTGAATAGGATACTTGTCTTTCTTAGTTACATTGTTTCATTTTCTATAATCGATAACTATGAGCCACTCTTTTGCCAGCGTGATCCATATTTTCAGGTACGAACCAGGCTTGGCGAATTATTTGCCTATCCGCTTCCTCTTTGCGGATCTCAGGATATCGACATATCCTCATGCAAATATGAGAATTATCTTCCATAGGGATGTTGTGTTTTACATGGTTTGTAGCAGACAAATCATGACATTTTTTTGGATGTTTCATCACATACTTTTATTACTTAAGGTAGTATTTTATTTTGTTCTTTATTTAAGGGATCTGTTCGAAGATCCTAATTGATTTCATTATTTATTGTGGAATAAAAAAAATAATTGAATGATTTTTCTTATACCTTTTCTTAATTTTCGCTGAGAAAAATAGGCATGATCTTGTAAACCATAGTTTTGAATTTTTTTTGCAACTATAAATTTTGAATCATGTTATTTAACAATAAATAAATAATTTTCCACTATTTGGAATCAGAGTATTGTTTCCGATTAGTCCATTATATACTTCACTGAAGGTTTACACTTGGGATTCACAGCATTTTTTGACTTATAGTGCTAATTTTTTTGTATAAATACGTCTTTTTTGACGACTATTAGTTTTTCCTTGGTGAATCTTGTTCACGCAAAAGACTATTAGTTGCTCCATTATTACAGAGGCTTGCATCATCATAGCCATACTGGTCACAATTTGTTGGTTGTGGAAAAAAATCTATGGAAGGGTCGACATTCCGGAACTTCGTCTATCCCTTCGCCTTCGTATTTACCAAAGCATGCTCAGACTTGCCCAAGGTCAACCGAGCTTACGTTGATAAGATATCTAATTTGTATAGGAGTTATTATTTGTGCACTCGACTAGTGAATATATAATTTTATAACGTACGTTAATTTGGTGTTGCTTTTTTTTCATACTCAACGATCGGCGGGCTTTATATGAGTTAATAAATAGCTTACAGTATTTATTTCTGATATATTATACTAGTTAAAGAATACGTTTTCTACAATATAATCGCTTACAGTATTTATTTCTCATATATTATACTTGTTAAAGAATACGTTTTCTACAATATGATTCATGCTTACGCGCATGATTTCAATACTTTATTTTACTTAACTCATTACAGTAATTCCTGTTATTGCTATAATCACTCAAAAACGTGACAGACAATACAAGATAATATAAAATATTTAAATATAACTTATAGATACAATAATTAAATTTTTTGTTTCTTTTTTTAACCTACTAATCGAACTGATGCAGTTTTCGGCAGCGTGAATGATCTAGATAAATGGCTTTCTTTTATACATTTTAGCTGTTTTCTTTGGAATTTTCATATGGGAACTGAAATATGAGTGGCTCTTCTTGCTCTGATACCATCTTTCAATTGTGGATGGTACCATGTTTCCCTCGCTCGATTTTGTATAGCCATTTTCGGTTAAATGCATGTCAAGTGGAACGCTATTGGGCACAAACTCGAAACCGATGCGATTTAAATCTTTACTACTTTACATAGGTCTTATTTTCATATCAGGAGTTTTAATAATACAAACGAAATCTGAACCAAAGTAAAGTGTAATATTTGAGAGCTTAACAGTTTAATTTCAAGTGTAGCCTCAGGTGACATAGCCTTACATCCTCCATCCAAGGTCAATGTCCCTGTACAACTAATTGGAAGTATTTGTGTTTTGGAGTTGCAAATTGACTTTAAATGACTATCTTGAGGCACTACAAATAGCCATGTATTTTTGTTGAACTTAGACCATTCCAAATTTCTCGTGTGGCATTGAATAGATGTATATTGCAATATTTTGGCGATTTATATCCAGAAAGCCGATTAATTAAACAATTCTGAGAATGATCGTTTCTTATCACTAAGTTTTGTTTGCTTAAATACATTTCGTCTTTATAGTTTACGCACTGATGAAGACTCCCTGCATTTAAGAAAATATACTCTCGCTTGTACTCGTCAAATTGTAATTTTAGCTTTAAACAATTCGCATTTATTCTGTTCGCTGAAATATTTAAACTCTCATGTTTGCTATTATAGTAATTTTTTTATTGACCACATGCGCTATTTTTTGTTGCGTGTTTTGTAAGTCGCGTATAGACGTATTGATCCCTGTACATCCCTATCATCCATTCCACCAAAAAGGGCATTAGCAACTTCGTAAATAACATTCACTTCACTCACCGTTTTCGACTTTGGGATATAAATATTTTTTGTAAAATCGTAAGTTGGCAAGTCCTATGAACGATTGCACATTTTTTACAATTTTAGGAAATTGTTGGACACTGGCTTTTGTGCTGGAGTTTGGAAATGTCCCTTTCTCTGAAGAGATATGTCCCAAACAGGCAATCTCTTTTTTGTAGGAATCTGCATTTTTCCGGCTGTAGTCTGAGTTGTGCTTAATCTGGTAAAACCCTTCTAAGTTTATTGCTATGGTCGTTTGGAATTTTACCATAGGTGACGATATCATCTAAATTCAAAAACCACACAAGGCCTAGGAGACCGAAGAGGACGTAATTTATTAGCCTCTAAAATGTAGCCGGAGCTCCTTTTAATTCGAAGCGCATGCGCTGAAACTCGTAATGCTCATAATTCGTACTATATGCAGTCCTGGGGATGTCTTTCGAATCTACCAGTACTTGGTGGTACCCGCTGGCTAAATCAAGAGTCCAGAAATACCGAGAGTGCCCTAGTTGATCAAGCATATCCTCAATTCGGGAAAGTGGATAAGCATCGCCAATGGTATTTTCGTTTAGTGTGCGAAAATCAACCACCATTCGCCATCTGCTCTCTCCATTTGGTGCCGGTTTCTTTGGGAATACCAAGTGCGGAGAGTTCCAAGAACTTTTGCTAGGTGGAATTATGTTATTTTCTAGCATCTTCTTCACTAGATCGTTTATTAAATTCCTTTTTGTTTCGGACAGCCTATACATTCTCTGATTCATGGATTCCTGGTCCAGTACTAGTGGTATTTCATGTGTAATGGCACTAGTTTAAGGAAGTTTGACACCTTTTAGTTGGAATACATCAGAGTATTTATAACAAAGCTCTATATTAGACTCTTTTTCCTCTAAGCTTAGATTTACAACTAGTTTAAGCTCTTTTTCGAGTTGGTGCGAAGGTAAGTTATTGCTTGGTACATTCGTGGGACTTTTTTCTGCGCAGAGGTATCGAATGCGTTGAATAGTTGGGCATTCGGGTCGTTATGAAATGTGACGTTTTCAGTGTTATGTTAGGATTGGTTGTTACTTTATATTTAAAATTCATTTTTATTTTTAAAAAAATCCATGATCCTTAAAGCTAGACAAAAATGATTAAATCTATCTTACTATCTAAACAATTCATGTTCTTAAAAAACTATCCTACTTACCCTTCACAGGTACTCTAAAATAATCTACACTTGCTTATCTATTTGCATTTCGGCGCGTACACTACTTTTTGTTTTTTTTTTTCAATACATGTGAACAATCTTTATTATTTGTTCTTACTGGCCAAGAAAACTTGGAAAAAGCTTGGCGCTATAAACATTTTTTTTTTTAATTTTCTTAAAACTTAACTTAAACCCATGCTAATATTAAACCCTAACCCTAATAAAACCTAAACTACGTTACTCTATGTCCGTGACATTGCGGACGTGTGCGCAAGGGCGTGTACTGTTTTTATATGCTAGACATATATAAGTTACTCGCCTTTGCTCACCTTTTCTTTTTATTTTATATTGTTTGTTTTTTTTATATATATATTTTTTTGTCTGTGTCTGACTTAACCTAACTTAAACCTACGTAAGTGGGCTGTTGTCCAACAGACCGACAATCACTGACATTAATGTCGCGCTGTCAAAGGCGGAGACTGGTTCTGGTGTAAACACCAAAAGAAGTGCCGTTCTTTTGCACTCTCTCTCCTATCTCCAGCGGGGATCGCTCTACTGAACCGGAGTTGATCTTCGTGTTCACGATATCCGATTCATAGAGGAGTCGCCTGTCAACGTTCGTACGCCTGTTCGACGTACAGCGTGGAAGATTATAGGACATCCACTCATGTCCTGAATCAGATTTAACGAATCTAAATAGAGAAAAGTTCGTAGACATCATACACCTTGCAATGTGTCGTCGTGTTAAAGAAATTATGAAATTGTGTACTCTTTTCACATTAGCCCTGTTGTACAGAACTTCGTTGGGATAGTACTTCTTGTACTCGGACTCAGGTGTCCGATACAACCGGAGACAGGTCCTAAGACATCGTCTCTCGAAAACCCTCATCTTTTCCATTTGGGAAGGGCTCACACCGAATCATAGCGGACAACTATGCACCATGATCGGCCGTATAAGGGCCATGTAGCAGATCACTTTCACCCTGGTATCAAGTTGACTGCTCCAAAACAAACCACTTGCCACAGCGAAGGCTTTTCTAGCATTGGTCAGAGTCCTTTCTATATGTTTGTGAAAATACAGAAAATTATCTAACCAAATGCCGAGATATCTGACTACACTTTTCACGATTAACGTCTGGCCCTGAGGGCTAACAATGCAAAACTCTTTCCAGCAAAAGAATAGTTTCACATTTCAAGAAGTTGATAAGCAACTTTTAGTCATAACAAAATTCAGTTATTTTATTTGCATCCCGTTGCAACAGGGTGTTTATGACTACTACCTTCGGTGCTGATCTGGAAGCCACTAGGTCATCGGCATACGCGATTAGGTGCGGCATAGAACTTAGAAGATCTGCAGTAAATATAGCAAACAATGATGGGGATCCTACAGCCCCCTGTTGTAGACCGTTTTCTACACTAAATACTCTACTTGAAGTTACGCCGCCGCATTTCACGACGAACTTTCTACCTGTTATCATATCATAAATCATGTATGGGAATAGTTTATTTAGCCTAAGTCTGACCAACTTAAGGAAAATGCCTTTTAACCAAACGGTATCAAATGACTTTTCCAAGTCGAACAGACAGGCACCCGTACACTGATTTTTATCCATACTCCAATGTATGTCGGAAACCAACTTTGCAGCAACATGCATTGTCGAATGCCCTGCCCTACATCCAAATTGGTTGTCCGGCAGAATATTGTTGTCCTCGACCCATGTCTGCAGAGCTCTAATGACAATCTTTTCAAAAGCCTTGCTGATGCAAGGAAGAAGACTTATCGACCGAAGATTAGACGGAATGCTTGTGTCTTTATCCCGTTTAGGGATTGGTTGCACTACAGCTGTCTTCCAATGTGCCGGGTAATGTGCATTACTTAGCGCATTGTTGAACAGTGTAGTGTAATTTTCCACTGCCGCCGGAGGGAGATGATTGAGCACGATGTTCGGGATACCATCTGTCCCAGCCGATTTCTTGTTCTTAATGGCTTTAAAGACCCCTTGGAGATCTTCCTGAGTGATCACGATGTGATTTACATCGTTGGCGACGGGATTATTTGCCATATTTATGTCATCGAATTTGCTAAAACCAGGATTTTCAGATCGCCATCGACCGATAGGAGTGATGTACCAAGGCTCTGTTCTCTAGATCGTGATCTGTCCGTCTGACCTCGTTGACCTTATACACTTTCTCGAAAACAGCGCCTATGGTATTAACCTTCTCTTGGGGATCTTTGACCACGAAGAATTCGTCATCTAGCACGGACTCACCTGGATCTATATCAACTGATGTCAGTAGTTGTGCGTTGTCGTTTGTTCTCATAAGTCGGACGATTGGAATGTCATTTTTATCTTTCGTCATGAATAATTTATTTACTTAAGGAACATACCCGGGTTGTTGGATCGTACAGCCCGGATTTTATTGCCCCAATGCAAGCTTATGGCGAGATTATAATTTTTTTTTATTAGTTGTTATTTTTATTTGTCTCTGACTCCAGAGATCTGACTTCCGGATTTCTCGGATCTGTAAACCGTCTGTGCAAGAGTTTGAGTCTAGACAGCAGTCTACTTTTGTGCACGTGAAGTGCATCGATGGTGGCATTCCGATAGACATCGCAGTCTTCGGTCGGCACAATCTTCGGTATTGTTCTGTCCATTGTACGCACTATGGCGTCGTCCATTTGTTTGAGGTACCCATCAACCTCCTAGTTCGATAGGTTTTTGGTCGTTGGCGGATTAATCGCACTCGACCGGAGTTCCATGGCTAAAGCCCTGGAGAAACGTGGCCAGCGACATATTCCCCCAGTTCAACCACCTCGTTCGGGAGTTGAATAACCGCTGAGAAAGCAAGATGATCACTATCGTACTCAATCGCGGTTAAACAATTCCGTGTGCTTGTGTCTACACCCTGTATTGTCAGTCGTCTGTCAATCAATAGTAGATCCAGATAGTTCCCGCTTCTGGGAAATAGAGGTATTTATCTTTGTATTTATTTTATTCAGATTCTTTTTTAAGCTTACATGGTCTGAGTTACCGCACATTGTCTTATACAGATAGACTTGATACTTGATACCTAATCGCATCTTTCTACTGAAATAGTTTAATATTGGTGATTATGAAAAACAAATGAGACATATTTATAATTACAATTTGAGGAAAAAAAAAACATAAAAAAAAAAAACAAAAAACCTCACTTAAGTAAAACACAAAACAAACAAAAAAAATTAAAATTATGATAATAAAACATATATCCGGATATAAACGGATACTATAAATAAATGAATAGTTAAATTCATAAATTAAATAATGCAGAAAAAATACATAAATAAATAATAAATAAGTAAATAAATAAAGATATAATAATAATAAATAAACAAATAAATAAATAAATGAATAAATAAATAAATAAATAAATAAATAAATAAATAAATAAATAAATAAATAAATAAATAAATAAATAAATAAATAAATAAATAAATAAATAAATAAATAAATAAATAAATAAATAAATAAATATGAATTAATAAATAAGTAATATAAAAATAAATGAACGGATACACAATTAGTTTCTTCTACATTCAACTGAATTGAAATTGCTTAGGGATATTGCAAGAACAACGACTAGGGAAATAGATCTTTTACTAAAGTGTTGACAGAATGTCTACATCGGACTTTAAATTTTGCCATCAGGGTGTTTATTCTTTCAGGTATCAATTCAACATTAGCCCTTTTATGTAAAACCCTCGTAGAGAAATACCATGGGAGGTTTAGCATAATTTTTAAGAGTTTATTTTGTGCTCTCTGTAACTTTGCTATATGGCACTTTGCGCAATTACCCCAAACCTGGCATCCATATAGAATTATGGCTTGAAATATAACCTTGTGCAATATCATTTTGTTTTCAATTGATAACATTGACTTTCTGTTTATAAGGGGATATAAAAGTTTTGTACTTATATTTATTTTGTTCAGCGTTTGCCTCACATGTTGATGAAACAGTAATTTCGAATCAAGATGAATTCCTAAGTATTTTACGGAAGAACTCCATTCAATTGACGCATTAGCCACTCGCAAGTGATTGGACGGAATGTAACATGCTTTTCTTTTTCGAGTGGAAAAGATAGCTTGCATTTTTTCCTTATTTAACTTTATTTTCCACTTCGTAAAATAGCTAATAAGTATTTCCAGCGCAATGGAAAGATTCCTCTCAATAATGAGAATGCGTGCGGTACACGTCTTCAGCAAACGAAACCTGCGCGCTTCACTGCTATACATGATATTGTGATTAAAAGTTTTCTTAACTAAAAGAGCGACTCCGCCTCCATTATGGGTGCGGTCTCTCCGAATGATATTTTAATTATTTTACCTGAGGATGTGCTTTTGGTTAAGCTTAGTTTCGCTAACCATTATCACATCAGGATTGTGGTCTCTCAACAGTTGGCCGAAGGAAAGTTTCCTGTTGGTCCCTATTAGTGAATTGACATTTATCACGAGGATCTTAAGGTCGTCAGCTACGCGTGCAGCCATTATATTGGGGCCGGTGTGGCTTGTTCGCCAGACAGTCTGGAGTAGATGACATCTATTCTGGCTGCCTGTTGATGGAACTGCTGTTCCAATCGAGCAGTCCGGTCTTCTACCTGACGCCATTTGGGCATAGGAGATGACAGGCGTAACAGTGGTGGCTGAAACGCGAGGCACTGGCTTTGCTACCACCGTTTTTGGTGTCCTCCTTTCGATCTTGTTTTTAAGTTCTTGCACTTTTGGGCAGCCCCTATAACTAGCGTGGTGCCCGTTAGTCCTACATAAAGCACATTTGAGGGTGCTCCTGTCCTCGACTTGGTCCTTTCCGAGAGGACTTTCTCCACTACTGTGGTTCTTGGCGCATTTCACTCAGCAAAACTCAATATTGCAGTTCGCCGCGGCATGCCCGAACCTCTGGTATCTAGCACACTGCATCGTGTGCTTACCTTTTTTAATGTCTCCTCCTTAATGGCAACAGTCCCCAAGTGTTTAATTCGCTTGAGGAGCTCTTTGTTGCTAGCGGGCGTTATCTGGACCAGGAACATAGGTAAACACATATTCTCCCCTCGTGCCACTGCAGTGACAAACGGCTTAACTCCTACTATGCGGAGATCGTCGCTCTGCGCCTGGCGCAGCACAGCGAGGATTTCCTCCGGATCCGCTCTTAAGGAGCAGAGTCCGGAATTTTTCTCCTTTCGCGGTGTACGTGTAGTCCTCATTCCCCGCCTTCTCCAACGCCTGCCTAATTAATTCGTGCACTGCCATATAGTGGCAGTACACGGTGTGCCTGAGAGGCATTCTATACTTTATCTTGTATGGAAGGTATAATTTGTCTAAATGTATAACCGCCCACTTACATAGAATTTGGAGATCCTTGGTCTCCGCACCGAAGATGTTTAGAGGTGGGCATCTGCCTCTTGTAGGTTGTGTTTGTTGCTGCTGCTTTCTCACCTGCTGCTGCTGTTGTTGCTGATGTTTCTGCTGCTGCTTCTGTTGACTCTGCTGCTGTTGACCCTGCGTTTTTTTTTGGCGACTGCTGGGTGCCTTTTAGCAGAGCCTGTGGTGTGTCTGGTGATTGTTGTTGTTGGTTTTCCTGGCATTGGTTGTCCAGCTGTTTTGGTGACTGTACGGCTTGTACAGTGCATCCGCCTGAGCCGCTTTGCGCGCTGCCAGCTTTTCTTTCATTATTTGGACGACGGCGGCCAGTTCCGCCTCCTGCTGCTCTATTATGCGTTTCTTCACGCTGAGTTGGAGCTGCCGGCTCTCAATTCGATAGAGACTTTGCTCAGCCTCCAGCTCTTCGTCCTATTCGTTGGCGGAGAAAGCCTGGTACCTGTTCCAGAGGCTTAGATATCTCCCTTCTCGTTCTGCCGACTCGTATATAATCGAGTCGGCTAGTGCAGCCGCCGTTGATGAAGGCGTAGCTGCTGGCGCTGATGTTGCTGGTAAGCTAGCCGCCGTCGTCTCTGCTGTTGTTATTGTTGCAGCTGCCGTTGTGGCCGATGCTAGTGCTGCTAGTGCAGCTTTGGACGTTGTTGCCGCTACTGTGCTTGGTGCAGCTGTTGTCGCTGTTGTTGTTGCTGCCGTGTATATTGCAGCTATTTCGTCACCCGTTGATTTAGCTGGTGACGTCACCGTCGATGGCGTGGTGTTCTTCGCCTTCGACCTCTGGACCAGGTTAGGTGCGGGGTGAAGGTTCCTCCTCCTCTTCCCCCTCTCTCTCTCGCCAACTCTAGAGTGGCGTGATGAGCTGGCATCGGTCGAGAAGTCAGCATCATCTTCTGGTTAGCCAGCGCTGTGGCCTGATGTGCCACGCGTCGATCCACCTCTGCCCCCAGGCCACCCTCTCGGCCTCATTCTCGCTACACTATGCTTTTATTGTTAATTTTAAACAAATAAGGATCATGTGTCTCTGCCACTATTCCACCCTCGGTATTTGAACCGGGGCCTCCCACACCTGGGGTATGCACACTAACTTTAACTTGAAAATTAATTTTTATTTAAAAAAAATCCATGATCCTTAAATAGACAAAAATGATTAAATCTATCTTACTATCTAAACAATTCATGTTCTTAAAACTATCCTACTGACCCTTTACAGGTACTCTAAAATAATCTACACTTACTTATCTATTTGCCTTTCGGCGCCTACACTACTATTTGTTTTTTTTTCCAATCCATGTGGATAATCTTTATTGTTTGTTCTTACTGGCCAAGAAAACTTGGAAAAAACTTGGCGCTCTAAACATTTTTTTTAAAAATTTTCTTAAAACTAAACTTAAAATAAAATTACATCCTAACCCTAATAAAAACCTAAACTACCTTACTCTATGTCCGTGACATTGCGGACGTGTGTGCAAGGGCGTGTGCGGTGTTTATATGTTAGACATATATAAGTTACACGCCTTTGCTCACCTTTTTTTTTGTTTTTTTATTATTTTAATTTTATTTTTTTTTTTTTGTTTTTTTATTTTTTATTTTTTTTTTTGTCTTACTTAACCTAACTTAAACCTACGTAAGTGGGCTGTTGTCCAACAGACCGACTATCACATTAATGGTGTGCTGTCAAAGACGGAGACTGGTTCTGGTGTAACCACCAAAAGAAGTGCCGCTCCTTTGCACTCTCTCTCCTATCTCGAGCGGGGATCGCTCTACTGAACCGGAGTTGATCCTCGTGTTCACGAGCGATATCCGATTCATAGAGGAGTCGCCTGTCAACTGTTCGGCGTACAGCGTGGAAGATTATAGGACATCCACTCATGTCCTGAATCAGATTTAACGAATCTAAATAGAGAAAAGCCTCAGGTGGAATAAAGCCGGTGTGGCGTACCCTCTCATGATACATAAAGTTCGGGTAATAAACCCCGAAGATCAGACTGTTGGTAGACATCATACACCTTGCAATGTGTCGTCGTGTTAAAGAAATTATAAAATTGTCTATTCTTTTCACGTTAGCCCTGTTGTACAGGACTTCGTTGGGATAGTACTTCTTGTACTCGGACTCAGGTGTCCGATACAACCGGAGACAGGTCCTAAGACATCGTCTCTCGAACACCCTCATCTTTTCCATCTGGGAATGGCTCACACCGAACCATAGGGGACAACCATACACCATGATCGGCCGTATAAGGGCCATGTAGCAGATCACTTTCACCCTGGTATCAAGTTGGCTGCTGTAAAACAACCCCCTTGCCACAGCGAAGGCTTTTCTAGCATTGGCTAGAGTCCTTTCTATATGTTTGTGAAAATACAGAAAATTATCCAACCAAATGCCGAGATATCTGACTACACTTTTCACGATTAATGGCTGGCCCCGATGGCCAACAATGCAAAACTCTTTCCAGTTCTTACGCGTATCACTTGAAGCCCTGTGCACCGGGGCACGGAAAAGAATAGTTTCACATTTCAGGAAGTTGATAAGCAACTTCCAGTCATAAAAAAATTCAGTTATTTTATTTGCATCCCGTTGCAACAGGGTGTTTATGACTACTACCTTCGGTGCTGATCTGTAAGCCACTAGGTCATCGGCATACGCGATTAGGTGCGGCATAGACCTTAGAAGATCTGCAGTAAATATGGCAAACAATAATGGGGATCCTACAGCCCCCTGTTGTAGACCGTTTTCTACACTAAATACTCTACTTGAAGTTACGCCGCCACATTTCACGACGAACTTCCTACCTGTTATCATATCATAAATCATGTATAGCAATGGTTTGTTTAGCCTAAGTCTGACCAACTTAAGGAAAAGGCCTTCTAACCAAACGGTATCAAATGCCTTTTCCAAGTCGAACAGACAGGCACCCGTACACTGATTTTTATCCATATTCCATTGCAACTTTGCAGCAGCATGCACTGTCGAATGCCCTGCCCTAAATCCAAACTGGTTGTCCGGCAGAATATTGTTGTCCTCGACCCATGTCTGCAGAGCTCTAATGACAATCTTTTCAAAAGCCTTGCTGATGCAAGGAAGAAGACTTATCGACCGAAGATTAGACGGAATGCTTTTGTCTTTATCCCGTTTAGGGATTGGTTGCACTACAGGTATGCACACTATGTGCTAGTCCACAAGCTTGTTGCGAAACCTAGCTTCAGAATGCGCATTGTATGTAAGTATGGAAGTGTGTCTCAGTCGCTCTCCGGCATTCAAAGCGAGTGGACGTGTAAGTGAAACAAAACAAAATCATTCTCAGCAATAAAAATCACATCAGTGAGTGAAGTGCAATTCCGAAGCAAGGTTCAGCAAGAAGCCTGTGGCCTAGTACATAGTGTGCATACCCCAAGTGTGGGAGGCCCCGGTTCAAATACCGAGGGTGGGATAGTGATAGAGACACGTGATCCTCTTTTTAAAATTAATATAGTTAATATAAATATAAAAGCAAAAAGTGAAGTGAGAAGGGAGAATGAGGCCGAGAGGGTGGCCTGGGGGCAGAGGTGGATCGACGCGTGGCGCATCAGGCCACAGCACTGGCCAACCAGAAGATGATGCTGGCTTCTCGATCGATGCCAGCTCATCACGCCACTCTAGAGATGGCGAAAGCGAGAGGGGGAAGAGGAGGAGGCCCCTTCACCCCGCACCTAACCTGGTCCAGAGATCGAAGGCGAAGAAGACCACGCCATCGGTAACAACATCAAAAGCTGCGCTAGCAGCACTAGGGTCGGCCACAACGGCAGCTGCAACAATAATAACAGCAGAGACGACGCCGGCTAGCATACCAACAACATCAGCACCAGCAGCGCCGCCTTCAGCAACGGCGGCTGCACTAGCCGACTCGATTATATACGAGTCGGCAGAACGAGAAGGGAGATATCTAAGCCTCTGGAACAGGTACCAGGCCTTCTCCGCCAACGAATAGGACGAAGATCTGGAGGCTGAGCAAAGTCTCTCACGAATTGAGAGCCGCCAGCTCCAACTCAGCGTGAAGAAACGCATAATAGAGCAGCAGGAGGCGGAACTGGCCGCCGTAGCCTAAAAAATGTAGGAGAAGTTGGCAGCGCGCAATGCGACTCAGGCGGCTGCACGGCTGCGACAACGAGCCGTATAGTCGCACATACAGCTGGACAGCCAATGCCAGCAAAAGCAACAACAACAATCACCAGACACACCACAGGCGCTGCTAAAATGCACCCAGCAGTCGCCAAAAAAACGCAGGTTCAACAGCAGCAGCAGAAACATCAGCAACAACAAGAGCAGCAGCAGGCGAAAAAGGAGCAGCAACAAAAGCAATCTATAAACATCTATAAACATCTTCGGTGCGGAGACCAAGGATCCAAAATCTATGTAAGTGGGCGGTTATACAGTTAGACAAATTATACCTTCCATACGAGATAAAGTATAGAATGCCCCTCAGGCACACCGTGTACTGCCACTATATGGCAGTGCACGAATTAATTAGGCAGGCGTTGGAGAAGGCGGGGAATGAGGACTACACGTACACCGCGAAAGGAGAAAAACTCCGGACTCTGCTCCTTAAGAGCGGATCCGGAGGAAATCCTCGCTGTGCTGCGCCAGGCGCAGAGCGACGATCTCCGCATAGTAGGAGTTAAACCGTTTGTCACTGCGGTGGCACGAAGGGAGAATAGGCACTTGCCTATGTTCCTGGTCCAGATAACGCCCACTAGCAACAAAGAGCTCCTATAGCGAATTAAACACTCGGGGACTGTTGCAATTAAGTGGGAGACAATTAAAAAAAGGTAAGCACACGATGCAGTGTGCAAGTGAAATGTGCCATGAACCACAGTAGTGGAGAATGTCCTCTAAGAAAGGACCAAGTCTAGGACAGGAGCACCCTCAAATGTGCTTTATGTCGGACTAACGGGCGCCCCACTAGTTAAAGGGGCTGTCCAAAAGTGCAAGAACTTAAAAACAAGTTCGAAAGGAGGACACCAAAAACGGTGTCATCAAAGCCAGTGCCTCGCGTTCCAGCCACCGCTGTTACGCCTGTCATCTCCTTTGCCCAAATGGCGTCAGGTAGAAGACCGGGACAACAGACAGTGCCAAAGGTAAGTAATGATCTGAGCTCCATCCTGCTGGCTATCCAGGCACAGATGGCTCAGATGCAAAAAAGCATTGCTGAATAAGCAGAGCTGACTGCTCGCTTAGAACAGCAGTTCCTTCAACAGGCAGTCAGAATAGATGTCATCTTCTCCAGACTGTCTGGCGAACAAGCCACAACGGCCCCAATATAATGGCTGCACGCGCAGCTGACGACCTTAAGATCCTTGCGATAAATGTCAATTCACTAATAGGGACCAACAGGAAACTTTCCTTCGGCCAACTGTTGAGAGACCACAATCCTGATGTGATAATGGTTAGCGAAACTAAGCTTAACCAAAAGCACACCCTCAGGTATAATAATTACAATATTATTCGGAGAGACCGCACCCATAATGGAGGCGGAGTCGCTCTTTTAGTTAAAAAAACTATTGATCATAATATCATGTATAGCAATGAAGCGCGTAAGTTTCGTTTGCTAGAGACGTGTATCGCACGCATTCCACTCTCTGGTGGTAAGCGATTGTACGTGATCACTCTCTATGCACCAGATAATAACAATCTCGAACATAATTTCATTCCAGAGCTCGAAACTCTCTTCACTTGTCTCCGACTGAGCTCGGAAGATACTTATTATATCATTGCAGGAGATTTCAACTCCAGACATCAAGATTGGGGATGCAATAGGAATTGCGCACGGGGGATCGCCTTGAACAACTGGTTGATTGGGCATGATGAGTTGAGGGCTGATTTGCTTGCAACCGAAATATCTTCATTTCCCAGAAGCGGGAATTATCTGGATCTACTATTGATTGACAGACGACTGACAATACAGGGTGTAGACACAAGCACACGGAATTGTTTAACCGCGATTGAGTACGATAGTGATCATCTTGCTTTCTCAGCGGTTATTCAACTCCCGAACGAGGTGGTTGATCTGGCGGAATATGTCCAGCGAAATCCTTATAATTCCAATAAGGCTCGCTGGCCACGTTTCTCCAGGGCTTTAACCATGGAACTCCGGTCGAGTGCGATCAATCCGCCAAAGAACAGAAACCTATCGAACGAGGAGGTTGATGGGTACCTCAAACAAATGGACGACGCCATAGTGCGTACAATGGACAGAACAATACCGAAGATTGTGCCGACCGAGGACTGCGATGTCTATCGGAATGCCACCATCGACGCACTTCACGTGCACAAAAGTAGACTGCTGTCTAGACTCAAACTCTTGCACAGACGATTTGCAGATCCGAGAAGTCCGGAAGTCAGATCTCTGAAGTCAGAGATCAAAAACCTCCAACAACTAATAAAAATAAATTATAATCTTGCCATAAGCTTGCATTGGGGCAATAAAATCCGGGCTGTACGATCCAACAACCCGGGTATGTTCCCGCAAGTAAATAAATTATTCAGGAGGAAAGATAAAAATGACATTCCAATCGTCCGACTTCCGAGAACAAGCGACAACGCACAACTACTGACATCAGTTGATATAGATCCAGGTGAGTCCGTGCTAGATAACGAATTCTTCGTGGCCGAAGATCCCCAAGAGAAGGTTAATACCATAGGCGCTGTTTTCGAGAAAGTGTATAAGGTCAACGAAGTCAGACGGACAAATCACGATCTAGAGAACAGAGCCTTGGTAAATCACTTCTATCTCCGTGAGGAGATCAGTCGATGGCGATCTGAGAATCCTGGTTTCACCAGATTCGATGACGTAAATATGGCAAATAATCCCGTCGCCAACGATGTAAATCACATCGTGATCACTCAGGAAGATCTCCAAGGGGTCTTTAAAGCCATTAAGAACAAGAAATCGGCTGGGACAGATGGTATCCCGAACATCGTGCTCAAGCATCTCCCTCCGGCGGCAGTGGAAAATTACACTACACTGTTCAACAATGCGCTAAGTAATGCACATTACCCGGCACATTGGAAGACAGCTGTAGTGCAACCAATCCCTAAACGGGATAAAGACAAAAGCATTCCGTCTAATCTTCGGTCGATAAGTCTTCTTCCTTGCATCAGCAAGGCATTTGAAAAGATTGTCATTAGAGCTCTGCAGACATGGGTCGAGGACAACAATATTCTGCCGGACAACCAGTTTGGATTTAGGGCAGGGCATTCGACAGTGCATGCTGCTGCAAAGTTGGTTTCCGACATACAATGGAATATGGATAAAAATCAGTGTACGGGTGCCTGTCTGTTCGACTTGGAAAAGGCATTTGATACCGTTTGGTTAGAAGGCCTTTTCCTTAAGTTGGTCAGACTTAGGCTAAACAAACCATTGCTATACATGATTTATGATATGATAACAGGTAGGAAGTTCGTCGTGAAATGTGGCGGCGTAACTTCAAGTAGAGTATTTAGTGTAGAAAACGGTCTACAACAGGGGGCTGTAGGATCCCCATTATTGTTTGCCATATTTACTGCAGATCTTCTAAGGTCTATGCCGCACCTAATCGCGTATGCCGATGACCTAGTGGCTTACAGATCAGCACCGAAGGTAGTAGTCATAAACACCCTGTTGCAACGGGATGCAAATAAAATAACTGAATTTTGTTATGACTGGAAGTTGCTTATCAACTTCCTGAAATGTGAAACTATTCTTTTCCGTGCCCCGGTGCACAGGGCTTCAAGTGATACGCGTAAGAACTGGAAAGAGTTTTGCATTGTTGGCCATCGGGGCCAGCCATTAATCGTGAAAAGTGTAGTCAGATATCTCGGCATTTGGTTGGATAATTTCCTGTATTTTCACAAACATATAGAAAGGACTCTAGCCAATGCTAGAAAAGCCTTCGCTGTGGCAAGGGGGTTGTTTTACAGCAGCCAACTTGATACCAGGGTGAAAGTGATCTGCTACATGGCCCTTATACGGCCGATCATGGTGTATGGTTGTCCCCTATGGTTCGGTGTGAGCCCTTCCCAGATGGAAAAGATGAGGGTGTTCGAGAGACGATGTCTTAGGACCTGTCTCCGGTTGTATCGGAAACCTGAGTCCGAGTACAAGAAGTACTATCCCAACGAAGTCCTGTACAACAGGGCTAACGTGAAAAGAATAGACAATTTTATAATTTCTTTAACACGACGACACATTGCAAGGTGTATGATGTCTACCAACAGTCTGATCTTCGGGGCTTATTACCCGAACTTTATGTATCATGAGAGGGTACGCCACACCGGCTTTATTCCACCTGAGGCTTTTCTCTATTTAGATTCGCTAAATCTGATTCAGGACATGAGTGGATGTCCTATAATCTTCCACGCTGTATGCCGAACAGTTGACAGGCGACTCCTCTATGAATCGGATATCGCTCGTGAACACGAAGATCAACTCCGGTTCAGTAGAGCGATCCCCGCTCGAGATAGGAGAGAGAGTGCAAAGGAGCGGCACTTCTTTTGGTGGTTACACCAGAACCAGTCTCCGCCTTTGACAGCACACCATTAATGTGATAGTCGGTCTGTTGGACAACAGCCCACTTACGTAGGTTTAAGTTAGGTTAAGTAAGACAAAAAAAAAAAAAAAAAAAAATATATATATATATATATATATATATATATATATATATATATATACAAAAAAAATAAATAAAGAGCAAAGGCGTGTAGCTTATATATGTCTAGCATATAAACACCGCACACGCCCTTGCACACACGTTCGCAATGTCACGGACATAGAGTAAGGTAGTTTAGGTTTTTATTAGGGTTAGTTTGTAATTTTATTTTAAGTTTAGTTTTAAGAAAATTTAAAAAAAAAATGTTTAGAGCGCCAAGTTTTTTACAAGTTTTCTTGGCCAGTAAGAACAAACAATAAAGATTATCCACATGGATTGGAAAAAAAAACAAATAGTAGTGTAGGCGCCGAAAGGCAAATAGATAAGTAAGTGTAGATTATTTTAGAGTACCTGTGAAGGGTCAGTAGGATAGTTTTAAGAACATGAATTGTTTAGATAGTAAGATAGATTTAATCATTTTTGTCTATTTTTTAAGGATCATGGATTTTTTTAAATAAAAATGAATTTTAAAGTTAAAAAAAAAAGGAAGTGTGTCACACCTATACCGAATGTGCACGTAAGGAAACCATTGG
Source organism: Eristalis tenax (assembly GCA_905231855.2). Taxonomy (NCBI): domain Eukaryota; kingdom Metazoa; phylum Arthropoda; class Insecta; order Diptera; family Syrphidae; genus Eristalis; species Eristalis tenax. Next base: position 95,929,187 of record HG993124.1, on the reverse strand, counting down.
AAGTTATCGGGTTTGTTGGCCGAGTGGGATGGTGCACAGCTCAAATTTTAGATGTGACATTTTTTCTGTGTTCAAATTTGGCTGGGGTTATCATGTTTTCTTTCTCTTTTTTTTTTAAAGAAAGTACATCTTTTTTAGCTTTTCGTTTTGTAAGAACAATAGAGTTGAGACGTTCCGACCATTATGTCATCTGTCGACCATCATTTGTTATCGTTCCGTAAACTCAAACATGTTCCATATTATCCTGAGTTGACAGAGGTATGAAAAAATTAAGGAATATACACATACCGAAAATTCTACACAAGACGCTCATGGCAAGCACGCACATAGCACATACTAGACAACGCATGTCAAAACACGTGGTTGTTCGTAACTGAGCCAGCATTATGAGCATATTGGAGAAAAGTATTTAATTATAGCACAATAATGAAAACACAACCGCTTTACAAAGGATTTATTAAGAGTGAAGGTATTCATGATTGATACAATAAAAGATTTGAACATAGTAGTGTGAGAGGGACAAAACAAGCAAACAAGAAATATAAAAGGAATCATTTTTTTTTTAATTCATTTTTATTCCAATAATCCGATAAACTTACATACTAGACAAAAATGCTTAAAACTAGTTGGACGAACATTGTTACTTTTTCTAACTTACTGGCAGGCCGCGGGCACTCTAAGCTAAACTTAAACTTATCCTATGTCTTTCGACTTAAACTAAAAATTCATATAATTAAGACGAATTATCTTCACTGTACATTTAAGTATTAAGAAAAATTGTTTACAAAAAAAAGACTTAATGAAAGAACTTTTTTAAGTGAAATCTATATACTTTTTTTTTTTTTGTTTTTATTTACAATTTACAAGCTACTTTAAAAACTACCCTAGGCTATGTAGGTCGGCCATGGCTTACCGCTCATAAATTTGCATCTCAATTGCTGCAAGACAGTAGCCGACTGCTCCCCCTTTCGGGGATACGTACTACCCTTTCTATCCCGGGTCTAAAATCCCCCTGTCCCCAGCCACCAGAATTTTTGGTGTTGCATTGCAATACACCGAACATCTCTCCTTGATACCACCGTACTGAACCGGAGGAGCCCCTCCTCAGCTCGTTGTGCCACGGAACGGTCGTAGTTGAGTCGCCCATCCACAGTTGATCTGGCGATGTGGTAGATGAGCAGTACCGCATTTATATCTTGTAACAGTCCGTTCTTGTCTAAATGGTGACAGGCTTCTGGGGGGACGAGGCCGTTGTGGCGTACCCTTTCGTGGTATTGTTTATTGGGGTAGTAAGCTCCCGAGATCAGGTTACCGAGTTCATCGCTCTGGCAGTATGACCTCGAATCAACTTCACTAGGAAATTGTCCACTCTTATCAGGTTCGCCCCGTTGTATAGGAATAGAATTTAGAATTTTTTGTCCTGGGACTCTGGAGGTCGATAAAGGCGAAGGCCCTAAGACAAGCCCTCTCAAACAACCGAATCTTTTCCATCAAGCTTGCACTCACGTTGAACCACACGGGACAGCCATAGGTAAGCATTGGCCGGATGAGGGCCATGTAGCAGATAACCTTCACCCTCGCATCGAGTTGGCTGTTGTAAAACAGTCTCTTTGTAAGAGCAAAAGCTCCTCGGGCCCTGGCCAGAGCAGCATCTACATGTTTGTTAAAATATAGATACTGATCTAGCCAGATCCCCAGGTATTTGACTACAGTCCTTTGCACCAGTGGTTGCCCGTGTCGTCCAACAATAGAGAACTTTCGCCAATTCTTTTTCGTATCCGCCGAGGCTTTATACAACGGCGTTCTGAACAATATGGTTTCCGACTTCTGAAAGTTGATTTTCAACTTCCAGTCATCGCAATCTCTCATGAATGAATCGAAGTCACCCTGCACGATAGTAGTGATGTCCTCGATCTTTTTGCCTGATCTGAACACGATCAAGTCGTCGGCGTACGCAATTACGTGAGGAAGTGAACTTATCAGATCGCTCAAGTAAATGTTGAACTGGATCGGCGAATTAACGGCACCCTGTTGGAGACCATTTTTTACATCAAAAATACCTGTGGAGGTTACGTTGCCATTCTTGACTACGAACCGTCTACCGGTAAGCATGTTACACAGTAGGTACAGCAGTGGTTTGCTAATGCCCAGCCTATTGAGCTTGTAAAAAAGACCTTCTAACCATACGGTCTCAAAGGCCTTCTCCAGATCAATCAGGCAGGCACCCATACATTGTTTCTGGCTCTTGTTCCATTATATATCCGATACCAGTTTCGACGCGGCATGAATAGTGTCATGCCCCGCTTTGAAACCGAATTGGTTATCCGGAATTATATCCTTGTCCTTAGTCCAGTTGATCAAGGCTCTATTGATGACCTTCTCGAATATCTTGCTGATGTTCGGAAGAAGACTAATTGACCGGAGGTTGCACGGATTCGAAGAATCTTTGCCTCTCTTGGATATGGGTTGCACAATCGCAGTTTTCCAATGCTCCGGATTATGTGCATTATTCAATGCATTGTTAAACAGGATTGTGTACATATTAACCACTTCCATGGGGATATGTCTTAGCACAATGTTCGAGATCCCGTCAACTCCCACTGACTTCTTCTTTTTTATTGATTCGAAGACCACTTTAAGATCTGTCTTCGAAATGAACGGGGGATGAACCCCTTCGTCGTCGATGACATTATCTTCCATGCTATCATCATTGAACACGACAAAGCCAGTGTTCTCAGATCGCCATTGTTGCAGATATTCACGAAGAAGCGTGTTGTTAACCAGTACGCGGTTTTCCAGGTCGTGGTTCGGGTGAACACTCTCGTTCACCTTTTACACTTCCTGAAAGACCGCGCCCAGTACTTCCACTTTTTCTTGCGGATCTTCGACCACAAAGAAGTTGTCGTCAAGTACAGCGTTAACAAAAAAGGAATAATGCAAACACAAGAACATATGCTGTGTTGCAACTATATTTAGACTATATAAGTCTCTCATAGACCACCACCGCTAGTTGGCATATATCTAAGTAGTGCGTGAAAGCCAAGTGTTCGTGTGAAGAAAAAGACAAGAAAAATCTAAGAACAGTGATAGTCGTGCCGACTAAGGCATTGCGGTGCATAAAGTGTTGCGTAAAATCAATAAGAACCAGTAGCTTCGCTTTGGGTAATCGCCGGAGGAAGAAACTCCAGCCGCAGCCAAATCTGGTGAAGCGCCGTGCAGAAATATCCGCAGCAACAACTACAGCAAGAACTAAAGCAACAGCATGCAACTCAGCAGTAGCAACAACAACAGCAGCTGTAGAAATAGCCACAGACGAGCTTCAACATCCGTTCGACGATGTCGAATATGAGTCAGAAGCGGGCGAGGAAAGATTTTCCTACGAAGGTAGAGGGAACTCCTATAGTGCACTAATGTCATCCGAGTCGGATGACGAAGATGAGGAGGACCGCGAGGTACTCGCAAAAATGCAGAGGGCGAAGGATAAGTTGCGCACATAAAAGCCACCCAGAAAAAATAGAGTCCAGAAGATTGGCCAAGGAGAAACAGCCGCAGCAGCAAATACAACAGCAGCAACACCAACAGCGGCCAAAGCAGAACCAACAACAAGAGGCGTCCTAACAGCTGCCAAACGGACAACGTACAGCAGCTGTCAAACAACAACAGCAGCCAAGGCAGCATCAACAAAAACCGCAGCAGAAGCAGGCACAGTATAAGCAGCAACAACAACAAAAGCAGAAACATCAGCAACATCAACCGGGTGCAGTCAAAAAGGGGAGATCCCTCCGTTCAACGTCTTCGGTCTGGAGACAAAGGGCGTCAACACCCTATGTAAGTTTGTCGCCAAAAATGGTTATTTTATTAATTATAAAGGTCCATTAAGATTGTCTGTCCACTGCTATGAAATAATGGCTAGCGGTGGAGGAGGCCGAGTTTTTCTCGTGTACCCCAAAAGGGGAGGATGTGCAGACCATTAGGACCTTAAGGGCGTGGATCCTGACACTGATCCCCAGGAGATCTTCGCAGCATTGTGCAGAGCGGCGATGTCCAGTTCGTTGGGGTTAAGCCCTTCATCACTGCGGCGGCGAAAAGGGAGAACAGAAAACTTCTGTTCTCCCTAATACGGGTCACCCCAGACACCAAAATGACAGCCTAAGCGTATCAATCGTTTAGGCTCCATTGGAGTCAAATGGGAAACATTGAAAAAGGCAATGCCGCGGCGAACTGTAACATGTAGTCTCGCTGCGTCAAATGCGCAGGAACCCACACTGGAGGGGAATGCCCTTTGGGGACGGAAAATTTGATGATAGGAGCGTTCTGAAATGTGTTCTCTGCAAGACCAGCGGGCACCCTGAAAACTATCGGGGATGCCCTAAGGCCCAAGAGAACAGGAAAATTATTGAGGCGAAAAGGAAAACAAAAATGGTTGAATCGAGGCCAGTTCCCCGTGCTCCAGCTACCACTGTTACACCGCCAGTTTCCTACACCGGTACAACAGACAGTGCCCAAGGTGGCCCCAGTGACAGTGGCTCTATATCCAGGGACAGATCGACCTCATCTACTCCACGCTGTTCGCCGAGCCAAACGCCACATCGGTCTGATGGCTGCGCAGGCAGCCTGTACCCTAAAAATTCTAGCAGTAAATGTGAATTCGCTGATCAAACCTGATCGACACCTAAATTTCGGCAACTTACTGCAAACGCATCCTGATGTGTTGATGGTTTGTGAAACTAAGCTAAATCAGACGTACACATTCAGGTACAATAATTATCACGCCATTCAAATAGATCGAACCTACCTTGCTGGCGAGGTCGCTCTCTTAATCATAAAAGGCTTTTGTCATAAGGTCGTATATAGAGGGGAAGTGCAAAGATTTGAAGTGATAGAAACATATATCGCACGCATCCCCCTTGGCAGTTATATATTACCTCAACGGGTTTTACAAAAGTGTTTCTTTCCTCCACGAGTGTGAGAACAGACGCTTATCAGAAAATTCAAATTGGGAAATATAACTTGCGATATTTCGCTGTGGGAACGAGATATGCGTGACTTTTGTGTCTGGTCCCACGCTCGTGGACAGAGTGTGATATTATTGCATGATTATACGATAAACTTAAACATACTCCCCCCCTCTTGAGGGTTCCTAACGCTTTAAACCTAAATCTTGAACATTAACTTCAAAATTACGTCTAGGCATCGGCTTTGGTCTCCTGTGGTGGTATCGATACGCAACGATCATCCCAATCATGCCAGCCAACAGAAAGTAGGTCAACCCATAGTGGTGATAGTCATGCATGTTCATACCATCGGTTTCCGGAAGATTCTTGCTTTGATCAATGACATCGTCTATCTTGTCCTTAAGTTTCTTAAAATTTGAAAAGTCAATGTCAATTATCTCGGGTGGCTCCGCAATGTCTTTAGTCAAATTTTGATGCATTATCCAGTTGGAGATGTTTACAGTTGGTATAAAGGAGCCTTTTATACGACTGCTGTATTCAATCCGCCCGTGAATGATGACGGCGGCCAGTTTTAATACACATGCTATTTTGAACTGAACTAAGACGTTCCCAATCAGATGTATTGAACATTAATTGCCTTGACAAATGAAGTGACCAGTTATGCTCGATACTATTGAAAATATCCAGGCATTGGATGCCTTGAGATTTATCCAATGATCATTGGTGCATTCTGACAGTGCGTTTTGATCGCTGTTCAATAAAGTCATTTCACAAATATTAGAATTACCTCTATCGCGATGTATTTATGTTGGATGCATCTGAGCACAGAAATAGTTCCCAATTTGAAGATATGTGCACGAAGCTAATTCCATCTCTTTTAATGAAAAGAATATTTATCTCTCGCTAAGGTGACTGCCAGATAGGAAGAATTGCTGTCGACCATGTAACTCGAATTTTGGTAGCGTATGGGAATCTTTATTAAATTAAAAACTTTAAATTCTTGCGGATTGGTGAGTGGCAACTGCATCTCATATACAATTGATTCATTCAGACTACGACCCAAACTGTCGCTATTTTGTAGATGTCGGTAACGGATCCTTTGGGTAGGCTCAATGTTGGTGGCAGGTTGTTCCGTATCAACTGCATCTGGAGGGAAAGCTGATCCGGTTTAGATCTATCAGAATATCCAACAAGCCATCTTGAATGCGTTCGAAATTTGTGATCATTAAAGTCAAACAAGACGTTAGTGAGGACAAGTTTAAACTTACCTCATTTATCCCTTGGGTCTTTCGAATGACGTTTACTGCTTGAGAGAGATGTTCTCTGAGAATCTGAAATTGTTGATTTATTTCCATTGTATTTCTTTTCAGAATATTTGTGGTGGAATCCGCAATAGAACTTTGCTTGTGTATCAACTCCGCCAGGTGTTGTTCGTTTTTCTTGGCAAATATTATTTCATTTTCTATGTGCTTTTCATCATCTTGGTCTAAAATCCCAAATAAACTGTGAGCCACTGTACCAATGAAGTCGAACGGAGATCTTGCTAACCTGTTTCTATCGTGTTTCGATGAGTGGGAGTCATGCAAGAGCTTGTTGTTGTGTTCAATGACGAGAATCCTGTAACTGATTGCTTCGATTATCGGGCTGCAGTTTGCGTGTTGCGTTACTTCCTTTGTGCATATTGTATCAAATAGCTTGAGATATGACTTTATTTCTTCTAACTCATGTCAATAGGCTGTTAAGTTGTAGTAGATATTTATCTTTATTATCTTTTTTATATAGCTATTGATTGTGTGAATTCTTCCAATATCCTCGAAATACAGTCCTACGTCGTCCAGTTTGTTTACAACAATGTCTTCATTTATCTCTGCCGTTGATCTGGGTATGATGAGGAATGCTAACAATACCGCAGCTAGTAGAGAAGCTTTGGTAAATTTTCTATTTCGGGTACTTCTTGGCCGAGAATGTTCACTTTGGATTTTTTTATAACGCTTTTCTTCACTAGGCTCAGAATCATCCAACGTTTTTTCCAATGGTAAAGGGCACAATGTATGTACTGCTCGTTGATATGTTCCAGTTTGCGTTCCAACCTTTGCCACTCGTCCTAAAGAATCGCTTCCCTTAAACACTTCTACAACGCGTCCCAGTTTCCATCTCATAGGTGGGATATTATCTTCTTTTATGACAACTAGTGTCCCAGGACTTAAGTTGTTTGATTCGGTCTTCCATTTCATCCTCCGTTGCAAGAGAGGCAAATATTCTAAGGACCATCGTTTCCAAAAGTGTTGCTGAATGTGCTGCATTTGACGAAATTTGTTGAGACAACTTAATTTGTTATCTGTAACTTCTGGCTCCGGTAAAGCTGTTAAAGGTGCACCAGTTAAGAAGTGACCAGGAGTTAAAGCTTCGAGGTCATTGGGATCCGGTGATATTGCAGTCCAAGGACGTGAGTTTAAGACGACTTCTACTTGGATGACCACTGTAAGCAGTTGCTCATAGGTAAACGAGGCTTCACGCAGATGGCGAATAAATATTCCTTTTGCAGATTTCACTGCCGCTTCCCACAAGCCTCCAAGGTGTGGGGATCTGGGCGGTATACATTTCCAGTTTATTCCATCTTGAAGACACATCGATTCAACAGCAGATCGTATTTTTTCAGAGTGCAATACGGAACTTTTCAGCTCTGCAAGATTTTGCACCGACAAAGTTGGTTGCGTTATCGCAGAAGATGGTACTACATATCCCTCTTCTCCCTATAAAACGTTTCAACGCATTGATAAATGCTTCCGATGACAAATCTACTACGTACTGCTTTAGTGGAAAAACACACAAATACTGCTAAATAGGATTTAGTGGGAGTCTTACCTCTGACTTTATAGTGTATTTTTATTGGTTCACAGAAGTCTACCCCAGAATGGTAAAAAGGACGGGCCGGGTTCACTCTTTCCGTTGGTAGATTTCCCATTAGTTGTTCTACGGTAGTTGGTTTCGATCGGAGGCAAAATATGCATCTACCAATTATTTGACGAGCCATTCTGCCTACGCTCAGAATCCAATACTCTTGCCTTGATATTGTAATTAATGCCCTGTGCGATGCATGCATATGTGTTCGATGTAGATTATCAAGCAACAGAGTCGTCACGATGTTGTTCTTTGGCATCAAAACCTGATGCTTAGCATCTGCTAGAATGGACGCATTCTTTAATCGTCCTCCGACTCGAATTAACCCGGTTTTCTCATCAAAGAATGGGACAGGGTTCGCGAGCTTCGAGTTCTTATTCACAATCCCGCTTCTGTGTAATTAATAATACTCCTCTGGGAATGCTGTTCTTTGAGGAAACAAGAAAATCAAGCGACGGCCCTGCATCAGTTCTTCTACTGTCAATTTTCCTGTGCTCCTCAATGATTCCGACTTTCGAGAATTCTTATCAAATCGGAAGCACCATGCGAAGAGTTTTTGCAGCGTAAAAAATTAATTTTTATGGTTGACACCTTTTAGGAGGCACTCATAATAAGACTGAGAAACTGTTAGCACAGATTTTAAATTACGTCGCTCTGGAACATCATCAGGCATGTTACACTCTGGGTTTACCCATGACTCGTCTGGTAGCGAGAGATATTCAGGCCCGGGAAATCAAATCGTAGATCTGCGAAGTGCTGCAAGGCTTGAGCCCCTGGATACGAGATCAGCTGGATTTATAGCCATGAGAACTGCACCCTGCAGTTCCAACCGAGCAATGCTTGTGCTTTTTAAGGGTCCAACTCTGGATTTTAAACAAAACAATTGAGCGTAGATATTGCCGTCCTCGTCTATAGATCTTATGTATACACACGAGCCAAATGCACTTAAGCTACTATCTGAAAATGCATGTATCTCAATTACCTTCGCCGATGGAATTAACACATTACGTGGGGTGCTGAGCTCGCTTAAAGATTCAAACTGCTCCAAATAATTTGTCCATTTGTACGCTAATGTCCTTATGATCCCTGATTGATGAAAGGTCACAAACTTCTCTCTGTGCTCTTCAGGAATGTTCTTCAAAATCGCTGGATTATTAGCACAAAAATTCCTTAATTCGAAGCCGACGGATTTCAGCAACAGAATAATTTCCTGCAGCAGCTCTTGAGGATCTTCGACTGTGTTAGCTCTTGTAAGACAGTCGTCAACATATACATTGTGGTTGAGTGCCATAGAGGCTCGGCTGTATCTGTCCCGGTTGTCCTCAGCCAATTTCAAAAGACACCTCGTTGCTATATATGAAGCAGAGGCCATTCCGTAAGTGATGGTGTTCAACTGATAAATCTGCAAAGGACGATTAGGTTCTGCTCTCCAAAGAATGAACTGAAATGGTCGATCTTCAGGGCTTACCAAAATTTGGCGATACACTTTTGTTATGTCCCCGATGAAAACGTATTTATGAGCTCTGAAGTTCACTATGATGGAAAATAAATCTGGTCGCACCGTCGAGCCTACCATTAGTAGGTCATTCAGAGGATGCCCAGATGTTGTATATGCCGATTCATCAAAAACCACCCGTAGCTTTGTTGATGAGCTATCAGGTCTCATCACGCAATGATGAGGAAGTACATAGTGAGTTGTCGGCATTTCCGTTCGCACTTTTAGAATGAAGGGTCTGCTAATTGAATGTGGACTGGTATCTCCCAGGACATTTACACCTCGTAACTTATTCGGGGAATTATGGTTGCCTCAATTGTTGCTTTATATGCCGATGTTCTGGATTCCAATGTAATTGAGGTCACATATTCGGCTTTGCATTCTTGACCACCAATTCCGCTGATAGGTATATCAATTCGACGCTTCTTGATTCTCAAGGCTTGAGCCAGCGTTGTGGTGACAAAATGTAACTGCGACCACGAATCTAGGAGCACGCGGCACGGAATTCGTTTTCCAAACGACGAAATGACATTGACGACAGCCGTAGCGAGATAGAATTGACGGTTTCTCATCCTGCAACCAATTGCTGCATTGGCAGAAGAGCTCCATGGCTGATCTGCATATAACTTAATATTGTCTTTACAAGACTTACCAGACTGATGCACATTTTGATCATTTCCCTTGTTGAGTTGATGCTGCCGACTCTGACGTGGATCTTGCATTAGATGTTGAACGGGTTTTTGCTGACCTGCTTGCTAAATAGATTCTTGCCGTCGGCTGAATTTTGTTTTCTGCTGGTGCTGCCCTTGATGAAGAAGAGTATTATGTCGACTGCTATACTTCTGGCATCCTCGTGACTGACATGATTGGGAGAAGTGACCCGGCTTTAAACAGTTTCGATCTTCACCTGAGAGAGTAAGAAAATTTGAGCAATTGAATATCTTATGCTTACCTGAATTGCACATATAGCAATTAACGATACAATCGGAACGTGTTGCAACACTGGCAGTCTTCCTCCCCTCTCTTGGTCTGCTAATGGCCTCCAAGGCTTGGAATCTGTACTTTGCGAACCTTAGAAATTCTTCCAGAGAAGTACTGCTCCTTGGATCATCTTTTGACTGTTCGAAAAGCGTTCTACTGTCTTCATCCATTTTCTGCAGCATCAAATGAACTACCATTGGGTCCCAGTGGTTGACGTTGAATCCCAAGTTAGTAATTGCCTGCATAACCTCTTTTGTTGTATCGTTTAACTTTCTGAGGCTAGTTGCGGTTCCAGTTGTTGATGGTTGCAAGAGTAATCGATTGAATTGAGCAGTAAGCAAAAGTCTCTTGTTGTCATAACGCTCCACCAGAGTATTCCAAGCAATATCGTAATTATCGTTGGTAGCTTGGAAATGCTGAATCAGGCTATGTGCCTCTCCAGTAACGTATGCTCTCAAAAAGTACAGTTTTTGAGCCGCTGGTATTGGCTGGTCATGAATTAGTTGTTTGAAGAGATCGTAGAATTGGCGCCAATTGAGATAACTTCCGTCAAACTTCGGAAGTTCTATTTTTGGTAATCTCATCGTGGTATTAACTATTGATTCCGTCTGCTGTGGACGGTGTGCTGGTGTTGCACTTTCAAACAACATTTATAAACTTTCTTCTACTCGCTCTTGCATGTTGTAGTAGCACTCGAGTTCCTCAACTGATAACAACTCTTCAACCTATCTGTAGAGAAGCGTTATCTCATCCCAATTCTGCTGAATTGTTTTTGATTTCATGTGACAGAAATGTTCCGTACGCATCCCTGCCGTCTCCGCTACACACTTGTCCAATGATCTTTTAAAAATTCTCATTCGCAAATGAAATCTATCCTTGTGATTGATGGAGCTCCTTGTGGCTTGTTGTGATAAAAATGGGTCAGAGGTCGGTATTGCTGCTTTCTGCTTGGGAACAGCACCTTGCTGCTTGGCTCCACCGATTGCCATTCCACCACTCGCCTGCCCTATTTCATGAATTTGCTCGGATTCTGATTGCTGCTTCGATTATACTGTTACTACACTTCGCATACGCTCTACCACCTTGTGTACTGCCTCGTAGTAATCCTTCTTGAAGTAGGGGTGCTCCTATTCACAAGGGAAAACCTCTCGAATCTTACTGTCAGTATCATCGAATTCCTTCAACAGCCTTTCTAATTTTTCCAAAATTTAAGTATCAATCACTACTTCATTTCAGAGCTCAATACTCTTTTCACACTCTTTTCACTTAGCTTGGAGGGGAACCACTTTTTCATAGCCGGAGACTTGAGCTCGAGGCAAATTGCATGGGACAACATAGTGCATAACACCAGGGGCACCTATTACTATAGCTGTTTGGCAGAGCACAATATTGTGTTAAAGCTAGATTTGCTTGCAACCGATAGGCCATCTTATCCCAGAAGCGGGCCCTATCTGGATCTGTTGCTGTTAGACGGCCGACTAACTATACTAGACGTGGAAAGACGCACGCGGAACTGTTTGGTTGCGGTTGAGTACGAGATTGCTAGATCACTGCGGGCTCTTAGCGGCTATTCAGCTTCCGAACAAGGTGGAAGAACTGGAGGAGTATGTCCAGGCACCCTAATAATTACAATAAGGTCCGTTGGCCACGATTCTCTAGGACTTTAGCCACAGAACTACGTTCGAGTGGGGTCAATCCTCCGACATACAGAAACCTAAATAACGCGGAGGTTGACAGGTGCGTCATACAAATGGACGATGTAATTAAACGTACCATGGATAAGACTATTCCGAAGCGCAGACGTCTGGGCATGACGTCTATCGAAATGCTACCATCGATGCACTTCACGTGCACAAAAGTAGACTGTTCTCAAGACTCAAGCTCTTGCACAGGCGGTTTACAGATCCGCAAAACGCGGAAGTCAGAGCATCGATCCAGGTAGGGCAGTGCTAGACAATGACGCCTTCGTAGTTGAGGATCCCTAGGAGAAGTTGAAAGCTTTTGGTTCTGTGTTTTAGCGAGTGTACGTGTTCAACGATGTTAGTAGGCCAAATCACGAACTGGAAACAGAGCCTTTTTTGCTCGGATTCTGATTGCTGCTTGGAACTGGAAACAGAGCCTTGCTAAACCACTTCTATCTCCGCAACGAGATGAGCCAATGGCGATCCGAGAATCCAGGATTCATCAGGTTGATCTGGATTTCGCAAGAAGATCTCCAGAGTATCTTTGACTCGATGAAGAAGAAAAAGTCAGCGGGAATCGATGGAATATCAAATATTGTTCTTCGTCATCTTCCTCCCGAAGCAGTGCAGATTTTCAAAACACTGTTCAGCAATGCGCAAATTACCCAGCGGACTGGAAAACAGCTGCAGTGCAACCGATCCATAAACGGGACAAAGACAAGTCAATTCCGACAAATCTCCGGTCGATCAGTCTTCTTCCTTGCATAAGCAAGGTTTTTGAAAAGATAGTCATTCGAGTTCTGAAGCAATGGTTTGATGAAAATAAAGTCATACCGGATAACCAGTTCAGATTCAGGGCGGGCATGACATTCAGTTTAGCAAAAATAACAACCAGTACACAGGGGCCTGTCTGATTGACTTGGAGAAGGCGTTCGACACCGTTTGGTTGGAGGACCTCTTCTTGAAGTTGGTCAGGCTCGGAATGTGTAAGCCACTGCTATACATGATCTCGGACATGATAACAGGTAGAAAGCTTGTAGCGAAAATTGGCGACGTAACTTCCACTACGGTCTTTGACATTAAAAATGGTCTGCAACAAGGGGCGATTGGGCGATCTTGTTTTCAATATTCACTGCAGGTCCGAAGGTCGAGATAATACATATCCTGACTTCGTGACTTCGAGAAAATTCAGCTATTTTGCGACGACTGAATTGTGAAAGTAACTTTTCCAGGACCCCGTTGTACATGGCTTCGCGGGATATCCGCTTAAACGGGGAAAGGGCATTTACTTTGGAGATGGGCTTGATACCGACCGCAGAAACGACAACAGTAACAGCAGCAGCCACAACCTAACCAGCCGCAACAGCAGATGCCGCAACACAAGCAGCTGCGACACAAGCAATCACTACAGCAGCAGCCCCTAATAAGACAGCAGAAACAACAACAACCCCAGTAACAACCGAATCGGCAACAACAACAGGAGCAAAAGACACCGATTAAGGAAAGATGCCCGCCCATACACGTGACGGAAATCCCAACGAGCGATATCGTGAAACGGTGTAAGTACGCTGTCAGATCATTGCACATTGAAGGTGGTAGTTATATGATACACTATCGCAATAATAATATGAAGACAATTAAGTGCTACAACATGATACCGTACAGAAGGATCATTGAAGAGCTGACGGTGTCACGTACACCCCGAAAGAGAACAGGCTCCAAACGACCCTCCTAAAGAACGTGGATCCTTCTATTGATCCGAAGGAGCTCCTCACTCTGCGCCGGGTGCAGCATTAAATTCGTTAGTGCCAAGCCGTTTGTCACTGCGGTGTCATCCGATCTTCAGGTTACGCCCGATGCCCGCCTAGGGTAAAATGGGCAAAGTGAGAACAAATTTGCCCCATTTTACAACGTGCTCGATGTCAGCGACTGGGACACGCTGCGGCGAACTGTACTTTGCAGTCTCTCAGGCAACCTGGGGTGACCTCAGATCAGTCTATCTTGCTTGCTATGCAGGCACAGATACAACAGATCGTCAAAACCCTCGCTGGACAAGTGGAGCACACAGCTAAACTTGAACAGCGACTCCTTGAACAGTCACTACGAGTAGATACCATCTTCTCTGTACTACGTGAAGTCGAAAGCTTTTTTTTAACTTTTTTTTATGTTCTTAAAACACTATCCTATTGACCCTTCACAGGTACTCTAAAATAATCTACACTTGCTTATCTATTTGCCTTTCGGCGCCTATACTACTATATGTTTTTTTTTCAGTCCATGTGGACAATCTTTATTATTTGCTCTTACTGGCCAAGAAAACTTGGAAAAAACTTGGCGCTCTAAACATCTTTTTTTTAATTTTCTTAAAACTAAACTTAAACCTAAGCTAATATTAAACCCTAACCCTAATAAAACCTAAACTACCTTACTCTATGTCCGTGATATTGCCGACGTGTGTACAAGGGCGTGTACGGTGTTTATATGCTAGGCATACATAAGTTACGCGCCTGTGCTCACCGTTTTTTTTATTTTATATTGTTTTTTTTTTTTTGTATTTTTTATATATTTTTAGTATTTTTTTTTTTTTCTGACTTAACCTTAATTAAACCTACGTTGTGGGCTGTTGTCCAACAGACCGACTATCACTGACATTAATGTCGCGCTGTCAAAGGCGGAGACTGGTTCTGGTGTAACCACCAAAAGAAGTGCCGCTCCTTTGCACTCCTATCTCGAACGGGGATCGCTCGTGTTCACGAGCGATATCCGATTCATAGAGGAGTGGCCTGTCAACTGTTCGGCGTACAGCGTTTAAGATTATAGGACATCCACTCATGTCCTGAATCAGATTTAACGAATCTAAATAGAGAAAAGCCTCAGGTGGAATAAAGCCGGTGTGGCGTACCCTCTCATGATACATAAAGTTCGGGTAATAAGCCCCGAAGATCAGACTGTTTTTAGACATCATACACCTTGCAATGTGTCGTCGTGTTAAAGAAATTATAAAATTGTGTACTCTTTCCACGTTAGCCCTGTTGTACAGGACCTCGTTGGGATAGTACTTCTAGTACTCGGACTCAGGTGTCCGATACAACCAGAGACAGGTCCTAAGACATCGTCTCTCGAACACCCTCATCTTTTCCTTCTGTTAAGGGCTCACACCGAACCATAGGGGACAACCATACACCATGATCGGTCGTATAAGGGCCATGTAGCAGATCACTTTCACCCTGGTATCAAGTTGGCTGCTCCAAAAAAAACCCACTTGCCACAGCGAAGGCTTTTCTAGCATTGGTCAGAGTCCTTTCTTTATGTTTGTGAAAATACAGAAAATGATCTAACCCAAATTCCGAGATATCTGACTACACTTTTCACGATTAACAGCTGGCCCAGAGGGTTAACAATGCAAAACTCTTTCCAGTTCTTACGCGTATCACTTGAAGCCCTGTGCATCGAGGCACGGAAAAGAATAATTTCACATTTAGTTAGTTAATAAGCGACTTCCCGTCATCGGCATACGCGATTAGGTGCGGCATAGAACTTAGAAGATCTGCAGTAAATATAGCAAACAATGATGGGGATCCTACAGCCCCCTGTTGTAGACTTGAAGTTACGCCGCCGCATTTCACGACGAACTTCCTACCGGTTATCATATCATTTTTTTTTTTTTTTTTTAATTCATTTTTATTTATTATTTCATTAAATACTTACATACTAGACAAAAATGCTTAATACTAGTTGGACGAACAATGATTCTATTTTAACGTACTGGCCCTTGGCGGGCTCTCTAAGCTAAACTTAATCTTAATCTATGTCTTTCGACTCAACCTAACAATGCTTTTTTAAACAAAGGAAAATAAATTTATATGCACAACTAATATTAAGAAAAATTGAAAAAAAAAACTTAATAACAGAACTATGTTTTTTTTTCTTAAAACCTATATACTAACTTACATGCTACCTTAAAAATAACTTAAACTAACTTAAGCTAAACTACATACATATACATATGTGTATATAATGATATACTCATATGTATATATATGTCCTTAAATTATGTACAATATAAACACATAGGTACACACATGTGTACGAGTGTGTATACTACATTTTTTTTTTGTTTTTTTTTTTTTGCTATTTACATCTTAAAAACTACCTTAACACACTACCCTAAACTATGTAAGACGGCCATAGGTTGCGGCTGCTCCGCTGCAAAACAGTGACCGACAACTGCTCCCATGCGGGAGTCCGCATTACCCTTTCTACCCAGGGTCTAACAGGTTCGACGAGGGAGTTCCTTCGCTATCCAACCACCAGAATTTCCGATGCTGCATTTCAACATCTCGCACATCCCGCTCTGATACCGCCATACTGAACCGGAGGAGGTCTTCCTCAGCTCGTTGTGCAACGGAGCGGTCGTGGTTGAGTCGCCCATCCACAGTTAAACGGGCGATGTGAAAGAGAAGCGGTACCGCATTTATGTCTTGTATCAGACCGTTTGAATCCAAATAGAGGAATGCTTCGGGGGGGACATATCCGTTGTGACGTACCCTTTCGTGGTATAATGAATTGGGGTAGTAAGCCCCCGAGATCAAGTTATTGACCGAGTTCAACGCTCTGGCAGTATGACCTCGAATCAACTTCACTAGGAAATTGTCCACTCGTATCAGGTTCGCCCTGTTGTATAACATCTCATTGGAGTAGAATTTTCTGTACTGGGACTCTGGAGTTCTATAAAGGCGAAGGCAAGCCCTAAGACAAGCCCTCTCGAACAACCGAATCTTTTCCATCAAGCTTGCACTCACGTTGAACCAAACGGGACAGCCGTAGGTGAGCATTGGCCGGATGAGGGCCATGTAGCAGATAACCTTCACCCTCGCATCGAGTTGGCTGTTGTAAAACAGTCTCTTTGTAAGGGCAAAAGCGCCTCGGGCCCTGGCCAGAGCAGCATCTACATGTTTGTTAAAATATAGATACTGGTCTAGCCAGATCCCCAGGTATCTGACTACAGTCCTTTGCACCAGTGGTTGCCCGTGTCGTCCAACAATAAAGAACTTTCGCCAATTCTTTTTCGTATCCGCCGAGGCCTTATACAGCGGCGTCCTGAACAATATGGTTTCCGACTTCTGAAAGTTGATTTTCAACTTCCAGTCATCGCAATCTCTCATGAATGAATCGAAGTTACCCTGCACGAGAGAAGTGATGTCCTCGATATTTTTGCCTGATCTGTACACGATCAAGTCGTCGGCGTACGCAATTACGTGAGGGAGAGAACTTATCAGATCGCTCAAGTAAATGTTGAACAGGATCGGCGAATTAACGGCACCCTGTTGGAGACCATTTTTTACATCAAAAGTACCTGTGGAGGTCACGTTGCCATTCTTGACGACGAACCGTCTACCGGTAAGCATGTTACACAGTAGGTACAGCAGTGGTTTGCTAATGCCCAGCCGATTGAGCTTGTAAAAAAGACCTTCTAACCATACGGTCTCAAAGGCCTTCTCCAGATCAATCAGGCAGGCACCCATAAATTGTTTCTGGCTCTTGTTCCATTATATATCCGATACCAGTTTCGACGCGGCGTGAATGGTGTCATGCCCCGCTTTGAAACCTACAGAGATCCTACAGCCCCTTTTGTAGACCGTTTTCTACACTAAATACTCTACTTGAAGTTACGCCGCCACATTTCACGACGAACTTCCTACCTGTTATCATATCATAAATCATATATAGCAATGGTTTATTTAGCCTAAGTCTGACCAAATTGAGGAAAAGGCCTTCTAACCAAATGCCCTTTTCAAGTCGAACAGACAGACACCCGTACACTAATTTTTATCCATATTCCATTGTATGTCGGAAACCAACTTTGCAGCAGCATGCACCTGCCCTAAATCTAAACAGGTTGTCCGGCAGAATATTGTTGTCCTCGACCCATGTCTGCAGAGCTGTAATGACAATCTTTTCAAATGCCTTGCTGATGCAAGGAAGAAGACTCATCGACCGAAGATTAGAAGGAATTCTTTTGTCTTTATCCCGTTTAGGGATTGGTTGCACTACAGCTGTCTTCCAATGTGCCGGGTAATGTGCGTTACTTAACGCATTGCTAAACAGTGTAGTGTAAATTTCCACTGCCGCCGGAGGAAGATGATTGAGCATGATGTTCGGGATACCATCTGTCCCAGCCGATTTCTTGTTCTTAATGGCTTTAAAGACCCCTTGGAGATCTTCCTGAGTGATCACGATATGCTTTACATCGTTGGCGACGGGATTATTTGCCATATTTACGTCATCGAATCTGGTAAAACCAGGATTCTCAGATCGCCATAGACTGATCTCCTCACGGAGATAGAAGTGATTTACCAAGGCTCTGTTCTCTAGATCGTGATTTGGCCGTCTGACCATATACACTTTCTCGAAAACAGCGTCTATGGTATTAACCGTCTCTTGGGGATCTTCGACCACACAGAATTCGTCATCTAGCACGGACTCATCTGGATCTATATCAACTGATGTCAGTTTTTTTGATTGTGCGTTGTCGTTTGTTCTCGGAAGTGGGACGATTGGAATGTCATTTTTATCTTTCCTCCTAAATTGTTTATTTACTTGCGGGAACATACCCGGGTTGTTGGATCGTACAGCCCGGGTTTTATTGCCAATGCAAGCGTATGGCAAGATTATAATTTATTTTTATTAGTTCTTGGAGGTTTTTGATCTCTGACTTCAGAGATCTGACTTCCGGACTTGTCGGATCTGTAAACCGTCTATGCAAGAGTTTGAGTCTAGATAGCAGTCTACTTTTGTGCACGTGAAGAGCGTCGATGGTGGCATTCCGATAGACATCGCAGTCCTCGGTCGGCACAATCTTCGGTATTGTTCTGTCCATTGTACGCACTTTGGCGTCGTCCATTTGTTTGAGGTACCCATCAACCTCCTCGTTGGATAGGTTTCTGTTCGTTGGCGGATTGATCGCACTCGACCGGAGTTCCATGGCTAAAGCCCTGGAGAAACGTGGCCAGCGAGCCTTATTGTAATTATAAAGATTTCGCTGGACATATTGTTCCTCAACTGATAACAACTCTTCAACCTATCTGTAGAGAAGCGTTATCTCATCCCAATTCTGCTGAATTGTTTTTGATTTCATGTGACAGAAATGTTCCGTACGCATCCCTGCCGTCTCCGCTACACACTTGTCCAATGATCTTTTAAAAATTCTCATTCGCAAATGAAATCTATCCTTGTGATTGATGGAGCTCCTTGTGGCTTGTTGTGATAAAAATGGGTCAGAGGTCGGTATTGCTGCTTTCTGCTTGGGAACAGCACCTTGCTGCTTGGCTCCACCGATTGCCATTCCACCACTCGCCTGCCCTATTTCATGAATTTGCTCGGATTCTGATTGCTGCTTCGATTATACTGTTACTACACTTCGCATACGCTCTACCACCTTGTGTACTGCCTCGTAGTAATCCTTCTTGAAGTAGGGGTGCTCCTATTCACAAGGGAAAACCTCTCGAATCTTACTGTCAGTATCATCGAATTCCTTCAACAGCCTTTCTAATTTTTCCAAAATTTAAGTATCAATCACTACTTCATTTCAGAGCTCAATACTCTTTTCACACTCTTTTCACTTAGCTTGGAGGGGAACCACTTTTTCATAGCCGGAGACTTGAGCTCGAGGCAAATTGCATGGGACAACATAGTGCATAACACCAGGGGCACCTATTACTATAGCTGTTTGGCAGAGCACAATATTGTGTTAAAGCTAGATTTGCTTGCAACCGATAGGCCATCTTATCCCAGAAGCGGGCCCTATCTGGATCTGTTGCTGTTAGACGGCCGACTAACTATACTAGACGTGGAAAGACGCACGCGGAACTGTTTGGTTGCGGTTGAGTACGAGATTGCTAGATCACTGCGGGCTCTTAGCGGCTATTCAGCTTCCGAACAAGGTGGAAGAACTGGAGGAGTATGTCCAGGCACCCTAATAATTACAATAAGGTCCGTTGGCCACGATTCTCTAGGACTTTAGCCACAGAACTACGTTCGAGTGGGGTCAATCCTCCGACATACAGAAACCTAAATAACGCGGAGGTTGACAGGTGCGTCATACAAATGGACGATGTAATTAAACGTACCATGGATAAGACTATTCCGAAGCGCAGACGTCTGGGCATGACGTCTATCGAAATGCTACCATCGATGCACTTCACGTGCACAAAAGTAGACTGTTCTCAAGACTCAAGCTCTTGCACAGGCGGTTTACAGATCCGCAAAACGCGGAAGTCAGAGCATTGATCCAGGTAGGGCAGTGCTAGACAATGACGCCTTCGTAGTTGAGGATCCCTAGGAGAAGTTGAAAGCTTTTGGTTCTGTGTTTTAGCGAGTGTACATGTTCAACGATGTTAGTAGGCCAAATCACGAACTGGAAACAGAGCCTTTTTTGCTCGGATTCTGATTGCTGCTTGGAACTGGAAACAGAGCCTTCCTAAACCACTTCTATCTCCGCAACGAGATGAGCCAATGGCGATCCGAGAATCCAGGATTCATCAGGTTGATCTGGATTTCGCAAGAAGATCTCCAGAGTATCTTTGACTCGATGAAGAAGAAAAAGTCAGCGGGAATCGATGGAATATCCAATATTGTTCTTCGTCATCTTCCTCCCGAAGCAGTGCAGATTTTCAAAACACTGTTCAGCAATGCGCAAATTACCCAGCGGACTGGAAAACAGCTGCAGTGCAACCGATCCATAAACGGGACAAAGACAAGTCAATTCCGACAAATCTCCGGTCGATCAGTCTTCTTCCTTGCATAAGCAAGGTTTTTGAAAAGATAGTCATTCGAGTTCTGAAGCAATGGTTTGATGAAAATAAAGTCATACCGGATAACCAGTTCAGATTCAGGGCGGGCATGACATTCAGTTTAGCAAAAATAACAACCAGTACACAGGGGCCTGTCTGATTGACTTGGAGAAGGCGTTCGACACCGTTTGGTTGGAGGACCTCTTCTTGAAGTTGGTCAGGCTCGGAATGTGTAAGCCACTGCTATACATGATCTCGGACATGATAACAGGTAGAAAGCTTGTAGCGAAAATTGGCGACGTAACTTCCACTACGGTCTTTGACATTAAAAATGGTCTGCAACAAGGGGCGATTGGGCGATCTTGTTTTCAATATTCACTGCAGGTCCGAAGGTCGAGATAATACATATCCTGACTTCGTGACTTCGAGAAAATTCAGCTATTTTGCGACGACTGAATTGTGAAAGTAACTTTTCCAGGACCCCGTTGTACATGGCTTCGCGGGATATCCGCTTAAACGGGGAAAGGGCATTTACTTTGGAGATGGGCTTGATACCGACCGCAGAAACGACAACAGTAACAGCAGCAGCCACAACCTAACCAGCCGCAACAGCAGATGCCGCAACACAAGCAGCTGCAACACAAGCAATCACTACAGCAGCAGCCCCTAATAAGACAGCAGAAACAACAACAACCCCAGTAACAACCGAATCGGCAACAACAACAGGAGCAAAAGACACCGATTAAGGAAAGATGCCCGCCCATACACGTGACGGAAATCCCAACGAGCGATATCGTGAAACGGTGTAAGTACGCTGTCAGATCATTGCACATTGAAGGTGGTAGTTATATGATACACTATCGCAATAATAATATGAAGACAATTAAGTGCTACAACATGATACCGTACAGAAAAGAGCTGACGGTGTCGGGAATGGAGTTTTACACGTACACCCCGAAAGAGAACAGGCTCCAAACGACCCTCCTAAAGAACGTGGATCCTTCTATTGATCCGAAGGAGCTCCTCACTCTGCGCCGGGTGCAGCATTAAATTCGTTAGTGTCAAGCCGTTTGTCACTGCGGTGTCATCCGATCTTCAGGTTACGCCCGATGCCCGCCTAGGGTAAAATGGGCAAAGTGAGAACAAATTTGCCCCATTTTACAACGTGCTCGATGTCAGCGACTGGGACACGCTGCGGCGAACTGTACTTTGCAGTCTCTCAGGCAACCTGGGGTGACCTCAGATCAGTCTATCTTGCTTGCTATGCAGGCACAGATACAACAGATCGTCAAAACCCTCGCTGGACAAGTGGAGCACACAGCTAAACTTGAACAGCGACTCCTTGAACAGTCACTACGAGTAGATACCATCTTCTCTGTACTACGTGAAGTCGAAAGCTTTTTTTTAACTTTTTTTTATGTTCTTAAAACACTATCCTACTGACCCTTCACAGGTACTCTAAAATAATCTACACTTGCTTATCTATTTGCCTTTCGGCGCCTATACTACTATTTGTTTTTTTTTCAGTCCATGTGGACAATCTTTATTATTTGTTCTTACTGGCCAAGAAAACTTGGAAAAAACTTGGCGCTCTAAACATCTTTTTTTTTAATTTTCTTAAAACTAAACTTAAACCTAAGCTAATATTAAACCCTAACCCTAATAAAACCTAAACTACCTTACTCTATGTCCGTGATATTGCCAACGTGTGTACAAGGGCGTGTACGGTGTTTATATGCTAGGCATACATAAGTTACGCGCCTGTGCTCACCGTTTTTTTTATTTTATATTGTTTTTTTTTTTGTATTTTTTATATATTTTTAGTATTTTTTTTTCTTTTTTTTTTCGTCTGGCTTAGCCTTACTTAAAGTGGGCTGTTGTCCAACAGACCGACTATCACTGACATTAATGTCGCGCTGTCAAAGGCGGAGACTGGTTCTGGTGTAACCACCAAAAGAAGTGCCGCTCCTTTGCACTCCTATCTCGAACGGGGATCGCTCTACTGAACCGGAGTTGATCCTCGTGTTCACGAGCGATATCCGATTCATAGAGGAGTGGCCTGTCAACTGTTCGGCGTACAGCGTTTAAGATTATAGGACATCCACTCATGTCCTGAATCAGATTTAACGAATCTAAATAGAGAAAAGCCTCAGGTGGAATAAAGCCGGTGTGGCGTACCCTCTCATGATACATAAAGTTCGGGTAATAAGCCCCGAAGATCAGACTGTTTTTAGACATCATACACCTTGCAATGTGTCGTCGTGTTAAAGAAATTATAAAATTGTGTACTCTTTCCACGTTAGCCCTGTTGTACAGGACCTCGTTGGGATAGTACTTCTAGTACTCGGACTCAGGTGTCCGATACAACCAGAGACAGGTCCTAAGACATCGTCTCTCGAACACCCTCATCTTTTCCTTCTGTTAAGGGCTCACACCGAACCATAGGGGACAACCATACACCATGATCGGTCGTATAAGGGCCATGTAGCAGATCACTTTCACCCTGGTATCAAGTTGGCTGCTCCAAAAAAAACCCACTTGCCACAGCGAAGGCTTTTCTAGCATTGGTCAGAGTCCTTTCTTTATGTTTGTGAAAATACAGAAAATGATCTAACCCAAATTCCGAGATATCTGACTACACTTTTCACGATTAACAGCTGGCCCAGAGGGTTAACAATGCAAAACTCTTTCCAGTTCTTACGCGTATCACTTGAAGCCCTGTGCATCGAGGCACGGAAAAGAATAATTTCACATTTAGTTAGTTAATAAGCGACTTCCCGTCATAACAGAATCCAGTTATTTTACTTGCATCCCGTTGCAACAGGGTGTTTATGACTATTGCCTTCGGTGCTTATCTGTAAGCCACTAGGTCATCGGCATACGCGATTAGGTGCGGCATAGAACTTAGAAGATCTGCAGTAAATATAGCAAACAATGATGGGGATCCTACAACCCCCTGTTGTAGACTTGAAGTTACGCCGCCGCATTTCACGACGAACTTCCTACCGGTTATCATATAATTTTTTTTTTTTTTTAATTCATTTTTATTTATTATTTCATTAAATACTTACATACTAGACAAAAATGCTTAATACTAGTTGGACGAACAATGATTCTATTTTAACTTACTGGCCCTTGGCGGGCTCTCTAAGCTAAACTTAATCTTAATCTATGTCTTTCGACTTAACCTAACAATGCTTTTTTAAACAAAGGAAAATAAATTTATATGCACAACTAATATTAAGAAAAATTGAAAAAAAAAAAACTTAATAACAGAACTATGTTTTTTTTTTCTTAAAACCTATATACTAACTTACATGCTACCTTAAAAATAACTTAAACTAACTTAAGCTAAACTACATACATATACATATGTGTATATAATGATATACTCATATGTATATATATGTCCTTAAATTATGTACAATATATACACATAGGTACACACATGTGTACGAGTGTGTATACTACATTTTTTTTTGTTTTTTTTTTTTGCTATTTACATCTTAAAAACTACCTTAACACACTACCCTAAACTATGTAAGACGGCCATAGGTTGCGGCTGCTCCGCTGCAAAACAGTGACCGACAACTGCTCCCATGCGGGAGTCCGCATTACCCTTTCTACCCAGGGTCTAACGGGTTCGACGAGGGAGTTCCTTCGCTATCCAACCACCAGAATTTCCGATGCTGCATTTCAACATCTCGCACATCCCGCTCTGATACCGCCATACTGAACCGGAGGAGGCCTTCCTCAGCTCGTTGTGCAACGGAGCGGTCGTGGTTGAGTCGCCCATCCACAGTTGAACGGGCGATGTGAAAGAGAAGCGGTACCGCATTTATGTCTTGTATCAGACCGTTTGAATCCAAATAGAGGAATGCTTCGGGGGGGACATATCCGTTGTGACGTACCATTTCGTGGTATAATGAATTGGGGTAGTAAGCCCCCGAGATCAAGTTATTGACCGAGTTCAACGCTCTGGCAGTATGACCTCGAATCAACTTCACTAGGAAATTGTCCACTCGTATCAGGTTCGCCCTGTTGTATAACATCTCATTGGAGTAGAATTTTCTGTACTGGGACTCTGGAGTTCTATAAAGGCGAAGGCAAGCCCTAAGACAAGCCCTCTCGAACAACCGAATCTTTTCCATCAAGCTTGCACTCACGTTGAACCAAACGGGACAGCCGTAGGTGAGCATTGGCCGGATGAGGGCCATGTAGCAGATAACCTTCACCCTCGCATCGAGTTGGTTGTTGTAAAACAGTCTCTTTGTAAGGGCAAAAGCGCCTCGGGCCCTGGCCAGAGCAGCATCTACATGTTTGTTAAAATATAGATACTGGTCTAGCCAGATCCCCAGGTATCTGACTACAGTCCTTTGCACCAGTGGTTGCCCGTGTCGTCCAACAATAAAGAACTTTCGCCAATTCTTTTTCGTATCCGCCGAGGCCTTATACAGCGGCGTCCTGAACAATATGGTTTCCGACTTCTGAAAGTTGATTTTCAACTTCCAGTCATCGCAATCTCTCATGAATGAATCGAAGTTACCCTGCACGAGAGAAGTGATGTCCTCGATATTTTTGCCTGATCTGTACACGATCAAGTCGTCGGCGTACGCAATTACGTGAGGGAGAGAACTTATCAGATCGCTCAAGTAAATGTTGAACAGGATCGGCGAATTAACGGCACCCTGTTGGAGACCATTTTTTACATCAAAAGTACCTGTGGAGGTCACGTTGCCATTTTTGACGACGAACCGTCTACCGGTAAGCATGTTACACAGTAGGTACAGCAGTGGTTTGCTAATGCCCAGCCGATTGAGCTTGTAAAAAAGACCTTCTAACCATACGGTCTCAGATCAATCAGGCAGGCACCCATACATTGTTTCTGGCTCTTGTTCCATTATATATCCGATACCAGTTTCGACGCGGCGTGAATGGTGTCATGCCCCGCTTTGAAACCTACAGAGATCCTACAGCCCCTTTTGTAGACCGTATTCTACACTAAATACTCTACTTGAAGTTACGCCGCCACATTTCACGACGAACTTCCTACCTGTTATCATATCATAAATCATATATAGCAATGGTCTGACCAAATTGAGGAAAAGGCCTTCTAACCAAATGCCCTTTTCAAGTCGAACAGACAGACACCCGTACACTAATTTTTATCCATATTCCATTGTATGTCGGAAACCAACTTTGCAGCAGCATGCACCTGCCCTAAATCTAAACAGGTTGTCCGGCAGAATATTGTTGTCCTCGACCCATGTCTGCAGAGCTGTAATGACAATCTTTTCAAATGCCTTGCTGATGCAAGGAAGAAGACTCATCGACCGAAGATTAGAAGGAATTCTTTTGTCTTTATCCCGTTTAGGGATTGGTTGCACTACAGCTGTCTTCCAATGTGCCGGGTAATGTGCATTACTTAGCGCATTGTTAAACAGTGTAGTGTAAATTTCCACTGCCGCCGGAGGAAGATGATTGAGCATGATGTTCGGGATACCATCTGTCCCAGCCGATTTCTTGTTCTTAATGGCTTTAAAGACCCCTTGGAGATCTTCCTGAGTGATCACGATGTGCTTTACATCGTTGGCGACGGGATTATTTGCCATATTTACGTCATCGAATCTGGTAAAACCAGGATTCTCAGATGGCCGTCGACTGATCTCCTCACGGAGATAGAAGTGATTTACCAAGGCTCTGTTCTCTAGATCGTGATTTGGCCGTCTGACCATATACACTTTCTCGAAAACAGCGTCTATGGTATTAACCGTCTCTTGGGGATCTTCGACCACACAGAATTCGTCATCTAGCACGGACTCATCTGGATCTATATCAACTGATGTCAGTTTTTTTGATTGTGCGTTGTCGTTTGTTCTCGGAAGTGGGACGATTGGAATGTCATTTTTATCTTTCCTCCTAAATTGTTTATTTACTTGCGGGAACATACCCGGGTTGTTGGATCGTACAGCCCGGATTTTATTGCCCCAATGCAAGCGTATGGCAAGATTATAATTTATTTTTATTAGTTCTTGGAGGTTTTTGATCTCTGACTTCAGAGATCTGACTTCCGGACTTGTCGGATCTGTAAACCGTCTATGCAAGAGTTTGAGTCTAGATAGCAGTCTACTTTTGTGCACGTGAAGAGCGTCGATGGTGGCATTCCGATAGACATCGCAGTCCTCGGTCGGCACAATCTTCGGTATTGTTCTGTCCATTGTACGCACTTTGGCGTCGTCCATTTGTTTGAGGTACCCATCAACCTCCTCGTTGGATAGGTTTCTGTTCGTTGGCGGATTGATCGCACTCGACCGGAGTTCCATGGCTAAAGCCCTGGAGAAACGTGGCCAGCGAGCCTTATTGTAATTGTAAAGATTTCGCTGGACATATTCCCCCAGTTCAACCACCTCGTTCGGGAGTTGAATAACCGCTGAGAAAGCAAGATGATCACTATCGTACTCAATCGCGGTTAAAAAATTCCGTGCTTGTGTCTACATCCTGTATTGTCAGTCGTATGTCAATCAATAGTAGATCCCGATAATTCCCGCTTCTGGAAAATGAAGGTATTTCGGTTGCAGGCAAATCAGCCCTCAACTCATCATGCCCAATCAACCAGTTGTTCAAGGCGATCCCCCGTGCGCAATTCCTATTGCATCCCCAATCTTGATGTCTGGAGTTGAAATCTCCTGCAATGATATAATAAGTATCTTCCGAGCTCAGTCGGAGACAAGTGAAGAGAGTTTCGAGCTCTGGAATGAAATTATGTTCAAGATTATTATTATCCGGTGCATAAACAGTGATCACGTGCAATCGCTTACCACCCGAGAGCGGAATAAGTGGGATACACGTCTCTAGCAAACGAAACCTACGCGCTTCATTGCTATACATGATATTGTGATTAATAGTTTTCTTAACTAAAAGAGCGACTCCGCCTCCATTATGGGTGCGGTCTCTCCGAATAATATTGTAATTATTTTACCTGAGGGCGTGCTTTTAGTTAAGGTTAGTTTCGCTAACCATTATCACATCAGGATTGTGGTCTCTCAACAGTTGGCCGAAGGAAAGTTTCCTGTTGGTCCCTATTAGTGAATTGACATTTATCACGAGGATCTTAAGGTCGTGAACTGCGAGTGCACCCATTATATTGTGGCTTGTTTGCCAGACAGTCTGGAGAAGATGACATCTATTCTGACTGCCTGTTGAAGGAACTGCTGTTCTAAGCGAGCAGTCAGCTCTGCTTATTCAGCAATGCTTTTTTGCATCTGAGCCATCTGTGCCTGGATAGCCAGCAGGATGGAGCTCAGATCATTACTTACCTTTGGCACTGTCTGTTGTCCCGGTCTTCTACCTGACGCCATTTGGGCAAAGGAGATGACAGGCGTAACAGCGGTGGCTGGAACGCGAGGCACTGGCTTTGATGACACCGTTTTTGGTGTCCTCCTTTCGAACTTGTTTTTAAGTTCTTGCACTTTTGGACAGCCCCTTTAACTAGTGGGGCGCCCGTTAGTCCGACATAAAGCACATTTGAGGGTGCTCCTGTCCTAGACTTGGTCCTTTCTTAGAGGACATTCTCCACTACTGTGGTTCATGGCACATTTCACTTGCACACTGCATCGTGTGCTTACCTTTTTTTAATTGTCTCCCACTTAATTGCAACAGTCCCCGAGTGTTTAATTCGCTATAGGAGCTCTTTGTTGCTAGTGGGCGTTATCTGGACCAGGAACATAGGCAAGTGCCTATTCTCCCTTCGTGCCACCGCAGTGACAAACGGTTTAACTCCTACTATGCGGAGATCGTCGCTCTGCGCCTGGCGCAGCACAGCGAGGATTTCCTCCGGATCCGCTCTTAAGGAGCAGAGTCCGGAGTTTTTCTCCTTTCGCGGTGTACGTGTAGTCCTCATTCCCCGCCTTCTCCAACGCCTGCCTAATTAATTCGTGCACTGCCATATAGTGGCAGTACACGGTGTGCCTGAGGGGCATTCTATACTTTATCTCGTATGGAAGGTATAATTTGTCTAACTGTATAACCGCCCACTTACATAGATTTTGGATCCTTGGTCTCCGCACCGAAGATGTTTATAGATGTTTATAGATTGCTTTTGTTGCTGCTCCTTTTTCGCCTGCTGCTGCTCTTGTTGTTGCTGATGTTTCTGCTGCTGCTGTTGAACCTGCGTTTTTTTGGCGACTGCTGGGTGCTTTTTAGCAGCGCCTGTGGTGTGTCTGGTGATTGTTGTTGTTGCTTTTGCTGGCATTGGCTGTCCAGCTGTATGTGCGACTATACGGCTCGTTGTCGCAGCCGTGCAGCCGCCTGAGTCGCATTGCGCGCTGCCAACTTCTCCTACATTTTTTAGGCTACGGCGGCCAGTTCCGCCTCCTGCTGCTCTATTATGCGTTTCTTCACGCTGAGTTGGAGCTGGCGGCTCTCAATTCGTGAGAGACTTTGCTCAGCCTCCAGATCTTCGTCCTATTCGTTGGCGGAGAAGGCCTGGTACCTGTTCCAGAGGCTTAGATATCTCCCTTCTCGTTCTGCCGACTCGTATATAATCGAGTCGGCTAGTGCAGCCGCCGTTGCTGAAGGCGGCGCTGCTGGTGCTGATGTTGTTGGTATGCTAGCCGGCGTCGTCTCTGCTGTTAT
This sequence comes from Eristalis tenax, assembly GCA_905231855.2. Taxonomy (NCBI): domain Eukaryota; kingdom Metazoa; phylum Arthropoda; class Insecta; order Diptera; family Syrphidae; genus Eristalis; species Eristalis tenax. Next base: position 95,899,747 of record HG993124.1, on the reverse strand, counting down.
TATTGTTGCAGCTGCCGTTGTGGCCGACCCTAGTGCTGCTAGCGCAGCTTTTGATGTTGTTACCGATGGCGTGGTCTTCTTCGCCTTCGATCTCTGGACCAGGTTAGGTGCGGGGTGAAGGGGCCTCCTCCTCTTCCCCCTCTCGCTTTCGCCATCTCTAGAGTGGCGTGATGAGCTGGCATCGATCGAGAAGCCAGCATCATCTTCTGGTTGGCCAGTGCTGTGGCCTGATGCGCCACGCGTCGATCGACCTCTGCCCCCAGGCCACCCTTTCGCCTTAATTCTAACTTCTCACTTCACTATGCTTTTATTGTTAATTTTAAAAAACGGATCACGTGTCTCTTTCACTTTTCCACCCTCGGTATTTGAACCGGGGCCTCCCACACCTGGGGTATGCACACTATGTGCAAGGCCACAAGCTTGTTGCGGAACCTAGCTTCAGAATCGCACTGATGTGATTTTTATTGATGAAATGATTTTGTTTTGTTTTTTTTCGTTCGCACGTACACGTCCACTCGCTTTGAATGCCGGAGAGCGACTGTGAAGTCGAAAGCACTCAAGTAATATAATAGCTGCGAAGACAGCCACTAACCTGAAGATCCTGGCAGCGAATGTAAATTCTCTGGTCAGACCCGAAAGAAAGCTTACGCTTGGTTACTTTTTGCACGACCATAATTCTGACCCACAATCCTAGGTACTACAACATAATAAGAAGAGATAGACCTCGCAGTGGTAGTGGGTTCGCTCTCATTATTAAAAAATACCTCTGTTATAAGGTCATATATAGCAGTGATGAGCAGTAATTTCGACTACTAGAGACATGTATCGCCCGCATTCCACTCTCGGGGGGAAAGCAACTCTATGTGATCGCGATTTATGCGTCAGAAAGAAAAGGAAACGAAAGTCATGTCAATCACAATTTCATTCCTGAGCTTCACACTCTCTTCGTGAGTCTCCGTCTGAGCCCGGAAGACAACTTTTATATCATGGCTACAGATCTGAACTCTAGACATAGAGAATGGGGAAACCCAGTGAACAGCACCCGGGGAACATTATTGTATAACTGGTGGGCTAAGCGCAATATTGAGTTCAAGCTAGACTTGCTTGCAACTGATGTGCCATCATATCCCAGAATCGGGTCATATCTGGATCTATTATTATAGACAAAAGACTGACCATAATAGACCTGGTAAGACAATTATTGAATTGCATAGTCGCGATCGAAATCGCGAGAAAGAGAATGGGGAAACGAGAAATCCCAAATGAGGTGGAAGGACTGGAGGAGTATGTATAGACAAACCCTTATAATTATTATAAGGCTCGCTGGCCACAGCCAGTTCCAGGAACAGAACTACGTTTGAGTGGAATCAACACTCCGGCTAATAGAAACCTGACTAACGAAGAGGTAGACAAGTACCTCATACAAATGGACAACGCGATCAAACGAACGATGGACAGAACAATACCAAAAACAGTGCAAACCGAAGGCTGTGATGTCTATTGGAATGCAGCTATAGACGCACTTCACGTGCATAAAAGCAGACTGCTGCCGAGACTTAAACTCTTGCACAGACGGTTTGCAGACACACATAGTGAAGAAGTACGGTCCTTGAAGTCGGAGCTCAAAAATCTACAACATTTAATAAAAATTAACTATAGATTTGCATAAACTTGCGGTGGGGCAATAAAGTCCGGGCTGTATGATCCAACAACCCCGGTGCCTTTCCCCTAAGTAAATAAAATATTTAGGAAAAAAAGTCATATATGTCTTCAGACAGAACAAAAAATAAACCGATAGTATAGCCCGAAAGACAATTAGAGTAGTAGACTAGGTTAGCTTAGAGTACCCGCATAGGGTCAGTAAGTCAGTTATAAGTTCAAATGAATTGTTAGAGTTATGCTAGAATTAAACATTTTGTCTAGGATTGAGTAAGACATTAGATTACAACAAAATAAAAATTAATTATAAACTAAACTATATTTAGATTTGAACACTCCTTATCAGCACAATATACATGTAATAGAAAGAAAACAATTTCAATCTTACAATTCCATTTCCCTAGTGAATTTAGAATGTTTAACGCTTGACAAGTTCTTTGTTAGGATGTCTGAAATCATGTTTTTATGTCAATGTGTTTACTTTGACAATGGTAAATGGGATTTTTGGTCAGCTCTTGGGCAGTCTGGTTAGTCCTAGGAATACCCATTTCATTCAGCAATTTTGTGATAAACACTGCTTCCTTCGCTTCGGTTGAAAGACCTACATACTCAGCTTCCGTACTGCTCAGTGCTACCGCGGTCTGTTTTTTCGATTTCCACGAAAACACGCTTCCTGCTACAATGAATGAAAATCCAGTATATGACTTTCTGTAGCTAGAGTCTCCACCCCAATCAACTTCAACATAACACACCACCCCGTCTTGTAGTAATGCAGTTTTAAATCAATTGAACCCTTCAATTAACACACAATTTATTTTGCAGCTGCTTAATGCTCCTAGTGAGGATCGGTGTTCCGTTGAAATAGTTTGCAGACCAAATGCAGAATATCTAGCCGAGTTGAAATCGCCAGATACATAAGAGCAAGAATTATAGACTAATACTTCGTTTGGTTTATTCTTTTGCATTTGTCATCAACGCAACTGACTCGAAAACCTACATCCAATGGAGCAGACACAGGATTGCAATTCTCTATGCGATACTGCTAGAGGAGATTAGCGATGTACTGCCGCTGACAAAGAGTAATGGCGCTCAGTCGTTCACAGATCGCTGAACAGTTCACAAGTGTTTCGACTTCAATAGATCAATTTTTAATAAACCAAGTGCAAGTAGTGGAATTATCTGATAAGTTCTCAATGAAAACGTGGCTGAGCGAGCATAAGGCCAAGTCGTTCACATAAATCCAAACAGATCAGATGTGTTTCGACTTAGTGCGAGTGTTGTAAGACTGAAGTGCATAAAGTGTTGCGTAAAACTAGTAAGAAGCAGTAGCCTCGTAGTGTAATCGCCGGTTGGAGGCGGAGTCGCTCTTATAGTTTAGAAAACTATTAATCATAAAATCATGTATACCAATGAAGCGCGTAGGTTTCGTTTGCTAGAGACGTGTATCGCACGCATTCCGCTCTCGGGTGGTAAGCGATTGCACGTGATCACTCTCTATGCACCAGATAATAATAATCTCGAACATAATTTCATTCCAGAGCTCGAAACTCTCTTCACTTGTCTCCGAGTGAGCTCGGAAGATACTTATTATATCATTGCAGGAGATTTCAACTCCAGACATCAAGATTGGGGATGCAATAGGAATTGCGCACGGGGGATCGCCTTGAACAACTGTTTGATTGGGCATGATGAGTTGAGGGTTGATTTGCTTGCAACCGAAATACCTTCATTTCCCAGAAGCGGGAATTATCTGGATCTACTATTGATTGACAGACGACTGACAATACAGGATGTAGACACAAGCACACGGAATTGTTTAACCGCGCTTGAGTACTATAGTGACCATCTTGCTTTCTCAGCGGTTATTCAACTCCCGAACGAGGTGGTTGAAGTGGGGGATATGTCCTACGAAATCCTTATAATTACAATAAGGCTCGCTGGTTACGTTTCTCCAGGGCTTTAGCCATGGAACTCCGGTCGGGTGCGATCAATCCGCCAACGAACAGAAACCTATCCAACGAGGAGGTTGATGGGTACCTCTAATAAATGGACGACCCCATAGTGCGTACAATGGACAGAACAATACCGAAGGTTGTGTCGACCGAGGACAGCGATGTCTATCGGAATGCCACCATCGACGCACTTCACGTGCACAAAAGTAGACTGCTATCTAGACTCAAACTCTTGCACAGACGGTTTACAGATCCGAGAAGTCAGATCTCTAATCAAAAACCTCCAACAACTAATAAAAATAAATTATAGTATTGTCATAACTTGCATTGGGGCAATAAAATCCGGGCTGTACGATCCAACAACCCGGGTATGTTCCCGCAAGTAAATAAATTATTCAGGAGGAAAGATAATAATGACATTCCAATCGTCCGACTTCCGAGAACAAACGACAACGCACAACTACTGACATCAGTTGATATAGATCCAGATGAGTCCGTGCTAGATGACGAATTCTGTGTGGTCGAAGATCCCCAAGAGACGGTTAATACCATAGACGCTGTTTTCGAGAAAGTGTATATGGTCAGACGGCCAAATCACGATCTAGAGAACAGAGCCTTGGTAAATCACTTCTATCTCCGTGAGGAGATCAGTCGACGGCGATCTGAGAATCCTGGTTTTACCAGATTCGATGACGTAAATATGACAAATAATCCCGTCGCCAGCGATGTAAAGCACATCGTGATCACTCAGGAAGATCTCCAAGGGGTCTTTAAAGCCATTAAGAACAAGAAATCGGCTGGGACAGATGGTATCCCGAACATCATGCTCAATCATCTTCCTCCGGCGGCAGTTGAAATTTACACTACACTGTTTAACAATGCGCTAAGTAATGCACACTACCCGGCACATTGGAAGACAGCTGTAGTGCAACCAATCCCTAAACGGGATAAAGACAAAAGAATTCCTTCTAATCTTCGGTCGATGAGTCTTCTTAATTGCATCAGCAAGGCATTTGAAAAGATTGTCATTACAGCTCTGCAGACATGGGTCGAGGACAACAATATTCTGCCGGACAACCTGTTTAGATTTAGGGCAGGTGCATGCTGCTGCAAAGTTGGTTTCCGACATACAATGGAATATGGATAAAAATTAGTGTACGGGTGTCTGTCTGTTCGACTTGAAAAGGGCATTTGATACCGTTTGGTTAGAAGGCCTTTTCCTCAATTTGGTCAGACTTAGGCTAAATAAACCATTGCTATATATGATTTATGATATGATAACAGGTAGGAAGTTCGTCGTGAAATGTGGCGGCGTAACTTCAAGTAGAGTATTTAGTGTAGAAAACGGTCTAAAAAAGGGGCTGTAGGATCTCCGTTATTGTTTGCTATATTTACTGCAGATCTTCTAAGGTCTATGCCGCAACTAATCGCGTATGCCGATGACCTAGTGGCTTACAGATCAGCACTGAAGGTAGTAGTCATAAACACCCTGTTGCAACGGGACGCAAATAAAGTAACTGGATTCTGTATTGACTGGAAGTTGCTTATCAACTTCCTGAAATGTGAAACTATTCTTTTCCGTGCACAAGGCTTCAAGTGATACGCGTGAGAACTGGAAAGAGTGTTGCATTGTTAACTCTCAGGGCCAGCCGTTAATCGTGAAAAGTGTAATCAGATATCTCGGCATTTGGTTAGATCATTTTCTGTATTTTCACAAACATATAGTAAGTTCTCTGACCAATGCTAGAAAAGCCTTCGCTGTGGTAAGTGGGTTGTTTTACAGCAGCCAACTTGATACCAGGGTGAAAGTGATCTGCTACATGGCCCTTATACGACCGATCATGGTGTATGGTTGTCCCCTTTGGTTCGGTGTGAGTCCTTCCCAGATTGAAAAGATGAAGGTTTTCGAGAGACGATGTCTTAGGACCTGTCTCCGGTTGTATCGGACACCTGAGTTCGAGTACAAGAAGTACTATCCCAACGAGGTCCTGTACAACAGGGCTAACGTGAAAAGAGGACACAATTTTATAATTTCCTTAACACGACGACACATTGCAAGGGGTATGATGTCTACCAACAGTCTGATCTTCGGGGCTTATTACCCGAACTTTATGTATCATGAGAGGGTACGCCACACCGGCTTTATTCCACCTGAGGCTTTTCTCTATTTAGATTCGTTAAATCTGATTCAGGACATGAGTGGATGTCCTATAATCTTCCACGCTGTACGCCGAACAGTTGACAGGCCACTCCTCTATGAATCGGATATCGCTCGTGAACACGAGGATCAACTCCGGTTCAGTAGAGCGACCCCCGTTCGAGATAGGAGAGAAAGTGCAAAGGAGCGGCACTTCATTTGGTGGTTACACCAGAACCTGTCTCCGCATTTGACAGCGCGACATTAATGTCAGGCCTGTTGGACAACAGCCCACTTTAAGTAAGGCTAAGCCAGACGAAAAAAAAAAAGAAAAAAAAAATACTAAAAATATATAACAAATACAAAAAAACAATATAAAATAAAAAATGTGAGCACAGGCGCGTAACTTATATATGTCTAGCATATAAACACCGTTTTTTTTTTTTTTTAATTCATTTTTATTCCAATAATCCGATCGACTTACATACTAGACAAAAATGCTTAAAACTAGTTGGACGAACATTGTTACTATTTCTAACTTACTGGCCCTCCGCGGGCACTCTAAGCTAAACTTAAACTTATCCTATGTCTTTCGACTTAAACTAAAAATTCATGATTAAGACTAAATTATCTTAACTGTACATTTAAGTATTAAGAAAAAATTTTTTACAAAAAAACTTAATGAAAGAACTTTTTTTTTTTAAGTAAAACCTATATACTAACTTACTAATAACTTACACACTACCTTAAAAATAACTTAAACTAACTTAAACTAAACTACATACATATACACATGTATATATAAATATATACATGTGTATATATATGTACTTAATATATACACTGTATACACAAAGGTACACGCAGGTGTACGCATGTGAATACTCGTCAATATTTTTTTTTTTTTTTTTTATTTATTTACACCTTACAAGCTACCTTAAAACTACCCTAGGCTATGTAGGTCGGCCATGGCTTACCGCTCATAGATTTGCATCTCAATTGCTGCAAGACAGTAGCCGACTGCTCCCCCTTTCGGGGATACGTACTACCCTTTCTACAAAGGGTCTAAAGGGTTCGACGAGGGAGTTCCCCCTCTCCCCAGCCACCAGAATTTTCGGTGTTGCATTGCAACATCCCGAACATCTCTCCTTGATACCGCCGTACTGAACCGGAGGAGACCCTCCTCAGCTCGTTGTGCGACGGAACGGTCGTAGTTGAGTCGCCCATCCACAGTTGATCTGGCTATGTGGTAGATGAGCGGTACCGCATTTATATCTTGTAACAGTCCGTTCTTGTCAAAATGGAGAAAGGCTTCTGGGGGGACGAAGCCATTGTGGCGTACCCTTTCGTGGTATTGTGTATTGGGGTAGTAAGCCCCCGAGATCAGGTTATTGACCGAGTTTATCGCTCTGGCAGTATGACCTCGAATCAACTTCACTAGGAAATTGTCCACTCTTATCAGGTTTGTCCTGTTGTATAAGACCTTATTGGAATAGAATTTTTTGTACTGGGACTCTGGAGTTCGATAAAGGCGAAGGCAAGCCCTAAGACAAGCCCTCTCGAACAACCGAATCTTTTCCATCAAGCTTGCACTCACGTTGAACCACACGGGACAGCCGTAGGTGAGCATTGGCCGGATGAGGGCCATGTAGCAGATAACCTTCACCCTCGCATCGAGTTGGCTGTTGTAAAACAGTCTCTTTGTAAGGGCAAAAGCGCCTCGGGCCCTGGCCAGAGCAGCATCTACATGTTTGTTAAAATATAGATACTGGTCTAGCCAGATCCCCAGGTATCTGACTACAGTCCTTTGCACCAGTGGTTGCCCGTGTCGTCCAACAATAGAGAACTTCCGAGAATTCTTTTATCGTATCCGCCGAGGCCTTATACAACGGCGTCCTGAACAATATGGTTTCCGACTTCTGAAAGTTGATTTTCAACTTCCAGTCATGGCAATCTCTCATGAATGAATCGAAGTTACCCTGCACGAGAGAAGTGATGTCCTCGATATTTTTGCCTGATCTGTACACGATCAAGTCGTCGGCGTACGCAATTACGTGAGGGAGAGAACTTATCAGATCGCTCAAGTAAATGTTGAACAGGATCGGCGAATTAACGGCACCCTGTTGGAGACCATTTTTTACATCAAAAGTACCTGTGGAGGTCACGTTGCCATTTTTGACGACGAACCGTCTACCGGTAAGCATGTTACACAGTAGGTACAGCAGTGGTTTGCTAATGCCCAGCCGATTGAGCTTGTAAAAAAGACCTTCTAACCATACGGTGTCAAAGGCCTTCTCCAGATCAATCAAGCAGGCACCCGTACATTGTTTCTGGCTCTTGTTCCATTGGATATCCGACACCAGTTTCGACGCGGCATGAATAGTGTCATGCCCCGCTTTGAAACCGAATTGGTTATCCGGAATTATATTTTTGTCCTTAGTCCAGTTGATCAGAGCTCTATTTATCACCTTCTGGAATACCTTGCTGATGTTCGGAAGGAGACTAATTGACCGGAGGTTGCACGGATTCGAAGAATCTTTGCCTCTCTTGGATATGGGTTGCACAATCGCAGTTTTCCAATGCTCCGGATAATGTGCATTATTCAAAGCATTGTTAAACAGGATTGTGTACATATTAACCACTTCCAGGGGGATATGTCTTAGCACAATGTTCGAGATCCCGTCGACTCCCACTGACTTCTTCTTTTTTATTGATTCGAAGACCGCTTTAAGATCTGTCTTCGAAATGAACGGGGGATGAACCCCTTCGTCGGCGATGACATTATCTGCCATGTTAACATCATTGAACACGACAAAGCCAGTGTTCTCAGATCGCCATTGTTGCAGATCTCACGAAGAAGCGTGTTGTTAACCAGTACGCGGTTCTCCAGGTCGTGGTTCGGTCGAACACTCTCGTTCACCTTGTACACTTCCTGAAAGACCGCGCCAAGTACTTCCACTTTTTCTTGCGGATCTTCGACCACAAAGAAGTTGTCGTCAAGTACAGCGTTATCTGGATCAATACCTGCTGTAGTCAGTATTTGTTCGTTGTCCGTCGTTCTAGGGAGCTTAAGACACGGAAGATCGCTTTGCTTGTTGCTTCTAAAGAATTTGTTTATCTGCGGGAACATGCTCGGGTTGTTGGATCTTACAGCCCGGACCTTGTCGTTCCAATACGAATTAACAGAAAGTCTGTAATTCTGAGCAATTAATGTTTGTATGTTCTTAATGAGCGATTTCAATGTCCTAACTTCCTCGTCTCGTCTGTCCGTAAACCGCCTGTACAAGGTTTTTAATCTTGACAGGAGTCTACTTTTTTGTTGGTGGAGTGCGTCAATTGTCGCATTGCGGTACATGTTCTGGTTGTTTGTGCGTATATACCGAGGTATCGTACTGTCCATCGTTCGTTTAATTATCTCGTCCAATTGTATTAGATACATGTCAATCTCTTCGTTTGACAAGTTTCTATTGGACGGTATGTGGAGCTCATTCGAAGAGAGTGCTCTCGTCATTTGTCTGGAGAAGCGTGTCCATCGTGCCCTCCTGTAATTGTAGGGATACGTTTGAACAAACTCTCCTAATTCCGCAATGTCGTTAGGAATCTTGATTTCGGCACTGAGTCCGCAATGGTCACTGAGATACACGAATGTGTTCAAGCAGTTTACCGTTTGTGAAGTTGTGTCTGTCAGCTGCAGTCTTGCGTCAAACAGCAGTAGATCCAGATAAGAGCCGCTTCTCGGAAACGACGAGATCTCTGTTGCTTTCAAATCGAGTCTATACTCGACACTGTGCAAGCAAAACCAGTTATAAAGCTGGTCCCCTCTGTAATTCGAAATCATGTTTCCCCAATATCCATGTCGGGCATTTAAGTCCCCGGCCAAAATGAAATAGTTATCTTCCGAGTCCAGCCTTAGACATCGAAAGAGTGAATCGAGCTCAGATATAGTTGTTCTGGAACTAGGGTTGCCGGAGGAGTAGACCGACACCGCATACAACCTTCTTCCACTGCGGAGCGAAATGCACACGATGCAGGCCTCCAACTCCTGAAACCTTCGTACTTCACTACTATACACCACATTGTGTTTTATGTTATTTTTAATGAAGATGGCAACACCGCCTCCACCACTGGAATTGGGCCGGTCTCTTCTAATAACATTGTAATTACTGTGCTCCAAATTGCCTCTCTGAGTTAGCTTGGTTTCGCTAATCAGCATCAGCTCTGGGCTTTGATCGTCCAACAATCTATATAGCTCGTTTTTTCGTGGGACCCCTATCAATGAATTTACATTCACTGCAAGGATCTTAAAAATACTCTCTGTCTGCGCATCCATTAGGACTTTTGACGTGCTGAGTTCTGCAGGAGCGCCAGAATTTGGCCGACCTGCTCCTCTAACCGAGCCATACGCCCTTCAATGGAAGCTTTCCATTCGGGCGCTGGTTCGTGTGCCCTTGGCACTGAGACTTGCGGCACTACCTTCGGTAGCTGCTGCTTTTCCGTACTCCTTTGACCAGACGCAATTTGGGCGAAAGTCAATTGAGGTGTGACGGGTATGGCTGCCCCGAGTGGAATTTTCACTGGGGGCTGCTTCTGCAGAACCTTTTTTTCTTTCCGCTCTTGAAACTTAGGGCAACCCCGATAGTTAGCGGTGTGCCCCGCGTTCCCGCAGAGTACGCACTTGAGCTGACTTTTGTCAGCTGCTCCCTCTTTCCCCAGCGGGCATTCCTCCGCCTTGTGGTTTTGACTGCACTTCACGCATCGAGGCTGCATTCGGCAGTTCGACGCGGCGTGACCAAACCTTTGGCAGCGAGCGCATTGTATAATGCCGTCGCGCCTTCGTATGTTTTCCCAGACGCAATGATAGTCAGATAATCGAGAGATATCGTTTACCTTGTCTATTTTGCTATTGGGTGACAACTGTACAATAAAGAACGGTAATTTCCGCCCCTCCCTTCTTGCCTTAGCTGTGGTGAAGGGCTTGACCCCGACGAACTCGAGACCGTCACACACATGCTCTTTGAGCAGTTGGAGGATCTCCTCCGCTTCAAGCGGTGCGGAGATCTTTAACAATTTCGACTGGAGTTTCTCTCCTTTTGGTGTGAAGGAGAAGAACCTCTCACCCTCTTAACTTTATTAAACTTTATTATGATTTTCTACTGTCTTGCAGCAGATCGAATGCTTCTCTAAGCCTTTATTTTTTTTAATTAAAAAATTACCACTACCTACGGCCGTCCTACATACCTGTGCAGTGTAAATGATGTCCGCCTTGTAGAGGTTAATCGGTGGCACTTTTTCTTTTTTCGTTTGCTGTGGTTGTTGCTGGTGTACTGCATGCTGCTGCTTCTTCTGTTGTTGCGATGTTGCTTGCTGGGCTGCTTTCTGTGGTTGCTGCTTCTGCTGTTGTTGCTGAGCTGTTGGCTGTTGCTGCTTTTTTTGCTTTTTTGCTGCTTGCTGTTGTTGTTGCTGCGGCTGCTTTTCCAGCTGACTTGGTTCGGGCAACTTTTTTTGTAGTTGCCCGAGTTGTAGGACAGCTTGTTCCTCCCTCCTTCTCCTTTCGAGAGTTCTTCTTCTAAGCTCTCTTATTTCTTGGAGGAGTTTGTCGGTCTCCTCCCTCAGATTTGAGACTTTCGATTGTTTCGAGCGGATTATTGCCTCCACTTCTTCTTCTGTGTCGGAGGGCATCGATTCAAAGCTGTTGCTGCTTATTGCAAATCGGCCCTCCCTCCCATCAGACACATATGAATACCCGTCATCTATGGTCTCGTTCGATGACGTCGACGATGCGCTCTCTTCATCCTCCGGTGACGCGTTATTGTTGCGTCGCTTCGAACTGATGGAGTTCTGCTTCTTTCTCCTTCTCTTCGCTGTGCCTTCTTTAGACACCGTTGGTTGGTGGCGTGGTTCTTCTGCCACCGGTTTTTGAATATCGCCGTCTGCTTCTAGGCGAGCGGACTGCCCGATCTGCTCCATACCTTGCACTGACTCACTTTCAGAGTGCAATTATCGGCTCGACGGGAAAAACGATAAAAAATGATGTGTACCCAGCGGGACTCGAACTCGCCCCTCCTGGTCCACGGGTGTGGTCTTCGCACACTCGGCCACGCTCTTGTTGCGGATCCTCGCGGTTTTTTGACTACTTGACTGAACTAATTACTCGCTATTGCTTGGATTTGCTAAGTCGAAACACTTGTGCACTGTTCAACGGTGTGTGAACGACGAATATAAACACCGTACGCGCCCTTGCACTCTTGCACACACGTCCGCAATGTCACGGACATAGAGTAAGATAGTTTAGGTTTTATTAGGGTTAGGGTTTAATATTAGCTTAGGTTTAAGTTTAGTTTTAAGAAAATTAAAAAAAAAGATGTTTAGAGCGCCAAGTTTTTTCCAAGTATTCTTGGCCAGTAAGAACAAATAATAAAGATTGTCCACCTGTATTGAAAAAACACAAATAGTGGTGTAGGCGCCTAAATGCCGAAAGGAAAGATAAGCAAGTTTAGATTATTGCAGAGTACATGTGATGGGTCAGTAGGATCGTTTTTTAAGAACATGAATTGTTTAGATAGTAAGATAGATTTTTTTTAAGGATCACGGATTTTTTAAATAAAAATTAATTTTAAAGTTAAAAAAGTTAAAGTGTAATCGCCGGTGACATCGTGGTACCGGGTTCGAGTCTAGCGGAAAATTTAAGATCATTTTTTTAAAATAAGACATTAAAGCAAAGACACACGTTTAGGCTCCATTGAAGTCAAATGGAAATCATTAAAAATGCAAGGCACACAATCCAGTGTGCTCGTTGTCAAAGGTTTGGGCATGCCGCGGCGAACTGTAACATGCAGTCTCGCCGCGTTAAATGCGCAGGAACCCACACTCGAGGGGAATATCCTTTGGGGCGGACAAATTTGATGATAGGAGCATTCTGAAATGTGTTCTCTGCAAGACCAGCGGGCACCCTGCAAACTATCGGGGATGCCCTAAGGCCCAAGAGAACAGGAAAATCATTGAGGCGAAAAGGAAAACAAAAGTGGTTGAATCGAGGCCAGTGCCCCGTGCTCCAGCTACCACTGTTACACCGCCAGTTTCCTACACCGGTACAACAGACAGTGCCGAAGGTGGCCCCAGTGACAGTGGCTCTATATCCAGGGACAGATCGACCTCATCTACTCCACGCTGTTCGCCGAGCCAAACGCCACATCGGTCTGATGGCTTCGCGGGCAGCCTGTAACCCAAAAATTCTAGCAGCAAATGTGAATTCGCTGATCAAACCCGATCGACACTTAAATTTCGGCAACTTACTGCAATCGCATAATACTGATGTGTTGATGGTTTGTGAAACTAAGCTAAATCAGACGTACACATTCAGGTACAATAATTATCACGCCATTCGAATAGATCGAACCTACCTTGCTGGCGAGGTCGCTCTCTTAATCATAAAAGGCTTTTGTCATAAGGTCGAATATAGAGGGGAAGTGCGAAGATTTGATGTGATAGAAACATGTATCGCACGCATTCCCCTTGGCAGTTATATGTGATCACTAAATATGCGGCTGAAAATTTAAGTATCAATCACTACTTCATTTCAGAGCTCGATACTCTTTTCACAAGTCTTCCACTTAGCGCGGAGGAGAACCACTATATCATAGCCGGAGACTTGAGCTCGAGGCATATTGAATGGGGCAACATAGTGCATAACCACAGAGGGACCTCATTGTATAACTAGTTGGCAGAGCACAATATTGAGTTAAAGCTAGATTTGCTTGCAACCGATAGGCCATCTTATCCCAGAAGCGGGTCCTATCTGGATCTGTTGCTGATAGACAGCGGACTAACTATACTAGACGTGAAAAGACGCACGCGGAACTGTTAAGCTGCTGTTGAGTACGAGAGTGATTATTGCGGGCTCTTCGCGGCTATTCAGCTTCCGAACAAGGTGGAAGAACTGAAGGAGTATGTCCAGGCACCCTTATATTTACAATAAGGCCCGTTGGCCACGATTCTCTAGGACTTTAGCCACAGAACTACGTTCGAGTGGGATCAATCCTCCGACAAACATAAACCTAAATAACGCGGAGGTTGTCATACAAATGGACAACGTAAATAAACGTACCATGGACAAGATTATTCCGAAGCCCAGACGTCAGGGCATGACGTCTATCGAAATGCTGCCATCGATGCACCTCACGTGCACAAAAGTAGAATGTTGTCAAGACTCAAGCTCTTGCACAGGCGGTTTACAGATCCGCAAAGTGCGGAAGTCAGGGCATCGATCCAGGTACGGCAGTGCCAGACAATGATTTCTTCGTAGTTGAGGATCCCTAGGAGAAGGTGAAAGCTTTTGGTGCTGTGTTTCAGCGAGTGTATAAGGTCAATGAGGTTAGTAGGCCAAATCACGACCTGGAAAACAGAGCCTTGCTAAACCACTTCTATCTCCGCCACGAGATGAGTCAATGGCGATTCGAGAATCGAGGATTCACCAGGCTCAGTGACGCACATAATGCCGTCGCCAATTCTAAATCACATCTTGATTTCGCAAGAAGACCTCCAGAGTATCTTTAACTCCATGAAGAAGAAAAAGTCTGCGGGAATCGATGGAATACCGAATATTGTTCTTCGTCATCTTCCTCCCGAAGCAGTGCAGATTTACACAACACTGTTCGACAATGTAAAGTAATGCATATTACCCAGCGCACTGGAAAACAGCTGTAGTGCAACATCCAATACGAACCGGATGTCGCTCGGGGATCTTCTTCGGTTCAGTCGAGCGATCCCCGCTCGAGATAGGAAGCAGTCTGCCAAAGACCGGAAATTTTTTTTGTGGTTACACCAAAACCAGTCTCCGCCAACGCAAAAAATATAAAACAACCAACAAAAAAAAATATAAAACAAAAAACCAAAAAAAAGGTGCACCACGGCGTATAAATTATATATGTTAAGCATATGCATAATATATACGCTCTGGTGCACGCGTCCTTTCTGTTACGGACATAATTAATATAGTCTTAAGTTTAACGTTAGGGTAAGTTAGTATAAGGTAGGTAAAGTAGTAAAGTTCAGTTTAGCCAAGTTTTTATCAGTTTTCTTGGTACAGATAAAAATTAATGTAAATAAAAAAAAAGACTAAAAAAACCATGTAGATCAAGCCGAAAGGCACATTTAGGCTTAGGCTTAAAGTACCGGCATAGGGTCAGTAGGTTAGTATGAAGAACAATTGTGAATTGTTAAGTTATTTAAGCTAGCTTTAAGTTCTTTTGTCTAGCAAGTAAGTAGTATACATTTCAATAAAAACAAAATTACACTGAAAAAAAGAGCATAAGAGAGGAGATGGGTTCGAAACCCAGTGGGGGGAAGCTTTGTTTATTTCCTCCCAAAACCGAAATACCCACTTAGAAAGTGTATAAGTAGAACGGAGGCGAACGGCAATCCGCTCGCAGAGATATGGACAGCGAGATCCAGCAAACGGTGGCAGAGGGATCACGCCACCATCCAACGGTGCCCATGGATGGCACAACAAAGAGAGGGAGGAAAAAACAGTCCTCTAAAGCCGAAGAGGAAGGGAGTATAGCGTCTACGTCATCAAACGAGGCTGCAGCTCAGGGCGATGCAGAAGACGATGCATTCTCAAATGTGTCAGGCGGGAGGGAGGGGCGGTTCGCAATAAACTGTATCAGCTTCGAATCGATTCCCTCCGATACAGAGGAAGACGTGGAATCTATAATCCGCTCCAAAGAGACGAAAGTCTCTAATTTGAGGGAGGAGATCGACAAACTCCTTCAAGAGATCAGAGAGTTACGAAGAAGAACTCTTGAAAGGAGAAGGAAGGAGGAAGAACAAGCAGCTCTACAACTCGGGCAATAACAACAAAAGTTGCCCGAACCGAGTCAGCCGCAAAAGAAGCCACAACAACAACAACAGCAAGCAGCAACGACACAGAAGAAGCTGCTTCAGCAGCCAGCAGCTCATCTTCAACAACAACAGAAGCAGCAACAAAAAAAGCAGGCCATCAATATCAGCAAGGAACATCGACAACAGGTACATACCTGTGCAGTAGCAATTTCTTAATTTAAAAAAAATAAAGGCTTCGAGAAGCACTCGATCTGCTGCACGACAGTAGAACATTACAATAAAATTGAGAAGTGTTTAAAGCTTTCGACGATGGAGTTCTCCTCCTTCACGCCAAAAGGAGAAAAACTCCAGTCAAAATTATCAAAGATCTCCGCACCACTCGAAGCGGAGGAGATCCTCTAAATGCTCAAAAAGCATGTGTGTGACGGTCTCGAGTTCGTCGGGGTCAAGCCCTTCACCACAGCTAAGGCAAAAAGGGAGGGGCAGAAATTACCTTTTTTTATTGTACAGTTGTCACCCAACAGCAAAATAGACAAGGTAAACGATATCATTAGATTATCTGACTATCATTGCGTCTGGGAAAGCATAAGAAGGTGCGAGGGAATTCTCCAATGCACTCGCTGCCACATGTTTGGTCACGCCGCGTCGAACTGCCGAATGTAGCCTCGATGCGTTAAGTGTAGTCAAAACCACAAATCGGAGGAACGCCCGCTGGGGAAAGAGGGAGCAGCTGACAAAATTCAGCTCAAGTGCGTACTTTGCAGGATCGTGGGGCATACCGCTAACTATCGAGGATGTCCCTAAGTTTTAAGAGCGGAAAGTAAAAACGGTTCTGCAGAAGCAGCCTCCAGTGAAAAATCCACTCGGGGCAGCCACAAGCGTCACTCCTCAATTGACCTTCACCCAAATTGCGCCTGATCAGTGGAGCACGGAAAAGCAGTAGCAAGGAATGGAAAGCTTCCATTAAAGGGCGTATGGCTCGGTTAGAGGAGCAGGTCGGGCAAATTTTAGTTCCAGAAAAAACTATATCAGAGCTCGATTCTCTCTTTCCATGTCCAAGGCTAGACTCGGAAGATAACTATTTCATTTTTCTTAAATGAGTTACTTAAATGCCAGACATGGTTATTAGGGAACACAGTTTCCCAGAGGGGACTGGTTCAGATAGCTGGTTTTGCTTACACAGTGTCGAGTATAGACTCGATTTAACAGCAACAGAGATCTCGCCGTTGCCTAGAAGTGGCTCTTATCTGGATCTCCTGCAAGACTGCAGCTGACAGACACAAACATTCGTGCCGAAATCAAGATTCCTAAGGATATTGCGTAATTGGGAGAGTATGTGCAGACGTATCCCTACAACTACAGTAGGGCACGATGGACACGCTTCTACAGGGAAATGACGAGAGCAGTCTCTTTGAATTAGCTCCACATACCGTCCAATAGAAACTTGTCAAACGAAGAGATTGACATGTATCTAATTCAATTGGACGAAACAATTACACGAACGATGGATAGTACGATACCACGGTATATATGTAAAAAGAACCAAAACGTGTACCGCAATGCGACAGTTGACGCACTCCACCAACAAAAAAGTAGACTCCTGTCAAGATTAAAAACCTTGTATAGGCGGTTTACGGACAGACAAGACGAGGAAGTTAGGACTCTGAAATCGTTCATCACAAACATTGAAACTTTGATTGCACAGAATTACCGACTTTCTGCTAACCTGTAAAAACAATGATATTAGGCGTGGTTCTTCAAATAAATAAATTCTTTCGAAGTAACCAGCAAAGCGATCTTCCGTGTCTTAAGCTCTCCAGAACGACGGACAACGAACAAATACTGACTACAGCAAGTATTGATCCAGATAACGCCGTATTCGACGATAACTTCTTTGTGGTCGAAGACCCGTAAGAAAAATTGGAAGAAAAAAGAAGTGTTCGAGTGTTCGCCCGAACCACGACCTGGAGACCCGCCTACTGGTTAACAACACACTTCTTTGTGAAGATCTGCAACAGTGGCGATCTGAGAACACTGGCTTTGTCGTGTTCAATGCATGGAAGATAATATCATCGACGACGAAGGGGTTCATCCCCCGTTCATTTCGAAGACAGATCTAAAAGCGGTCTTCGAATCAATAAAGAAGATGAAGTCAGATGGGATCTCGAACATTGTGTTAAGACACCTTCCCCTGGAAGTGGTACGATCCTATTTAACAATGCTGGGAATAATGAACCACCGGTCAATTAGTCTCCTGCCGACAGCTCTGGTCACCTGGACGGAGGACATAAATATAATTCCGGATAGTCATTTCGGTTTCAAAGCTGCGTATGGCACTATTCATGCCGCGCCGAAACTGGTGTCGGATATCCAATGGAACAAGGTCCAGAAACAATGTACGGGTGCCCGCATGATTGATCTGGAGAAGGTCTTTGACACCGTATGATTTAAAGGTCTTTTTTACAAGCTCAATCGGCTGGGCATTAGCACACCACTGCTGTACCTACAGGTATTTTTGATGTAAAAAATGGTCTCCAACAGGGTGCCGTTAATTCGAAGATAATGTTCAACATTTACTCGATCCGATAAGTTCTCTTCCCAACGTAATTGCGTACGCCGACGACTTGATCGCGTACAGATTAGGCAAAAAGATCGAGGACATCACTACTCTCGTGCAGGGTGACATCGATTGCGATGACTGGAAGTTGAAAACCAACTTTCAGAAATCGGAAACCATACTGTTCAGGACGCCGTTGTAGACCAGTATCTATATGTTGACAAACATGTAGATGCTGCTCTGGCCAGGGCTCTAGGCGCTTTCGCCCTTACAAAGAGACAGTTTTACAACAGCCAACTCGATGCGAGGGTGAGATTATCTGCTACATCGCCCTCATCCGGCCAATGCTCACCTATGGCTGTTCCATGCTGTTAAACGTGAGTGCAAGCTTGATGGAAAAGATTCGCTTGTTCGAAAGGGCTTGTCCTAGGGCTTGCCTTTGCCTTTATATAACTCCAGAGTCCCAGTACAGAAAATTCTATTCCAATGAGATCTTATACAACATTGCGAACCTGAAAAGAGTGGACAATTTCCTAGTGAAGTTGATTCGAGGTCATACTGCCAGAGCGATGAACTCGATCAATAACTTGATCTCAGGTGCTTACTACCCCAATTCACAATACCACGAAAGGGTACGGCAGAACTAGACAAAAACGGGCCGATACAAGATATAAATGCGGTGCCGCTCATCTACTACATCGCCAGATCAACTGTGAATGGGCGAATCAACCACGACCGCTCCGTCGCACAACGAGCTGAGGAGATTCTCCTCCGGCTCAGCACGTCGGTTTGGTGGTGGGCTGTTCGGGATGTTGCTTTGCAACATCGAAAGTTCTGGTGTCTGGAGAGAGAGGGAACTCCCTAGTCGAACCGTTTAGACCCGGGGTAGAAAGGGTAGTGCATATCCCCGAATGGGGGAGTAGTCGGTCTCTGTCTTGCAGTGTTAGATGTATGTTGTATATATGTATGTCTATCCGCATCCATCCTATGGCTGACTGACACACATTAGGGTAGTGTTAGTGGTAAAGTAGTTGTAAGATGTACATAGAAAAATAAAATAAAATAAAAAAGAAATAAGAAAAGAAAAAAAAAGTTTGGTATACTTATATATTAAGTATATATATAAGTGTGTATTTAATCATACATACATGTATATATGTATGTAAGTTTAGCTTAAGGTAGTCTAAGTTATTTGAAGGGATGTATGTTAGTATATAAGTTTTAAGAAAACAGTTCGGTTATTAAGTTTTTTGTCCAATTTTCTTAATGTAATATTGTTAATTTAATATCCATGTTTTGATCAAATATTTGCGTTGTTAGTTTAGGTCGAAAGACATAGCGTAAGTTTAAGTTTAGCTTAGTGCGCCCGCCGAGGGCCAGTAAGTTACACATAGCATTGTTCGTTTATCTAGTTTTAAGCATTTTGTCTAGTATTTAAGCATGAATTTAAGAATAATAATGAATTACAAAAAAAGTGTATACAACATCAAACGGAATGAAGATAGAAGTATTCAGTGACCGACTGCTGCCCCTTTCGGGAATACGTACCTCTCTTTATATCCCGGGTCTAAAGGGTTCGACGAGAGAGTTCCTTCTTTCCCCAGCCACCAGAATTTTCGGTGTTGCATCCCCTCCCCAGCTCGTTGTGCGATGGAACGGTCGTGGTTGAGTCGCCCATCCACAGTTGATCTGGCGATGTGGTAGATGAGCGGCACCGCATTTATATCAAGTATCAGCCCGTTTTTGTCTAGGTGCAGAAAAGCTTCTGGGGCGACGAAGCCTTTCTGCCGTATACTTTCGTGGTATTGGGAATTGGGGTAGTAAGCCCCTGAGATCAAGTTATTGATTCACTAGGAAATTGTCCTCGATCGAGTTCGCTATTGTAAAACAGTCTCTTTGTAAGGGTAAAAGCGCCTAGAGCCCTGTCCAGAGCAGCATCTACATGTTTGTCAAAATATAAAGGGTGATTTTTTAAAAGCTATAGGAAAGTTTTTCAAAAAAAAAAAAACACATAAAATTCAGAGAAATGCATGAAATCTTTATTTTAGTCGATAGTACAGTCAGTTAATGTTTGAAGATTATTTCATGCAAATGTTGACCTTGATTGCGCCTCAAATGGTCCATCCGCTTAGTCCAATTTTGGCATACTCTTTCCAACATTTCGGCCGGTATCTCACGAATAAATGTTTCAATGTTGTCTTAGCCCCACAAAAAATAGTCTAATGGCATTAAATCGCACTAACTAGGCGGACAATTGACCGGTCCCGAACGTGAAATAAAATGTTCACCGAACTCGCCTCTCAATAAGTCCATTATTCCCCTAATTTTTGAAGAAGTACGGTTCAATGATGCCACCAGCCCATAAACCGCACCAAACTGTGGCTTTTCTGGATGCATTGGTAGCTCTTGCAATGCTTCTGGCTGATATCCACTCCAAAATCCACAATTCTGCTTATTTACGTACCCATTGAGCCAAAAATGAGCTTCGATTAAACAGACCATAAAATAGAAGAAGCGCGCTATGAACTTTCTTAACAGAGTACGCATTTTGATAATAAAATTCAACAATTTCCAAGCGTTGTTCGCTTGTAAGATGGTTAAATTATAGACCAAACTGAAAATGTTTGACAGTGAAACAAATCACGAAACGTGCGTCAGCTGTTTAAACCAGTGTTGCCCAAAAGATTATAGCTAAAAAATCACCCTTTAGATACTGTTCTAGCCAGATCCCCAGGTATCTGACTACAGTCCTCTGCGCCAGTGGTTGCCCATCTCGTCCAACAATTGAGAACTTTCGCCAATTCTTTTTGGAATCCGCCGAGGCCTTATATAACGGCTTCCTGAACAGTATGGTTTCCGATTTCTGAAAGTAGAAACTTCCGGTCATCGCAGTCTCTCATGAATGAATCGAAGTCACTTTTAGTGAGAGCACTGATGTCCGCCATCCTTTTGCCTGATCTGTACACGATCAAGCCGTCGGCGTACGCAATTGGGTGAGGAAGGGGACTTATAACATGGCTTAAGTAAATGTTGAACAGGATCGGCGAACTAATGGCATGGAGGTATCTGCCATGTTATCATCATTGAACACGACTACTCGTTCAACTTGTACACTTCCTGAAAGACCGCGCGGAAGATTGCTTTGCTTATTGCTATGAAAGACCTTGCTTATCTGTGGGAACATGCTCGGGTTGTTGGATCTTACAGCCCAAGTCTGTAATGTATGATCTCAATGAGCTATTTCAGTGTCCCGATTTCCTCATCTCGTCTGTCAGTAAATCGCCTGTACAAGGTTTTTAATCTTGACAGGAGTCTACTTTTTTGTTGGTGGAGTGCGTATATATTCGCATTGCGGTACATGTTTTGGTCGTTTGTACATATAAACCGTGTTTTAATACTGTTCATCGTTCGATTATCTGTCTCGTCCAATTGAATTAGATATATGTCAATCTCTTCGTTTGACAAGTTTCTATTGGAAGGTATGCGGAGCCCATTCGAAGAGCGTGCACCCGTCGTGCCCCACTGTAATTGTAGGGATACGACTGCGCAAACTCTCCTATTTCTGCAATTTCATTGGGTATCTTGATTTCGGCACTGAGTCCGCAATGGTCACTGAGATACACAAATGTGTTCAAGCAGTTTACCGTTTGTGAGTTCGTGTCTCTCAGCTGCAGTCTTGCGTCTAACAGCAGGAGATCCGGATAAGAGCCGCTTCTAGGGAACGACGAGATTTCTGTTGCTTTCAAATCGAGTCTGTATTCAACACTGTGTAGGCAATACAAGCTATAGAGCTGGTCCCCTCTGGGATTGGAAACTATCGTCCCCCAATATCCATGACGGGCATCTAAGTCTCTGGCCAAAATGAAATAGTTATCTTCCGAGTCCAGCCTTAGACATCGAAAGAGTGATATAGTTGTTCTGGGATTAAGGTTTCCGGTGGTAGACCGACACCGCAAAACAAGCTCCTTTCACTGCTGGCCGAAGTGCACACGATGGAGGCCTCCAACTCCTGAAACCTTCGTACTTCACTACTATACACTACTTTGTGTTTAATTGTATTCTTTATAAGGATCGCAACACCGCCTCTACCACTAGAATCGGGCCGGTCTCTTCTAATAACGTTTTAATTACTGTGCTCCAGTTTGTCTCTCTGAGTTAGCTTGGTTGCGCTTATTATCATCATTGGGCTTTGATCGTCCATCAATTTATAGAGCTCGTTTTTATCGTGGGATCCCTATCAATTGATTCAGTTGAATTTACATTCACTGCAAGGATCTTAAAACTTTTCCGTCTGAACAGCCATTAGGATTTTTGACGTGCTGTGTTCTGCAGGAGCGCCAGAATTTGGCTAACCGGCTCCTCTAACCGCTCCATACGCCTTTCAATGGAAGCTTTCCAGTCAGGCGTTGGATCATGTGCTCTATGCACTGAGGCTTGCGGCACTACGTTCGGTAGTGCTGCCCCGAGTGGATTTTCACTATGCATCGAGGCTGCAATTGGCAGTTCGACGGGGTGTGCCCAAACCTTTGGCAGCGAAGGCATTGGAGAATCTCCGTCCCGAAATCGTTAGAGGGCCTTTTTTTTTTTTTTTTTTTTTTAATTCATTTTTATTTTTTACTTCATAAAATACTTAAATACTAGACAAAAATGCTTAAAACTAGTTTAACGAACAATGCTAGATGTAACTTACTGGCCCTCGGCGGGCGCTCTAAGCTAAACTTAAACTTATGCTATGTCTTTCGACCTAAACTTACAACGGATGTATTTAAACGAAACATGAATATTGAATCAAACATTTTAAATTAAGAAAATTGGGAAAAAAAAAACTTAATTACAGAACTGTTTTCTTAAAACTTATATGCTAACTTACATACTACCTTAAAATAACTTAGGCTACCTTATGCTAAACTTACATACATATATACATGTATGTATGATTATATACACACATATATATATCTATGTACTTAATATATATACATGGGTATACACAGAGGTACAAACAGGTGTACACATGTGTATACCAATCTTTTTTTTTTTTTTTTTTGTTTTAAATTGTTTTTTTTTCTTTTTTTTTGTTTTTTTTTTTTTTTTTTTTTTTTTTTTTTTTTTTTTTTTTTTCTATTTTCTATTTACAACTTACATCTACCTTAACACTAACACTACCCTAATGTGTGTAAGTCGGTCATAGGATGCTGCGGATAGACATACATATAGACAGCATACATCTAATCCACTGCAAGACAGAGACCGAATACTCCCTCATTCGGGGATACGGACTACCCTATTTACCCCGGGTCTAAAGGGTTCAACGATGGAGTTCCCTCTCTCCCCAGCCACCAAAACTTTCGATGTTGCATAGAAACATCCCGTACATCCCGTCTCGAAACCGACGTGCTGAACCGGAGGCGACCCTCCTCAGCTCGTTGTGCGACGGAACGGTCGTGGTTGAGTCGCCCATCCACAGTTGATCTGGCGATATGGTAGATGAGCGGTACCGCATTTATATTTTGTATCAGCCCGTTTTTGTCTAGGTGCAGAAAAGCTTCTGGGGGGACGAAGCCGTTGTGGCGTACCCTTTCGTGGTATTGTGAATTGGGGTAGTAAGCCCCTGAGATCAAGTTATTGACGGAGTTCATCGCTCTGGCAGTATGACCTCGAATCAACTTCACTAGGAAATTGTCCACTCGTATCAGGTTCGCCCTGTTGTATAAGATCTCATTGGAGTAGAATTTTCTGTACTGGGACTCTGGAGTTCTATAAAGGCGAAGGCAAGCCCTAAGACAAGCCCTCTCAAACAACCGAATCTTTTCCATCAAGCTTGCACTCACGTTGAACCACACGGGACAGCCGTAGGTGAGCATTGGCCGGATGAGGGCCATGTAGCAGATAACCTTCACCCTCGCATCGAGTTGGCTGTTGTAAAACAGTCTCTTTGTAAGGGCAAAAGCGCCTCGGGCCCTGGCCAGAGCAGAATCTACATGTTTGTTAAAATATAGATATTGGTCTAGCCAGATCCCCAGGTATCTGACTACAGTCCTTTGCGCCAGTGGTTGCCCGTGTCGTCCAACAATAGAGAACCTTCGCCAATTCTTTTTTGTATCCGCCGAGGCCTTATACAACGGCGTCCTGAACAATATGGTTTCCGATTTCTGAAAGTTGATTTTCAACTTCCAGTCATCGCAATCTCTCATGAATGAATCGAAGTCACCCTGCACGAGAGTAGTGATGTCCTCGATCTTTTTGCCTGATCTGTACACGATCAAGTCGTCGGCGTACGCAATTACGTGAGGAAGAGAACTTATCAGATCGCTCAAGTAAATGTTGAACAGGATCGGCGAATTAACGGCACCCTGTTGGAGACCATTTTTGACATCAAAAATACCTGTGGAGGTCACGTTGCCATTCTTGACGACGAACCGTCTACCGGTAAGCATGTTACACAGTAGGTACAGCAGTGGTTTACTAATGCTCAGCCGATTGAGCTTGTAAAAAAGACCTTCTAACCATACGGTGTCAAAGGCCTTCTCCAGATCAATCAGGCAGGCACCCGTACATTGTTTCTGGCTCTTGTTCCATTGGATATCCGACACCAGTTTCGACGCGGCATGAATAGTGTCATGACCCGCTTTGAAACCGAATTGGTTATCCGGAATTATATTTATGTCCTTAGTCCAGTTAATCAGAGCTGTATTAATCACTTTCTCGAATACCTTGCTGATGTTCGGCAGGAGACTGATTGACCGGAGGTTGCACGGATTCGAAGAGTCTTTTCCTCGTTTGGATATGGGTTGTACAATCGCAGTTTTCCAATGCTCCGGATAATGTGCATTATTTAGAGCATTGTTAAAGAGGATCGTGTACATATTAACCACTTCCAGGGGGAGATGTCTTAACACAATGTTCGAGATCCCGTCGACTCCCACTGACTTCTTCTTCTTTATTGATTCGAAGACCGCTTTCAGATCTGTCTTCGAAATGAACGGGGGATGAACCCCTTCGTCGGCGATGACATTATCTGCCATGTTAACATCATTGAACACGACAAAGCCAGTGTTCTCAGATCGCCATTGTTGCAGATCTTCACGAAGAAGCGTGTTGTTAACCAGTACACGGTTCTCCAGGTCGTGGTTCGGTCGAACACTCTCGTTCACCTTGTACACTTCCTGAAAGACCGCGCCAAGTACTTCCACTTTTTCTTGCGGATCTTCGACCACAAAGAAGTTGTCGTCAAGTACAGCGTTATCTGGATCAATACCTGCTGTAGTCAGTATTTGTTCGTTGTCCGTCGTTCTAGGGAGCTTAAGACACGGAAGATCGCTTTGCTTGTTGCTTCTAAAGAATTTGTTTATCTGCGGGAACATGCTCGGGTTATTGGATCTTACAGCCCGGACCTTGTCGTTCCAATACGAATTAACAGAAAGTCTGTAATTCTGAGCAATTAATGTTTGTATATTCTTAATGAGCGATTTCAGTGTCCTAACTTCCTCGTCTCGTCTGTCCGTAAACCGCCTGTACAAGGTTTTTAATCTTGACAGGAGTCTACTTTTTTGTTGGTGGAGTGCGTCAATTGTCGCATTGCGGTACATGTCCTGGTTGTTTGTGCGTATATACCGAGGTATCGTACTGTCCATCGTTCGTTTAATTATCTCGTCCAATTGTATTAGATACATGTCAATCTCTTCGTTTGACAAGTTTCTATTGGACGGTATGTGGAGCTCGTTCGAAGAGAGTGCTCTCGTCATTTGTCTGGAGAAGCGTGTCCAACGTGCTCTACTGTAATTGTAGGGATACGTTTGAACAAACTCTCCTAATTCCGCAATGTCGTTAGGAATCTTGATTTCGGCACTGAGTCCGCAATGGTCACTGAGATACACGAATGTGTTCAAACAGTTTACCGTTTGTGAGTTTATGTCCGTCACCTGTAATCTTGCGTCAAGCAGCAGGAGGTCCAGATAAGAGCCGCTTCTCGGAAACGACGCGATCTCTGTTGCTTTCAAATCGAGTCTATACTCGACACTGTGTAAGCAAAACCAGCTATAAAGCTGGTCCCCCCTGTGATTGGAAGCTGTGTTCCCCCAATAACCATGTCGGGCATTTAAGTCCCCGGCCAAAATGAAATAGTTCTCCTCCGAGTCTAGCCTTAGACCTCGAAAGAGTGAATCGAGCTCTGATATAGTTGTTCTGGAACTAGGGTTGCCGGAGGAGTAGACCGACACCGCATACAACCTTCTTCCACTGCGGAGCGAAATGCACACGATGCAGGCCTCCAACTCCTGAAACCTTCGTACTTCACTACTATACACTACTTTGTGTTTTATGTTATTTTTAATGAAGATCGCAACACCGCCTCCACCACTGGAATTGGGCCGGTCTCTTCTAATAACACTATAATTACTGTGCTCCAATATGCCTCTCTGAGTTAGCTTGGTTTCGCTAATCAGCATCAGCTCTGGGCTTTGATCATCTAACAGTTTATAAAGCTCGTTTTTTCGCGGGATCCCCACCAATGAATTAGCATTCACTGCAAGGATCTTAAAAGTTATCTCCGTCTGCGCAGCCATTAAGACTGTTGACGTGATTGGTCCTGCAGGAGCGCCAGAATTTGGTCTACCCGCTCTTCTAAGCGATCCATACGCCTTTCAATGGAGGATTTCCAGTCAGGCGTTGGCTCGTGTGCTCTTGGCACTGAGGCTTGCGGCACTACCTTCGGTAGTTGCTGGTTTTCCGTGCTCCTCTGACCAGACGCCATTTGGGCGTAGGTTATTTGAGGGTTGACGGGTATGGCTGCCCCGAGTGGATGTTTCACTGGGGGCTGCTTCTGCAGAACCATTTTTGATTTCCGCTCTTGGTATTTCGGGCAACCCCGATAGTTAGCGGTGTGCCCTGCGTTCCCGCAGAGTACGCACTTGAGCTGACTTCTGTCAGCTGCCCCCTCTTTCCCCAGAGCACACTTCTCCGCACTGTGGTCCTCTCCGCACTTTACGCAACGAGGCTGCATTTGGCAGTTCGACGCGGCGTGCCCGAACCTTTGGCAACGGAAGCACTGTGACATGCCATCGCGCCGTCTTATACTGTCCCATTTGCATTGCCAGCCATCTAAGAAGATTGTTTTTCTTAGATTGTCTAGCTTGCTTTTGGGTGAGAACTGTACTATATATAGGGGTAGTTTCCGCCCCTCTCTCCTTGCCTTAACTGTGGAGAAAGGCCCGACGATCTCGATTCCCTCACACACTTGCTCTTTGAGCAGTTGGAAGATCTTCTCCGGATCGTGCAGAAGAGTGGTCCTCAACAGGCGGGACTGGCGTTTTTCTCCTTTTGGCGTGAAAGAGAAGAACTCCAACCTCGAGATCTTTAGATATTCTGTCAATTCGTTATAGCCATCTACTGACTTGCAGTGGATTGCATATTTATTTGTACCCTTGCTTTGACATATAAAATAATTACCTGCTCCTACGATGGTCTTACACACATTCGCTGTTCGTTCTATGTGCTCAGTGTACACGTTGATTGGTGGCACCTTTTCTTTTTTTTGCTGCTGTTGGTTCACCGTCTGCTCTCGCTGTTGTGTTGCTGGACGCTGTTGTGTTGCT
Source organism: Eristalis tenax (assembly GCA_905231855.2). Lineage (NCBI taxonomy): Eukaryota > Metazoa > Arthropoda > Insecta > Diptera > Syrphidae > Eristalis > Eristalis tenax. Next base: position 95,872,009 of record HG993124.1, on the reverse strand, counting down.
GGCCGCTGTTGTTGCTTGGTTGCTGACATTTTCTGGTTTACTGGCTGCTGTTGGTGTTGCATGGCTGGCTGCTGTGGATGAACAGCTGCTGGTCTCTGCTGTTGCTCAGCTGCACGATGCTTTTGTTGCTGAAGCTTCTTTTGTTGGTGCTGCTTCTTTGGCACTTGTTGTTGCTGTTGGGCCTTCGTTTGTTGCGCCAACCTTCTACTCTCAAGAGTACAAGCTTTCAGCTCTCTGATTTCATGCAGGAGCCGCTGAATTTTCTCCTGCATGTCATCTACCATGTTCTCTTTGCGACGAAGTACCCGTTCAATTTCGTCTTCAGTGTCGGTGTCCAATGAATCGAAGCTGTTGCTGCTGACAGCGAACAGGCCTTCCCCTCCATCGGACACGTACTGCACTGCTTCATCCTCCTCCGACTCTGCTGCCGTTGTACCAGCTGATACCGCTTCAGTAGGTTCTCCCCCCTGCAGCCCTTCGTATGACGCGTTTGTGTTGCGGCGTTTTACGCTTTTCGGCGATGCCTTTTTCCTCCTCCTCTTGCCTGTGCCTTCTTTGGGCACTATTTGCTGATGGGCTGATGTTGCCACCGGTTGTTCTTGTTCATTGTCCGCTTCTAAGAGCGCGGACCGCTCGTTTACTTCCATTCCTTATCACTCACTTACTTATTTATACAAGTGATTTTCTATGGAATTTAAATTAAAAAAAAAAAAAGTCTTTTCTGATCCCAGCAGGGATCGAACCGGGTACCTTCAGCGCCGGGGCACTGACTCTTTTTTTTTTTTTTTTTTTTTTTTTTGTAATTTTGTTTTTATTTTATTAAATTTAACTTACATGCTAGACAAAAGAACTTAAAGCTAGCTTAACTAACTTAACAATTCATAAATTCATAAATTGTTCTTAATACTAACCTACTGACCCTATGCGGGTACTCTAAGCTAATCTAATCTACTTTATAATGTGCCTTTCGGCTTAATCAACTTGTTTTTTTTAGTCTTTAGTGACAAACTTCATTTATTTATTTATTTATTTGCCAAGAAAACTTATAAAAAACTTGGCTAAACTTAACTTAATTACTTAACCTACCTTATACTAACTTACCCTAACATAAAACTTAGGACTATCTTAACTATGTCCGTAACAGTACGGACGCGTGCACCAGGGCGTATGTGTTATGTATATGCTTAACATATATAATTTATACGCCGTGGTGCACCTTTTTTTGGGTTTTTGGGTATTTTATTTTTTTTGTTTTTATATCTTTTTTTTTTTAATTTTTTTTTTGTTTTATATTTTTTTTTTTTTTTTTGTTTTTTTTTTTTTTTTCTTTTTTGATTTTTTTTTTTTGTTTTATATTTTTTTCTTTTTTCCTTAATAACTACCTTAAGACCTATGTAAGTTGGCCACCATGGTCAACTACCGGATCGTTTAAAAGGCCAGCGGTGCCGGAGACTGGTTTTGGTGTAACCACCAGTAAAATTGCCGATCTTTGGCAGACTGCTTCCTATCTCGAGCGGGGATCGCTCGGCTGAACCGAAGAAGATCCTCGTGGGTGCGAGCGACATCCGGTTCGTATTGGAGTCGCCTGTCCACTGTTCGGCGTACGACATGGAAGATTACAGGGCATCCGTCTGTATCCTGTATTAGGCCAATCATGTCTAAATAGAGGAATGCTTCGGGAGGAATAAAGCCGTTAAGGCGCACCCTTTCATGGTACATAATATTGGGGTAGTAAGCCCCGAAGATCAGACTGTTGGAAGAAGTCATAGCTCGTGCAATGTGCCTTCTGATCAGCTTAATAATAAAATTATCTATCCTGTTCAAGTTTGCCTCGTTGTACAGGACCTCGTTAGGATAGTACTTCTTGTACTCAGACTCGGGTGTACGATACAACCGGAGACAGGACCGAAGGCATTGTCTCTCGAACAACCTCATCTTTTCCATCTGGGAAGGACTCACGTTGAACCACAACGGACAACCGTACGCCATAATTGGCCTGATGAGGGCCATGTAGCAGATTACCTTCACCCTGGTATCAAGTTGGCTGCTGTAAAACAACCTCCTTGCCGCAGCAAAGGCCTTTCTGGCTTTCGTCAGAGCAATACCTATATGTTTGTCAAAATACAGATATTGATCCAGCCAAATGCCAAGATATCTAACCACACTTTTCACAGCTAACGGCCGTCCTTGCGGGTCAACTATGCCGAACTTGCGCCAGTTTAAGCGAATATCCCGCGACGCCATGTACAACGGGGTCCTGAAAAGGGTAGTTTCGCACTTCAGGAAGTTGATAACCAACTTCCAGTCGTCGCAAAATCGCTGAATTTTCTCGAAGTCACGCTGCAACAAGATATTTATTACCTCTACCTTCGGACCTGATCTGTACGCTACTAGGTCGTCGGCGTACGCAATTAAGTGCGGCATGGAACCTATAAGTTCTGCAGTGAATATTGAAAACAAGATCGGCGAACCAATCGCCCCCTGTTGTAGACCATTTTTAATGTCAAAGACCGTATTGGAAGTTACGTCGCCACTTTTCACGACGAACTTTCTACCTGTTATCATGTCATAGATCATGTATAGCAGTGGTTTACTTATTCCGAGCCTGACTAACTTGAAGAAGAGGCCCTCCAACCAAACGGTGTCAAACGCCTTCTCCAGATCAATCAGACAGGCACCCGTGCACTGATTTTTGTTTTTGTTCCACTGAATGTCGGAAACCAGCTTTGACGCGGCATGTATGGTATCATGCCCCGCCCTGAATCCGAACTGGTTGTCCGGAATGATTTTATTTTCATCAACCCATTGCTTCAGAACTCGAATGACTATCTTTTCAAAGACCTTGCTTATGCAAGGAAGAAGACTGATCGACCGGAGATTTGTCGGAATGGACTTGTCTTTGTCCCGTTTAGGGATCGGTTGCACTACAGCTGTTTTCCAGTGCGAAGGGTAATATGCATTACTCAGCGCATTGTTGAACAACGTTGTGTAAATTTGAATTGCTGCGGGGGGAAGGTGGCGAAGCACAATATTTGATATTCCATCGATTCCCGCTGACTTTTTCTTCTTCATCGAGTTAAAGATACTCTGGAGATCTTCTTGCGAAATCAAGATGTGATTTCTATCATTGGCGACGGCATTATGTGCCAAGTTATCGTCACTGAACCTGGTGAATCCTGGATTCTCGGATCGCCATTGACTTATCTCGTTGCGGAGATAGAAGTGGTTTAGCAAGGCTCTGTTTTCCAGGTCATGATTCGGCCTACTAACTAAGTTGACCGTATACACTCGCTGAAACACGGCACCAATAGCTTTCACCTTCTCCTGGGGATCCTCAACCACAAAGAAGTCATTGTCTAGCACTGCCCTACCTGGATCGATGCCAACTGAAGTCAGTAATTGTTCGTTAGTTATCGTTCTGGGAAGTCGAACGGTCTGAATGTCGTTTTGATCTTTCCTCCGGAATATTTTATTTACTTGCGGGAACATACCCGGGTTGTTGGATCGTACAGCCCGGATTTTATTGCCCCAGTGCAAGCTTATAGCCAAGCTATAATTTATTCTTATTAACTGTTGGAGGTTCTTGATCTCCGACTTCAGTGCCCTGACTTCCGCGTTTTGCGGATCTGTAAACCGCCTGTGCAAGAGTTTGAGTCTTGACAGCAGTCTACTTTTGTGCACGTGAAGTGCATCGATGGTAGCATTTCGATAGACGTCACTGACATCGATTTGCACTACCTTCGGAATCGTCTTGTCCATGGTACGTTTAATTATGTCGCCCATTTGTATGAGGTACCTGTCAACCTCCGCGTTAGTTAGGTTTCTGTTTGTCGGCGGATTGATCCCACTCGAACGTAGTTCTGTGGTTAAAGTCCTGGAGAAGCGTGGCCAGCGGGCCTTATTGTAATTATAAGGGTGCCTCTGGACATACTCCTCCAGTTCTTCCACCTCGTTCGGGAGCTGAATAGCCGCGAAGAGCCCGCAGTGATCACTCTCGTACTCAACAGCAGTTAAACAGTTCCGTGTGCGTCGTTCCACGTCTAGTATAGTTAGTCGTCTGTCTATCAGCAACAGATCCAGATAGGACCCGCTTCTGGGATACGATGGCTTATCGGTTGCAAGCAAATCTAGCTTGAACTCAATATTGTGCTCTACAAACCAGTTATGCAAGGAGGTACCCCTGGTGTTATGCACTAAGTTGCCCCATTCAATATGCCTCGAGTTCAAGTCTCCGGCTATGATATAATAGTTCTCCTCCGAGCATAGTCGAAGGCTAGTGAAAAGAGTATCGAGCTCTGAAATGAAGTACTGATTGATACGTGCCTTTTCAGACGCATAGATAGCGATCACGTATAACTGCTTACCACCACGAAGGGGGATGCGTGCGATACATGTTTCTATCGCCTGAAATCTGCGCACTTCACCGCTATACACGACCTTATGACAAAGGCCTTTTTTGATTAAGAGAGCGACCCCGCCCGCTAGGTAGGTTCGATCTCTTCGAATGATGTTATAATTATTGTACCTGAGTGTGTGCGTCTGATTTAGCTTAGTCTCGCAAACCATCAACACGTCAGGATTATGCGTTTGCAGTAAGTTGCCGAAATTTAATTGTCGTTCGGGTTTGATCAGTGAATTCACATTCACTGCTAGAATTTTTAGGTTACAGGCTGCCTGCGCAGCCATCAGACCGATGTGGCGTTTGGCTCGGCGAACAGCGTGGAGTAGATGAGGTCTACTCGCGCTGCTTGCTCAAGGAACTGTTTTTGGAGCTGAGCGATCTGCCCCTGAATAGAGAGCAGGACCGTCTTCAGATCCAAATCGGCTTCAGGTTGCCTGGCCACTGGGACTGGGGCCACCTTCGGCACTGTCTGTTGTACCGGTCGCCTTCCTGATGCCATTTGGGCATAGGAGACTGCCGGTGTAACAGTGGTAGCTGGAGCACGGGGCACTGGCCTCGCTTCTACCATTTTTCCTTTCCTTTTTGCTTCTATTATCTTCCTCATTTCTTGGACTTTTGGGCAACCCCGATAGTTTGCAGGGTGCCCGCTGGTCTTGCAGAGAACACATTTGAGAGCGCTCCTGTCATCAACTTTTTCAGTCCCCAAAGGGCATTCCCCTCGAGTGTGGGTTCCTGCGCATTTGACGCAGCGAGACTGCATGTTGCAGTTCGCCGCGGCATGCCCAAACCTCTGACAACGAGCACACTGGAGTGTGTGCCGTGTCTTTTTTAATATTTCCCACTTTACACGAATGGAGCCTAAACGATTAATACGCTTTAGGCTGTCTAATTTGGTGTCTGGGGTGACCTGGATTAGGAAGAACGGAAGTTTCCTGTTCTCCCTTTTCGTTGCCGCAGTGCTGAAGGGCTTAACCCCAACGAACCGGACATCGTCGCTCTGCGCTTTGCGCAGTTCTGCGAGGATGTCCTTGGGATCAGTGTCCGGATCCACGCCCTTAAGGAGCATGGTCTGCACCTTCTCCCCTTTTGGGGTATATGAGAAAAACTCAGCCTCCGCCACCGCTAGCCTTTCCTTAATACCTTTATGGTCTGCCACTGATGAACAGTGGACAGACAATCTTAATGGACCTTTATACTTAATGAAAAAACTATTTTTGGCGACCAACTTACATAGGATATCCACGTCCTTTGTCTCCAGTCCGAAGACGTTGATCGGAGGGCATCTCTCCTTGTTGGCTGCGGCCGGTTGATGTTGCTGCTGTTTCTGCTTTTGCTGTTGTTGCTGCTTCTGCTGTGCCTGCTTCAGCTGTGGTTTTTGTTGCTGCTGCTTTGGCTGCTGCTGTTGTTGTAGCTGTTTGACAGCTGCTGTGCGTTGTCCCTTTGGCAGCTGTTGGGACGCCTCTTGTTGTTGCTGCTGCTTTGGACGCTGTATTTGTTGCTGCTGCTTTGGGCGCTGTTGTTGTTGCTGCTCCTGCTGTTTCTCCTTGGCCAACCTTCTGGCCTCTAATTTTTTTTGGATGGCTTTTGTATGCGCATCCAATTCCGCCTTCTCTCTCTGGATTTTGGCAAGTACCTCGCGGTCCTCCTCCTCTTCGTCATCCGACTCGGATGACATTAACGTACTATAGGAGTTCCCTCTCCCACCGTAGGAGAATCTCCCCTCGCCCTCTTCTGATTCGTATTCGACATCGTCGAATGGATGTTGTTGCTCGTCTGTGGCTGTTTCTACAGCTGCTGTTGTTGTTGCTGCTGCTGAAGTGCTTGCTGTTGCTGTAGTTACTGCAACTGCTGTTGTTGTTGCTGCGGATATTTCCATACGGCGCTTCACCAGATTTGGCTGCGGCTGGAGCTTCTTCCTCCTCTTTGACCTCGTCTCTGGTCTACTTTGTATGTGGTCTGACACACTCGCTTGGTGGTCTGATGTGCCAGCCACCGGTTCATCATCTTTTCCCGTTTTTACGAGCGCGGGTCGCTCCATTGCGTCCATCACGCCACTCACTATTTCACTCACACTATGTGTCTTTGAGTTTTAATTATTAATTTTTAAAAAAAGGATCTTTGCTTTCAGCGGGTTTCGAACCCGGCACCACGACTTCACCGGCGATAACTCTACCGCGAGGCTACTGGTTCTTATTGATTTTATGACACACTTTACGCACTTCACTAAAATTTAATACTCGCACTAAGTCGCAACACGTCCGATCTGTTTGGAGGTCTGTGAACGACTGGGGCACTGACTCTATCAGGACGGCCGCTTCCTCGTTAAAACAATTAGTGGCACTTGCAGTACTTAATCACTGCTATTTTAGATTTTCTCTATTTGTACAAAGTCGAAACACTCGCGAACTATCACTGCACTGCTCGGCGGTCTGTGAACGACTGACGTTAGAGGGCCTTGCACCCATATAATGCTGATTCGCTGTCGGATTGCGGATTGCATATTTATTACTATCTTTATTTTTTCGAATTCTAAAATTAGCAATGCCCGCGGCCGTCCTACATACCTGTGCTGTTTGTAGTGTGTAGTGTAGTGTGTTCTCCTCGAAAACGTTGGTAGGTGGTACCTCTTCCTTTTCGTTGTCTGCTGCTGCTGTTGGTGTACTGCTGGATGCTGTTGTTGCTGCGGTGCTGTCTTTTTCTGCTGCTTCGGCTGTTCAGTTGTTGCTTGTTGATGTTGCTGCACTGTTTTCTGTTGTTGCTGCTTTTGCTGTTGTGTTGCTGCCTGCTTTTGTAGCTGACCACGCTCTTGTTGCAGATCCTCTTGTTACTTGCCCTAATTAACTTTGTTAAATTACTAGTGCTTGCCTCTACGAAATCGAAACACGTTTGCACTGCTCAACGGTCTGTGAACGATACTTGCCAACGCTTTCTCCTCCTTTGTGACAATCGCTACCGACTCTGCTCCCGTTGCGTCTTCAGGTTTTACAAGCAGCCAGCTTACTATTCCCCACAACTCAGAGCGTACAAGGACGCTTTTCATTAGAACTGACCATGACGCGTAATTTGTATCGCCTAGGTTCTCTATGTTGTACAAACCCGCTGCTCTCATTATCGCAAACGGTTTTAATTGTTACTGAACAAAAAAAAACCGAATCAATTGAATAAAATTGTATACTATTACTATTTATATTCTACACTCTTATTCGGTGACCTGGGCCCACAACCTCATCATTATCTTCTGACCCGCATGCTCCACTAAAGGGATAGCTGTGGTAAAAACTCCTGCTCACTGTCAGGTATGGAAATGTTTAACCAATTGGAGAGAATATCCCGATCTATATGAAGTTGCGCAAGTGTTGTGATTTCTTCAGAACAGCAGTCAGCCGACAAAGTAGGGTCAGTGCTCTTGACGATGGAGTTTTGGTTCTCTGCAATCCGATACTGACGACGAAGTGGAGCGAATAGTTCAGTTCAACGAAAATAAGATTGAAGATAAGAGAGAGAGAATGCAACAACTCCTCCATGAAGTAAGAGAGCTGAGATCTCGCACGCTAGGCGAAAGAGAGAGAAGGAGACAATGTGCTATCAGCAGCCGGTGTTGAAAAGTCAGAAAGTCGGCTGCAGCATGCAGATCAGCAACAAAAGCAGCCAGCAGAGCACCAACAAATGCAGACAGGTGGTCAGCAACATAAAATGCCAAGAGCCAAACCACCAAAAAGGGATGCTTCACAACATCAACAAGAGTCAGAAACATAAAATATTCTGAAGAAGAAGAAGACAGCAGCGCAACAACAACAGCAGCGACCAGCACATCAGCAACAATAGCAGCAAAAAAAGGAAAAATGCCGCCAATAAAATTATACAAGCCCGACGGAGTGCAGACAGTTGTAGTATGCAAGCGGTCCATAGGTGCAGGTAACTGGTAACTGTGCGCCACTGGAAATCCGCTGCAGGACCAATCACGCCAACAGCCTTAATGGCTGCGCAGACGGAGGTAACTTTAAAAATCCCTGCAGTGAATGCAAATTCATTGGTAGGGATCCCTCCATAAAACGAGTTTTATAAACTGTTAGATTATCAAGCCCTGAGCTGATGCTGATTAGCGAAAGCAAGCTAACTCAGAGAGGCAAATTGGAGTACAGTAATTATAGTGTTATTAGAAGAGACCGGCCCAATTACAGTCGTGGAGGCGGTGATTGCAACACTCAATAAAAATAACACAAAACACAATGTAGTGTATAGTAGTGAAGTATGAAGGTTTTATGAGTTAGAGGCCTGCACTTCGGCCAGCAGTGAAAGGAGCTTGTTTTGCGGTGTCGGTCTCCCACCACCAAACCTTAATTCCAGAACAACTATATAACTCTTTCGATGTCTAAGGCTGGACTCGGATGAGAACTATTTCATTGTGGCCAGGGACTTAAATGCCCGACATGGATATTGGGGGAACAAAGCTTCCAATCCCAGAGGGGACTAGCTCTATAGCTGGTTTTGCTTACACAGTGTTAAATACAGACTCGATTTGAAAGCAACAGAAATCTCGTCGTTCCCTAGAAGCGGCTCCTATCTGGATCTCCTGCTGTTAACGCAAGACTGCAGCTGACAGATACAAACTCACAAACGGTAAACTGCTTGAACACATTCGTGTATCTCAGTGACCTTTCCGGACTCAGCGCCGAAATCAAGACCCCTAACGATATTTGCGGAATCGGGAGACTTTGTGCAGTCGTATCCCTAGCATGCCCTAATGTAGCACAATGTCTAGTGTGCCAAAGACCGGCAATTTTTTTGGTGGTTACACCAAAACCAGTCTCCGCCAACGCAAAAAATATAAAACAGAAAACCAAAAAAAAGGTGCACCACGGCGTATAAATTATATATGTTAAGCATATGCATAATATAAACGCTCTGGTGCACGCGTCCTTTCTGTTACGGACATAATTAATATAGTCTTAAGTTTAACGTTAGGGTAAGTTTGTATAAGGTATTTAAAGTAGTAAAGTTCAGTTTAGCCAAGTTTTTATCAGTTTTCTTGGTACAGATAAAAATTAATGTAAATAAAAAAAAAAGACTAAAAAACCACGTAGATCAAGCCGAAAGGCACATTTATAATGTGGACTAGATTCGCTTAAAGTACCGGCATAGGGTCAATAGGTTAGTATGAAGAACAATTGTGAATTGTTAAGTTATTTAAGCTAGCTTTAAGTTCTTTTGTCTAGCAAGTAAGTAGTATACATTTCAATAAAAACAAAATTACACTGAAAAAAAAGAGCATAAGAGAGGAGATGGGTTCGAAACCCAGTGGGGGCAAGCTTTGTTTATTTCCTCCCAAAACCGAAACTCCCACTTAGAAAGTGTATAAGTAGAACGGAGGCGAACGGCAATCCGCTCGCAGAGATATGGACAGCGAGATCCAGCAAACGGTGGCAGAGGGATCACGCCACCATCCAACGGTGCCCATGGATGGCACAACAAAGAGAGGGAGGAAAAAACAGTCCTCTAAAGCCGAAGAGGAAGGGAGTATAGCGTCTACGTCATCAAACGAGGCTGCAGCTCAGGGCGATGCAGAAGACGATGCATTCTCAAATGTGTCAGGCGGGAGGGAGGGGCGGTTCGCAATAAACTGTATCAGCTTCGAATCGATTCCCTCCGATACAGAGGAAGACGTGGAATCTATAATCCGCTCCAAAGAGACGAAAGTCTCTAATTTGAGGGAGGAGATCGACAAACTCCTTCAAGAGATCAGAGAGTTACGAAGAAGAACTCTTGAAAGGAGAAGGAAGGAGGAAGAACAAGCAGCTCTACAACTCGGGCAATAACAACAAAAGTTGCCCGAACCGAGTCAGCCGCAAAAGAAGCCACAACAACAACAACAACAAGCAGCAACGACACAGAAGAAGCTGCTTCAGCAGCCAGCAGCTCATCTTCAACAACAACAGAAGCAGCAACAAAAAAAGCGGTCCATCAATACATCGACAACAGGTACATACCTGTGCAGTATACGGCCGTAGGTAGTGGTAATTTCTTAATTTAAAAAAAAATAAAGGCTTCGAGAAGCACTCGATCTGCTGCAAGACAGTAGAACATTACAATAAAATTGAGAAGTGTTTAAAGCTTTCGACGATGGAGTTCTCCTCCTTCACGCCAAAAGGAGAAAAACTCCAGTCAAAATTATCAAAGATCTCCGCACCACTCGAAGCGGAGGAGATCCTCTAAATGCTCAAAAAGCATGTGTGTGACGGTCTCGAGTTCGTCGGGGTCAAGCCCTTCACCACAGCTAAGGCAAAAAGGGAGGGGCAGAAATTACCTTTTTTTATTGTACAGTTGTCACCCAACAGCAAAATACACAAGGTAAACGATATCATTAGATTATCTGACTATCATTGCGTCTGGGAAAGCATAAGAAGGTGCGAGGGAATTCTCCAATGCACTCGCTGCTACATGTTTGGTCACGCCGCGTCGAACTGCCGAATGTAGCCTCGATGCGTTAAGTGTAGTCGATACCACAAGTCGGAGGAACGCCCGCTGGGGAAAGAGGGAGCAGCTGACAAAATTCAGCTCAAGTGCGTACTCTGCAGGATCGTGGGGCATACCGCTAACTATCGAGGATGTCCCTAAGTTTTAAGAGCGGAAAGTAAAAACGGTTCTGCAGAAGCAGCCTCCAGTGAAAAATCCACTCGGGGCAGCCATAAGCGTCACTCCTCAATTGACCTTCACCCAAATTGCGCCTGATCAGTGGAGCACGGAAAAGCAGTAGCAAGGAATGGAAAGCTTCCATTAAAGGGCGTATGGCTCGGTTAGAGGAGCAGGTCGGGCAAATTTTAGTTCCAGAAAAAACTATATCAGAGCTCGATTCTCTCTTTCCATGTCCAAGGCTAGACTCGGAAGATAACTATTTCATTTTTCTTAAATGAGTTACTTAAATGCCAGACATGGTTATTAGGGAACACAGTTTCCCAGAGGGGACTGGTTCAGATAGCTGGTTTTGCTTACACAGTGTCGAGTATAGACTCGATTTAACAGCAACAGAGATCTCGCCGTTGCCTAGAAGTGGCTCTTATCTGGATCTCCTGCAAGACTGCAGCTGACAGACACAAACTCTTAAACGATAAACTGTTCGAACACATTCGTGCCGAAATCAAGATTCCTAAGGATATTGCGTAATTGGGAGAGTATGTGCAGACGTATCCCTACAACTACAGTAGGGCACGATGGACACGCTTCTACAGGAAAATGACGAGAGCAGTCTCTTTGAATTAGCTCCACATACCGTCCAATAGAAACTTGTCAAACGAAGAGATTGACATGTATCTAGTTCAATTGGACGAAACAATTACACGAACGATGGATAGTACGATACCACGGTATATATGTAAAAAGAACCAAAACGTGTACCGCAATGCGACAGTTGACGCACTCCACCAACAAAAAAGTAGACTCCTGTCAAGATTAAAAACCTTGTATAGGCGGTTTACGGACAGACGAGACGAGGAAGTTAGGACTCTGAAATCGTTCATCACAAACATTGAAACTTTGATTGCACAGAATTACCGACTTTCTGCTAACCTGTAAAAACAATGAGATTAGGCGTGGTTCCTCAAATAAATAAATTCTTTCGAAGTAACCAGCAAAGCGATCTTCCGTGTCTTAAGCTCTCCAGAACGACGGACAACGAACAAATACTGACTACGGCAAGTATTGATCCAGATAACGCCGTATTCGACGATAACTTCTTTGTGGTCGAAGACCCGTAAGAAAAATTGGAAGTACTTGGCGCGGTCTTTCAAGAAGTGTTCGAGTGTTCGCCCGAACCACGACCTGGAGACCCGCCTACTGGTTAACAACACACTTCTTTGTGAAGATCTGCAACAGTGGCGATCTGAGAACACTGGCTTTGTCGTGTTCAATGCATGGAAGATAATATCATCGACGACGAAGGGGTTCATCCCCCGTTCATTTCGAAGACAGATCTAAAAGCGGTCTTCGAATCAATAAAGAAGATGAAGTCAGATGGGATCTCGAACATTGTGTTAAGACACCTCCCCCTGGAAGTGGTACGATCCTATTTAACAATGCTGGGAATAATGAACCACCGGTCAATTAGTCTCCTGCCGACAGCTCTGGTCACCTGGACGGAGGACATAAATATAATTCCGGATAGTCATTTCGGTTTCAAAGCTGCGTATGGCACTATTCATGCCGGATATCCAATGGAACAAGGTCCACAAACAATGTACGGGTGCCCGCATGATTGATCTGGAGAAGGTCTTTGACACCGTATGATTTAAAGGTCTTTTTTACAAGCTCAATCGGCTGGGCATTAGCACACCACTGCTGTACCTACAGGTATTTTTGATGTAAAAAATGGTCTCCAACAGGGTGCCGTTAATTCGAAGATAATGTTCAACATTTACTCGATCCGATAAGTACTCTTCCCAACGTAATTGCGTACGCCGACGACTTGATCGCGTACAGATTAGGCAAAAAGATCGAGGACATCACTACTCTCGTGCAGGGTGACATCGATTGCGATGACTGGAAGTTGAAAACCAACTTTCAGAAATCGGAAACCATACTGTTCAGGACGCCGTTGTAGACCAGTATCTATATGTTGACAAACATGTAGATGCTGCTCTGGCCAGGGCTCTAGGCGCTTTCGCCCTTACAAAGAGACAGTTTTACAACAGCCAACTCGATGCGAGGGTGAGATTATCTGCTACATCGCCCTCATCCGGCCAATGCTCACCTATGGCTGTTCCATGCTGTTAAACGTGAGTGCAAGCTTGATGGAAAAGATTCGCTTGTTCGAAAGGGCTTGTCCTAGGGCTTGCCTTTGCCTTTATATAACTCCAGAGTCCCAGTACAGAAAATTCTATTCCAATGAGATCTTATACAACATTGCGAACCTGAAAAGAGTGGACAATTTCCTAGTGAAGTTGATTCGAGGTCATACTGCCAGAGCGATGAACTCGATCAATAACTTGATCTCAGGTGCTTACTACCCCAATTCACAATACCACGAAAGGGTACGGCAGAACTAGACAAAAACGGGCCGATACAAGATATAAATGCGGTGCCGCTCATCTACTACATCGCCAGATCAACTGTGAATGGGCGAATCAACCACGACCGCTCCGTCGCACAACGAGCTGAGGAGATTCTCCTCCGGCTCAGCACGTCGGTTTGGTGGTGGGCTGTTCGGGATGTTGCTTTGCAACATCGAAAGTTCTGGTGTCTGGAGAGAAAGGGAACTCCCTCGTCGAACCGTTTAGACCCGGGGTAGAAAGGGTAGTGCATATCCCCGAATGGGGGAGTAGTCGGTCTCTGTCTTGCAGTGTTAGATGTATGTTGTATATATGTATGTCTATCCGCATCCATCCTATGGCTGACTGACACACATTAGGGTAGTGTTAGTGGTAAAGTAGTTGTAATATGTACATGGAAAAATAAAATAAAATAAAAAAGAAATAAGAAAAGAAAAAAAAAGTTTGGTATACTTATATATTAAGTATATATATATAAGTGTGTATTTAATCATACATACATGTATATATGTATGTAAGTTTAGCTTAAGGTAGTCTAAGTTATTTGAAGGGATGTATGTAAGTATATAAGTTTTAAGAAAACAGTTCGGTTATTAAGTTTTTTGTACAATTTTCTTAATGTAATATTGTTAATTTAATATCCATGTTTTGATCAAATATTTGCGTTGTTAGTTTAGGTCGAAAGACATAGCGTAAGTTTAAGTTTAGCTTAGTGCGCCCGCCGAGGGCCAGTAAGTTACACATAGCATTGTTCGTGTATCTAGTTTTAAGCATTTTGTCTAGTATTTAAGCATGAATTTAAGGAACGGTCGTGGTTGAGTCGCCCATCCACAGTTGATCTGGCGATGTGGTAGATGAGCGGCACCGCATTTATATCAAGTATCAGCCCGTTTTTGTCTAGGTGCAGAAAAGCTTCTGGGGCGACGAAGCCTTTCTACCGTATACTTTCGTGGTATTGTGAATTGGGGTAGTAAGCCCCTGAGATCAAGTTATTGATTCACTAGGAAATTGTCCACTCTTTTCAGGTTCGCCCTGTTGTATAAGATCTCATTGGAATAGAGTTTTCTGTACTGGGACTCTTGAGTTCTATAAAGGCGAAGGCAAGCCCTAGGACAAGCCCTCTCAAACAACCGAATCTTTTCCATCAAGCTTGCACTCACATTTAACCACAAGGAACAGCCATAGGTGAGCATTGGCCGGATGAGGGCCATGTAACAGATAACCTTCACCCTCGCATCGAGTTGGCTGTTGTAAAACTGTCTCTTTGTAAGGGCGAAAGCGCCTAGAGCCCTGGCCAGAGCAGCATCTACATGTTTGTCAAAATATAAAGGGTGATTTTTTAAAAGCTATAGGAAAGTTTTTCAAAAAAAAAAAACACATAAAATTCAGAAAAATGCATGAAATCTTTATTTTAGTCGATAGTACAGTCAGTTAATGTTTGAAGATTATTTCATGCAAATGTTGACCTTGATTGCGCCTCAAATGGTCCATCCGCTTAGTCCAATTTTGGCATACTCTTTCCAACATTTCGGCCGGTATCAGTCGTTCACAGACCGTGCTACAGTACACACGTGTTCCGATTAAATAAAACCAAGCAGTAAACCAACAAAGTGAAGTAGTGCAAGTAACAAGTAGATCCGCAACAAGAGCGTGGTCAAGAGCGTAGAACTCAGAGCTGTAAACCCGAGGGGCCTGAGTTCGAGACCCAGTGGGGGCGTGCAATTTTTATTTTTTTTTTTTCTTTCTTTCCCTCTCGCCGTCATTTCCTTCAATTGAAAATTGCAGCGGCAAAGAGAGTGAGTGCAGAGGATGGAGGAGAAAGGGCAGTCCGCTCGCCTAGAAGCGGACGGTCTGAACCAAACGGCGGCAGAGGAATCACGCCATCAACCAACGGTGCCTAGAGATGGCACAACGAAGAGGCGGAGGAAAAAACAGACCTCCGCCAGTTCGAAACGACGCAACACAGCGTCAACGGAGAAAACTGAGGAAGAAAGTACAGCGTCTACGTCATCGAGCGAGACATCGCAAGAGGCCGATGCAGAAGACGCATATTCCTATGTGTCCGACGGGAGGGAGGGACGATTCGCAGTAAGCAGTATCAGCTTTGAATCGGTGCCCTCCGATACAGAAGAAGAAGTGGAGGAAATAATCCGCTCCAAGGAAACGAAAGTCTCCAATCTGAGGGAGGAGACCAACAAACTCCTTCACGAGATAAGAGAGCTGCGGAGAAGAACTCTCGAAAGGAGAAGAAGGGAGGAACAAGCAGGTCGACAACCTGGGCAACATCAACAAAAGTTGCCCGAACCAAGCCAGCTGGGAAAGCAGCCGCAGCAACAACAACAGCAAGCAGCAAAAAAGCGAAATAAACAACTTCAACAGTCAACAGCTCAGCAACAACAGCAGAAGCAGCAACCAAAGAAGGCAGACCAGCAAGCAACATCGCAACAACAGAAGCAGCAACAGCATGCAGTACACCAGCAACAACCACAGCAAAGGAAAAAAGAAAAAGTGCCTCCGATCAACCTCTACAAGGCGGACATTATTTACACTGCTCAGGTATGTAGGACGGCCGTAGGTAGTGGTAACTTTTTAATTAAAAAAAACAAAGGCTTAGAGAAACACTCGATCTGCTGCAAGACATTAGAAAATTACAACAAAGTTAAGAAGATGTTAAAGCGCTCGAAGATGGAGTTCTTCTCCTTCACGCCAAAAGAAGAGAAACTCCAGTCAAAATTGTTGAAGATCTCCGCTCCGCTCGAAGCGGAGGAGATCCTCCAACTGCTCCAAGAGCATGTGTGCGACGGTATCGAGTTCGTCGGGGTCAAGCCCTTCACCACAGCTAAGGCAAAAAGGGAGGGGCGGAAATTACCGTTCTTTATTGTACAGCTGTCACCCAACAGCAAAATAGACAAGGTAAACGATATCTCTAGATTATCTGACTATCATTGCGTCTGGGAAAATATAAGAAGGCGCGACGGCATTCTACAATGCGCTCGCTGCCAAAGGTTTGGTCACGCCGCGTCGAACTGCCGTATGCAGCCCCGATGCGTGAAGTGCAGTCAAAACCACAAGGCGGAGGAATGCCCGCTGGGGAAAGAGGGAGCAGCTGACAAAAGTCAGCTCAAGTGCGTACTCTGCGGGAACGCGGGGCACACCGCTAACTATCGGGGTTGCCCTAAGTTTCAAGAGCGGAAAGAAAAAAAGGTTCTGCAGAAGCAGCCCCCAGTGAAAATTCCACTCGGGGCAGCCATACCCGTCACACCTCAATTGACTTTCGCCCAAATTGCGTCTGGTCAAAGGAGTACGGAAAAGCAGCAGCTACCGAAGGTAGTGCCGCAAGTCTCAGTGCCAAGGGCACACGAACCAGCGCCCGAATGGAAAGCTTCCATTGAAGGGCGTATGGCTCGGTTAGAGGAGCAGGTCGGCCAAATTCTGGCGCTCCTGCAGAACTCAGCACGTCAAAAGTCCTAATGGATGCGCAGACAGAGAGTATTTTTAAGATCCTCGCAGTGAATGTAAATTCATTGATAGGGGTCCCACGAAAAAACGAGCTCTATAGATTGTTGGACGATCAAAGCCCAGAGCTGATGCTGATTAGCGAAACCAAGCTAACTCAGAGAGGCATGTTGGAGCACAGTAATTATAGTGTTATTAGAAGAGACCGCCCCAATTCCAGTGGTGGAGGCGGTGTTGCGATCTTCATTAAAAATAACATAAAACACAAAGTAGTGTATAGTAGTGAAGTACGAAGGTTTCAGGAGTTGGAGGCCTGCATCGTGTGCATTTCGCTCCGCAGTGGAAGGAGGTTGTATGCGGTGTCGGTCTACTCCTCCGGCAACCCTAGCTCCAGAACAACTATATCAGAGCTCGATTCACTCTTTCGATGTCTAAGGCTAGACTCGGAGGAGAACTATTTCATTTTGGCCGGGGACTTAAATGCCCGACATGGTTATTGGGGGAACACAGCTTCCAATCACAGGGGGGACCAGCTTTATAGCTGGTTTTGCTTACACAGTGTCGAGTATAGACTCGATTTGAAAGCAACAGAGATCGCGTCGTTTCCGAGAAGCGGCTCTTATCTGGACCTCCTGCTGCTTGACGCAAGATTACAGGTGACAGACATAAACTCACAAACGGTAAACTGTTTGAACACATTCGTGTATCTCAGTGACCATTGCGGACTCAGTGCCGAAATCAAGATTCCTAACGACATTGCGGAATTAGGAGAGTTTGTTCAAACGTATCCCTACAATTACAGTAGAGCACGATGGACACGCTTCTCCAGACAAATGACAAGAGCACTCTCTTCGAACGAGCT
This sequence comes from Eristalis tenax, assembly GCA_905231855.2. Taxonomy (NCBI): domain Eukaryota; kingdom Metazoa; phylum Arthropoda; class Insecta; order Diptera; family Syrphidae; genus Eristalis; species Eristalis tenax. The sequence goes on along the minus strand of HG993124.1, from coordinate 95,854,248 downwards.
CCACATACCGTCCAATAGAAACTTGTCAAACGAAGAGATTGACATGTATCTAATACAATTGGACGAGATAATTAAACGAACGATGGACAGTACGATACCTCGGTATATACGCACAAACAACCAGAACATGTACCGCAATGCGACAATTGACGCACTCCACCAACAAAAAAGTAGACTCCTGTCAAGATTAAAAACCTTGTACAGGCGGTTTACGGACAGACGAGACGAGGAAGTTAGGACACTGAAATCGCTCATTAAGAACATACAAACATTAATTGCTCAGAATTACAGACTTTCTGTTAATTCGTATTGGAACGACAAGGTCCGGGCTGTAAAATCCAACAACCCGAGCATGTTCCCACAGATCAACAAATTCTTTAGAAGCAACAAGCAAAGCGATCTTCCATGTCTTAAGCTCCCTAGAACGACGGACAACGAACAAATACTGACTACAGCAGGTATTGATCCAGATAACGCTGTACTTGACGACAACTTCTTTGTGGTCGAAGATCCGCAAGAAAAAGTGGAAGTACTTGGCGCGGTCTTTCAGGAAGTGTACAAGGTGAACGAGAGTGTTCGACAGAACCACGACCTGGAGAACCGCGTACTGGTTAACAACACGCTTCTTCGTGAAGTTCTGCAACAATGGCGATCTGAGAACACTGGCTTTGTCGTGTTCAATGATGTTAACATGGCAGATAATGTCATCGCCGACGAAGGGGTTCATCCCCCGTTCATTTCGAAGACAGATCTTAAAGCGGTCTTCGAATCAATAAAAAAGAAGAAGTCAGTGGGATTCGATGGGATCTCGAACATTGTGCTAAGACATCTCCCCCTGGAACTGGTTAATATGTACACAACCCTGTTTAACAATGCTTTGAATAATGCACATTATCCGGAGCATTGGAAAACTGCGATTGTGCAACCCATATCCAAGAGAGGCAAAGATTCTTCGAATCCGTGCAACCTCCGGTCAATTAGTCTCCTTCCGAACATCAGCAAGGTATTCGAGAAGGTGATAAATAGAGCTCTGATCAACTGGACTAAGGACAAAAATTTAATTCCGGATAACCAATTCGGTTTCAAAGCGGGGCATGACACTATTCATGCCGCGTCGAAACTGGTGTCGGATATCCAATGGAACAAGAGCCAGAAACAATGTACGGGTGCCTGCTTGATTGACCTGGAGAAGGCCTTTGACACCGTATGGTTAGAAGGTCTTTTTTACAAGCTCAATCGGCTGGGCATCAGCAAACCACTGCTGTACCTACTGTGTAACATGCTTACTGGTAGACGGTTCGTCGTCAAGAATGGCAACGTGACCTCCACAGGTATTTTTGATGTCAAAAATGGTCTCCAACAGGGTGCCGTTAATTCGCCGATCATGTTCAACATTTACTTGAGCGATCTGATAAATTCTCTTCCTCACGTTATTGCGTACGCCGACGACTTGATCGTGTACAGATCAGGCAAAAAGATCGAGGACATCACTACTCTCGTGCAGGGTGACTTCGATTCATTCATGAGAGATTGCGATGACTGGAAGTTGAAAATCAACTTTCAGAAGTCGGAAACCATATTGTTCAGGACGCCGTTGTATAAAGCCTCGGCGGATACGAAAAAGAATTGGCGAAAGTTCTCTATTGTTGGACGACACGGGCAACCACTGGCGCAAAGAACGGTAGTCAGATACCTGGGGATCTGGCTAGACCAGTATCTATATTTTAACAAACATGTAGATGCTGCTCTGGCCAGGGCCCGAGGAGCTTTTGCCCTTACAAAGAGACTGTTTTACAACAGCCAACTCGATGCGAGGGTGAAGGTTATCTGCTACATGGCCCTCATCCGGCCAATGCTCACCTATGGCTGTCCCGTGTGGTTCAACGTGAGTGCAAGCTTGATGGAAAAGATTCGGTTGTTTGAGAGGGCTTGTCTTAGGGCTTGCCTTCGCCTTTATCGAACTCCAGAGTCCCAGTACAAAAAATTCTATTCCAATGAGGTCTTATACAACAGGGCGAACCTGATACGAGTGGACAATTTCCTAGTGAAGTTGATCCGAGGTCATACTGCCAGAGCGATGAACTCGGTCAATAACCTAATCTCGGGGGCCTACTACCCCAATACACAATACCACGAAAGGGTACGCCACAATGGCTTCGTCCCCCCAGAAGCCTTTCTCCATTTAGACAAGAACGGACTGTTACAAGACATAAATGCGGTACCGCTCATCTACCACATCGCCAGATCAACTGTGGATGGGCGACTCAACTACGACCGTTCCGTCGCACAACGAGCTGAGGAGGGCCTCCTCCGGTTCAGTACGGCGGTATCAAGGAGAGATGTTCGGGATGTTGCAATGCAACACCGAAAATTCTGGTGGCTGGGGAGAGGGGGAACTCCCTCGTCGAACCCTTTAGACCCTTTGTAGAAAGGGTAGTACGTATCCCCGAAAGGGGGAGCAGTCGGCTACTGTCTTGCAGCAATTGAGATGCAAATCTATGAGCGGTAAGCCATGGCCGACCTACATAGCCTAGGGTAGTTTTAAGGTAGCTTGTAAGTTGTAAATAAATAAATAAAAAAAAAAAAAAATTAAAAAAAAAAACAAAATAATTTAAAATAAAAATAAAAATAAAAAAAAAAAAAAAAAAAAAAAAAAAAAAAAATTTACGAGTATTCACATGGGTACACATGCGTGTACCTTTGTGTATACACTGTATATATTAAGTGCATATATATACACATGTATATATCATCATATATACCTGTGTATATGTATGTACTTTAGCTTAAGTTAGTTTAAGTTATTTTAGGTACTTATTTTTAAGGTAGTGTGTAAGTTATTACAGGTTTTACTTTAAAACGTTCTTTAATTAAGTTTTTTTTGTAATTTTCCTTAATACTTAAATGTACAGCTATGATAATTAGTCTTAATCATATTAATTTTTAGTTTAAGTCGAAAGACATAGGATAAGTTTAAGTTTAGCTTAGAGTGCCCGCGGAGGGCCAGTAAGTTAGAAATAGTAACAATGTTCGTCCAACTAGTTTTAAGCATTTTTGTCTAGTATGTAAGTTATCGGATTATTGAAATAAAAATGAATTAAAAAAAAATAAAAAAAAAAAAAAAAAAAAAATTTCGGCCGTTATCTCACGAATAAGTGCTTCAATGTTGTCTTAGCCCCACAAAAAATAGTCTAATGGCATTAAATCGCACTAACTAGGCGGACAATTGACCGGTCCCGAACGTGAAATAAAATGTTCACCGAACTCGCCTCTCAATAAGTCCATTATTCCCCTAATTTTTGAAGAAGTACGGTTCAATGATGCCACCAGCCCATAAACCGCACCAAACTGTGGCTTTTCTGGATGCATTGGTAGCTCGTGCAATGCTTCTAGCTGATATCCACTCCAAAATCCACAATTCTGCTTATTTACGTACCCATTGAGCCAAAAATGAGCTTCGATTAAACAGACCATAAAATAGAAGAAGCGCGCTATGAACTTTCTTAACAGAGTACGCATTTTGATAATAAAATTCAACAATTTGCAAGCGTTGTTCGCTTGTAAGATGGTTAAATTATAGACCAAACTGAAGATGTTTGACAGTGAAACAAATCACGAAACGTGCGTCAGCTGTTTAAACCAGTGTTGCCCAAAAGATAATAGCTAAAAAATCACCCTTTAGATACTGTTCTAGCCAGATCCCCAGGTATCTGACTACAGTCCTCTGCGCCAGTGGTTGCCCATCTTGTCCAACAATTGAGAACTTTCGCCAATTCTTTTTGGAATCCGCCGAGGCCTTACATAACGGCTTCCTGAACAGTATGGTTTCCGATTTCTGAAAGTAGATTTTCAACTTCCGGTCATCGCAGTCTCTCATGAATGAATCGAAGTCACTTTTAGTGAGAGCACTGATGTCCGCCATCCTTTTGCCTGATCTGTACACGATCAAGCCGTCGGCGTACGCAATTGCGTGAGGAAGGGGACTTATAACATGGCTTAAGTAAATGTTGAACAGGATCGGCGAACTAATGGCATGGAGGTATCTGCCATGTTATCATCATTGAACACGACTACTCGTTCAACTTGTACACTTCCTGAAAGACCGCGCGGAAGATTGCTTTGCTTATTGCTATGAAAGACCTTGCTTATCTGTGGGAACATGCTCGGGTTGTTGGATCTTACAGCCCAAGTCTGTAATGTATGATCTCAATGAGCGATTTCAGTGTCCCGATTTCCTCATCTCGTCTGTCAGTAAATCGCCTGTACAAGGTTTTTAATCTTGACAGGAGTCTACTTTTTTGTTGGTGGAGTGCGTATATATTCGCATTGCGGTACATGTTTTGGTCGTTTGTACATATAAACCGTGTTATAATACTGTTCATCGTTCGATTATCTGTCTCGTCCAATTGAATTAGATATATGTCAATCTCTTCGTTTGACAAGTTTCTATTGGAAGGTATGCGGAGCCCATTCGAAGAGCGTGCACCCGTCGTGCCCCACTGTTATTGTAGGGATACGACTGCGCAAACTCTCCTATTTCCGCAATGTCATTGGGTATCTTGATTTCGGCACTGAGTCCGCAATGGTCACTGAGATACACAAATGTGTTAAAGCAGTTTGCCGTTTGTGAGTTCGTGTCTCTCAGCTGCAGTCTTGCGTCTAACAGCAGGAGATCCGGATAAGAGCCGCTTCTAGGGAACGACGAGATTTCTGTTGCTTTCAAATCGAGTCTGTATTTAACACTGTGTAAGCAAAACCAGCTATAGAGCTAGTCCCCTCTGGGATTGGAAGCTTTGTTCCCCCAATATCCATGTCGGGCATTTAAGTCCCTGGCCACAATGAAATAGTTCTCATCCGAGTCCAGCCTTAGACATCGAAAGAGTTATATAGTTGTTCTGGGATTAAGGTTTCCGGTGGTAGACCGACACCGCAAAACAAGCTCCTTTCACTGCTGGCCGAAGTGCACACGATGCAGGACTCCAACTCCTGAAACCTTCGTACTTCACTATTATACACTACTTTGTGTTTAATTGTATTCTTTATAAGGATCGCAACACGGCCTCTACCACTAGAATCGGGCCGGTCTCTTCTAATAACGTTTTAATTACTGTGCTCCAGTTTGTCTCTCTGAGTTAGCTTGGTTGCGCTTATTATCATCATTGGGCTTTGATCGTCCATCAATTTATAGAGCTCGTTTTTTTCGTGGGATCCCTATCAATTGATTCAGTTGAATTTACATTCACTGCAAGGATCTTAAAACTTTTCCGTCTGCACAGCCATTAGGATTTTTGACGTGCTGTGTTCTGCAGGAGCGCCAGAATGTGGCTAACCGGCTCCTCTAACCGAGCCATACGCCTTTCAATGGAAGCTTTCCAGTCAGGCGTTGGATCATGTGCTCTATGCACTGAGGCTTGCGGCACTACGTTCGGTAGTTGCTGCTTTTCCGGGTATGGCTGCCCCGAGTGGATTTTCACTATGCATCGAGGCTGCAATTGGCAGTTCGACGGGGTGTGCCCAAACCGTTGGCAGCGAAGGCATTGGAGAATCTCCGTCCCGAAATCGTTAGAGGGCCTTGCACCCATATAATGCTGATTCACTGTCGGATTGCGGATTGCATATTTATTACTATCTTTATTTTTTCGAATTCTAAAATTAGCAATGCCCGCGGCCGTCCTACATACCTGTGCTGTTTGTAGTGTGTAGTGTAGTGTGTTCTCCTCGAAAACGTTGGTAGGTGGTACCTCTTCCTTTTCGTTGTCTGCTGCTGCTGTTGGTGTACTGCTGGATGCTGTTGTTGCTGCGGTGCTGTCTTTTTCTGCTGCTTCGGCTGTTCAGTTGTTGCTTGTTGATGTTGCTGCTTTTGCTGTTGTGTTGCTGCCTGCTTTTGTAGCTGACCACGCTCTTGTTGCAGATCCTCTTGTTACTTGCCCTAATTAACTTTGTTAAATTACTAGTGCTTGCCTCTACGAAATCGAAACACGTTTGCACTGTTCAACGGTCTGTGAACGACTGATACTTGCCAACGCTTTCTCCTCCTTTGTGACAATCGCTACCGACTCTGCTCCCGTTGCGTCTTCAGGTTTTACAAGCAGCCAGCTTACTATTCCCCACAACTCAGAGTGTACAAGGACGCTTTTCATTAGAACTGACCATGACGCGTAATTTGTATCGCCTAGGTTCTCTATGTTGTACAAACCCGCTGCTCTCATTATCGCAAACGGTTTTAATTGTTACTGAACAAAAAAAAACCGAATCAATTAAATAAAATTGTATACTATTACTATACATTCTACACTCTTATTCGGTGACCTGGGCCCACAACCTCATCATTATCTTCTGACCCGTATGCTCCACTAAAGGGATAGCTGTGGTAAAAACTCCTGCTCACTGTCAGGTATGGAAATGTTTAACCAATTGGAGAGAATATCCCGATCTATATGAAGTTGCGCAAGTGTTGTGATTTCTTCAGAACAGCAGTCAGCCGACAAAGTAGGGTCAGTTCAACGAAAATAAGATTGAAGATAAGAGAGAGAGAATGCAACAACTCCTCCATGAAGTAAGAGAGCTGAGATCTCGCACGCTAGGCGAAAGAGAGAGAAGGAGACAATGTGCTATCAGCAGCCGGTGTTGAAAAGTCAGAAAGTCGGCTGCAGCATGCAGATCAGCAACAAAAGCAGCCAGCAGAGCACCAACAAATGCAGACAGGTGGTCAGCAACATAAAATGCCAAGAGCCAAACCACCAAAAAGGGATGCTTCACAACATCAACAAGAGTCAGAAACATAAAATATTCTGAAGAAGAAGAAGACAGCAGCGCAACAACAACAGCAGCGACCAGCACATCAGCAACAATAGCAGCAAAAAAAGGAAAAATGCCGCCAATAAAATTATACAAGCCCGACGTAGTGCAGACAGTTGTAGTATGCAAGCGGTCCATAGGTGCAGGTAACTGGTAACTGTGCGCCACTGGAAATCCGCTGCAGGACCAATCACGTCAACAGCCTTAATGGCTGCGCAGACGGAGGTAACTTTAAAAATCCCTGCAGTGAATGCAAATTCATTGGTAGGGATCCCTCCATAAAACGAGTTTTATAAACTGTTAGATTATCAAGCCCTGAGCTGATGCTGATTAGCGAAAGCAAGCTAATTCAGAGAGGCAAATTGGAGTACAGTAATTATAGTGTTATTAGAAGAGACCGGCCCAATTACAGTCGTGGAGGCGGTGATTGCAACACTCAATAAAAATAACACAAAACACAATGTAGTGTATAGTAGTGAAGTATGAAGGTTTTATGAGTTAGAGGCCTGCACTTCGGCCAGCAGTGAAAGGAGCTTGTTTTGCGGTGTCGGTCTCCCACCACCAAACCTTAATTCCAGAACAACTATATAACTCTTTCGATGTCTAAGGCTGGACTCGGATGAGAACTATTTCATTGTGGCCAGGGACTTAAATGCCCGACATGGATATTGGGGGAACAAAGCTTCCAATCCCAGAGGGGACTAGCTCTATAGCTGGTTTTGCTTACACAGTGTTAAATACAGACTCGATTTGAAAGCAACAGAAATCTCGTCGTTCCCTAGAAGCGGCTCCTATCTGGATCTCCTGCTGTTAACGCAAGACTGCAGCTGACAGATACAAACTCACAAACGGTAAACTGCTTGAACACATTCGTGTATCTCAGTGACCTTTCCGGACTCAGCGCCGAAATCAAGACCCCTAACGATATTTGCGGAATCGGGAGACTTTGTGCAGTCGTATCCCTAGCATGCCCTAATGTAGCACAATGGACACGCTTCTCCAGACAAATGACAAGAGCAGTCTCTTCGAATGAGCTCCACATACCGTCCAATAGAAAGTTTTCAAGCGAAGACACTGACATGAATCTAATTCAATTGTATGAGACAATTAAAGGAACGATATGTAGTACGATACCACTATATATATGTAAAAACAACCTAAACATGTACCGCAATGCGAATATTGACGCACTCCACCTACACAAAAGTACAGGCGGTTTACGGACAGACAAGACGAGGAAGTTAGGATTCTAAAATCGCTCATCAAAAACATCCAAACCTTGATTGCACAGAATTACCTACTTTCTGGTAACCTGCATTGGAACAGTGAGATTAGGGCTGTCCGATCCAACAACCCGAGCATGGTTCCTCAAATAAATAAATTCTTTCGAAGTAACCAGCAAAGCGATCGTCTTAAGCTCTCCAGAACGACGGACAACGAACAAATACTGACTACAGCAAGTATTGATCCAGATAACGCCGTATTCGACGATAACTTCTTTGTGGTCGAAGACCCGCAAGAAAAATTGGAAATACTTGGCGCGATCTTTGAAGACGTGTTCGAGTGTTCGCCCGAACAGCGACCTGGAGAACCGGCTACTGGTTAACAACACGCTTCTTCGTGAAGATCTGCAACAATGGCGATCTGAGAACACTGGCTTTGTCGTGTTCAATGATGATAGCATGGAAGATAATGTCATCGACGACGAAGGGGTTCATCCCCCGTTCATTTCGAAGACAGATCTAAAAGCGGTCTTCGAATCAATAAAGAAGATGAAGTCAGTGGGAGTCGTCCTCTTTACAATGCTCGGAATGATGAACATTATACGGAGTACTGGAAAACTGCGATTGTACAACCATGAGACGAAAAAATTCTTCGAATCCTTGCGACCTCCAGTCAATTAGTCTCCTGCCGACAGCTCTGGTCACCTGGACGGAGGACATAAATATAATTTCGGATAGTCATTTCGGTTGCAAAGCTTGGTATGACACTATTCATGCCGTGCCGAAACTGGTGTCGGATATCCAATGGAACACGGGCCAGAAACAATGTATGGGTGCCCGCTTGATTGATCTGGAGAAGGTCTTTGACACCGTATGGTTAGAAGGTCTTTTTTAAAAGCTCAATCGGCTGGGCATTAGCAAACCACTGCTGTACCTACTGCGTAACATGCTTACCGGTAGACGGTTCGAAGTCACGGATGGCAACGTTACCTCCACAGGTATTTTTGATGTAAAAAACGGTCTCCAACAGGGTGCCGTTAATTCGCCGATCCTGTTCAACATTTACTCGATCCGATAAAATCTCTTCCTCACGTAATTGCGTACAGATCAGGCAAAAAGATCGAGGACATCACTACTCTCGTGCAGGGTGACTTCGACTGCGATGACTGGAACTGAAAATCAACTTTCAGAAATCGGAAATCATACTGTTCAGGACGCCGTTGTATAAGGCCTCGGCGGATACGATAAAATAATTCTCGGAAGTTCTCAATTGTTGGACGGCATGGGCAACCACTGGCGCAGAGGACTGTAGTCAGATACCTGGGGATCTGGCTAGACCAGTATCTATATTTTGACAAACATGTAGATGCTGCTCTGGCCAGGGCCCTAGCCGCTTTCGCACTTACAAAGAGACAGTCTTACAACAGCCAATTCGATGCGAGGTGAAGTTATTCTGCTACATGGCCCTCATCTAGCCAATGCTCACCTATGGCTGTCCCGCGTGGTTTAACGTGAGTGCAAGCTTGATGGAAAATATTCGGTTGTTTGAGAGGGCTTGTCTTAGGGCTTGCGTTCGCCTTTAACGAACTCCAGAGCCCTAGTAGAAAAAATTCTATTCTAATGAGGTCTTAGGGCAAACCTGATAAGAGTGGACAATTTCCTGGTGAAGTTGATTTGAGGTCATACAGCCATGATGAACTCGGATAAATAGCCTGATCGCGGGGGTAATTGTCCCAATACACAATACCACGAAAGGATACACCACAGCGGCATCGTCCCCCCAGAAGCATTTCTCCATATAGACAAGTACAGTCTGATACAAGATGTAAATGCGGCGCCGCTCATCTACCACATCGACAGATCAAGGATGGATGGGCGAATCAATCACGTCCGTTCTGTCGCACAACGAGACGGTTTACAGATCCGAGACGTCCGGAAGTTAGATCCCTGAAGTCAGAGATCAAAAACCTCCAACAACTAATAAAAATAAATTATGATCTTGCCATAAGCTTGCATTGGGGCAGTAAAATCCGGGCTGTACGATCCAACAACCCGGGTATGTTCCTGCAAGTAAATAAATTATTCAGGAGGAAAGATATAAATGACATTCCAATCGTCCGGCTTCCGCGAACAATAGAGTAGTTCTCGTTGATATAGATCCAGATGAGTCCGTGCTAGATGACGAATTTTTCGTAGTCGCAGATCCCTAAGAGAATGTGAAGACCATAGACGGTGTTTTCGAGGAAGTGTATAAGTTTAACGAGGTCAGACGGCCAAATCACGATCTATAGAACAGAGCCTTGGTAAATCACTTCTATCTCCGTGAGGAGATCTGAGAATTCTGGTTTTACCAGATTCGATTTCGTAAATATGGCAAATAATACCGTCCCCAACGATGTAAATCATATCGTGATCACTCAGGAAGATCTCCAAGGGGTATATAAAGCCATTAAGGACAAGAAATCGGCTGGGATAGATGGTATCCCGAACATCGTGCTCAACCATCTCCCTCCAGCGGCAGTGTGAATTTACACTACACTGTTTAACAATGCGCTAAGTAATGCACATTACCCGGCACTTTGGAAGACAGCTGTAGTTCAACCAATCCCTTTAAGGGATAAAGACAAAGGCTTTCCATCTAATCTTCGGTCGATAAGTCTTCTTCCTTGCATCAGCAAGGCATTTGAAAAGATTGTCAGTAGAGCTCTGCAGACATGGGTCGATGACAACAATATTCTGCGGGACAACCAGTTTGGACTTAGGGCAGGGCATACGACAGTGCATGCTGCTGCAACGGGTGCCTGTCTGTTCGACTTGGAAAAGGCATTTGATGCCGTTTGGTTAGAAGGCCTTTTCCTTAAGTTGGTCAGACTTAGGCTAAGTAAACCATTGCTATACATGATTTATGATATGATAACAGGTAGGAAGTTCGTCGTGAAATGCGGCGGCGTAACTTCAAATAGAGTATTTAGTGTAGACAACGGTCTACAACAGGGGGCTGTAGGATCCCCATTATTGTTTGCTATATTTACTGCAGATCTTCCAAGGTCTACGCCGCACCTTATCGCGTAAGTTACATATATGTCAACGCCCGAAATTGTACTTATGCTAATGCCAGCAACGGAAGATAAATATGACCTCTTTATCCTGTCAATAACTAAATAGCTGAGCATACACTAATTGTATATTTAAGAAGTGCACTTGTGCGACGAATTGTAAAATCGCTGATGTCTGCGATTGAAAAGCATTGAACAGATATACGATAAATGAAGGTGAAGCACACGATGTGTGTGCAGTAGTACTCGGAGTGTATTGAATTGTGTTTCGAGTTGCTCAATAAACAGATCACTTAAATAAAATAAAACTTGTGTTTTTTTTTATTATTCCGTATCGACCAGAAGACAAAAGTGGCGCAGTCGGTAGAATCCTTTTTTATTAGTAAGGATCCAGTGATCGAATCGGTTATTCAAATAATTATTCGTGTGAAGTAAAGTTTTTCATTTTATAAACGCGAATTGTGCATTATACGGACATACTAAAAAATCGACAAAGAGTGTATGAGTGTAAAGTTGTATAGTGTCCATGAGAAAAACACATCGAAAAGTTATATAAGGCCATATAATAAGCAAAGATTGGTGTAGTGATCTGCGAATGAGCAGACAAAAAGTACACGACGAACACAGGAAAATTTGCTAATTACGAGCAAGCGCTAGCACAACTTGAGCTACGAACGCAACAACTCGAGCAGATGTGAATTGCCTACCAAGAACTACAACAGCAGCAAAACAGAGAGAAACGTGATAGGATACTCAAAAAAAAACCGGTACATGCCTGTCTTCACTGGGCAAAGCGAAATCACGATGGCTTCTTCAGCTGTGTGGAGTACTACCTTTACTAGACAGGATATATGAGGAGAATGATTTAAAGAGAATAGTATCTATTATAAGGAAGCGAGGGTATGAGGATACTTGTATTAGACCAGAAATACAAGTCCAATATACAAGAAGAAACTCGTAACCAAGATAGGTCAGGTAATTATCGAAATACGAATAATAAGAATCATTCAGGCCAACATCGCCAAAACGATAGACCAGGACATAATAGAAATTATTCCGGACAGTATAGACAAAATGTGGGTCAATCAATTCCTGGAAATTCAGGCCATTTTCGAAAAATCAGAAACCACAGGCTGACGCCATGGAGGTAGGCAATATAATTATAAATAGAGAGCAGGTTAATAATGGTCAAGGTTCATATATCCGGGCCAACCCATCGATGACGTTCTACCAGAAAGAGTAAACCCGTCAATCGTAAGTGTAGAGAGCGGAAGTCATGAGGAATCATTTTTTATGAATTAGCCTCGGATGACTTAACACAAATAAAAATAACAATCAATTCGAAAACATACATAGCCCTGATAGACACAGGCCCAACCTGCAGTATAATTGATGACAGACTACACGAATTCAATACAATTCCAATAGCACCATTTCACAACAGTAACTGGTAAAGATACCATTTTTCATGAAGTTCATACACATGCACAAAAAGACTTTAAAACCCCTTCGAATGCACTTATAAGATGGAAAGTCAAAAGACTCTGCCACAGAGGTTATACATTTAAAATTAGGATAGATCTATTAAACAATTTAAATGCGATATTAAATAAAAACGAGGGAACAATCAAATATTAAATTTTGCAAACATTACATACCACCTAAATGAAGTGTGTAGGTTCCAGAGACCTACTGAATCCAAGATCAGTCAGATAAAACTAGATCATTTAAATACAAAAGAACATAAGGATGTAGAGAACCTTTTAAAAAGATTCAGTAACCTATTTTTCAAAGTAGGTGATAAATTAATTAGCACTCCAGAAGTTCAATTTAATGAAATAACGATCGACGGTAAATTTCCTATACTAAATATTGATTCCATACTAGATAAACTCGGAAAGCCCAGTACTTCACTACGTTATACCTCGCGAAAGGATACAACCAGATCCTAATAAAAGAGGAGGACCGCAAGAAGACAGCGTTCGTTACACCTCATGGTCTATATGAGTTCACAAGGATGCCATTTGGTTTGAAGAATGCCCCTGCGACATTCCAAAGGCTAATGAATGACATTCTTAGGGATCATATTAATAAAACGTGCGCAGTTTATATGGATGACATCTTAATATTAAGTACCACATTAAAAGAGCACATTAAAGCAATAACAACCATTTTCAAAATACTAGAATCAAAACAATTCAAAATACAAATCGAAAAGTGTAATTTCATGCGAAAGGAGACCGAATTCCTCGGTCATGTTTTAACCAAATACTGGTTAAAACCATATCCCGACGAGATAGGGGTTATCGAAAAATTAGAGCTTCCGAGGACACAAAAGCAGATCAAGTGTTTTTTGGGCATAACTGGCTGTTACAGAAAATTCATTAGAGACTACGCAAAGGTAGCCCAGCCTATCACTAAATACCTTAAGCAGAATGCGAAAGTAAATACTGGTGACCCAAACTACATAGAAGCACTTGAGAAATTAAAGCAGTTAATAAGTAGTCAGATATCCAAATTTTGAGAAATTATTCGGCCTTACAACGGACGCCTCTAATAACGCTATAGGAGCAGTTCTTTCCCAAGAGGGCCACCCTATATGCTTTGCGTTTAGAACCCTTAACAAACGTGAGAGAAATTTATTATTATATTTACTCTGCCACAGACAAAGTATTTCTCGCAATAAAATGGTCAACAAATTACTTTAGGCCCTACCTTTACGGTAAGAAATTCAAAATATTCACTGATCACCAGTCTATTAAATATCTTTATGCTATATATAGAGGAAAGGACTTATCACCACGACATCAAAGATGGCTTCTGAAGCTAAGCGAGTATCAGTTCGATATTGATTACATAAAGGGAAAGGAAAACAGAGTAGCGGACTTTTTAAGCCGCATAGAAAATAACGAGGACGTTAAGTGTGAAGAGGGAGAGAACGCAGACCCCCCACAATCTGAAACCTTTTCACTTAATTGTAATAATTCAGAATCAGACGTCACATTTAATGTAGAAAAAGATAAAGATAACGAAACTATACACTCTGCAGAAGAAAAATTAATGGACCATATTTCGATAGTAGAAGACATTGTCAACAAATATAAAACACAATTAATACTAACAAATGATAAAATAAATGAAATTGATATTTTACATGGAAAAAGAATAATCTATATAACAGAACACGATTTTAATCGATTAGAAGATATTTTGAGAAGGTTTATAAAGAAAGGAAAAATTGGAATTTATTCAGAGCTTACCGATCACAAATATAATATACTTCAGGAAAAGATTAGAGAAATGTTTTCCAATAACAACAGTTTAAAATTCCTTAAGTGTTCCCATAGAGCCCAGGATCTAGCAACAGAGGTAGAAGTTGTTAAACAAATATTTCTTTACCATGTAAGAGAAAGCCAACATTCGGGAATACAGGAAACATACAACCAAATAAAAACAAGGATTTACTATCCAAAGTTAATGGAATACATTCAAATTGTTATCAATCAGTGTGATGTATGTCAAGCAGTCGAATATGACCGCAGTCCAATCAAAGCTAAATGCAATAAAACCGAAACACCTATTGATCGTAATGAAATAATCCATATTGAAACATACGTTATATAAAAGTTTAGCTTCCTAACAATAATAGATAAATTTTCCAAATTTGGATCTGCATACCATTTAACAGATAGAAATCACATAACAATTATTGGTAGTTAGAAGAACATTTCGCGAAGTTTGGAAAGCCAAACAAAATTATTGCAGACAACGAATTCAAAGCGGCTCAAATTAAAGAGTTTTTTTTCTACATTTAACGAAACAGCCATACAGGAAATGTAGATATTGAAAGTCTACACAACACTATAGCCGATAAATTCAGAATCATTTCGTTCAACAAAAATAAGTATTCAGGATCATACAAAGTAAGAAATTATAATCAGTAAGAAATTATAATCAAAGATTCCACATCACGATTAAACACAAACCTTTAGAGGTACAATCCCGTAAAGTCGATTTACAACTAATTAGACGGAATATGGAAGAAATTAAGGAAAATAAGCTAAGAAAATTCAATAAATATAGAGAGGATTATGAAGAAAAGATATCAACAGGATTTATAAAAAATTATAAAGCAGTTAGACACAAGCAAGAACCAAAATATAAGAAAGCAAAATTAAAAAATATTGCTTACGAAAATATTAAACGATCATTAAAATTTTCATGTGAAAACATGGGTAATATTTCTGATAATAATGATTCCACAGACGCATTGTCAGTTTTTTGATATGCAGGAAATAAAGGAACAAAATGGTTATGTAAGGCTACATTTGATGGACATATCAATTAGTAATAAAACCAACATAGTATTACATGTTATAAATCCACTAGAAATAATGGCATTAGTTAGAAATATATCATTAAATCTTAGATCAGTACCAGTAAAGCAGCGATAAATGCTAGACGAAGAAATATCCAATATTATCCATAAAATTAGAACACTTATTCCGGTACAGAACAGACAAAAAAGAGGGTTACTAAATATAGTAGAATCCGCGGAAAAATGGTTGTTCGGAACCGTGGATGACGAGGATAGGAAAACAATAGAAATATACTTAAAAGAGGCAAAGACAAATAGCCACAATTCCATAACTGCATTAAATAAGCAAATTAAAATTAATTCTTTAACGATACATTTAAAATCTTAAAAGATAATTTTAAAAGAGATAGGGAAGTAATTGAAACGCAAATTAATGCAGTGCAAAGAGTAGAAAGGGAAATAGCCATGAAACAATTATATTTTGATCAGTTATTCAAACTCAAATACATATTCTACTCAAATACAGTTATTCAAACTCAAGATTGAACATATACAAGATAACACAGCTTCAGCAAGGAACAATATTTTACATCCAAATATCTTGACAAATGAAGAAATCGACAGATATAAAATTGACTTTTACAAAAATAAACAGATAATATAAATAGAATTGTAAAAGCGCTGACACTATGTCTGCGATTGAAAAGCATTGAACAAATATACGATAAATAAAGGTGAAGCACACGATGTGTATGCAGTAGTACTCGAAGTGCATTGAATTGCGTTTCGCATTGCTCAATAAATTGATCACTTAAATAAAATAAAACTTGTTTTTTGTTTATTATTCCGTATCGACCAGAAAACAAAAGTCGTATGCCGATGTCCTAGTGGCTTACAGATCAGCACCGAAGGTAGTAGTCATATACACCCTATTGCAACGGGATGCAAATAAAATAACTGAATTTTGTTATGACTTATTAACTTCCTGAAATGTAAAACTATTCTTTCCGTGCCCGGCTGCACAGGGCTTCAAGTGATACGCGTAAGAACTGGAAAGAGTTCTGCATTGTTATCCCTCTGGGCCAGCTGTTAGTCGTGAAAAGTGTAGTCAGATATCTCGGCATTTGGTTAGATCATTTTCTGTATTTTGACAAACATATAGAAAAGGCTCTGAGCAATGCTAGAAAAGCATTCGCTGTGGCAAGTGGGTTGTTTTACAGCTGCCAACTTGACACCAGATTGAAGGTGAACTGCTACATGGCCCTCATACGGCCGATCATGGTGTATGGTTTCCTTTGGTTCAGTGTGAGCATTTCCTAGATGAAAAAGATGAGGGTGTTCGAGAAGCGATGTGTTAGGACCTGTCTCCGGCTGTATCGGAGACATGAGTCCGGGTACAAGAAGTACTATCGCAACGAGGTCCTGTACAACAGGGCTAACGTGAAAAGAGTAGACAATTTTATAATTTCATTAGTATGACGACACATTGCAAGGAGTATGATGTCTACCAACAGTCTGATCTTCGGGGCTTATTACCCGAACTTTATGTATCATGAGAGGGTGCGCCACACCGGCATCGTCCCCCCAGAAGCCTTTCCCCATCTAGACAAGCACAGTCTGATAGAAGACGTAAATACGATTCCGCTCATCTACCATATCGCCAGATCAACGGTGTATGGGCAACTGAACCAAGACCGTTCCGTCGCACAACGAGCTGGGGAGAGGCGGCATCCACGTCACTATCGAGGAAGCATAGTGACGAGTTCAAATTCCTAAAGAAGTTGTTTAGACCGCTCCAATCGGCTTTCTCGTACAGCCATACTGTTCTTTTAGGAATTTGTTCTCTAACTGTTTGTGTAGATAGAAATTATCTGATACGACACAATGGTCAGACTAGCCTAGAGGTGACAGAATGTCAGTAGAATATTTGTCATGATGAGAGGTGAGAAACAGGTCCAGGGTGTTGGCGGAATGATCTGCAATGTCAGGTATTCGTGTGGGCTCATTTACTAGCTGGGTCAGATCATTTAGCTCAGCAAAGATTTCAACATACCTTCTTTCGAATGTTGTCTGGCCCGAATGTCGAAGCCAATTAGAATTGTGTACATTGAAATCGCCCGCAATGGCAATTTCAGTGCGAGAATACAGGGATACAATTCTTGAGATGGAGTCGGATAGCCCATCAACGTCGTTCAAAGTTGAATTGCTATCCATGTTTGAACTTCTATAAATAAAGCAGTAGTGGATTAAATGCTTACTGACATGGAGTTTTAATCACGTAAAATTGAATTCCGGATTGGAGCAGAGGCCGTATTCAGCTTGAAGTTGGTAAGCTACATCACTACGCACGTAGATGGCGAGACCGCGGTGTAAAAAGAAAAGCGGCACCAAGCTATATCCAGGCAGGTTAAAATCCGATAAATCGGTATTCTCCCCTACCTGTACGGCGGTATCTAGGTGGGATATTCGGGATGTTGCTATGCAACACCACCAATTTTGGTGGCCGGGAAAAGAGGACAATACCTCTTCGAATCCTTTTGACCCCGGTTAAAAAGGGTAGTTCAGACTCCGATATTGGGAACAGTCAGTCCCCTGTCTTGCAGTGGATTGGATATGCATAATATCAGCTGCTACCTATGGCCGACGCATTTAGCTTAGGGTAAAATAAGGTGTAAATACAAAAAAAGAAACAAAAATAGAATAGTATACTTAGTGATACATGTATACATTATGTATATTAGGGATTTATACGTATACACATGTGTATACATTTATATACATATCTATCAGTCATTCACAGACCTCCTCCCAGTGCAGACGTGTTTCGGCTTAGTGAGATAGTAGTTGAACTCAAGTGCTCAAGTGCATAAAGTGTCGCTGAAAACTATAACACCGAACAGCTTCGCGGTAGCGTGATCGCGGGTGAGCCAGTGGTGCCGGGTTCAAATCCCGAAAAAAAAATTGAAATCTTTTTTTTTCAAATAAAAGTAAAAAAGACATTCAAGTGAAAAAAAAATAGTATGGAGTCAGCTGAGCGACCCGAGCTCCATAAATCGGGTGATGTTGTACCGGTGGCTGGGACATCAGACCACCAGTCAACACAAGAGGGGAGGAAGAAAAGGAGGAAGAAGCTTCAGCCACAACCGAGCGTGTCGAAGCGCCGCTCCAGTGTCGGATCAGGCGACACCAAAACGGCCGTAAAAGCCACAAAAAAAAAAAACAGCAGCAACAATAACAACTGCAGCAGCCACATCAGCTGTATTGTACGACGACGTACAATACGAGTCCACAGAAGGCGAGGGGAGATTCTCCTACAGCGGAAGAGAGGATTATGCTCTGACGTCATCTGAATCGGATGACGAAGAAGAACAAGACCGGGAGCAGCTGGTGAAGAGCCAGAGAGAGGGAGGAGCTGGACGCCCACATCCAAGCCCTCCAAATCAAATTAAGGGCCAGGAAAGCGGTCAAAGAGGCTGCACAACAACAGCAGCAACAACAGCATAAACAAAAACAGCAACAACAGCAAGAGCAACAACAACAGCAGACTAACCAGCAGCAACAAGTGCAGTCCCCACAGTTGCCAAAGGGACAACGTTCGACAGCTGTCAAGAAACAACAGCAGCCACAGCAGCATCAGCAACAGAAGCAGCCGCAGCAGAAGCAGACGCAGCAGCAACAACAGCATCAGCAACCAGCCCAGAAGGAGAGATGCCCGCCGATTAACTTGTTCGGACTGGATACGAACGACGTTGATAGACTATGTAAGTTGGCCACTAAAAATGCATATTATATAAAATATAAATAGCCCTTAAGATTGTCTGTCCACTGCTCATCAGTAGCAGACTACCATGTCATTAAAGAAAGGCTAGCGGTGGCGGAGGCCGAGTTTTTCTCGTACACTCCAAAAGGGGAAAAGGTGCAGACCATGCTCCTTAAGGGCGTGGATCCTGACACTGATCCCAAGGATATCCTCGCTAAACTGCGGCAAGCGCAGAGAGACGATATCCAGTTTGTCGGGGTTAAGGCCTTCTACACTGCGGTATCGAAAAGGGAGAACAGGAAACTTCCGTTCTTCCTAATCCAGGTCACCCCAGACACGAAAACAGACAGCCTAAAACGTATCAATCGTTTAGGCTCCATTTATGTCAAATGGGAGACACTAAAAAAGACAAGACACACACTCCAATGTGCTCGTTGTCAAAGATATGGGCATGCCGCGGCGAACTGTATCATGCAGTCTCGCTGCGTCAAATGCGCAGGTACCCACATTAGAGGGGAATGCCCTTTGGGGACGGACAAAGTCGAAGACAGGAGCAAGCTGAAATGTGTACTCTGTAAGACCAGCGGGCACCCTGCAAACTATCGGGGATGCCCTAAGGTGCAAGAGATAAGAAAAAGCATAGAGGCCAAAAGGAAAGAAAAAATGGTAGAAGCGAGGCCAGTGCCACGTGCTCCAGCTACCACTGTTACACCGGCAGTTTCATATGCCCAAATGGCATCAGGTAGGCGACCGGTACAACAGACAGCGCCGAAGGTGGCTGCGGTCCCAGTGGCCAGGCAACCTGAAGCCGACTTGGATCTGAAGACGGTCCTGCTCTCCATCCAGGGGCAGATCGCTCAGCTACAAACACAGTTCCTAGAGCAAGCAGCGCGAGTAGACCTCATCTACTCTACGCTGTTCGCCGAGCCAAACGCCACATCGGTATGATGGCTGCGCAGGCAGCTCGTAACCTTAAAATTCTAGCAGTGAATGTGAATTCGCTGATCAAAACCGAACGTAAAATGAACTTCGGTAACCTTCTGCAAATCCACAATCCAGACGTGTTGATGGTCAGCGAAACTAAGCTGAACCAAACGCGCAAATTCTGGTACAAGAATTACCACATAATTCGAAGAGACCGGCCCCAATCCTTGCAAGGGGGCGGGGTTGCTCTTCTAATCAAAAAAGGCCTATGTCATAAGGTCCTGTATAGCAGTGGAGTGCGAAGATTTCAAGTGCTAGAAACGTGTATTGCACGCATTCCGCTACAGGGTGGAAAGCGGTTATATGTGATCGCGATCTATGCAGCTGACAATAGTACCCTCAATCGGAACTTTATTTCAGAGCTCGATACTCTATTCATGAGCCTTCGACTTAGCGCGGCGGAAAGCTATTATATCATTGCCGGAGATTTGAACGCCAAATATAGGGAATGGGGTAATAGAGTGCATAATGACAGGGGAACCCCACTGTATAACTGGTTGGCAGAGCACAATATTGAGCTCAAGCTAGATTTGCTTGCAACCGATAGGCCATCGTATCCCAGAAGCGGGTCCTATCTGGATTTGTTGCTGATAGACAGACGACTGACTGTACTAGACGTGGAAAGACGCACGCGGAACAGTTTAACTGCGGTTGAGTACGAGAGTGATCACTGCGGGCTCTTGGCGGCTATTCAGCTCCCGAACGAGGTGGAAGAACTGGAGGAGTATGTCCAGAGGCACCCTTATAATTACAATAAGGCCCGCTGGCCACGCTTCTCTAGGACTTTAGCCACAGAACTACGGTCGAGTGGGATCAATCCTCCGACAAACAGAAACCTGACCAACGAAGAGGTGAACCATGGAGAAAACTATTCCGAAGGTAGTACAAATCGATGACAGCGATGTTTATCGAAATGCTACCATCGATGTACTCCACGTGCACAAAAGTAGACTGCTATCAAGACTTAAGCTCTTGTACAGGCGGTTTACAGATCCACAAAATTCGGAAGTAAGGGCACTGAAGTCGGAGATCAAGAACCTCCAACAATTAATGCGAATAAACTACAGCTTAGCTATAAGCTTGCACTGGGGCAATAAAATCCGGGCTGTACGATCTAACAACCCGGGTATGTTCCCGCAAGTAAATACAATTTTTCGAAGGAAAGAACAAAACGACATCCAGGCCGTTAGACTTCCCAGGACGACAAACAACGAACATTTACTGACATCAATTAGAATCGATCCAGATGGGGCAGTGCTAGATAATGACTTCTTCGTGGTTGAAGATCCCCAGGAGAAGGTGGCAGCTATTGGCGCTGTTTTCCAGCAAGTGTACACGGTCAACGAAGTAAGTAGGCCGAACGAAGATCTTAAGAACGAAGCCTTGCTGAACCACACTAATCTTCGTAGTGAAATAATTCAGTGGCGATAATTTGGCACATAGTGCCGTCGCCAATGATGGAAATCACATCTTGATTTCTCAAGAAGATCTCCAGGGCATTTTTAACTCACTGAAGAAAAAAAACTCAATGGGAATCTATGGAATATCGAATATTGTGCTTCGTCAACTTCCCCCCGATATAGTACAGATTTACACAACACTGTTTAACAATATGCTAAGTATTGCATATTACCCAAGGCACTGGAAAACAGCTGTTGTGCAACCGATCCCTAAACGGGACAAAGACAAATCTATTCCAACAAATTTCCGTTCGACCAGTCTTCTTCCGTGCATAAGCAAGGTTTTTGAAAAGATAGTCATTCGAGTTTTGAAACAATGGGTAGAGGAAAATAAAATCATACCGGACAACCAATTCGGATTCAGGGTGGGGCATGAAACCACACATGCCGCGTCCAAACTGGTGTCCGACATTCAATGGAATAAAGGCAAAAAACAATACACGGGTGCCTGCCTGATTGACTTGCAGAAAGCGTTCGACACCGTTTGGTTGGAGGGCCTCTTCCTCAAGCTGGTCAGGCTTGGTATAAGTAAACCATTGCTATACATAATCTATGACATGATAATAGGTAGAAAGTTCATCGTGAAACCAATAAGGGGCTATTGGTTCGCCGATCTTGTTCTCAATATTCACTGCAGAACTTATAGGTTCCATGCCGCACTTAATTGCGTACGCCGACGACCTAGTAGCGTACAGACCAGGTCCGAAGGTCGAGGTAATAAATAGCCTGTTGCAGCGTGACTTCGCAAAAATTCAGCGAATTTGAGACGACTGGAAGTTGGTTATCAACTTCTTGAAGTGTGAAACTATCCTTTTCAGGACCCCGCTGTACACGGCTACGCGGGATACTCGCCTAAACTGGCGCAAGTTCGGCATAGTTGACCCGCAAGGACAGCCGTTAGCTGTGAAAAGTGTAGTAAGATATCTCGGCATTTGGCTGGATCAATATCTGTATTTTGACAAACATATAGATATTGCTCTGACGAAAGCCAGAAAGGCCTTTGCTGCGGCAAGGAGGTTATTTTTCAGTAGCCAACTTGATACCAGGGTGAAGGTAATCTGCTACATGGCTCTTATCAGGCCAATCATGGCGTACGGTTGTCCATTGTGGTTCAACGTTCCAAGATGGAAAAGATGAGGCTGTTCGAGAGACAGTGTCTTCGGACTTGTCTCCGGTTGTATCGTACACCCGAGTCTGAGCACAAGAAGTTCTATCCAAACGAAGTCCTGTACAACGAGGCAAACGTGAACAGGATAGATAATTTTATTATTAAGCTGATCAGAAGGCACATTGCAAGAGCTATGACTTCTTCTACTACCCAAATATTATGTACCATGAAAGGGTGCGCCTTAACGGCTTTATTCCTCCCGAAGCATTCCTCTATTTAGACACGATTGGCCTAATACAGGATACAGACCGATGCCCTGTAATCTTCCATGTCGTACGCCGAACAGTGGACAGGCGACTCCAATACGAACCGGATGTCGCTCGCACCCACGAGGATCTTCTGCGGTTCAGTCGAACGATCCCCGCTCGAGATAGAAAGCAGTCTGCCAAAGATCGGCAATTTTACTGTTGGTTACACCAATACCAGTCTCCGCCACCACTGGCCTTTTTAAACGAGCCGGGAGTTGACCATGGTGGCCAGCTTACATAGGTTTTAAGGTAGTTAATAAGAAAAAAAGAAATATATATATATAAAACAAAAACCAAAAAAAAGATGCACCACGGCGTATAAATTATATATGTTAAGCATATACATAACATATACGCCCTGGTGCACGCGTCCGTACTGTTACGGACATAATTAAGATAGTCCTAAGTTTTATGTTAGGGTAAGTTAGTATAAGGTAGGTTAAGTAGTTAAGTTAAGTTTAGCCAAGTTTTTTTATAAGTTTTCTTGGCACATAATAAATGAATCAAGTGTGTCAGGAACGACTAAAAAAAAAAAAAGTAGATTAAGCCGAAAGGCACATTTATGATTTTAGATTAGATTAGCTTAGAGTACCCGCATAGGGTCAGTAGGTTAGTATTAAGAACAATTCATGAATTGTTAAGTTAGTTATGCTTGTTTTAAGCTATTTTGTCTAGCATGTAAGTTACATTTAATACAATAAAAACAAAATTACAAAAAAAAAAAAAATATATACGTATCTATATGCATATATAAGTAGTTAGCTTACGTTAGTTTGTTAGTTTTATTTTAAGGTAAC
This sequence comes from Eristalis tenax, assembly GCA_905231855.2. NCBI lineage: Eukaryota > Metazoa > Arthropoda > Insecta > Diptera > Syrphidae > Eristalis > Eristalis tenax. Next base: position 95,830,436 of record HG993124.1, on the reverse strand, counting down.
TTACATTTTACTAGCGTGTAATTTTTAAGAAAAAAAAACAAGTACTATTATTAAGTTGTTTAAATTTTTACTTGATATTATATTATTCTGTTAAAATGTGTACTAGTGTGTATCTAGTATGTTAGGAATTAAACAACAAATATTGATAAAAAACGGTTATTTGACACCGCAGAATGCTCTATGGTAGATGTGCCAATGCCGAGTGGACATAGCCGGCGAGGAAATGCATTCACCTTGACAAAGTTATTCAAGACGTCTGAAAGTGACAAGTGGAACATCATAATCTCGTCATGTTGAACTTGAAACGATGGGCCATACATAACATTATTGTGAAATGTTTTTTTGTCTAGAGTTTTAATATAGAAATTATTTGTCCTGAGCATGAGTAATATAACCTGCATGATTAAGTTCATTCAGTGCTAATTCCATTGTATTTGGAGCGTAGAGGATTGTCCTCATATGTATTGCATCTCATATGTAAGCGTTCCTTAAAAAAAGCTAAGGCTTTTACATTATTTTATCTAATGTCAGAAATATATCTTCTTGGAGACACTTTTCGTTATAATGAACGATTTTCTTGGATGTAAATAAAGAATTAGTTGACGTCACCCCTATATTGAAAACCTCTTAGTTCTTCGTGCAATTTGTTGCTATTTTTAAAGGAACCAGCATTCTCGATAAGCATGGACTTAATATCAGTTTAGCAAGTGAGGGTGTGTGTTTCAATACTTACTCTGTCTATCTATAAATTTGGACTTTAATAGTTGGTTTATACATGAATTCATCCTTTTTTCGAATATTTATTCACGTCACTTTAATTGCATTGATGATTTTTTTCTTTAATTTTCGATCATTTTGGGGCTACAATGATATAAAGCCAGATTCAGTACACTGAATCTCATCTCTTCATTGATTTGCGTTTAACTTCTTAGAGAGATCTTAACACCTGTTTTGTTTAATACTTTTACAAACATGAAAAATACGATTGTATGGTGTTCTCTCAATGCGAACATCAAAGAACAAAAAGAAACGATTTTTTCGATTTTTTAATTTTTATTTGATTTTTTTCAGTAGTTGAAGCAAAACTAAACATACGCAATGGTCAAACGGAACCTTTTTATCATTATATACATTGGATATAGAATATTTTGGAAAACAGAATATGAAAATGTATGCTTTATAGAACGTGAACATAAACAAAGAAAGGAAAAGTGCGGAAGCTCTCTCAAAAGATGATAAGATCTTTGATGTACACAGAAGAATAATGCAAGCTCACTCAAAATCTCGTACTTTTTTCAGACTTTTTTTTATTTTTTATTTATTTATTTTATTTGAATCTCTAAAGATTTGATTAAAAATTAAGTAAAATTTTAAAAAATAATTAAATATGTCGTTTCGTATAAACAAGCAAGATAATCCAGTATTATTATTATTTACTTTAAGTAGAGAATGAATAAGGGAGTGTTTTGTTAATTTATTTGCGGTGCCGCGAAATATTATTGTTAATGGTGGTTGCGATAACATGAAAGATCGAGAAGAATTTGCGAACGTTATATTTTAAAAAAGATATTTAGCTTTCTTATTCGTTATTATTTTATTCCATGTTTCAGATATGTGTAAAGGTTACAGCCAAGAATTTTATTTGAGTAATGAGATATATGATGGAATCCATGGAGATTATATATATAACGAGTTATATTATCAAAGGCAACTGACAGTAATCTTTCTAATTCTGAGCTTTGACTCGTGAAGATCTGACATCCACATGTTATGTTATAGTCGGGGTCAGTGTTTTTGATTGTCTACGACGAATATGTTGAGGGGTAGAATGTCTCGATAGAGAAAGACTGCGTAGTTATCCATATATTTTAGTGATAAGGGATGTGATCTTCCCTAGTTAAAGTATAATTAAAAAAGTATTCCTAAATGTTTGGTTTCTTCAACATACTCAATCTGTTCGTTTCCGAGATGCAATATAGGAAAGTAGTAATGGTCAAGTTTGTTCTTGTAAATTTCTAAGCATTTGGACTTTCCTGGATTAAGGTGCAAGTTGTTTGCATTGGACCAAATAAGGATTCTGCTCAGATCGGAGTACAGTTTATGAGAACATCTACGATCATTCATTCCAGTTTGCAGCTAAGTTGGGTATCATCTGCGTACAAGTCTGTAGATGAGTGTAGAGGTACCGAACATTAATAAATATTGTAAAATCTGTGGTCCAAGAATTGAACCCTGTAGAAGCACACTCAAATAAAGGTGTTTTTTCAACAATAACAACAACTTGAATCCGATTACTAAAGTAAGAAGAAATAAAATTTGTAGTGGTGTCTGAGAATCTGAATTATTCTTCTCATGTGACAGCAACCAATAAGTTTACAACAACTCTACAATTACTAGCATTTCTCTCAATACCACACAACCAGCAATCTCCCAGTACAGCACACTCACCTCGGACAATGCACTTATATTTCACATTCCCAACTATCAGAACTTCCTCCATGCCCGAGCACGTAAGCATAAAATTATTGTTAACGTAGGTTAAGTTGATATTCATGAAATCAATAAAGTTAAGACTGTCAAGATCAATATAGGTGGAAGTTGTTGTTTTGGCGCCCAACCTACTATCGCGATTAGCAGTGAATAAACGCAATAAATCATCGCTAATTCGATCCCACAGAGAAAATACCGGCAGTGATAAGAACGATTATCCCCATATCGAAAGGAGAAAAGCGTTGGAAAATAAGAAAATAGTTGAATAAAATACGACTGTATCCACATATGAGGCTGGCAAGTGTAAAGAAAAGCTGAATATTAATGACATTAAACAGGGAATTCTGACTGTAAAAGCAGATAAGGGAAAACGCGTTTTCACATTTTCAAGAAACCAACAAGGAATAATGAATTGAATCTCAATGTAGGTGAGGTGTTCCGCTTTATATTGCCTAAATTTTAAGTCAAATTGTTTTACAAATTAAGCTTACTAAATTTTTATTTATTAGAGCAATGAAGTATTTATAGGAAAGTCAGTGACGTGAGTAGCAGAAAGGACACATTAGAATCGCCGTTAATGGTAGACGAATATAAACCTGTAACCATAGTGTCAAGAAAGGTATGTGATGAATCGCCCAATTTAGTAAAGTACCTGCCTGAGTTCGACGGAAACCATACCTTACAAGTTGTTCGAAGCTCGCGATGGCAGTTCTAAGCACAACCAAGCGGTAGTCATTATAAGGAACAAGATTGTCGTTTTTGTGAACCTTGTCGTCATTCAATACCTTGTTGAACCTTAGAGCTATAATTGCTAGCCTCGATTTCACTTACGCTGAAAACGTCCCGTTTATCTGATTGAGCAAGAAACGTAAACTCTAGGACAAGGCCGAATGACAATTACTCAGTTCTAATACGTAGTCCTGCAGAAATTTGCCCTCCGTATTAACAAAACCATTATGCAACATGAGGGCAATACTAGTCTCATATGTTCACTAAACCAGAAGTATAGGCAGGACGCGCTCAGTGCTTTTATTTCTGGTCTATAAAAAACCCATGTGTGACATATTATTTTCGTCTACGCCTAGTGACATATTCAGTACGGCTTGCATTCGCTGAAGTGCTGGGAGAAAATCAGGCACGTTATGCCTTTGCTAATTATTTTCCCAGTGGGAATAATCAACCTACTCACTCGAATTTCCCTCATTATAAATCAACCCGTCATGATGAATTCCAACACGTGCCATCTCCCATGGATGTTGATCCTTCTTCCTCTCGCTATAGGTTCAACGCGGCAAGTTTAGAGAGAACAAATAGAACTGGAATGTCGAATGTACTGCCGATGCACCCTTCGGCGAACTATCGAAATTACTGTGCAAAATTCTCACCAAAGAAACAATATGCCATAGTTTCAATCTGATCGACAACCTTTCCCCAAATTACACAGAATTAATAATTTTAATCAAGCGCCCATATCCTCTGAGAACAATCCTTATGAAGGTCGATACCAGGACGAGGAGCAAGATCTATTGGGTGAATTTGTTTGGGGTAAACTCCTCTGGCATATGTAAGTCGAACATTAGCAGGACCGGAAATAAAATTGTTCATAGATACCGGTACGAACAAAAATTGTGCTAAACCTTACTACAACCTAAAAGGTGTAGTACTATATATCATCCAATCCTTGGGAGATCAATACATGGAACAAATAAAACTGCATATAAATACTTAATGAACATTTTCGATAGAAATAGTGCTTTCTTCCTAATTCCTGGCCTCAGTACATTGGATTTTTACCGATCCTAATGAATTCTTGCTGTTAAACATTTGATATTGTCGCAACTATTAGAACGAAGGTTAATGAAACTATTTACTCCAAAGCAACCTTGTACAATGGCAAAAAACAACTTTATTACGCATCAAATTTCTAATCTACTTAAGGATAGTATTATAACACATTTACAGTCGCCCTTCATAACATAATTTGTGTGGTTGACAAAAATGGAACTGAAGGCTCAGGAAAGCGAAAAATTGTTATATAAATATAAAAAACTATAACCGACAAGTACACTATTCCCGACAGAGCAATTATTCTTTCAAATTTGGGTCAATCGCCCTCCTACACAACGTTAGACTTGAAATCTTTTTCATCAGATTATATTATTCGAACCCGATAGAGAAAATACCGTATTTTCTATAAATAAAGGAAGGTATGCAAACATAAACTATACCAAACCCAGCATGCGCTTTGTTTTGGGACTTATCGTATCCAATAAGGGTATGAAAATTTGCCCGGAGAAAATAAAAATTATTGTCAATTACGACGCTCCTAAGACACTTTGAAGCCCGCGATCATTTCTCGGTCTATCAGGATACCATATTCTAAAACCCTTTACGAAACATTTACTGGGGGCGTAAGTCAACGTGGCTGCAAGACATGGAACCCGTAACTATGACTTCAAGAACATTATCCAATACGGAAGAGAGCTACGCTACTAATGAGCTTAAACTAATAACTATAGTCTGGTCTCCGCAAAGACTCCTACGTCACCTATACGGTGAAAAGAATTTTAATATTTTCACAGAGCACCAGTCACTAAATTTCGCGAGATCTGATAAAAATCCGAATGCAAAAATTAACAGATGGAGATCTTTCATAGAGTTTGGAAATTATGTTGCGAACTATGGGTGGTAAAGGGCCGATGTTGAATGTGAACCACAATTAAACGTCAAGTTATTTTCTGCGGTGGCGGCATGAAATGGCAACATAATCTTCAGTAATGAGACACATTTTCACCTCAGTGGATTCGTCAATAAGCAGAATTGCCGCATTTTGGCGAATGATAATCCAAGAGTGATTGTCAAAAAACGAATGCACCCACAAAGAGTGACTGTTTGGTGCGGTTTATGGGCTGGCGGCATCATCGGGCCGTATTTTTTCCAAAATGAGGCCGGTCAGGCAGTTACTGTGATTGGTGTTCGCTATAGTGAAATGATAACGAACTTTTTATGGCCCGAATCGGAAGATATGAATGTGGACGATATGTGGTTTCAACAGGACGGTGCCACTTGCCACACAGCTAACGAAACAATGGCTCTTTTGCGCTACAAATTCAATGGCCGTGTTATCACGTGGTGTCGATGTCAAGTGGCCGCCAAGATCATGTGATTTGACACCGTTGGATTTTTTTCTTTGGGGTTATTTGAAGGAAAAGGTGTACGTCGATAGGCCAGCAACAATTCAAGAGCTAAAGGATGAGATAATTCGGCACATTAATGACATAGAGCCTCAATTATGCTTCAGCGTCATCGAAAATTTGGACCTTCAGATGGAGGTGTGCCGTCGAGGTCGCGGCGGCCATTCGGCCGATATCTTGTTCCATACATAATTGAACCATACCAATATTATCATTATAAAAAGAAATGGCAATAATTTCCTAAATAATTTGTGTTTTATTTCAAATCAACATCGACCCTTGAAATTTAACCTTTGTAAATAAATTGGAACCGGCATCTGATTGTGGAAATGTGCACAGCGAAGAATCCTTGAAGACTATTCGAACTGTAGAAAGCCCAATAAACTGTTTTAGAAATCAATTAATCATAAATAAAGGAAGAGAACCAAGTAATTCTTAAAACTAAGATTCCGATCTTTTGTAAATACTTAGGGTCCATTAGTCCCAATGATGTTAAATCGTACACTTTTAGCTTTCCATTTCAGCTAAAATTCAAGATAAATTATTAAAAAAAATTTCCACCAGTAAAATTTGTCCATACAGAGAAATTTGGATCAGGCATTTTTAACCAGAATGACCGAACAGAAATACTTGTAGCAGAGCACAATAGAGCTCATCGTTCTGAATGACTTTTGCAAAGAAATTGTTTCAAGTTGTAAAGTATGACGTGCTGCAAAATATCAGAGGCACCCACTAAAAGAAGTAATAAGCAAAGCTCTAATGCATTACCACGGCAAAATTCTGCATGATAGATATGTATGTAACAGACAAACTACATTCTTTTTACTAGCATTGACAACTTTTCAAAATTTGCAATCGACATAAAAGTACCCTTTTGGCCATTCCCAATATTTATAATAATACTAAAACAATATATATAATACTAAAACAATAGTATGTGATAACCAGAGATCACATAATTCGGAAACTATCAAATCATTACTCAGAGATCACATTAATGCAACTAACTTTACATACACCACCATTCCATAGCACAAGGATTGGGCAAGTGGAGAGATTCCACAGCACATTAACAGAAATAGATAGATGTATTAAATATTTTTTTTTTAATTGCGACGATTGAATACATTAGAATATTCGGTTAGGAAGCACAAGCCGATTGACATTATCTACTGAATGTCCTCCTCGGAAGGAAATGAAATTATAGCGTGATAGCAAAAAACAAGTTCGAATACTTAAGCCTGGTGATAAATTATTTGTATGTACTAACAAACGAATAGGAAATAAGTTGGCAAAACATTTTGTCGAAAAGGTAGTGCAGAAAGAATTAGGAACCGTGGTTATGATCGATAAGAGCCAAGTAAATAAAGGTAATATAAGGTACGGAATAAGTCTTTTCCTAGGCTCCTACTTTTAATCCTGTTGGATTCCGCATACTCCAAGCTCCTGGACTACACACAGGCCCATTTTAAACCTATCCATTATGGAAGAGTGACTATTTACGACGACTTCGGCTATCTCAAGCAGTGTACCAATCTAACGGAGTACGAACTTCTGGCTTACCAAACCCTTAAAATCATACCCCTGTATACTAAAACGGGATTAAAAAAAGCAATACAAGTTGAAGTAGATCAAATATTACATCTTTTGAGCACACTTAGGATTCACAATAGTCATGCACGGAGCCACAACTTTTTAGATACGGCTTTTAAGTATATTGCCGGTAATCCTGACTTGGATGATTTTAACTAGGTGAAGGTTTAGGAGGAGGCCCTTATTGAAGCGAACGAGCCCCAAATTGTCATAAATACGGAGTCCCAGGAAAAAATTAACCATCTAACCAGAACTAGAACAAACAGAACCAGAATTTGTAGGCACTAAGAACGAAACTAAAACGGATTCCGGAAACATATTCTAATTCATTGCAAGTATGAATAACTCTGTAATAACTGACTTATATACCATATAATATTGACTTTGATAATATTATTTACTCTATAATCTTGGGCAAAAGAAATGTTATAAGTCCCATAATATTAGATGACAAAGAAATAGAATCCATAATTAGAGCGAACACTTCACCAATGTTATTAAAAGTGAGATTTTAATATATATATATATATGCATATAATATATC